>JASAUF010000516.1:1142500-1742500 GCA_030180095.1 Magnolia changhungtana | reverse complement strand
GTTGAAGGATAGGGACGAGCAAGAACTCTTGCAAGTTGTGTTTTTGCCCTACCCGCTAATTGAATTGCTTCATCCACGGTCCCGACTGGGTACATCTGAACTCGATCCTGAATTGTCGGTCGCAACCTACCTATAAATCATGCCGCCTTCTGTGACTCAGATTTTGACAAATCGTTTCGTGTAGTCAACCGCTGGAATTCTTCAGTGTAATCTATGACGATTCGATTTCCTTATCGACAATTTTGGTATTACTGGAATAATATCTGCTCATAATCACTGGGGAGAAATCATGATCGAAGAAGACGTCTCATCCGTGGCCATGATGAGATTTGCGCCTTGTTCTAGCAAGCTCGTGAGAGTTATAATTGTTTTCACCATGCAGAAGCTCCAAATTTTAACTTAAACGCTATCAATTTTACCCTTTTATGATCTAACACGTCCATATATATAATCAAAATATCTCTCTACTTCGGCTAGCCAGTCGAGGAAATCTTCTATATGTAATAAACCATTAAAACTAGGAAGTTCAGCATTATCTCGATAGTCTCTTTCAGCACGATCTAGATGATCGCCTCCATGGATTGGTCGTCGGGCAAAACCTTCATTAAGGTCCTCGTCGCTAGAACTTGAATCATCTGGTGTAACCCTACGGTTTGCCACCGGTAGTGTCCTACGAAAATCGGGGTTGTGTCGTATAGCAACCATGGGTGGTCGTCGGGCAAAACCTTCATTAAGGTCCTCGTCGCTAGAACTTGAATCATCTGGTGTAACCCTACGGTTTGCCACTGGTAGTGCTTTACGAAAATCGGGGTTGTGTCGTATAGCAACCATGGGTGGTGGAGCCACCCTGGGTGGTGGAGCAACCATAGGTGATGGAGCACCGCCTAGGGCTCGGGGCGGAAGTAGCGCATCCGCAAGACGGTCGAGGGTTACCTGCAGCCCTTGCATGGTCAACTGACTCTCCCGATGGAAAGCTTCCATTCTTTCCGAAAGATAACGAATCTCTGGATCACAGTCCACAGGATTTTGATTCATACCTTCGTTGTTTGTTATTGGCCCAAGAAAAATCCTCGCTTTGATACCAATTGACACAGGGATGAACGTGATGAGGTCAATCACCATCTTCCTCAAGAGGATAACTACTCTGAATCCATGGAGCTTCTCTGGGCTCCTCACAAAGATTTCTCGAATCCACGAGAAAAGAAAGCAAAAAATAGAAATAAATTCTAATAAATTCGAAATTGATTAATTAATTCATAAAAATGAGTTCGCAACCCTTTAAATAGGGGTACCAAGCAATGGGAAAGAAATCATAATCAAACTACAACTAAAACTCCTAGAATCCATGACTTACTATAAATAGTAAACTTACTATTTATAGACGGTCATGATGTCTACTAGTGCGCAAGGTTTTTGGCCAAAAATAGTAAGTGTCCTATTTGGCTTCACAAAACCGATCTCCTAATTATTCTAAGCTCTTTTCACGTTGGGCACAACTCCTAAAGCTCGATGGATGAAGAGTTATAATCAAACTAAAACTTACTATTTATAGTAAAAATGAAATTAAAACAGGGAAACGACCGTCGATTCAAGGGTTTTTCACAAAACAGGAAACGACCGCCGATTCAAGGGTTTTTTGCAATTCCGGGTTGCGTAACCCGGCATAGCGGGGTTGGTTGGCTAAAGTAGCTCGTTCTACCCCAAAATCATATATTTTACGCCCGATAACTCATTCCGGATTGTGAGATACGCCCGATCTAAGGTCCGATGGTCCAGATCACTTCTGTCGTTGAACGAGCCTTTTCTGATCCATCTTGACCATGAAACTGTCCGCGACCCGCTCTACATCAGATTTGGATCTCATTCATTTTTTGGGTATGCCATAAATGATCCGTCAAAACAGATGGACGGCGTTGATATAGAATACATGCATCAAGGTGGGCCTGTTGGTAAGGGCCGCGGTGTCGTGTGTGAGGCCGGGGCCGCACCTAATCCGCTACCGTATGTATGTGTGCACGGTAAAGTTTGAATGATTTCTTTTTGTTTTTTAAGCCGGCATTAGTGCATCATGCAGGCAATCTACATTCTGCCTTTTATGCCAATGTGGGCGTGATCCAAGACGTGGGTTCCACCATGCTGGCCTTGCTAGAAAATCATGTCGGTCCAATAATCGGCTAGGTTTTAATGAAACAAATGGATGGTTGCAAAAGAAATTGGCCATGTTTTTTAAGCTTTCGATTTGTTTCTAGAACTGTGGCACACATGATGAGTCGAGCAGATCAGTTGTTTTTTTTTTTTTCGGTCCATGGGATCACCATGATGTGTGTGTTTTATCCATACCATCTATGCATTTTGCCAACTCATTTTATGGTGTTAGGCTAAAAACGAGGCAGATCCAAAGCTGAAGTGAACCATACCACATGTAACAGTGGGGATTGAATGCTCACCGTTGAAAACTTCTTTGGAGCCAAGGAAGTTTTGGATCAAGCTGATGTTTGTGCTTTCCCTTCATCAGATCTGTATGACCTTATGAACAGGTTGGATGACAAAGAAACATCACTATGGGCCCTAGGAAGGTTTCAACGGTGGACATCATTATCGCCACTGTTTTCTGTGGTGTGGTCCACTTGAGCTTTAGATATGCTTCAATTTTGGGCTCATCCCTTAAAATTATCTGGAAAAATAGATGGACAGTGTGGATAAAACACATTCATGGTGAAGCCCACAGAGCTTTGACATCAGCTAGCTGGCTGATGTTGTGGTCACCAGCCAAACCGCATCCATTTGGTAGCTGTTTAGTTTCAAGCATCCATTTGATAGCTCCATCCACAGCGTTCTGACAACTTGGACGGTCTGGATATCCGTAAACAAGTGCCATATATGTAGATGATAGACCATCACCATTTCTATCTTTGAAATGGTACTAAACTATCAAAAGAATCTAGACCATCATGCATATAATCTACATTTTTCAGTGCAAGCTCGCATAAAATTTCATGGACATCCGTACCCAATTCATTTGTCATGGGCCATAATAATAGACCACTGACCTAACATGAAACACCTTTCTATGCACTAACGCCAAAAGCTCACTCCTTATAAATTCCATCCTGGCCAAGCCACAAATGTACACTTGTGGGGTTCCATACAAGCAATTGTACGAGCTCTCTTTATTGGGAATGGAAAAAATCCCAATCTCCATTTTCCCAAGTGGTGTGGCCATGTGGTCTGTTTTTCTCTTGTTTTCTGCCTCAGTAGTAGGAATTTCCTCTAGCCCAGGCACCCACATAGAGAATTATAAAGAGCATGTGCATAGGGAGTGTGGTTACACTAGATATCCTGACCTTTGCATGGACACCTTGTTAGGGTTGGGGTTAGGGCACCAACATGGTGATATTTTGCCTGCCCTAGTTGAAAAGATTAGAGATGAGACCAAGATGCCCACGTCAAATCCAAGCTACAAGCAAGTGGGCCCACTAAGGCAACGTGCCCATGTTTCCACCATAGGTAGGAATATCTCTTTTAATCCTTGCTTTTTCTTAAAATGGTTGTGTTTTATTCATGATTTTAATGGTTGGATGTGTATGTATTTACATGTATTAATGTATGTTTTCATGTATATATACGTATATATGCATGTATTTTTAATATATAGACATGTAGATAAAGGTATCTAGCGGTTTATAAGGCAGTTCATGTACACGCCGCCACATATGCCGGAGTGCCACATAGGCATGAGATCCAACCCTTCCATCACGTGGGTCTGGCCGTATAGATCCTCTCCACTAAAAATCAAAGTGAGTGACAGTGTTGGTAATGAGTTGCAATGGTTCTTTTCATTCACCACTTTTTTGTGAGCTGTTGTCCACCAGCTGAGCGGATCAACCTGATTATTTCCTCAAGACAATGAGAATGATCAACCCATCTTATGGACGGATTAGATCTCACGCCCGTGTGCAACTCTGGCACATATGAGATACCGGGTATGCGTATATGTACTTTGTACGTGCGTGCATGTCTTTTTCTTATGCTCGTGTATGTAATATAAAGAAATAATAGGGCGAACGGATGAGTCCGTACAATGCCTTTTGGTTTTTCGCTGGCAGAAACTTTCTACAGGTGAATGGACTTTTTAGGTTCGGCATAATACCATGGGGGCTGGTAGGGTGAGCACCTAAAAAAGAAGGGGTATTTTAGTTTTTTTTGGGTTCAGCCATACAACCCTTACCTAGTTTGCAAATTAACGTTTGCTTGCTGCGAGTAAACTTGGTGAGTGATACCTGAGGTCTATACGCCTCAAGAACCCTAATTTAGAGGTACAGAATCATGAAAGATCTTTGTCCGCTGATGATCATTTTCCCACTCCTAAGAACCTGATATGGTACAACTGATGTACACCTTATTATATATGGTTCCATCACATGTGCTGGACATCATATGGACATTCCAATCATCAATCAAGCCGTCCATCCATTTCAGAAAACGTTTGATAGCCGACTCGGACGCAATAGGAACAAGAGATCGAATTGGTTTACATTTCATTTTCATAAACATATCATCTGATGGGCCAACCTTTTGCATTTGTACGTAGGAGACTGTGAGGAGCTTATGGAAATGTCTGTCGAACGACTCAACCAATCTCTCTATGCTCTCAAAGGCTCTCATTCAAAAAACAAACCAAACATCCAAACATGGCTAAGTGCTGTGTTGACTTTTCAACAGTCTTGCAAAGACTCAGTCAAAGACTTCTCCGACGACCTTGTTTTGCAAATTTCCGGCAAGATGGACCATCTATCTAAGCTGGCTAGTAATGCTCTAGCCCTAGTCAACCGTATTTCCGGCCAGCGGAAAAATACTACTGGCCGACCCAACGGCAATTTTCCGACGTGGGTGTACCGTAGAGATCGAAAACTGCTACAGGCAACTGTAATACATGCAGATGCAGTGGTGGCGCAAGATGGGACAGGTAATTACAAGACAATCTCCGAAGCGATCAATGCAGCTTCTGGCGGACGGTTTGTAATTCACGTGAAATCGGGTGTTTACAAGGAGAAGATCCACATAAACAAGGATGGAATTACATTGATAGGTGATGGGAGGTTTTCAACACTAATCACCAGTGATGATAGTGTCTCTGGCGGCTCTAAAATGGCTGGATCGGCAACAGTCAGTATGAGTTCCTTTGACTAGCTTGAATTTTTATTTTTTTTTATTTTATTTCACGGTTTTTTATAACACCACTAATCAATGGTGTGGCCCACCAGATAGACGACCTGAATTCATCTATGGTAGAACCACAAGTGGTCAATTGCAATGACTCAAGCTAATGAACCTAAACGGCTTCATTGTGGCAAATTTGAGAAATTAAGCCTAACCCATAAAATAAAAAAAATAAAAAATAAAAAACCATCAACGTGACTATCATATCCTTCAATCCAGAGCTTACAAAACTGTGGGCCCCACCGTGGGTAGAGCAGAACAAAAAACTCACACTGATCAAACAATCTTAACCATCTGATTTCCTCATTGAATTTGGACTCCTGATTATTTTCTTTCTTATTTCGATTTGATGGCCACCAATTGGAAAGCAAGGATACCTGATCAGTATGATTTACCAGCTATGGTCCATCTACAAGACATAGCCAAAAGCCCATCATGAAGAAACATTGGTTTTGTCTCGTGAAGAAAAATATTACAAAAAAATAAAAATAAAAATTCATTCGAGTTCTTCTTGTGTTCTTCATCTTCTCATCTCCCACTTCTCAAAAATACAGCTGTTTCTGGTGACGGATTCATCGGACAAGATATCGGATTCCAAAACTCTGCTGGACCCGAAGGCGGCCAGGCCGTTGCTCTGAAAATCACATCCGACCGTTCAGTTCTCTACAGATGCAGCATCCAAGGCTACCAAGACACCTTATATGCACTCGCACTCCGTCAGTTCTACAGAGACTGTGACATTCATGGAACCGTTGATTTTGTCTTCGGAAACGCAGCCGCCGTCTTCCAAAACTGCTATCTCATTCTCCGTCGACCTCAACACAAAGCATACAATGTCATCTTCGCAAACGGAAGATCAGACCCTGGCCAAAACACAGGCTTCTCAGTCCAAAATTGCAAGATCACGGCTAGCTCTGATCTTTCTCCATTCAAGCATTCAATCCCATCCTACTTAGGAAGACCATGGAAGGAGTATTCAAGGACGGTAATCATGCAATCAAGCATCGATGATTCCATTGCACCCAGAGGCTGGATTGAGTGGAAGGGAAGTTTCGCCCTTAAGACTCTCTATTTTGCTGAGTATCTGAATGTTGGACCTGGGGCTGGTACCTCTAGAAGGGTACAGTGGCCTAGCTATCATGTCATTGGGTCTGAAGAGGCTGGTAAATTTACAGTGGGTCGGTTCATTGGTGGAACTTCATGGCTTCCTTCCACAGGAGTAACATTCTCTCCGGGGCTTTGATTTGGATTGAAATGTTTTTACAACGTGGGTCCCTATCAGATTTGATGATGGATGAAGTTGGGATTTATGCTGAAAATAAAATAAACATGGCTAATAGATAGAAGTTTGAGATTTCTGTGATGAAAGGAATGTATAAAAATGGTATATAGCTTCTTCTTGTTGTTGTTCTTCACAAAAATATGCACATTGTTTTCAGCATTATTAAATATTTTAAAGTATATATATAGGATATATAAATAATGTGAGCTGTAAAAGTTTAAAAAAGAAGTTTGAGTTGTGCCAATTCGAGTTGGGTTTTGTTTATTTTTAATTATTATTATTATTATTATTATTATTATTATTATTATTATTATTATTATGATTATTATTATTATTATTATTATTATTATTATTTTCCCCTTGTTATGTCTAGTTTTTCGAGTCGAGTCGGGGTCTTCTCAAGTTCTATCTGATTAAGTCCAGTGGAGTTGTGACGCATGGATGAATGTGATGAGGATAACTACTCTGAATCTACCGAGCTTCTCTGGACTCCTCACAGAGACTTCTCGAATCCACGAGGAAAGAAAGCAGAAAATATAAATAAATTCTAAGAGTTCGAAATTGATTAATTGATGACTAAAAACGAGTTCACAATCCTTTAAATTGGGGTACCAAGCAATGGGAAAGAAATCAGAATCAAACTACAACTAAAACTCCCAGAAATCGTGACTTACTATAAATAGTAAACTTATTATTTATAGACAGTCGTGATGTCTACTAGTGCGCAAGGTTTTCGGCCAAATATAGTAAGTGTCCTATTTGGCTTCACCAAACCGTTCCCTTAATTATTCTAAGCTCTTTTCACGTTGGACGCAACTCCTAAAGCCCGACGGATGAAGAGTTATAATCAAACTAAAACTTACTATTTATAGTAAAAATGAAATTAAAACAGGAAACGAACGTTGATCGAGGGGTTTTTCGCAATTTCGGGCTGCGCAACTTGGCATAGCGGGGTTGGTTGACTAAAGTAGCTTGTTCTACCCCAAAATCATATATTTTATGTTAGGTAACTCATTCCGGATTGCGAGATACGCCCAATCTAAGGTAAGAAGGTCCAGATCACTTCTGTTGTTGACCGGGCCTTTTCTGATCCATCTTGTCCATGAAACTGTCCGCGACCCGCTCTACATCAAGTTGGGGTTTTCCTAGTTTTTAAACTATGCTTTGATTCTCCGCGGAATGTGATTGATGATCATACACATTTGATATTTTTTCATTTCTAACCATCCAATGAGCATCCAGTGTTGTAGAGCGGGTCGCGGACACTTTCATGGCCAAGATCGATCAGAAAAAGTTGACAACAGATGTGATCTGGACTGTTAGAACTTAAAATGGACGTATCTTGCAAACCAGAATGAGCTATTGTACGTACCATATATGATTTTGGGTAGGACAAGCTACTTTAGTCACCCAACCCGGTGTAACCGGGTTGCACACGCCGAATTTGCGAAATACCATCAGATCGATGGTCGAATTCCTGTTTTAATTTCATTTTTACTATTTATAATAAGTTTTAGTTTGATTATAACTCTTCATCCATTTGGATTTAAGAGTTTTGTCCAACATGAAAAGTGCTTTGAATAATTAGGAGAACATCATGGTGAAGCCAAATAGGACACTATTTTTGACCAAAAACCATGCACACTTGTAGGAATCACGACCGCCTATAAATAGTAAGTTTACTATGTATAGTAGGTCACGATTTCTAAGAGTTTTAGTTGTAGTTTAATTCTGAAACTTCTCCCTAGGGTTTGTAGCCTTATTTAAAGAGTAGTAAACTCAATTTTTATCTTCAATAAAATTATTTCGAATATTTTAGAATTATTTCTATTGTCTTTTCCTCATGAATTCGAAGTTTCTCTGTGAAGAGTTCAGAGAAGTTCTGTACATTCGGAACAGTTATCCCCCTGAGGAAGATAATGCTCGACCTCACGTCCTTCCTTGCGTCATTCAGTGATATAATATCTTAACAATCAAATATAAGAGCCTTTAGTTCATAAAGTAATGAAAAGTTGTCACGTGTCGACACAGTCGTATGAAAGACATGAGAGAAATGTTCTTGCGCTAAGAGAGACCATCAATACTTATATCTCGATCATGCTTACTCTTGAAAAGTCGGTCAACTCTCGCAGGGCATGTGACTGACGCATGCAAGACACTTGTGACCCCTTGGCATGTTATAAGAATTTCTAAACAATCTACTAATGCTGGATTCTTCGTAGTCGAATATACGCATGGCATGGCCATTGCAAATTAACTTTGAAAGGGAAAATTTTCATTCGAGACTCTCCTCTGAGCCATTGTGAATTAGGAATACAGAACGAAAAGCCATTAAAAAATAGAAGCAAATCATATATGATAGCAATTACAAGTAAGAATTTCAAATCCGAATAGGATAAGGCCATTGCGTAATCGAAAAATTCACGCGTAAGGCACGAAGACTTACACGCGGCCATCACCTCTCCAAATGTATAAAAGCAGCACTTGAGGCCCTTGCCAATAACAATCAACCTATGCATTTATATATTTTTCTACGCTGCCTTTATCCATTGTTTATGTTTATTAATTTAGCTTCTTAACTTAGTCACTCCCTTTCAATTAATTTGAGTTAATATTAGAGCTGGGCAGAAACTGACCCGATCCTGTGGATCCGACCTGATCCGAACCAAACCCAAGGCCTGAATCGGTGTGGTACGAGTAGGATCAATCACATCCGATCGTTCATCCGATCGAGTTCAAATCATAGTCAATCCAAACCGATCCGATCCAAAATCCGATCAGAATGGATCCGATCCAATCCGACCCGATCCGGATCTATTATCGAGCATATATTTTTTAAAAAATAATTTTACTCTTTTTACCGTAAGTATATATATAGTTTTATTTTATCTCTTTTACTTTTTACCCTACCTAACAGCACCCGCACCCGAATGGCCGAACCCTAAATCCCCAAAATCCTTAAAATCCCTCCCTCGAAATCCTCAAAATTCCTCCTCCAAATCTCTCCCTCTCTCTTTCTCTACCTGAATGAGCAGTCATCTCAATCCGCCTACTTTCATCTGTCTCTACCCGAACAAGTGCTGCACCCGGCTCTCTTGATCCGGCCACTCAGCAGCCCGGCCTACTCATCATCACCACTCATCATCTCCATTTATTAGGTAGGTACGTAAGTTTCATTTATATATACATATATATATATAATTTTAGCCTGTATTTTGAACTATTTTGGACTGGTGGCCCACCATTTTTATTTAAAATTAAAAAAAATAAAAAAAAAAAAATCAGGACCTATCCAAATCATACCCAATCTAATCCGATTCAGTTTCCCTGACCGAGTCAGACTCGGATCGGATCAGGCCAGCAGTGGTCCGGATCGGATCGAGTTAGATGACCCAGACTCAGTCCCGGATCGGATTAAGTTCAGGTCAAGTCATGTAAATTTTAGACCGATTCGAGTTGGAGCCAATCCGATCCGACTCGGTCCAATGCCCCACTCTAGTTAATATTCAGCACGCATGCCATTTCTAAGTGGCCGCATATCAAGCGGCCACATATCAAGCGTGCAACCAGAGCATCGTATAAGTCCCTTTCATAGAAAATTGTTCCTAAAAAATGGTTGGTTATGCTTTTCAAAAGATTAGATCTCAATTACAAAGATAATGTATAGAATTCTTAACCATACATTTAATTTAGAACTTATATAAATGAATTTGGGTCCCACCGTGTACGGACCAGATTGGAAGATAAAAAGTGGTCGTGCCATTTCTAGCTGTAAGTAGCTACGGATTGTGATGCATCAGAACGCAAAAGTGTCCTGATTCACACGTTCCTTGCAAGTGAAGGCCATTCTTGGCTGATTCATGCCTTAGGTCTTATGGGGCCCACACCAGTGGTGGACAATCCAAAATTGTTCAAGATTGGAAGATCCTAGACATTTGACCTTTCTAATAGACAGGTGGTGGACAATCCAAAATTCTTCAAGATCGGAAGATCCTAGACATAAAATCGTTTGACCTTTCTAATGGATGGTTGATTTTTTTCCCCCCTTAATTGTCTATTTGATGGACACTGTTCGAAGGGTTAGGAACTTGTAATCTAGAAGATTTTCTGCGAATTTCCTGTCCACTTTACGACCCATAAGACCAACGGTCTGGATCAACAAACCAAGCATCCTTCGACAGATTAAACAGATTGAAAAGCTAGGTTTGTGTGACCAATCAGACTTTTGGGGCATGGTCCATCCATAGCAGTCCTTCAACAGATTTAGATCACTGAATCATAGGCCCACTTGCACAAACCGAAAACCAGTGTATAGATCAAACCTAAAGCCTCTAGGTTCACGACTGTTGAGTTTTGATTAGAGTGTTTGCTCATCATGGTGAGGTGCACCTGATGTTTGGCCCCAGATACAAACCTACGGTTGTCAGTCCTTCCCCTAGTTCCCAGTGCTGTAGCCCACCTAATTTATGGACAGAAATGATTTATGGCCTCAGAGAATATCGACTAGGGATTGATCAGATGGACGGAGTGAATGTCAAAATAATAGACTCAAAAGTTACTAATAGAATCCATTCCGTACATCTGTTTCAAAATAAAACAATAAAGCATAATAATAATAAATACACACATCCAACACTCAATTAGGACACACCAACAAAACAATGGAAATAACAGCATATAAAGCAACTAGTCGAGTACGGTTGACTACCGTTTCAAATTAAGCCGTTTCTGAACCAAACTCCTGACCGTACCAGATAGGCGATTTTGGTGTAGTGTGGATGTCACAAACAAGATCGATGGTGGGTCCCACCGGAGCTCGGGTGTTATATGCACTGCGTACAACAGGTGTGTTGTAGAGGATTCGGGTCCCCCAAGTAGTTAGCATTTGAGAAAACAATCTGACGTGGAACTTTTTGTGGGTCACATCTTTTAAAGGTAGCTAGATTAAAACCTTAACGGGTGTGATTGTGTAAAAGCATGACTTATAAGCAAAAGGCCACTGTAAAAGAAAGCAAAGGACTACAAAATGACTGAAAGAAAAATCATTTAGTCTATTCGTGCTAGATGATTGGTCCATATAAAGAGGAATCAACGGCTATAAGCCTAAAAGACGAAAAGATTAATAGATGGCCCTTGTTGCCGTGCCAAACAGAAAACCTCAGCTAGTAGTAATCTTAAGAGGAACTATAGCCCTATAGAGTCCTTATCATCATCAACAGATGTATGGGGTGCTGACTTGCAAGATCATGTGCATGTGGGGCGCATGGTTTGATGATCTAGACCGTTGAACAGGTGGGGCCCTCAGTGGATGTGGAGCAGGATTAAAATCTTTCTGATAGAAAGATTCTAGCCTTTCAATCTTTGGCTTTTTCAGCGTTGAATGAAGACCGTTGCTGCGCTGTAATTCAAAACCTCCTATTTGGAGGCAATAATATCGAAAGGAAAGGATCTTCCAATCTGGAAGATTTCCAGGACATCATCCCATGCAAGCTGGGGCCCAATGGATCTTACAAATACTAGCCATTTTTTCAATGGATCTAAACATGGACAGTAAAGATCATATATACAAAAATAGGTCCAAACAGCAATTTGATCCATCTAATTGTTAGGAATCATCATGAATTGCTTATGATTCTGAAGAACCACATTTGTTTGGCAACCATAGTCATCCCATCCATGATTGGATGGAAACAGAAAATAATGTCAAATTATTGATGGATTAGATCATCTGATCCGTGTGATTTTCTCACCGTCATCCATGAAATGTATTATCAACTTAATCGACAGTTTGGATCAGTCAATCGAACCGTCCAAGTGAGCTGATGCAACTAGGAGCATTATAAGTTATAGAGCTCCGAGAGCACCGAAGCATTTCTCTTCTTTTTTAAAAAGAATATATACATTTAATCAAGATCTGAAAAATGGTTATTAATGAAAATATCCTCCAAAGGATAATGAAACCAATTAATGTTAATAAAATGAGGTTGTCCATCATCTTTTTGTTTCAACACAATTATGTAATGGGCCACACATAGGCGTCTATTTGAATGAGGGTGATATGTGATGTTAAGCAATGCACCATGCATGTGCTTTATGAGACTGACAACCTTGATTAGTACCCAAAAGTCTTTCAATAAAGGTGGTGAGGATTACCCATAGAATATAGTATTTGAGGGATCGCTGTGAAATTGATGTAAAGCATGCTGCAGATATAGTACTAGCATTACTGGACCAATAGTAACTTGACCGAAAGTGGAAGTAGTATGCTCAGTCATATATATATATATATATATATATATATATATATATATAGGGAGATGGTCACCTGCGCACCTTTTCACGTGAGCACCAATGAGCACCTTTGCACAAGTGTTATGTGCACAGAATCTGAATGGTCCAAGTGATGCTGCACCCCTTGAAATGCTATAGGCCCAATTTTTAGCCTGATCCATGACTCTGGTGAGCCATAGCAAAGAGAAATGCAAATCAAGGGAGGAAACTGTTTCCTTTTGCCATGGCCCACCAGAGTTTTGTATCAGGCTGAAAATTGGGCCTATAATATTTCAAGGGGGGCGGCATCACTTGGACCGTTCGATTCTCGTGCACATGACACGTGTGCAAAGGTGCTCATTGGTGCTCACGTGAAAAGGTGCGCAGGTGACCATCTCCCTATATATATATATATATATATATATATATATATATATATATATATATATATATATATATATATATATATATAACAAGCCCTAATGGGTTCCGTTTGAACAAATTCATTTCGGATAGGAAGAAATTTGATAGAGTTAACTGGTTCTTATTGATAGAATTTTTTGTCCCATTCTCGACCGGTCATGAGCCTCGCTCAACCGATCGAGGGCTGGTGCACGACCAGTCGTGGAAGTCGAGTCGTGACTCGACTCAAATTGTCCAGGGACGTTGGACTACTTTTCTTCGTGGTACTCGACCGATCGAAGGATGTGCTCGACCAGTCGTGGGTGTGCTCGACCGGTCGTGGATGTGCTTGACCAGTCGTAGATACGCAGATTCGCTCCGCGATTTTACGCGGATTTCGTGTTGCAAGTCCTTTTACAACTAGGATGCAGAAAGGAGTTTCCTAAAACTTTAAATAGGAGGTACCTAGGGTTTTCCAAGTATGACAAGAGGGTTTCTTAAAGCTTTACAAGGGATTTGCTAAAGGGTTTAGGGCTATCAAAGGTGAGAGAGAGAAGAAGCTTATAGAAGGGAGATTATGCTCGTGAAGGTTATCTACTGCGCAATCTATATCTAAGCGCTTCTATGTCCTCGTAATCGGTGAGATCTCTCCGTTTTCTTTGTTTCTCTTATTGTTTATCCACTCCTGTGTGAGTGAAGAAGGTTGTAACGTTCTACTTCATAGCGGATTGTTGATTTGGACGAGGTCCCGTGGTTTTTACCTTTTTGAGAGTTTTCCACGTAAAAATCTCTTGTGTGGTGTGTGGTTTATGCTTTGATTTATTTCATTGCTTTATTATCCATAATTCTGATTTGTTTCAGGAGGCTAAATCCTAAGGTTTTGTGCAAGGCCTGATGTTTTATTTAAACCAACATGATTTAAATGATTTTTAAACTCGCAAGTATACGAATCAGATGTAGATACAGTACGTATTACGAGATCGTTCCCACAAGGACTGGTCGTCACAATTCAAATCTATGATTCTTCTTAACTAATCCAACAAATAATGGAGCGAGTTACTAAGCACAATTCTATGAAAAACAATTGAGAACGGGGAAGAAAATTCAATCAGAGAGAGCACTAGGACTTTCGAATCCACCCCTAATTATCCTATCCCTTGTTTTATCTGTTGATTCACCCTAATCTATATTGATACAACTTATATAAAGAAAGCACAATCTGTGTCCTTAGTCGAGTATACAGAATGTCTAATCTCCTAAAGCAATGCAATGAATAACACATCCCATGTCCTTGGTCGGGCACATAGGGTGTATAATTCATTAAAGCACTCTGTTTCTCCCTCTATAGGAAACCTGTTCATGTTCAGACACAAGCACCTATAATAAGCATCCAGACAATATCTATATATAGACTCTGGTCAAGTTCATAGATGGAGAAGTACAGAATTTAAACCAATCAAGCATACTAGAGAAAGAAACAAACCAATCGAATCAAGGTAAAATCAACATATAACCAGAGTTATTCAAATTAGGGGCTTCATCTCAGCTCTAGCTAATGAATTTAGCCTAGCATAAACAAGATTAAGCTAGGAAAAACATAAAAATAAAAGAAATAAAAATAAACTCTCTTTGTCTCTTCCAAACTCTCCTCCCTCTCTGGATCTTTCTTCCTGGCGTTCTCCCCTAGCTCTCGATCCTCCCCCCTTTGTGCCTCTAGATCTCCTCCTTTTATAGATGTTAGGGACGGTGGAGACCACAGCTGTGTCAGCTGCGGAAGCTCTTTACAAAGCAACAGCCACGTGCGCAAGTTATTTATGCAGCCCAGATGACTTGCTAACCATCACCACTTTCTCTGCTCATTTTCCCAAGAAACACCATTTCTTGGGATAGTTTGAAGTGGTCTTCATGATGAACGGATCAGATCTGCCATCTGATCAACGACCATGATCGTGCAATCGGCCAAAAGTGGTCGATTTCGGACGTTTAAACAGGACTGCGTAACAGGCCTTACGCTGCTACCTTGGTGGGGCCCACTCTGTTATTATTTTGATGAATCCAAACCGTTCATTAGATGCAGAACGAAATTTCGGTCGGATATATATAGTTTTCACCTTCTGTTGATGAGGTCCACTTGACTTTTCTCGTTGTCGTTCGTCCGACGTTTGAACAGCTGCATTTCACTCCTTGCGATATTTAGCATTTCTGCCACCTAGGCAGTGACAAGAGGCTTCACGGGGATCTGATGGATGGTCCGGATTGAACCGTTGATGTACGGTGGTGTCCCACAACAGAGGACCGCGAGTCTCTGTTAAGCAGATGAAAACGGCAACTGCCGTATTTGAATTTGAGAAGGAGAGTTGGTCAGCGCATGTTGACCGACATGTGGATTTTTGGTGCACGTCTGGTGCATCTATGCACATTGCACATTCAATGTGTGTGTGGGTTTGACGGATATGTGTATCCATAATCCGCTCCACCCATTCATTTCATCATCCCATTTAAGGTGTCGAGTCTAAAATTGAAGTATATCCAGATATCAGGCGGGCTGCAAATCATGATTTTAGGGGCTAATCTGTCTGTTGGGCCACTTCCACAAGGATCCAATGGTTCAAATTCGGCGTGTATGGTTTATTTGTGGTCCTCAGGCCATGTATGAAATTTTGGGCCGAACGGATGGTGAAAACACTGTAATCTTGCATTCTAGATGCTTTTTCGGGCCTCTTTAACATGAACGGCTAGGTTTTCTTGAATCCCTAGCGTGCAAATCCGTCAATGTTGGACCTCTGAAGTTCGTCCTTTGCTTTGGTGACTTTGAAGTATCAAATCCACGCTTTTAATACTCTTCTTCAGTCAATGCTCCTGATTACTCCCTGCAACAAAAATACAATTAAAATATGGCATTAAACATTATCATGTACGTAAAATTAGGTAATAATCGGGGTCTGATACGCAATATTTAACCCTCATCACAACCCCCAAACAGCATTTTGCTAGTCCCGAGCAAAACATGCGAAAAATAATTTCAAAGATAAAAGACAATTCCTGTGAACCCAAGTGACTTATGGACAAATAGTTGAGATGCGAGAGTTCTAAGATTCATGCATGATGAGTAATATTTTCTCCTGGAATCAAACTCCTGGTAAACTTCATAATCAAGTTCAAAATTATTAATCCATTAATTAGAACAATGCTCAACACTGAGTTTCATGAGTGTATAGTGTAATCCCGGCTTACAAGCATTAAGAGATCCACTTGTCAAGTTCATGCTATCATTGGTAATTAACAACTGAATTCATGACAACAAAGCCTGAAACCAACACTTGCCTTTTAGATCATCTTTTCATTCTATCAGCCTTTGATATTTTTATGAACGGTAATGCAAAGGAGGGGAATCAAATCCTCACCTATAGGGAGCAAACCTATGGTAAAGATTTGTCGCCTAACTTTTTCTAAATATCGACCATGGGGAATCGAATCTACACTTATAGGGAGCAAACCTATGGTGAAGATTATACGACTTGCCCTTTTAATTCTTCTTACTGAACTTATGCTAAAAAAATTTGTTTTTCAGGCTGGTTCCTTTCATGTTTAGTGATTACCAAGTTAGTCATTCAATTATCGAATTGAAACCTTAATGTGTAAGCGAGATGTGATATGTAAAATCACGACTCAATCAATGTTTACAACTTCTAATCACAGGTTAACAATTCAAACTTAACCGTGAAATCTAACAGACAACTGAACCCAAGAGTCATAAATTACCAACATTCTGTATCGTTTAATTTTAAAATCACAACTATCCTTCAAAATCACTTCAAATTTACAAGAAATTCCAAAAAAATTTAAAAATTTTCACAATTTTGCTCAAGACCAGGAAAATACTGATTAGGTAACCTAATCTCCCACCCCCAACCTAAAATCTACATTGTCTTCAATGTAAAAGAAATAAGCATGCGATGCACATGAGACAATGAAAATAAGATAAGAGTGAGGGAAAGATAGTACCTAGACGGAGAATCAAGAGGTTGTCCCAAAGAAATCTCAACATAAAAGCGAGTAAGCAAAAGAGAGGAATCAACAAAATAACAAAAATAAATCATAAAAAAACTACCTATACCACTTTTGCAGGTGCTCTCGATTGCATTTAGCTTATGCACAAGCCTTTAAACCCCTAGGTTACCCCTAGTGGACGAGTTGTAGTCTCGTGAGGGTTTGCAGAAATGATACCCACAAACATTGAACTAACTAACTAGGAAAAAGAAATAAAAGAAAATAAAAGGCTGGGTTTCCTCCCAGGAGCGCTAAGTTTAACGTCTTCAGCCAGACAAGCAATGCAAGTACCCATGGACCATGAATTAATCAATCTTAATAGCTTGGGTCCGCCAACTGAATTGTCTCAACACCTTGATTAACCAATCCCAGACAAGTAATGTGATTTCCCATGAACTGTGCTATCTAAAATGAGGTGAATGATACTATCGTTTAATAATTTACGGACTTCTGCTCGAACGACTTCTTCCACGTTAGGATTACGCCTCCTTTGTAATTCAAGTGATATTTCTGCAGCATGATCCATACATACAGTGGGGCATACTCCCTGTATTTTCGCTATCTTCCACTCAATTGCTGCCTTATATGTTCTGAGAACATTAAGCAACCTGCTCTCCCTTGCCTTCTCAGAGTTAGAAACTGTGATGTCAGGTAGAGTCTCAGAGGGACCTAACAATGCATACTCGAGATCTGTAGGTAATTGTTTAAGGTCAAGTGCAGGTGACTTCTCAATAGATAGGCCCAGTTTAGACTCAGAGGGATGAAGAGGTTCCACTTCCGCTCTCCATCTTTCAATCTCCAATATAGGAGTAGAGTCGAGCAGTGCATTGACTTCGTGGATGGGACTATCTATGTCAAAATTCATGCCATATTGTGCTAAGCAGGTCTCAAGTGGATCTTCAAAAGATTTAAGGAAGGAGTCCTGCACTAGACTCTCGATCATGTTTGCTTCAAATATGTCTTCCAAATCTGCGGGTTGTTGTCCAGCATTAAAGACATTGAGTTTAATATTCATGTTACCAAAGGACAACTTCAAAACTC
Organism: Magnolia changhungtana; assembly: GCA_030180095.1. Lineage (NCBI taxonomy): Eukaryota > Viridiplantae > Streptophyta > Magnoliopsida > Magnoliales > Magnoliaceae > Magnolia > Magnolia changhungtana. Next base: position 1,724,235 of record JASAUF010000516.1, on the reverse strand, counting down.
CATTCCTGCATTTTATAATAGCATTAGATGTGGCCAAAAATAGACAACCTAAGATGACTGGGATCTGACTAGTCGGATCCCGGACAGGCTGAGTATCTATAACGATGAAATCCACTGGAAAATAAAACTTATCAACCTGGATTAGCACATCTTCAATAACACCCCGGGGCACCTTGACAGATCTATCAGCTAGTTGTAATGTTACTTTAGTCAGTTTTAACTCACCAAGTCCTAGCTGCTCATAAACCGAATATGGTAACAAATTGACGCTCGCCCCTAAATCAAGCAATGCCTTCCCGATCTTATGATCTCATATGATGCAAGAAATGGTGGGAGCTCCTGGATCCCTAAACTTAGGAGGGGTGTTATGTTGAATCATGGAGCTGAGTTGCTCTGCAAGGAAGACTTTCTTATGAACATTCTGCTTACGCTTTTGAGTGCATAAATCTTTAAGAAACTTAGTGTGAGCTGGGACTTGCTTAATAGCATCAAGCAACGGAATGTTGACTTGCACTTTTTTAAACACACCCAAGATTTTATCAAAGTTGTTTCTTTTCTTTATTGGTGTTAGACGTTGAGGAAAGGGTGCTTTGGGCATATAGGGTGGCACATTAGTGGCTCTTGGAGAGTCAGAGAGCTTTTGGACTTTGGATGCATTAGTGTATCTCTCTGCTTCATCTTGATCTTCTGCTTTGGAATTTGATTCATCCCTAGGCATTTCTATTCTGTTGTCAATCTGTTTGCCTGACCTAAGGGTAGCGATCGATTTGGCTTGCTCACGATATTGCTCTTGGTTGGAATTAGAGCCAATCTCATACTGTCCCTTTGGATTAGCCACAGGTTGGCTAGGGAACTTATCTTTCTCTCTCTCATTCAATGCGGTAGCTAGTTGACCCAATTGTACTTCCATCTTGGCAATAGATTGCGCATTTGCATGTAAGCTTTGTTAGTTGGCCAGTAAGGTTTGTTGGGTGTTTTTTTAGAATTGGAGAGTACTCTGCATAAAAAGATTGAGTGTTTCTTCAAGAGATGGTTTCCGTAATTGTGAGGGACCTTGTTGATATTGCGGAAACTATTGAAGTTGTTGATTGCCAGCTTAAGGGTAAGGTTGCATGGGAGGATTTTTAGATGGTCCTCCTTGTTGTGGTCCTTTTTTCCAAGAGAAATTTGGATGCCTAGCCCAACCTGGGTTGTATGTTTCTGAGTAAGGATTATTCCCAGGTCTTTGAAAAGTGTTCATTGCATGTACTTGTTCAGAGAGAAGTTCTGGGAATGCTGCACTAGATGGACAAGACTGCGTAGGATGGGCAGGACTAGAACATATAGCACATGCCTCAACTTGAGTTGTTTGTGGAGGTCCATTATGCAACATCAGAGCATCAACCTTCTTTGTCAGGCCATCAATCTTGGCATAGAGATCTGGTTTGACTCCTATCTCATATATACCACCTCTCTTCTGTGGTTGGGGGACTTCCTTCACCTCTATTTGAATAGTCCCATTGCTGGAAGTTTTCACACAAAGTTTCAAAGAAATTCCACGCTTTGACATCGCTTTTGGTCATGAACGACCCTCCACTAGTGGCATCAACCATGCGACGGTTCTGGGGTGTCAGACCGTCATAGAAGTATTGAACTTGTTGCCACTTCTTAAAACCATGGTGTGGACATTTAAGAAGCAAGTCCTTCCATCGTTCCTAACATTCATGAAAGGCTCACCCTCTTTTTGTGTGAAATTAGTGATTTCTCTACGGAGGGCATTAGTTTTATGAACGGGGAAGAACTTGTTTAAGAACTTCTTAGGCAGTTGGTCCCATGTAGCGATAGATCCAACTTCTAGAGAATTCAACCATGCTTTCGCCTTATCCTTCAAAGAAAAGGAAACAAAGCGTAGGATCGAATCGTCTGAGAAGTTTTGGAACTTAAAGGTGGAGCAAATGTCCAGGAATTCTTTCACATGATGATATGGGTCCTCCTTATCTAAACCATAGAAGGATGACAACAATTGTATGATCCCAGGTTTAAGTTCAAAGTGCACTGTCGTAGTGGCTGGCAACACTATGCACGAAGGCGCATTAAATTGGACAGGAGCTGAATAATCTCTGAGAGCTTTAACTTCATTTTCATTCGCCATTTCAACAGGATTATTTCTCAATCTTCCACGAAGTGTTCTTTCTATTTCAGGATCAACAGACGTTAGTTCTATATTCAGAGATCTACGTCCTAGCATAAACTAAGTTACTGCAAGGTAGGAAAGAAAACTAAACTAAACTAAACTGCAACCTAAGAGAAATAAAACTAGAAATAAAAAGCATGAATTCCTAAAAACAAGATAAAACTATGTAAGTAAGAATTGGAAGAAAGAACCCGGAAAAATAGATGATTGATGTCGGAAGAATTGAGAGCTCCTCCTTCCCTTTGAAGAAAATTTTATTATTAGCTTCCTTAATTCCTGTAAACAAAATCAAAACAAAAACAAATTCGACTTCCTAAACTAATGCTAGAAAAGAAAATCCTAAGCAATGGTTAGTTTCTAAAAAAAAGTTTCTAATCTTGAAAGGCTAAGTTAGTTTCTAAAAAGAGAATTAAAAAATTTCTAAAAAGAAAAATAAAATCCTAATTTTAAAAATAGGAATTAGAGAAAGATGGAAAATTTAAAAAGAGGTTACCAAATTAGAAATATATGTCAGGACCGTACAATACAGGAAATAGGTTAGTTTCTAAAATAAAGAGAAACCACTAATCTAAAGTTAGTAAAAATCCTAAGCTATGAATTATGACAAGAAGGAATCTTAAATTCAATTTGGACTGAAATAGTCCCCGGCAACGGCGCCAAAAACTTGATGTTTTATTTAAACCAACATGATTTAAATGATTTTTAAACTCGCAAGTATACGAATCAGATGTAGATACAGTACGTATTACGAGATAGTTCCCACGAGGATTGGTCGTCACAATTCAAATCTATGATTCTCCTTAACTAATCCAACAAATAATGGAGCGAGTTACTAAGCACAATTTTATGAAAAATAATTGAGAACAAGGAAGAAAATTCAATCAGAGAGAGCACTAGGACTTTTGAATCCACCCCTAATTATCATATCCCTTGTTTTATCTGTTGATTCACCCTAATCTAGATTGATACAACTTATATAAAAAAAGCACAATCTATGTCGTTAGTCAGGCATACAGAATGTCTAATCTCCTAAAGTAATGCAATAAATAACACATCCCATGTCCTTGGTCGGGCACATAGGGTGTATAATTCATTAAAGCACCCTGTTTCTCCCTCTATAGGAAACCTGTTCATGTTCAGACACAAGCACCTAGAATAAGCATCCAGACAACATCCATATATAGACTCTGGTCAAGTTCATAGATGGAGAAGTACAGAATTTAAACCAATCAAGCACACTAGAGAAAGAAACAAATCAATCAAATCAAGGTAAAATCAACATATAACCAGAGTTATTCAAATTAGGGGCTTCATTTCAGCCCTAGCTAATGAATTTAGCCTAGCATACACATGATTAAGCTAGGAAAAACATAAAAATAAAGGAAATAAAAATAAACTCTCTCTCTCTCTTCCAAACTCTCCTCCCTCTCTGGATCTTTCTTCCTGGCGTTCTCCCCTAGCTCTCGATCCTCCCCCCTTTGTGCCTCTGGATCTCCTCCTTTTATAGATGCTAGGGACAGTGGAGACCACAGCTGTGTCGGCTGCGAAAGCTCTTTACACAGCAACAGCCACGTGCGCAAGTTATTTACACAGCCCAGATAACTTGCTAACCATCACCACTTTCTCTGCTCATTTTCCCAAGAAACACCATTTCTTGGGACAGTTTGAAGTGGTCTTCATGATGAACGGATCAGATCTGTCATCTGATCAACGACCATGATCGTGCAATCGGCCAAAAGTGGTCAGTTTCGGACATTTAAACAGGACTGCATAACAAGCCTTACGCTGCTACCTTGGTGGGGCCCACTCTATTATTATTTTGATGAATCCAAACCGCTCATTGGATGCAGAACAAAATTTCGGTCGGATATATGTAGTTTTCACCTTCTATTGATGAGGTCCACTTGACTTTTCTTGTTATCGTCCGTCCGACGTTTGAACGGCTACATTTCACTCCTCGTGATATTTAGCATTTCTGCCACCTAGGCAGTGACAAGAGGCTTCACGGGGATCTGATGGACGGTCCGGATTGAACCGTTGATGTACGGTGGTGTCCCACAACAGAGGACCGCGAGTCTCTATTAAGCAAATGAAAACGGCAACTGCCGTATTTGAATTTGAGAAGGAGAGTCGGTCAGCGCATGCTGACCGACTTGTGGATTTTTTGTGCACGTCTGGTGCATCTATGCACATTGCACATTCGATGTATGTGTGGGTCTGACGGATATGTGTATCCGTAATCCGCTCCGCCCATTCATTTCATCATCCCATTTAAGGCGTCGAGTCTAAAATTGAAGTATATCCAGATATCAGGCGGGCCGCAAATCATGATTTTAGGGGCTAATCTACCTGTTGGGCCACTTTCACAAGGATCCAATGGTTCAAATTCGGCGTGTATGGTTTATTTATGGTCCTCAGGCCATGTATGAAGTTTTAGGTCGAACAGATGGTGGGAACACTATGATCTTGCATTCTGGATGCTTTTTCGAGCCTCTTTAATGTGAACGGCTAGATGTTCTTGAATCCCTGACGTGCAAATCCGTTAATGTTGGACCTTTGATATTCGTCCTTTACTTTGGTGACTTTAAAGTATCAAATCCACGCTTTTAATACTCTTCTTCAGTCAATGCTCCTGATTACTCCTTGCAACAAAAACACAATTAAAATATGGCATTAAACATTATCATGTACGTAAAATTAGGTAATAATTGGGGTCTGATATGCAATATTTAACCCTCATCAAGGCCCCCCAACAAAGTGGTATCAAAGCTAAGTTCATTGAACGGGTAGGATCGGTTTTTTAAATTATGGAAGGTGGCTCATCAAGGATGATCAACCTCAATGGTTCTAACTGGACCATATGGAAGGTTAAGATGGAGGACTTGCTTTTTTGCAAGGACCTATATTCTCTAATTTTAGGTATATCAGCAAAATCTAAGGATATGTGTGATGATGATTGGAAGAAGATGGACTGAAAGGTGGTAGGGTTTATTAGACAATAGTTGAATGATTCCGTGTTCCACCATGTGTCTACAGAGACCTCAGCCGCTAGCCTATGGCTGAAATTAGAAGGGTTGTATGAGAGGAAGACAGCTGGTAATAAAATTCTTTTAATAAGCCGACTTGTGAATCTTAAGTTCAAGGATGGCGGTTCTATGGCTAAGCATATGAATGAGGTCAGTAATATAGTGAACCAACTCTCCTCTATGAAAATGGTCTTGGATGATGAATTGCAAGCTTTGCTATTGCTTAGTTCACTGCCTGACAGTTGAGAGACATTGGTGGTGTCTCTAAGTAACTCCGCGCCAGATGGAAAGATTTTCATGGAACAAGTAACCAGTTGTCTCTTCAATGAGGAGACAATGAGGAAGTCTCAGGGGTCTACTCAGCAAGAGGCTCTTGTGACACAGGAACGGGGGAGAGGAAAGAACAGGAAGGGCGGGAAGGCCTGAGATAAATCAAGAGGCAAGTCGAGTAACAGAAAGGATGTTGATTGCTGGAATTGTGGCAAGAAGGGCCACTACAAGCATGAGTGTCATGGTAAGAAGAACGACAAAGGAAAAGGGAAGGAAGATGAATCAGATTCCACTGCAGTTGCTTTAGATGGCGACGTTGTAATTATTCTTTCAGCAAATTACGATGTATGTCTCACGGCTACGAGTCAGGACATCGATTGGGTGATAGACTCAAGGGCCTCTTTTCATGTGACTCCATGCAGGGACTTCTTCACAAGCTACAAGTCAGGTGATTATGGGACTGTGAAGATAGGAAATTCTGGTACATCGAAGATCGTAAGGGTCAATAATATTTGTGTGAAGACCGATGTGGGTTGCACATTGGTTCTCAGGGATGTGAGGCATATCCCAGACCTTCCCCTTAGCTTGATGTCGACGGGAAGGTTGGATGATAATGGCTATGAAAGCCGGTTTGCTGGTGCACGATGGAAGCTCATCAAGGGTTCATTGATCATGGACAGAGGAAAGAAGTGTTGCACCCTTTATAAGGTAAGTGTCAGTATGTGCAAGGGTGGGTTGAACACAACGAAAGATTCAGATATTGACATGTGACACAGGAGTCTAGGCCACATAAGTGAAAAAGGGCTTCAGCTACTAGCGAGAAAGTGGCTCCTTCCAGACGTGACAGGTACATCTCTCAAAACCTGTGTTGATTGTTTATCAGAGAAACAACATAGAGTTTCATTTATTAAATCTGCTTCTCATGTTAATAAAGTGTATGCATTAGATTTGATTTATTCTGATGTTTGTGGTCCTATGAGGATAAAAACCTTGGGTAGAGCATTGTATTTTGTCACTTTTATAGATGATGCATCTAGGATGGTTTAGGTTTGTGCTTTGAAATCCAATGACGAAGTCTTTGGTGTGTTTAAACTATTTCATGCTATGGTCGAGAGAGAGATAGGTAGATCATTGAAGTGCATCTGCACTGACAATGATGGTGAATACATTGGCGACTTTCAAATCCCTAGGTATACGGCATGAACAGACGGTTCCCAAGACCCCCCAGCATAATAGTGTAGCTGAGCGAATGAATCGCATCATTGTTGAGAAAATAAGATGCATGTTATCCTATGTGAAATTGTCCAAGACGTTCTAGGGAGAAGCAATGTACATGGCGGTGTATTTGATAAACAGGTCTCCATCAGCCCCGTTAAATGGAGAAATATCTGAGAAGGTGTGGACTAGACAGAATCCATCGTACAGTCATCTCAGGGTGTTTGGATGTAGGGCATCTATTCACGTACCAAAGGACTAAAGGTCCAAGCTCGATATGAAGATCAGGCAGTGTGTGTTCCTGGGGAACGATGATAAAAAATTCGGTTACAGATTGTGGGATCCGACCGAGAGGAAGCTCGTCAGGAGCAAAGATGTGGTTTTCTTTGAAGATCAATGTATAGAAGACATTGGTAAGCCAGAGAGGAACCAGCCTATTTCAGGTGAGCTAGAGGACATAGATCCGGTTACTCCTCCCGTGGTGCCTGATGACAAGGGAGTACGACGAGGGAGTTCCTTCAGAAGATGGACCAGGGGAGCACCCCCCACTTGATCCACCTGTTGAGCCACAGGTGAGGAGGTCATCTAGGGACAGACAGTCATCCAGAGGTACTCGCCGTATGAGTACATTATGCTGACTAATGGGGGAGAGCTAGAAGACTATTCTGAAGCCCTAACCGACTAGCATAAGGAGGAGTAGTTGAAAGCTATGCTAGAGGAGATAAAATCCTTACATAAGAACCACACCTATGATATGGTGAAACTGGCTAAGGGCAAGAAAGCTCTGAGCAACAAGTGGGTGTTCAGAAAGAAGAATGAGGAGAAGAATTCACAGATAAGGTTTAAGGCCAGACTTGTGGTGAAAGGGTTCGATCAGAGGAAAGGTATAGACTTCAAGGAAATATTCTCACCAGTGGTGAAGATGACATCCATATGGGTGTTGCTTGGGTTGGCGGCTAGCATGGATCTGGAGATAGAGCAGTTAGATGTTAAAACTGCCTTCCTCCATGGTGACCTGGAAGAAGAGATCTACATGCATCAACCAGAGGGGTTCGAAGTCAAGAGCAACGAGCATGTTGTGTGTAGGCTGAAGAAGAGCTTGTATGGGCTGAAACAAGCTCCACGGCAATGGTACAAGAAGTTCGACTCGTTTATGTTGAAGCATGGGTATGACAGAACGGAGTCGGACCACTGTGTGTTCACGCGTAAGTTCTCGTATCGTGATTTCTTAAGTTCTGCTGCTATACGTTGATGACATGCTCATCATGGAAAAAGACATCAAGAAGATCGACAGGCTAAAACAGGAGTTGGGCAAGTCTTTTATGATGAAAGATTTAGGCTCGGTTAAACAGATCCTAGGAATGGATATAACTCATGACAGAAGGAGCAGGAAGCTTTGGCTATCACAAGAGCGGTATATTGAGAAAGTCCTAGAGCGGTTCAATATGAATACAACGAAGCCGGTCAGTACTCCACTAGATGGTCACTTCAGATTGAGCGACAGGCAATGTCCCAGACGAAGGCAGAGGTGGAAGAGATGCAGAAGATATCCTACGCGTCAGCTGTAGGAAGTTTGATGTATGTTATGGTGTATACACTCCCAGACATAGCATATGTGGTTGGTGTTGTCAGCCAGTGTCTTGCCAATCTTGGCAAAGAACATTGGGCAGCGGTGAAGTGAATACTACGATATCTAAGAGGCTCATCCAGGTTGAGCTTATGCTATGGTGACGGTAAACCTGTGTTAAAGGGCTACACAAATGCAGATATGGCAGGCGACATAGACTCCAAGAAGTCTACCTCGGGGTTCATGTTCACATTTGCAGGGAGAGTAGTTTCTTGGCAGAGCAAGCTACAGAAGGTCGTAGCATTGTCGACGACAGAGGTCGAGTACATTGCAGTCACAAAGGCATATAAAGAGATGTTTTGGATGAAGAGGTTCCTATAGGAACTTAACCTGAAGTAAGAGGAGCACGTGGTCTATTGCGATAGTAAAAGTGTTATACACTTGAGCAAGAATCGAAGTCAGCATTCCAAGTCGAAGCACATAGAGATTCAGTATCACTGGATTAGAGATACTTTGGAACAGAAGGTGTTATAGCTTGAGAAGGTCCACACGGACAATAATGGGTCAGACATGATGACCAAGGTTTTGCTCAAAGGCAAGTTTGAGGTCTGTAGAAACCTGGCTAGCTTGAAGAAGGTGAATCCCTCCTGGGACAAAAAGGGAGAGATTTGATGGGATTTTTTATCCCGTGCTCGACCGGTCGTGAGCCTCGCTCAACCGGTCGAGGGCTAGTGCATGACCAGTCGTGGAAGTAGAGTCGTGACTTGACTCAAAGTCCAGCGACATTGGACTATTTTTCTCTGGGGTGCTCGATCGATCGAAGGAGGTGCTCGACCGGTCGTGGGTGTGCTTGACCGGTCGTGGACTCGACACGACCAGTCGTAGTTACGCAAATTCATTCCGCGATTTTAATCGGATTTCGTGTCGCAAGTCCTTTCACAACTAGGATGCGGAAAGGAGTTTCCTAAAACTTTAAATAGGAGGTACCTAGGATTTTTCAGGTATGACAAGAGAGTTTCATAAAACTTTACAAGGGATTTACTAAAGGGTTTAGGGCTATCAAAGGTGAGAGAGAGAAGAAGCTTATAGAAGGGAGATTATGCTCGTGAAGGTTATCTACTGCACAATCTATATCTAAGTGCTTCTATGTCCTCGTAATCGGTGAGATCTCTCCGTTTTCTTTGTTTCTCTTATTGTTTATCCACTCCTGTGTGAGTAAAGAAGGTTGTAACGTTCTACTTCATAGCGGATTGTTGATTTGGACGAGGTCCCGTGGTTTTTACCTCTTTGAGGGTTTTCCACGTAAAAATCTCTTGTGCGGTGTGTGGTTTATGCTTTGATTTATTTCATTGCTTTATTATCCATAATTCTAGTTTATTTCGGGAGGCTAGATCCTAAGGTTCTGTGCAAGGTCTCCTAACACTAATCTCACACCACTATTAAGTAATTTTGAGCCATAATAAACTTGGATCAATCCCATGATTTGTGGAAGCACACTCAACAAAGATATAACAATCAAGATAACCAGAATAACCAAACAAGCAAATAAACTCATAACACAAATTTTATATAGAAAACCTTTTGTGGAAAAAACTATAGCATAAAGCGACAAGATCTCTACTACAGAATCATTCGATCTTCCCTTGCGATGCGCATATAGGAAAACCCTAAGCCCTCGAGAAAATTCATTCCCAAGGCCTTACAAGTGTAGAGAACTCTCTCACTTCACAAAATCCTTGTCCTTAGAGAGATAACGCTCGTAATAACAAGCCTTAATCACAATTAAGCTTAAATACCTTGACTTTTACAAAATCGCATAATTAAATTGGAGCCCATCTATCGAACTGACCACATCGTCGGTCGAATCAACTCAGACCAACGAACATGCTCTGCATTTGAGAAAACCCAACTCTATGGGTCGGACTGACAATCTATCGATTTGACTGATAAAGCTGTTTTTTGACTCTCAAATTAGCAAAATCCAAGGCCTCCCACACAACAAAATTGTTGTTCGAAGTTTGGGCCGCACATATGTTTCGCAAGAAAACACATCATTCTAATTTAAAATTACAATTTTATGAAAAAATTACTATTTTTAATAATTTTTACTTTTTTCGTATCTCCTTATTTTTAGATTTTTAGGATTTTCAGTTTTTTTTTTTTTTTAAATTGTTTATAATCACGCTAGAAATCCTTCGATGAGGTTTATCTGGACTTTTTAGTTTTAGGAAATTAAGCTTTAGAATAGTTTTACTATTTTGGAAAATTTTCAAATTAGGGATAGAATTTTGCTATTTTGGATAACTTTTGAATTGAATTTTAAGTCATATATACAAGTGATGTAATTGAAAAGTTTTATATTATTATTCAATAAAATATCTAAATTATCTCTCTTATTTTCTTATGAACTCAAGGACTCTCCTTATAAATTTAAGGTTTTATTCATTTAAGGAAGACGATGATCTTTTTCTTATTGTTTTAGGCTCTTTCCTACGTTAGACAATGAGGTGAAATGGTTGAAAGGATTTCGAAATTCGCCAACTTCATAGGAAGTTAGCCCACCAATTATTGAGAAAAAAAGGTAGTAGACCCAAGACTCAAAAGGTATATATATGACATTCTATCCACCCACCATAGTGGACCCTACTGCCATATATCACATATAACTTTGCATGTAGATCTTTGGATTGCTGTTACTTCACACTTTTTTTATGGTCTACTTAAATAATTTCTTTGCTTTTGTTTCTCCATTCTCTTGAGAGAGATGTTACAGCTTGCAAATAGACTTCAATAATTAACATAAAGGACTAAGCTCCTATATTAGTTTTGCACCGTTTAAAAAATGGTGGCAACTCTTCCATCGCACTTAAGACATAGTTGTATGGTGCAAATTTATGAAAAATTGTGATAAGAAGATAATATAAGCCATCTGATTTTTTTTCCAATTTAAATTTGGACCACTCACTATATTACTTTTAACCCTTCATTTGATAACCATTGATTGGATTTAATTGCTTGCTCCATGTGATTTTAGAAATATGGTCCATCCACAATGGGACCCACAATTTGGACGGTCTGGATTTCAGTACATCAGAGTCACATGTGCGAAGGATGAGCGACCACCATTTTCAAAACGGTGCTTGGTAAAGATTGGTGTCTAACCCTAGCATAATCGGATATATGACAGGCTCTCAACTCACCTAAATTAATTGTCGGTGCACGTGTGGGTGAATACACGTATGTGAATTGCATCATAATCACAATTTCTATAAGTAACTATAGGAAGAGTTTAGTACCCTGAAGGACCACATGAAACTGTAATCCTCCGCCTACACATGGCATACACTGATACACGGCCCTGCCCTTGGAGAGCAGATTGCATGTCCCAATATCTCCGTGCCCGGGGCTGTGTGGGGCCCATAGAGATGTCTGTGAAAAATCCACTCTGTGTGGGGGTTATGTGTGCTTGTGCGTAAAAAAAAAAAAAAACCATATCTAAAACTAATGCAGGCTATACCACGCGAAACAGTGGGGATTGAACGGCTGGTAGTGATAAAAGTTTTGTATCAGGATGATATTTGTTCCTACAATTTATCCGAGTGGTAATAATTGTATGAACGGTTTGGATGGAATATAAACATCATGGTCAGCTCCAGGAAGGTTTCAACGGTGGACATTGTTGTTCCCACTGTTTCGTTGGTATGGCCCACCTGGCCCACCTGAGTTTTGGATCTGCCTGATTTTTAGAATCCTCTCCTATTATGATATTTCAAAATAAATGGATATAGTGGATTTGTCCCGCACATCTCTGTGGACCCCACACAAGGATGGATGGCCCACAGTGCAAAAGTTTCACGGTAGGATATTGTTTTTTTAAGGGGCGTTTGGATAGTAAGTTGCTTATGCCTTAAGTAGCTTATTTTTATTTTTTTTTTATTAAACTAAAATGATTAAGTAACTTTAAATAAAAAATTAAACCAATTTTACTTATCTCAAATAAGTTACTTATCCACTGCTGCTGGAAGTAAATAAAAAGTAATAATAACTTATTTGGTGGTATCCAAACAGGCCCACTTTTAAACTCTAGTTTGCAGTTCATGGTGGGACCCATCTTAGCAGCCCACGGATTAAATGGTATAAGTGAACGGCTCTAATCAAGATTGTGGGTCCCATGATTGGTAGTACATTGAGCCATCACACAAGTTGATGAACACATTGATTGTTAGAATCTTACAACTAGTGAGTAAAAGCCACAGCGGATAGAGACATCAGCTTCTACCGACAGGGAAAGGACACATGAATTTGTATCCTAACCCTTGTCTGGGAAGGTGTGGCTCATGATTTTCATGACATGGGCACATAGATAGAATTCACTAGAGGGTTGGGAATTCTCAGCCCAAGCCCAAGCTGTGTTGGTAGGTGGATACATGCTAATATTTTCATTATTATATTAGTCTATTATATTAATAAACATTTTATTTTTTGTATTATGATTTTATTAATTATATATGTAGTTAATTATAGTAAAGAACTTCATTATTTCTAAACAAACAAGCTAAAATACAGGAGAGCTAGTCCTTTAAGATGTGAAGCATGCAATCTATTTGGAAGTGAGAAATGTAGCATATCCTTTTTTTTTTTTTTTAAATGCACGCACACACACCCCTAAACACTCACGCATAGTGGAATTTCACCACCTATGGGTACTCGAACCCTTGACCTGGTGTTGAAACTCTTGAGAGTCTACCACCAAAGCAAGAGTAAGGACCCGAATCTAGCATATCCTCAACCCGAGCCCAACCCAAGTTTTACCGGATTGGTGTTTGCGTAGCCCAAGCTCAAGACCAGACTCAATACATCCTGCCTAAACTCAACCCAATGTCAGGTCAGTCATGAGACTGTCGGTTGAACCCGCTCAACTTTCAACCCGAATACAATCACTATCCATGACTACGTGCCCTATGTTGGAAAATTGTTGGAAATTATATAAATTAATGAAATTTCTGTATTATATGGAAACTGAAAATATCACGATAATCAGAATAAGGACAGGCTAAAACACGTCTGAAAAACGTTGTCCTTAAAGCGTTATTTGCCCCTACTCAAGTAAATTGAGTATGCCGATAGGTTACAGGCAAATAGCTTCTAGGATACGACGAGCCTAATGTGGGTCTGCGTTCAGCAAACACAAAGGCCCACCAAATGAAACTCTTTTACACACTTTCTGGCAGTACTACAATATAGAAAAAAAATCCAAAAAAAAAAAAAAATGAAAAAGAAAAGTGGTTTTGACCACTGCACTGGTTAGTTCAATTCTTCAGCTACTGGTTCAGTTGAACCGTCCTAGACCACACCGTTGGTCTGTTATTCAAGCTAAGGTTCAATCCTTTCTATGTTGCTGGAAACACTAGAGTATATAAGTTGAGAGGGGTTGGCTGTCTCAGTTTGTATGGGTTTTGCTGAAGTGAGTTGAGATGGATTGAAAACTCATCCAGGCCCTCCTTTTATAGGCTATGGTGGCTGGGGGTTATGGTCCAGGGTAATAAATCCCATGACCATTTTCTAGCTGTTGAAGAAAACTAGCCGTTTTATGGCCGTTTTCTGACTGTTGTGCATGGGCCATTAAGTCGCTTTGCATGTTGATCGTTATAAGACAAGATGGCTAGCCGTTTTCTAGTTTGTTGGGTTAGCCGTCTTGAAGATTCTGTTGGACCCTGCATTAATAGCACAACTATTACAGATCTGCTGCAATAGCTCTATTTTCCAGCTCTCTATATAATCAGAGGAACTCTCATTCAGTCCTCTAGATTTTTTGCGCTACTAGCGCCTCTACAGTCACACTGCCTCACATGCCCACGCCCTCGCACCGAGCCCGACCTCGAGACCGAGCCCGAGCCCGAGCGTGAGCTGCTGCAATAGCTCTATTTTCTAGCTCTCTATATAATCAGAGGAACTCTCATTCAGTCCTCTAGATTTTCTGCACCACTAGCGCCTCTACAGCCACATTGCCTCATATGCCCACGCCCTCGCACTGAGCCCGACTGCGAGACCAAGACCGAGCCCGAGCCCGAGCCCAAGCCCGAGCGCGGGTAGCACTGGAACACGTAAGGTCCATAGTCCACGGACTAGGTAAGTAAATATTATAATACTCCACTATTATCATTTAAACCACAGATTTTTCTCTTCCCTTTTCTATGTGAGACTATTCCCAAAAAAACCCACAAAACGGTATTTTTTCAAACAAACTAATATATTATATATTATTATTATTATTATTAAAATATATTAAAAATCAATATTTTTTAACACCCAATGGTAGTCACACCTTACTGGAATTGTTACCAAACAAGGTTATTTTCTCTCATTCTACCACTTGAGCTATGGATTAGGGTGAGGAGATAAAAGACTTCACCTGTGACACATGCACAGACATGTGTGATGCATGTGCACCGAAAGTCATTGCTCTTTCATATTCTATGAAAGAAAATGTGTTCTAATTGCACAAGTTATATTAACCGTTAGTTTTTTTGGACAATCTTATTTTTCATTTTATTAAAATTAATACTGCAGTCTCAATAATGAGAGTGGATTAGATGTTACCTTAGTGAGTGTTGCCCTTGTTGTGGGGCCTGCCTTAATGATGTGTTGTATATCTAAGCGGTCCATCTGTTTTTTCCGCTCATTTTAGGACACGGTCCCAAAAATTAAGCAGATTTAAATCTCAGGTGGATCACACCACAGGAAACAGTGGTGATTGAACACCCACCGTTAAAAACTTCTTATATGCCACTACAATGCACACTGCAATGTTTCCTTTCCATCCAACCCGTTGATAAGGTCAACCAGACCTGGATGAAGGGAAATAATAAAGGTAAGCTTGATCCAAAACTTTTGGGGGCCCACAAAAAGCTTTTAATGGTCATTCACCACTGTTTCCAATGATGTAGTCCATCTGAGATTTGGATCTGCTTAATTTTTTGGATCATGTCCTAAAACGAGCTGAAAAAACAGATGGATAGCGTGGATATACAAAACATTAATCAAGGTAGGCCCACATAATAAAGGTAACACCCACTAAGCTGTTACAGTTGACAGCTAATGTACTCCCCTTCAATAATAGCTGTTGACAAGACATGATCATGTACCCTTTTTGCAAAAGGCTGTCAGGGGTAGCTTTTTCAATTTACAAACAGCCCTAAAATATCAAGATAATGGATTAGTACCTAGAGAGACAAATATGAAATCTCAACTAACCTATATTAATCAATCATTTCATCTACTGTGTTCTCGTCCTAAATCTTGATGACTATCGTTTAAATTCCAACCCCAGGTTGATAGTAAAAAGATAAGATGAAAGGTGAGGATGAACACCTTGACCCATAGCTCAAGTGGTAGACTGGGATACCTCGTTTCAACACCGTGGTCTTGGTATCGATTCCCTATGGGGGTTGGCTAACAGTAAAGTGTGAACTGACAGTGGGGGTACCGAACAAGCTAACCAAAAAAAAAAAACATGATCTGTATATTACATCCAACCCATTCAAGAGAGTCCCACGATCACCCTGATCTAAAACTTCGGTGGACCCAGTAAAGTTTCAATGATTGTCATGTATGTCCTTGCTTTTCTTTGTAATTTGGCCCACTTGAGTTATGGATTTGCCTAATTTTTGGGTTTCCGGGCTAAATTGAGCTGTAGCAAATGATGAACGGCGTGGATGTCACACAGACCCTTCCACTCCCCATGCTACCAGTGTACAAAACAAGAGAATGGCAAGAAATAAATGGTCCACATTCAGTTGAAAAGGCCCGATAAAATTGATGGCTAGGATATTCCAATACAAGAACTTCTTGGTCTGCTCCCTCCATGTTGCATTGCATTGGAGCAAGGTCTAAGGTCTAGATTGCTGAAAAATGGGTCCCACTTGTACAAATTGAGAGCTTTAATACAATGCACCCATGGTTCGAGCCTAGCTCACAAGTCAAGAAATTAGGTATTATCTGCTGCTTATTGTCATTCTAACTCGTTTATTTGTAATCGGCCCACCGAATGAAAGGATGGGATTTTTCCACCTGGGATCATTTTCATGCATGGTCCATACAAAGTCGTATGGAGTGCCATTTTTCAGTTTTGACAAGCAGAGTGAATGGTACATAGAGGTGGGCACGAGAGGACTCGATTCGGCTAACTCAACTCGTCCGACTCGTTCAGATCCGACTCGACCCAAATCGAATGGGTGAGTTGGTCTGAACTGAGTAGGCTTCGCCCAATCCGAATTCAAATCGAGTTGAGTTCGAGTTACCTAGTAACTCGACCCGAAACTCGATCCAGTTAGACCCGACTCGATCCGAAATCCGACTCTCTAACCCTACCCGCCGCACCCTATCCCAACCCGATCCCAAAATTTCTCTCTCCCTCCCTCATCCTCCTCATCTTCCAAGCTCGGCAACCACCCACCACCATCACCCTCCTCCTCCTCCTCCTCCTCCTCCTCCTCCCCTCCACTCTCTCAGTCTCTCCCTCCCTCATCTCTCAATCCGACTCGGTGCCAACTAGACCCGACTCGGTACTTCTATCCGACTCGGTCTAGATCAGTCCTGGCCAAACCGGACTCGGATCGAGTCAGGCATGCTGGACTCGGTATCGAGTCAGATCGAGTTCGGGTCAGATTGAGTCGAGTCCACCCTAACTCGATCCAACTCGACTCAATGCCAAGCTTTAATGGTACAAAAGATATATTCTGTTGTAGTCCACCATATATGGACCATCTTCCAAAATTTTGATCAAGATCCTAGCCACTAATCTTGGGACCTTGTTTAGTTGAATACCCACCATTATTGTGTTTCTCATCTTAACAGTCTATTTTGTAGGCAACAAATCAAAAGGTTAAAATTGTCCCATCGAGATTAACTTCAGGTCATGCTCCATGCACGGTGGAAACATCAGAAGAATGGTATTAGATTACCAAACGATGGGCCCCACTTATCCAACCACGGTGCACTCGGCAAAGCCTTCGGTGTTTCTACCAGGCCATGAAATTGAGGGTAAGTTTGAGATACCCATAAAATAATGGCCCCACCATATAGATGCGCAGGCCCAAAAATCATGCCGGTCCACTCATTAGGTTGGCCACAGAGTAGAAGATAGACTTCATTTAGGGAGACGGCATCTACTCAGCGAGATTCACCACACCTGATGAACTGGTCAGATGTTTCACATGCTTCCTACGTTGGCATGTATGTAGGGGAGCTAATCTAGACCACTAAAATTAGAAATGCGATAATGTAAGGTTTGAAATGGAATGTTATATGGTTTTTGATAAATGCTCCAATGGTCTCATACAATGCTCCTAGTTGCAGTGGCGTACCCAAATGGTCCGTTTCATCATCAATCCTGACCATCTATCAGGTTCAGCATACAATTCACAGACTACAGTGTAAAAATAACATTGATTGGATGATCTGATACATCCATAAATGGCCCTCTCTTTATAGCCATCCATCTTCTGATACATCCATAAATAAAAAGTAATTATATAGAATGGGTTGAACCACTACATGGGCTGGGCGAAGCTGGACTTAGAAAACTCCAATGGAAGTGATCTTACTTAATGATCAATTTGTAAGTATATTAATTTTTTTAGCATTGCATCATGAAATTAAAAATCTCATAAAGTAATCCAATGGAAGTAAAACATCCAACATTTGTTTCTAATTTTTATTAAAGGAGTTACACGTTCCTCGACATAAGTGGGCTCTTTCTTTACAAAGTAAGGCCCATGTTTCAGTAATCTAGACCACACCCCCAAAATTATCCGTGACAGAATAATACTAAACTTGTGATTCATGGCCTTTGAACAGAAGGTTGAAAGAGAAATACAGCAGCAGCGGGCCCATTTCAATTGAAACAGGCCCAATCCAGCAGAGAATGACTTGATTAAGGAGCCATGTGGGAGTTTGCCATTTTTCTCAGACCCAACTTATAACCACCCTCAGTCTGTGGTTTTACTTCAGTCAAGATTATTCACACAGTGACACACCAAACCCCAATTTGCAAGTTTTGCAACTTTTAAATTATAGAACTTGTTTTAACCGCACCCAAATTCCTTACCCTTCAAGGCCTAAAGAATCCAAATTCTTGTGGGGTGGCACGTCAAAGATCTAAATTAGGTTTTTTTTTTTTTTTTTTTTTTTTGAATTTTTTGAATTTTTCGTTCATCATGATAAGTCACCGTTAATGAACGAGTTTGAACGAGTTTGATGAAATATACACACCGAGGCAAACGCCACACGTAACTATGGTTGGCTTCTTATAGGCAATAAAGTGAACTGAGACTCATCCTACGGAAGGTAAACTTCGTGATAGACCTAACTATTTTCGATCAAGGTAGTTTATAGTTAATTAAAAGCTTATCAAATTACCATTTCAAGAAGCTAAATATTACTTAGATTTGAAGTGTAACGAGAGAGATTGGATCTGTTTATCAAAGTCAGGCGGTGCTGATTGTGCAAGTAACACAAGTTAAACTATCAAGAAATTTGGGCCCACTTTTGAAAGATCAAACAATGTCATAACTCTTCGATCGCTATATCTTGCGATCGTAAAAGATTGAAGAGTAAAGTTATGATCCCATATGAAAGCTCATTAAATTATCTTTTTAATGAACCTAAGATCAAAACAAGAGTGAACATGAACAATTTGCAAATGTCATTATTGACTTTGGGCCTACTTTTGAAAGGTTAAATGGTATCTAAATAATATTATTTCAGTGTCATTTGAAAGCTCGTTGAATTATTTTTCCAATGAAGTAAAATTGCTCGAATTCTACCTACAACAAGGAAGCTATGACCACTTCATAGGATCAAACAATGGTTGAAACTAAAAAAGCAAATGCAATAGTGGAACAAAAGAGACCACGACAGTGTAATTACAGTTCACTTTCGTGTTTCCAACTTCACATGATCCCATAAAAACGGTTATAACTCCCTCTTTATAAGTCGGATTGAAACAATCTTGGACTCATAAGAAAGATAATTTAACAAGCTTTAGGATGAGATTGAAATTATCTCATTTTGACATCATTTTACCTTTCAAAAGTAGGCTCAATACTCATGATAATATTCATAAATTATTCGTATATGCATTTTTAACATCAGGCGATCTTACAAAAATGATCATATCTTCCTCGTTATAGTTTGGATCACGATGATCTTAGGATCATTAGAAAGATAATTCAATGAACTTTTCAAATGTGACTGTAATCATCTTATTTGGACATCATTTGACAATTTAAAAGTAGGCCCAAAATCAATGGTGATGTTCAGAAACCATTCATGTTCAGATTTCCAATTTCACGTGATCTCATGAAAATGTTATGACTCCCTCAATATAGGTCAGATCAAGGTGATCTTACATTTATTAGAAATTTAATTTGATGACCTTTCAAATTAGATTAGAATTATCTCATTTAAATATCATTTGACCTTTTAAAAGTAGGCACAACATTCCTAATCTTTCAAAAGTTGACCTTAAATAGAATCTTTTGTATATTTAAAAAAAAATCCATATTCTAAAAGTCGGGTTTTTACAATTTTTTTCTTTCATTAATTTCTTGACGAAAGACACATAGAAAAAAATTTTAAAGAAAGAAAAGGAACCTATTTTCTAAAGTGAGGTTTGTTGAGAAGTTGAGCCACATGCGCGGATTTCGTGTCGCAAGTCCTTTCGCAACTGGGATGGGAAAGGAAAGTTGCCAAAACTATAAATTGGGGTCCCTAGGGCTATTCTAGGGTTAAGGTGAATATTAGAAAATTATTATAAGGTGTGGACAAGGGATTTTCTCTGTACTTCCAAGAGAGAGGTTAGTATATTGCCTTGTAATTTTCGTTTCTCTTCATAGTAAAATTTTGCATCTGTGGTTTTTTACCCTAGTTTGGGATTTTTCCACGTATATCTTGTCTTGTGGTTTGTTTGAATGCTTTTATTCATTTCTAGTTTATATTTCTTCCTGTTTATCGTTTGTGGGTGAGGCCTGAGATTGGATCTAGGCTCACTGCGTTGTTGGCGTGCTACGCAACAACTGGTATCAGAGTTATTGGTTTAGTTCTATCGGGAGCGATGGCGGAAGATGGGAAAACTAGAATTGATAAGTTTGATGGTTCAAACTTTGCCTTCTGGAAGATGCAGATGGAGGATTATCTGTATCAGAATGACCTCTATATTCCTCTAGGAGGAAAAGAGAAGAAACTAGAAAAGATGACAGATGATGAATGGTTTTTACTGGATAGGAAGGCTTTAAGAACGATCCGACTCTCTTTGTCTAAGAGCGTCGCCTTCAATATATCTAAAGTAAAAACGATAAAAGAATTAATGGAAGCCCTAGCCACCATGTATGAAAAGCCCTCAGCATCCAACAAGGTTCATCTTATGAAACAGCTATTCAATATGAAGATGTCAGATGGTGGGAGCGTGGCAGAACATCTAAACGAGTTCAATACAGTCACGAGTCAGTTGGAATCCGTTGTCATTGCTTTTGAGGATGAAGTTAGGCATTATTGATCTTTTCTAGTTTGCCAGATAGTTGGGATGGTTTGGTGATTGCTGTGAGCAATTCTTTAGGGTCGACAAAGTTGAAATTTGATGATGTGGCCGGTCTAATTCTCAGCGAAGAATCTAGAAGGAAGGCATCAGGATTTTCAGGAGACTCAAGGAATGCTCTAAACGTTGAAGGAAGAGGAAGATCGCTGAACAAAGGAGGCAATAAACACGGGCGTTCTAAGTCGAGGAAGAAGTCCAAGGGACCGAAAGACAAAGACGGGTGTTGGCATTGCGGCAAGAAGGGACACATGAAACGTGATTGCAGGGCGCTCAAGAAACAAGAAGGAAGCTCTCAAGGCGGGAAGGATTCAGTGAATCTGGCTGAGGAGATCGACACAGAGGCGTTGATCTTGTCTCTTAATGCGAGGAATGAGTCTTGGGTTATTGACTCGGATGCTTCGTTTCATGCCACTTCGTGTAAGGAAGTTCTGCGTGATTATGTGTCAGGTGACTTTGGGAGAGTCTACCTGGGTGATGATGAGCCGTGCAATATTGTTAGAAAGGGGGATGTTTATGTAAAAAAGAAAGACGGAACAGTCTTGAAATTGAAGGAAATCAGACATGTACCGAGTTTAAAACGTAATCTGATCTCAGTGAGACAATTGACCGATACCGGTTATGTGACGACATTCACCAGTGACTCTTGGAAGATCACAAAAGGTGCCTTAGTAATATCTCGAGGCAAAAGGGAAAGTATTTTGTACGTGACTTCAGGATCGTATAGTTCACTCGTAGTCGCATCAACTGGAGTGAATGGGCAGTTATGGCATCAGAGGCTGGGACATATGAGTGAAAAAGAGATGAAAGTGCTATTATCAAAAGGGAAGCTACCAAGGCTGAAGTCTATTAATTTAGAATTCTGCGATGACTGCGTGTATGGCAAGCAGAAGAGGGTAAGCTTCAAAAAGACGGGACGCGCTCCAGAGCTTGTACACACTGATGTGTGGGGACCGGTACAAGTATTATCTCTTAGTGGCTCACGTTATTTTGTTACCTTTATTGATGATGCTAGTAAAAAACTATGGGTCTACTTTTTAAAACATAAATCTGATGTATTTGATGTATTTAAGAAGTGGAAAGTTATAGTAGAAAATGAGACAGGTAAAACAGTAAAGTGTCTCAGATCTGACAATGGGGGAGAATATTGTGATAAGAGGTTTGAGGAGTATTGTGCAGCAAATGGAATCAAGCATCAAAAAATGATTCCAGGGACACCACAACAGAATGGTGTGGCTGAGCACATTAACAGGACCATCCTTGAGCGCGCCAGGAGCATGAGGTTACATGCAGGGTTGCCTAAGACCTTTTGGGTAGATGCTGTGAATACTGCCGCATATCTCATCAATAGAAGTCCCTCAGCACCATTGGATGGTGGGCTACCAGAAGAAGCGTGGACTGGGAGGGAAGTGAACCTTGCACATCTCAGAGTGTTCGGTTGCACTTCATATATTCACATTGATGCAGAGCACAAAAACAAGCTGGATACAAAATCCAGGAGGTGCACGTTTATAAGCTACGGGCAGCATGATTTTGGCTACAGGTTCTGGGATGCAGAAAACAGGAAAATCATCAGAAGCAAGAATGTAGTCTTCAATGAAAAAGTGATGCATAAGGACAGTGTGCAGGAAAATAAGACCGAGAAAAAAGAATTCGTAGAGTTGGAAGAGTTACCGGACATGGGTGTTACAGCGTCACAGGATGAGGCAGAGCCGCATACACCGGTTGTGAGGAGGTCTACTCGGGAGAGGAGACTCACAGTCCGATACTCACCCTCCTTACATTATCTACTACTGACAGATAATGGTAAGCCAGAGTGTTTTGAAGAGGCGTTACAGTCAGATATACGGGTTAAGTGGGAGCAGGCCATGGATGATGAGATGGACTCTCTTGAGTCTAATCATACATGGGAGCTAGTCACTCTACCTAAGGGTAAGAAAGCTCTTCATAATAAGTGGGTTTACAGACTGAAAGAGGAGCACGATGGTTCGAAATGGTACAAGGCCAGATTGGTTGTGAAAGGGTTTCAACAAAAGGCAGGTATCGATTTCACTGAAATATTTTCACCAATAGTGAAAATGTCTACGACTCGCATGGTCTTGAGTATAGTGGCTTCAGAGGACTTACATCTAGAACAGCTAGATGTTAAGACAGCCTTTCTTCATGGGGACCTTGAAGAAGAGATATATATGCATCAGCAGACAGGATACGTGGCACCAGGTAATGAGAACAAGGTGTGTAGACTGAAGAAGAGTCTATATGGCCTGAAGCAGGCCTCGAGGCAGTGGTACAAGAAGTTCGACAGTTTTATGTCGGGAAACGGTTTTAGGAGATGTCATGCAGACCACTGTTGTTACTTGAAGAAGTTTGATACGTCTTACATCATCCTTCTTCTGTACGTTGATGATATGCTTGTGGTCGGTTCAAGCATGAAGGACATCTCAGATCTCAAAAGACAATTGTCTAGAGAATTTGGCATGAAAGATTTAGGAGTTGCAAAACAAATCCTAGGCATGAGGATAAAGCGTGACAAGAAAAATAAGAAATTAGTTTTGTCACAGGCAGAGTACATAACCAAGATACTTGATCGATTCAATATGGGAGGTGCTAAGTCAGTTAGCACTCCATTAGCCAACCACTTCAAGCTATCTAAGGAGCAAGGTGCAAAGACGCAGGAGGAACAGGACTACATGGCTAAAGTTTCATACGCGTCAGCTATTGGGAGTCTCATGTATGCTATGGTGAACACGAGGCCAGACATTGCTCAAGCAGTGAGAGTTGTTAGCAGGTTCATGAACAACCCCGGGATGGAACATTGGAAAGCTGTGAAGTGGATCCTTAGATACTTGGTAGGTACTAAGGACGTAGGGTTGTGTTATGGTGGATCGAAAATCAAGTTACAAGGCTACGTGGATTCAGATTTGGCAGGAGATATTGACAGCAGAAGAAACACTACATGTTATGTTTTTACTCTGGGTAGTGCTGCAGTCAGTTGGGTCTCTCAGTTACAAAAGATAGTATCTATCAGTACGACAGAAGTAGAAAATATTGCGGCTACAGAAGCATGCAAGGTGATGGTGTGGATGCAAGGTTTTATGGAAGAGTTGGGTAAGAAACAAGCAGATTGCAAGCTGTACAGTGACAGTCAGAGTGCAATACACTTGGCTAAGAATTCAGTCTTTCATTCAAGGACCAAGCATATTGCCATCAGATATCACTTCATACGTTCGTTACTGGAAGATGGATCGATTGCTCTAGCGAAGATTCATACAAGTGAGAATCTTGCTGATATGCTGACCAAGGCGGTCACAAAGGAGAAGCTGAAGCTCTGTTCAGCTTTAATTAGTCTTCAGGCTTGAAGACGGTGAGGTGATGCACTCCGGATGAAGAAGACAAAGGTTTATGGCGATGTGTCTCCAAGTGGGAGATTGTTGAGAAGTGGAGCCACATGCGCGGATTTCGTGTCGCAAGTCCTTTCGCAACTGGGATGCGAAAGGAGTTTCGCGGATTTCGTGTCGCAAGTCCTTTCGCAACTGGGATGCGAAATGGAAGTTGCCAACACTATAAATTGGGGGTCCCTAGGGCTATTCTAGGGTTAAGGTGAATATTAAGAAATTATTCTAAGGTATGGGCAAGGGATTTTCTCTGTACTTCCAAGGGAGAGGTTAGTATATTGCCTTGTAATCTTCGTTTCTCTTCATAGTGGAATTTTGCATCCGTGATTTTTTACCCTAATTTGGGGTTTTTCCACATATATCTTGTCTTGTGGTTTGTTTGAATGCTTTTATTTCTTTCTAGTTTATATTTTTTCATGTTTATCGTTTGTGGGTGAGGCCTGAGATTGGATCTAGGCTCACTGCGTTGTTGGCGTGCTGCGCAACAAGGTTTTGGTATATTTTTTCTTTCATCCTATTCATTTTTTAGGAAATACTCATCTAAACAAAATCTTTAAAAAGAAGAATAAGAAAAAAAAAAAAAAAGATCTTGTATTAAAAAGTGAAAATTTTATAATATTTGTTCATTTTATTTTATTTCATTTTCTTTTCAAACAAGCTTAAAATTCATTTTTTAATGTAAGAGTTTCTATATGAAAGGGTGATTAGAAAGTACAAAAGATTATTAGAGTGCAGTGGTTAAAGAATAATTAGCTAAAAAGTAATAATTATAAATTAATTAATTAATTTTTTTTTTAAAGGTCAATGAGTTCATGGATATAAGGCTCCACATGGGACAATTTCATTCAATAAATTTGAAATAAAATGCTGGGAACTAAGCAAAGTAAAGATTTAAAAGGCTGATTATTTAAGGGCTCTCACCATGTTGTAATGATGTAGTAGAAAAAAAAAAAAAAATCTATGAAAAAAAGAAGAGTGAAAAATCTAAACCATTTAGGGCCCGTTTGGTCGGGCGGATTGGAAGGGATTGGATGGTATTGGAAGGGATTAGAAGTTAAATTCCGGGATTGGTTGGGTGTGCCAAACAGGCTGGGTGATCTAATCCCAGGATATAGCAATCCCATGGATCTCAAGACAATCCACTGGCAACACCATCATTACTTTTAAATCTCATCTAATCCACCTTAATCCGTTCAAATTTGCATGGGACGTGTTTAGCTCAAGGGATTGGAATAGATGGAAAGGTTTAATTCCGGAATTAGCCGGGCCTGCCAAACAGAATCAATATAGCAATTCCGAGAAATAGCAATCCCATCTATCTTAAGACATTCCACTGACAACACCATCATTACCTTGAAATTCATGCCATCCACCCTGATACCATTCAATCCCTTCCCATCCACCCGGCCAAACGGGCCCTTATCTTGTCTAATTTGTTTGTTAAGTTGAGTTGTATAGTTGCAATAAGATGAAGTGATGGCCCATTTAGTATCACCCATCACATCAAACTGGATTAGATAGTGATCCTAAAATGATGAGGTGATGCGCTAGTCGGTGTTGTCCGATGTTGTATGGCTCACCACGATGTTGTATGTCACCGATGTCATTCATCCATTTTTCCATGAGCCTGAGGGAAATCCAAATCCAAGCGGACCACACCAAAAGAAATATTCCCACCATTTAAAAACTTCAAAAGGGCTACAAAAGTTTTAGATCAAACCGATATTTGCATTTTTCTCTTATAAAGCTTGTGTGACATAATAAGAGATGGTAAGACAAATAAACATTATCATTACTGTGGGCCCTGCGAAGGTTTTAATGGTGGGTATCTAATCATTACTATTTCATGTGGTGTGGTCTGCCTGAGATTTAAATCATCCTATTTTTTGAAGCATGCCCTAAAATGATATGGAAAAATAGATGAACCGCATGGATGAATCACATGAATCATGGGGCTCATAGAGCACGGACCTGTGGTACTGGAGGGGTCACTACCGAATCCGAGTCCCATCACTTCCGCATTTGATGGCGACTGGCAGAGGTCTCGGTAGTGACCCCTCCAATGCGGACATCTGGATACTGATCGATGCTGTAGTCCACACCATGATGTATGTGTTTCATCCGCTCCTTCCACACGTTTTACTGACTTTAGCACTTTGGCAATTAACAAGGACTGTCCTTTTTTGGTGGATCACTCCAAATCAAATGGCTCTCCACCCCTACAACCATCTATATGTACAGGAGGTCACCTCTAGGATGTGTCGTAGCCCAAAAAATCATGCATGCTGAAAGCACACGACCATCCAATCCATCAAAATTTTTTGGTTGGTAAAGAAAAGGTTTGAATCATCCAGTCTCCACAAATCTTCACCAGTATATCATCCATCAGATTGCCTATCGGTTGGTCGGACCAGATTCAACTGAGATCTCTCCAACATTACGAGATATATTAGGTGGGTACCATCTAAAATTATACTCGACGGACGCTAGATCTGGACCGAAGACTTTGGTTTTCTTAACTTTCGAGAAAGACTAGGCCATTCGCGCGAGTCAAGAGAGAAGAAACTATTCACGGTACACGTGCCAAATTCCCATGATTGTGGAGATCCGGACCATTCAACATACACGTGCGGCCCACTTTTAGAGTTCTGTGAGCCAAAAAAAAAATAGAATGGACCGTTCATCAAGGGGGCCGCAAGCAGACGGAGGAAACAAACAGAAAAGAAAGAACTACAATCTACATTCAACACGTGCGGTCCACTTGAACGTGTGGAGCAGCTGATTTTCCATAGGGCATGTTCATGGTGGGCCTCACCTGGATTAATGGCACGGATCTTGCATTCACATCACGTCAGTACGTGTGCTGCTAATATATTATTTCATTTAATTCTAATAGCCTACTTTTCTATGGGCAAGTGGCCCACCCAACGAGCGATCCAGCTTATCTTTCCACCCACCTCTGTATCATACGTCGAGGGGGTGACTTTGACTGACTCCGCTGCCGCCTGCCGGTCAAAAGTCAATGTTAGTGGCCTAGCACGCTTGAAATGAACAGTGACCAAATGCTGACGTGGCTCATGTCGGTTGAATCTGGTCCACTGAATACATGTCCTGATCCAAAAATCTAAGTGGTTCAATGATGTAGTGGGCCACAGTCGAACATAATAAATACATAACCAGTCATCTTCTCCTCTACCCGTCCATTTCTCCCCTTCATTACGTGGTGGATTTCGTGATTGGACTTCCTGATTTTTTACCAGGATATGGTCGTGGTTAGGCCCACCTAATGAATAGCCCGGATCTCACATGCACATTACCTCTGACTCGCCTCTTCGATCATTCCTCGCACCAATAGCCCATCAGTTGAATAAAAATAACCTTTGATTATGGACGTTTGCGTATCAAATTTCGACCATTGACTAGTCTCATTTCAACCTCCCATTATATAACGAGTAATTGGTCAGTTTGGGTCATCATTTCAGTGCGATTATTGGTTTTGTTAAATGTTTAAAGTGGGGCTGACTGCTTGAACCGTTCAGTTTCGCATATCATATTTATGTACATGTGAATGCGTAACTTTGTTTTTTGATGTCTTAAATCAATTTGGAATTAGGGTTTGTTCATGCCAAATCATTTGCACTGTTCGATGCCATCCAAGAGCTGCTCAATCCCATAGAAAACTTTGAAATTTCTCCATATGGTTGTTGGAATATATGGTTACATGTTTGATGCCATTGAAACTTAAGTTCAATGCAATCAATACTCATCAAAGTGCAATCGAGAAAATTCAATTTTTCATGTTTTATCTCTGAACTATTTTAGTGTTAGTTCGATGTCATTGATAGACATCGAAGTCCCATCAAAGGTGTCATCGAACGTATCACAAATTTTACATAAATCTACGTATTTACAAAATTTGTTTCCGATTTTGTTTGAGATTCTTCCCATGTTTATAAATATGAGTGAAAATCAGAAATAAGGTAAGATAGAGCTTTTCCAATTTGTTCAAAAGGTTTTAAGGGTGTAGCTTGGGGTGATTTGAAGCTTGTTTAAATCAGGTATTCTCTAAACTCTTGTAGTTTATGTTTTCATAGTGATTATTTATCCTTTTGTGCCGTTGTTTTTACTTATAAGAGTTTTTCCATATTAAAATTGGTGTGTTTACATTGTGCTTGATTGATGTAATTGGATTACTTCACTTATTTCATCTTCGTGTGCTTCCGCGGTCTTTCAAGAATTTATTTTTTTTCAAGAATCCTATTTGCACTTGATGAAGTTATTACATATGAAAGATCAAAGCCACTCTTCAGGCCATCCCAACAACATGGATGCCGTATACAGAGAAAAAATAAAAGATTACAAAGTCATCAGGTGGACCACCATGATTGACACGGTGGGACACCCTAAAGAAAATAATTGGGAGAGAATAACTACCCTTACAAGGTCCACCGTGACAATTAGATTAAATCCTCTCAAACAAAAACAATTCATAAGGTTAGCATTGCCTTATCCACTATTTTTATTTAGAGGTTACTTGAATCAGCAATGGAGCTGAATTTTAGGCTTTGTGCAGGACAGACATGTATTTCGCATCGACGTCAGTGTGGTGCCCACCGAAGCCACCATGTTTGAGAGAGATGTCCTCCCTTGATTTTTACAAAGCCAATAATTTTGATTATATAAAATTCCCTCCAACCATTAGATGCAACACTAAAATTTAGGTCTAGACCTAGAAAATCATGTCTATCCACGATTTATTGGGCGTGACTAAGGGAAATAATTTAGAGCATGATAGTTGCATTGTATACTATTTTCAATAGCGTGGTTCCTAAATCATGAAGGGGGATCCTTAAGCCTGACATGGGGTGAGACATTTGATGGTAAAAGTGCATTTTACGTTAATATTTCTATAGAGCTCACCTGATCCGCCAACCCCTTGCTGGCACAGTAGACTTCGTTAAAATTTTTAATAAAAGCTACCATTGATAATTATTTAATAACGCGGTAGCTTATTGAAATTTTTTTTGAAAAAGATACCATGATGAAAATATCATGTTGATGAAGTAATATTTTGTAAAATTTTCTATTTTATAAGTTTCGGTTATAACTGTCGCAAAAGGCTTAACAAACAAACCAGATGTGGGGACGGTCCGACTCGATCCGGCCAACTCGACTCGTCAAACTCATTCAGATCCGACTCGACCTGAACCGAATGGGTAAGTCGGTCCGAACAGAGTCAGCTTCGCCCAATTTGAACTCAAACCGAGTTGAGTTTGAGTTACCTAGTAACTTGACCCGACTCGACCCAAATCTCGATCCGATTAGACTTGACTCGATTCAAAACCTGACTCGACCCGACTCTCTAACCCTACCCGCCGCACCCTACCTCGACTCGATCCCAAACTCTCTCTCTCCCTCCCTCATCCTCCTCTTCCAAGCCCAGCGGCCACCTACCACCATCAGCCTCACTACAAGAAATATGGTTTTTACCTACAAAATTTTTTTTCGTAGGTAAAGATGACTTTTAGAGACGAAAATTATTTTCGTAGGTAAAAGCCTACTTTAACCGGTAAAAGCCATCTTTACCTACGAAAATTTTCGTAGGTAAAGGTTCTTTTGACTTTTTATCGAAAACTCATATTTACCTACGAAAATATTCATAGGTTAGCTAAATGGTGTTTTGAAATTTTCAAAAAATCCAAAAATTTACTTTTACCTACGAAATTAAATTTCGTAGGTAAAACCCTTATTTACCTACGAAAATATTCGTAGCGAAAGGGTCTTTTGAAACCAAAAAGCCACCTTTACCTATAAAACTATTTATAGCTAAAGGGTCATTTGAAACCAAAAAGAAATGAAAATTTGTAGTTAAAAGCCATTTTTACCTACGAAAATATTCGTAGCTAAAGGGTCATGTGAATTTAAATTTGCTTTTACCTACTAAATCAAATTTCGTAGGTAAAACTCATATTTACCTACCAAAATATTCATAGCTAAAGGGTCATTTAAATTTCCAAAAATCGAAAACCTTACTTTTTACCCATAAAGTTAGGTAAAACCCATCTTTACCTACAAAAATATTCGTAGCTAAAGGGTCTTTTTAATTTTGAATTTACTTTTACCTACAAAATCAAATTTCGTTGGTAAAACCCATATTTAGCTATGAAAATATTTGTAGCTAATGGGTCAATTGAATTTTTCATCCAGACCAAAAAATGAAAACGTGTTTTGAATTTACTCTTACCTACGAAATTGAGTATTGTAGCTAAAAGCCATCTTTACCTACGAATATATTCGTAGCTAAAGGGTGTTTTTAACTTTTTTTTAAAAAAAAAACAAAAAATGAAAACTTTACTTTTACCTACTAAATTTAAATTTGTAGCTAAAAGTCATTTTTACCTATGAAAATATTCGTAGCTAAACTCAAAAACGTTACTTTTACCTACGAAATTACTCGTAGTTGAAGGGTGTTTTGAATTTTTCATACTTTTACCTACGAATTTTAATTTCGTAGGTAAAACCCATCTTTACCTACGAAAATATTCGTAGCTAAATGATCTTTTGAATTTTTTACCAAAAAATCGAAAAGCAAATTTTCGCGGGGTGATGAAAATGGTGGCGGTAAGACTTTTACCAATGAAAATTGTCGTCGGTAAAAGTGTTTTTCCTAAATCTTTTTTTCAACGGCTAAAAACCGTCGGTAATAATGTAAAAATGTTTTAATTTTAAATTTTTTTTTTCTATTACCTATATATATATAAATTAAATGATAATATTTAAATAATTTGTAATATCACATGAAAGAAAATATTGAAAAGTTTAGAAATTTTAAATATGTTTAAGAAAAATTTTGAGAACAAAATAATGCTTTTGAAGAGAAAAATTGGCATTTTGAAATTTTTGAGAAAAAAATTAAAATATGAGAAATTTTTTGATTTGATGCAAATAAAAATTCAAAATTTGTATTTTAAATATTTTTAAAATATTTTATAATAAAAATGATATTTATTTAAAAGAGTAAAAAAATATACCTTTTGAAAAAAAAAATGTTAAATTTATTTGTGAAAAATAAATTTACTAAATTATTAGGCACATCCACTAATTGAACCTTTAATCGTTTTTGGACAATCTAATCAGTTTAAATTAAAGAGTAAATAACTTCAGATGTTTAAATCAAATTTCACTGAAACTGTTGATCAATCTTGTATACCCAATATCTTTCTCATATGTAGCTTAATTGAGGCAAGTAACTAGTCAAATTGAGAGTATTGATCAGTAAAATAGAGTGAATGCACCAGACATGTAAAATGGGTCAGATATTCTGGTTAAAATTGTGACCCAACTTATTGACCTCGTGAGAACCTAAGAATTGATGTTAGTAAGTTTTGTGGGCCCCATCATGATGTCTGTCGAACATCAACACCGTGAATTTGATGTCTCCCCTTTAGGTTATGAGATATCTTAAAAATCATCGGTAAACGAAACTCAAGTGGGCCATACCATTTAAAACTATGTGAAGACATCCTAAAAAATATAAAAGCACTTGGTGGGGCCCACATGAGTTTTGGATGTGGTTGAAACTTGGTCTAACCTCTCATCCAAGTGGGGCACACATAATGAGTGGGTTGGATATGTGAATCACATTTAGGCAGGCCCAATATATGATTACAAATGTTGTAAGGAAACCCTTCTCCACTACATTTAAGTGAGTTACTCGTTACCCTTACCAGAGTAAACTTTGTGGGGTCCGCCATTATTTATTTATTTTATCCACTCCATTCATCCATGTTATCAGATAATTTGAGGTCTAAAGAACAAAAAGGAAGCATATCCAAAGCTCAAGTGGACCACACCACAGGAAATAGTGTGATTGAACCTCTACCATTTAAAATTTCTTGGAGGCCATAGAAGTTTTGGATCAAGCTGATGTTTGTGTTTTCTATTCATTCATATATTTTTGATATTATGAACAACCTTTAACCATTTTTGGACAATCTGATCAGTCCAGATTGAAGAGTAAATAACTTCAGATGTTTAAATCAAAATTCACTCAAATTGTTGATCAATCTTGTTTGCCCAATATCTCTCTCTCATATGTAGCATGATCGAGGTGAGTAACTAGTCAATTTGAGGGTAATGATCAGTAAAATAGAGTGAATGGACCAGACATGTAAAATGGTCCAAATATTCTGGTTAAAATTGTGACCCAACTTATTGACCTCGTGAGAACCTAAGAATTAATGTTAGTAAGTTTTGTGGGCTCCATCATGATGTGTGTCGAACATCAACACTGTGGATTTGATGTGTCCCCTTTAGGTTATGAGATATCTCAAAAATTATCGGTAAACAAAACTCAAGTGAGTCATACCATCTAAAACTAATTGAAGACATCCTAAAAATATATAAAAGCATATGGTGGGGCCCACATGAGTTTTGGATGCGGTTGAAACTTGGTCTGACCCCTCATCCAAGTGGGACACACATAATGAGTGGGTTGGATATATGAATCACATTTAGGTAGGCCCAATATATGATTATGAATGTTTTAAGAAAACCTTTCTCCACTACATTTAAGTGAGTTACTTATTACCTTTACCAGAGTAAACTTTGTGGGGTCCGCCGTTATTTATTTATTTTATTCACTCCGTTCATCCATGTTATGAGATAATTTGAGGTCTAAAGAACAAAAGGGAAGCATATCCAAAGCTCAAGTGGACCACACCACAGGAAATAGTGTGATTGAACCTCTACCATTTGAAAAATTCTTGGAGGCCATAGAAGTTTTGGATCAAGCCGATGTTTGCGTTTTCTCTTCATTCATATCTTTTTGATATTATGAACAAGTTGGATGGAAAATAAACATTACTATGGGCCCAAGGAAGGTATCAACGGTGGAAATCATTATTCCACACTGTTTCATGTGGCATGGTCCACTTGAGCTTTGGATTTATCGAAAATTTGGGATCAACCTACACCATTCATCCATTTTCGAGATCATTTTAGAGAATTATCCAAAAAATGAATCATA
Organism: Magnolia changhungtana; assembly: GCA_030180095.1. Classification (NCBI taxonomy): domain Eukaryota; kingdom Viridiplantae; phylum Streptophyta; class Magnoliopsida; order Magnoliales; family Magnoliaceae; genus Magnolia; species Magnolia changhungtana. The sequence goes on along the minus strand of JASAUF010000516.1, from coordinate 1,690,969 downwards.
TCCAAATATTAAATGGACCACACCACAAATACCAGCAGGGGTGATGATTTTCACCGTTAAAAAATTCGTAGGGCCCACCATAACATTTACTTTTCATCCAATCTGTTCATGAGGTCACAAAGACCTGGATGAAAAGGAAAAACAAATTTCTTATTGATCCAAAACTTCTGTCACCCCCAAAAAGGTTTCAATGGTAGACATTCAATCCCTCATTACTTTTGATCGTGTGGTCCACTTGATAGTTCGATTTGTCTTATTTTTCGTCTCAAGCGTTACGACGAGCTCGCCATATGGACGGACGGTTTAGATATAACACATACCTCATGATGGGACCCACGTAACTTGCTGACGTCACCCACCCCATTCCCATCGCGACGTGGATTAGCTACTGGCAGGTTGAGTACGGAGACTTGCTACTGAAGTGACGTCACTAAGTTCTGTGGGCCCAACCATGTTGTATGTTTTGTACCCACATCGTCCATCTACTTGGAGAGATCATATTAGGTGATGATCCAAAGAATGAGTCAGATTAAAATCTCGAGTGGACCCCGTCGCATAAAATAGTGGGGAGAGTGACGCCCACCATTAAAAAGTTCTAAGATCCACAAAAGTTTCAGATCAAGCTGATATTTGTGTTTTCCCTTCTTCCATGTCTTCGCTAACACATGAACAGGTTGGATCTCAAAAAAACATCATGATGGACCTTTGGAAGGTTTCAACGGTAGGCACCACTCTCCCCACTATTTTCTGTGGTAGGGTCCACTCCAACCTCGGATCTGCATCATTCTTTAGTTCATGCTCTAAAAATGTATGAACGGTGTGGATACAAAACATATATCATGGTGGGGCCCACACAACTTGGTGACGTCACTTGAGTAGCGAGTCTCGCTACTCAACCTGTTGGTAGCTAAACTGCGTCTGATATCAACAGTGGGGAGCACCCTAACTCCACCCTCTCCCTCCGTCTCTCCTTCTCTCCCTTTGCGCCTCTCCCTCTGCATCTCTCTCTCTCTCTCTCTCTCTCTCTCTCTCTCTCTCTCTCAAAACCAGGCGCAGGCAAAGGGCCCTCGCCGCCCCTAACTCTCTCTCTCTCTCACTCTCCCTGCCTCTCCCGGTCCGCGATCTCTCTCTGCCTCTCTTTCTCCCTCTCTGCTTGCTCTCCCTCTCCCTCTTTCTCTCTCTCAAACCCTAGCCCTCTGTCTCTATCTCCTCGGCCCTCTGTTGCAGTTCGGCCTTCTGCTGCTCGTAAATCTTGGCCCTCCATTTCACTAATGTAAGGTTTTTCCCTTCTCGTTGTTGCTTTCTGCAATTTATAATACCTTATTAGGGATATGCATTGTCGAATCCCTAATTAGGGATGTGTATTGTTGAATCCCTAGTTGTGGATTTGCATTGTCGAAACCCTTTTTAGGGATTTGTATTGTCGAATTCCTCATTAAGGATTTGTCTTGTTTAATCGCTAACTATTTGGGGATTTCTTTATTATTATTATTTTTTTTCTCATTACTATCTATGATGTGGCCCACTAGGGTGTGGATCTGGCAGATTTTTAAAATTTTTTTGCTCCAACCACCTATATTAGGACTATTTTTGTTCTTAATAGTCCACTTGGAAAGAATCAGTGCAAACCAGGACATGTTATTTTCCTCAACTCTATAAGTTAAATGAGTAACTATGTTTTGGGAAGTTTGTTGGTTAAACCAATATTAAAGCTCAAGAAAATGAGATTTCCTTTGTTATGACTCGCTAATTTTTCTAGTTGCTAGCCTTGCAGATTCTTTCTTTTTTTCATGAATCCCAACTATTAACTATTATTTCTCTATTATGGAGTGGAGAAGGCACAATCACTTGAACGGTTGTATCCACTTTTAAAATCCACCTTTGAGAACATGTGCCTTGTTAAGACTGCGTTTGGATGCCGTGAAATAGCGGTTTATTTTTTGTTAGAAAATTATGACCAATAATCCATGTTCGTTGTACAAGCATTTTTGTTGAATGTCATATTATCTCTTTCATTAGATTGGTTTTGCTTTGATCTTTGCAATCATTCTCTACTTGAAAATAAAGAACTTATAATATATATATATATATATATATATATATATATGTGTGTGTGTGTGTGTGTGTGTGTGTTATCAAACCTAATGACTTGAAAGTTCTACTTCTACTTTGTTACATTAGCTAAGAGCCTAAGATTAAAATACTTCTAAGAATTAGTGAAAGATCTCATGTTAGCGAACTACCGAGAAATTTTTTCCCGCTGATATGGCTAGATTAGTTCATCTTTTTTGAGGAATATGAGCAATATTTTTTTTCTTGGATTTCTTTGAAATGAATACTGTATCCCAAGCTGAATCTTACAGTTTAACTTTGATATAGTTCATTAAAAAAGAAAATGAAGAAGAAAAGATACGTACCATACTAGATACACATATCAGACATTTTTTTATGGGCACAAGACAATGCAGGTATCAAGGAAAAGCTTCGATTATGGCTTAGTGGTATTATGCATATACTGTTTACGTAGTTTAATGTATTGTGCATAGATCGGTTTCTGACTCAACAACATGTCCATGTCCAAGTTTCGTATAAAAATGCATAATTCAGGGGCTATAAGTTTCTATAGTGACCCTGATCCAAGGTATTTGAAAACCTAAACCTAAACTTGAAAACCCAAACCAAAACCCGATTTCCTAAACTTAAACCATAACCGATTCTCAATTCCCTAGAGCTATAACCTATAACCTACCTATAACCTAAACCTAAAACTTAAACCTAAACATAAAACCTAAACCTAAACCTAAACCTAAAACCTAAATGTGTTCTTAAATCCCTAAACCTACACCTAATCCTATTCTCAACTCCCTAACCTAAACCTAAACCTAAACTTGAAAACCCAAACCAAAACCCAATCCCGAACCCGAACCCGATTTCCTAAACCTAAACCATAACCGATTCTCAATTCCCTATAGCTATAACCTATAACCTACCTATAACCTAAACCTAAACGTAAACCTAAAACCTAAATGTGTTCTCCAATCCCTAATCCTAAACCTACACCTAATGCTAATCTCAACTCCCTAACCTAAACCTAAACCTAAACTTGAAAACCCAAACCAAAACCCGATCCCGAACCTGAACCCGATTTCCTAAACCTAAACCATAACCAGTTCTCAATTCCTTATAGCTATAACCTATAACCGACCTATAACCTAAACCTAAACCTAAATGTGTTCTCAAATCCCTAAACCTAAAACTACACCTAATCCTATTCTCAACTCCCTAACCTAAACCTAAACCTAAACTTGAAAACCTAAACTAAAACACAATCCCGAACCCGAACCCGATTTCCTAAACCTAAACCATAACCGATTCTCTATTCCCTATAGCTATAACCTATAACCTAAACCTAAACGTAAATCTAAAACCTAAATGTGTTCTCCAATCCCTAATCCTAAACTTACACCTAATGATAATCTCAACTCCCTAACCTAAACCTAAACCTAAACTTCAAAACCCAAACCAAAACCCAATCCTGAACCCGAACCCGATTTCTTAAACCTAAACCATAACCGTTTCTCAATTCCCTATAATTATAACCTATAACCTACCTATAACCTAAACATAAACCTAAAACCTAAATGTGTTCTCAAATCCCTAAACCTAAACCTACACCTAATCCTATTCTCAATCCCCCTAACCTAAACCTAAACCTAAACCTAAACTTGAAAACTTAGAACCAAAACCCAATCCCAAACCCGAACCCGATTTCTAAACCTAAACCTATTCTCAATTCCCTACAACTATAACCTATAACCTCGCCTATAACCTAAACCTAAACGTAAACCTAAAACCTAAATGTGTTCTCCAATCCCTAATCCTAAACCTACACCTAATGCTAATCTCAACTCCCTAACCTAAACCTATACCTAAACTTGAAAACCCAAACCAAAACCCGATCCCGAACTCGAACCCGATTTCCTAAACCTAAACCATAACCATTTCTCAATTACCTATAGCTATAACCTATAACCTACCTATAACCTAAACCTAAACCTAAACCTAAACCTAAAACCTAAATGTGTTCTCAAATTCCTAAACCTAAACCTACACTTAATCCTATTCTTAACTCCCTAACCTAAACCTAAACCTAAACTTGAAAACCCAAACCAAAACCCAATCCCGAACACTCGAACCCGATTTCCTAAACCTAAACCTTAACCTATTCTCAATTCCCTACAGCTATAACCTACCTATAACCTAAACCTACAACCTAAACCTAAACGTAAACCTAAAACCTAAATGTGTTTTCCAATCTCTAATCCTAAACTTACACCTAATGCTAATCTCAACTCCCTAACCTAAACCTAAACCTAAAACCTAAATGTGTTCTCAAATCCCTAAACCTAAATCTACACCTAATCCTATTCTCAACTCCCTAACCTAAACCTAAACCTAAACTTGAAAACCCAAACCAAAACCTAATCCTGAACCTAAACCCGATTTCCTAAACCTAAATCATAACCAATTCTCAATTCCCTATAGCTATAACCTATAACCTACCTATAACCTAAACTTAAAACCTAAACCTAAATGTAAATCTAAAACTTAAATGTGTTCTCCAATGCCTAATCCTAAACCTACACCTAATGCTAATCTTAACTCCCTAACCTAAACCTAAACCTAAACTTGAAAACCCAAAGCAAAACACGATCCCGAACCTGAACCCGATTTCCTAAACCTAAACCATAACCGTTTCTCAATTCCCTATAGCTATAACCTATAACCTACCTATAACCTAAACCTAAAACCTCCTAAAACCTAAACCTAAACCTAAAACCTAAATGTGTTCTCAAATCCATAAACCTAAACCTACACCTAATCCTATTCTCAACTCCCTAGCCTAAACCTAAACCTAAACTTGAAAATCCAAACCAAAAGCCAATCCCAAACCCGAACCCGATTTCCTAAACCTAAACCTTAACCTATTCTCAATTCCCTACAACTATAACCTATAACCTACCTATAACCTAAACCTATAACCTAAACTTAAACCTAAATGTGTTCTCCAATCCCTAAACCTAAACCTACACCTAATACTAATCTCAACTCCTTAACCTAAACCTAAACATAAACTTGAAAACCCAAAGCAAAACCCGATCCCGAACCCGATTTCCTAAACCTAAACCTTAACCGATTCTCAATTCCCTATAGCTATAACCTATAACCTACCTATAACCTAAACCTATAACCTAAACCTAAACGTAAACCTAAAACCTAAATGTGTTCTCAAATCCCTAATCCTAAACCTACACCTAATGCTAATCTCAACTCCTTAACCTAAACCTAAACCTAAACTTGAAAACCCAAAGCAAAACCCGATCCCGAACCCGAACTCGAACCCGATTTCCTAAACCTAAACCATAACCGATTGTCAATTCCTTATAGCTATAACCTATAACCTACCTAAAACCTAAACCTAAAACCTAAATGTGTTCTTAAATCCCTAAACCTAAACCCACACCTAATCCTCTTCTCAACTCCCTAACCTAAACCTAAATCTAAACTTGAAAACCCAAACCTAAACCCCATCCCGACCCCGAACCCGATTTCCTAAACCTAAACCTTAACCTATTCTCAGTTCCCTACAATTGTAACCTATAACCTAAACCTAAAACCTAAATCTAAACCTAAAACTTAAATGTGTTCTCAAATCCCTAAACCTAAACCTACACCTACACCTAATCGTAATCTCAACTCCCTAACCTAAACCTAAGCCTAAACTTGAAAACCCAAACCTAAACCCGATCTCGAACCCGGCCGATTTCCTAAACCTAAACCTTAACCTATTCTCACTTCCCTAAAGCTATAACTTATAACCTTAACCTAAACCTAACCAAAACCTATAACCTTAACCTAAACCTAAAATCTAAACCTAAACCTAAACCAAAACCTATATCCTAAACCTTAACCTATAACCTATAAGCTATAACTTAAACTTATAACCTATAACCTAACCTTAACCTAAACCTAAACCTATAACCTAAACCTAAACTTAAAACCTAAATGTATTCTCAAATCCCTAAACCTAAACCTGCACCTAATCCTGATCTCAACTCCCCAACCTAAAGCTAAACCTCAACATGAAAACCCAAACCTAAACCCGATCTTGAACCCGAACCCGATTTCGTTAACCTAAACCTTAACCTATTCTCAATTTCCTGAAGCTATAACCTATAACCTATAACCTAAACCTAAACCTAAACCTTTACCTTTTAACCTTAACCTTAACCTAAAGCTAAACATAAACCTAAACCTATACTTATAAATCCTAATTTATTTGATAAAAGTTCATTTACGGTTAAGTTATTTTCTTAATAAGTTTATTGCCTTAATCTATTATTTATGAAATTGCAGGATAAATTTGAATTGAATTTGAGTGTTCCGTACATTTCCTTTGTCGTCGACGACATGATCAAGAAGCGGTTCAAGGAGTACAGCTCCTTGTTACACAAGCGATACAAGCAGTGCATGAGTAGCGAGGAGACGCACCGCTGCACATGACCTGTGATGACTGGCAGATACTTTGCAATAGATTTTCGTCTGATTCTTTTCAGGTAATATTTACATATTTACGATATCTTAAGGTAACAATTAAATTCGCAATTAATAACAATGTATTATGAATAATGTGTTCAGAAGAGGAGCAAAATAAATTCTAACAACAGGGGAAAGTTAGAAGTGAACCACGTAGCTGGTTCAAAGTCATTTGTACAAATTCGTCACGATATGGTAAGAAATTACTGGTAATTATTAAGTTGATATATTCTTTCAATGCATTTTATATCAACTCTATTGTCCTTTCGATTGCGCAGCGAGATTCCGTCACTGGCCAGGAGCCTGGACCAATAGATCTCTACAAAGGGACTCACTGTCGGCAGGAGACAGGATCTTGGGTACATCCTAGTGCCGGCGAGATTTGGATAAAAATCCTTACATTATAAAAGTTAATTGCATTAAATTATAATAATGTCATTTTTTTGAGAAAATTCATATGTTTTCATTACAGGCGGCGATGGACACTTTACGCAGTTAACCCACTCCTGATGGTACTCAGTGGAGTGAGCTGATATCGTAGAGAGAGAGAGGTTCAGCAGCTACAGGTCATCGTCAATGACATCAGAGAGTAGCTGGAGAGGAAGAGTGAGCAGCTGGATAGACAGATGGAGGAGCAACAGAGGAGGATGGAGGAGCTGACGAGGCAGAGGGAGGAGCAGGAGAGGATGAGGATAGAGGAGCATGCGAGGCTGAGGGATGAGCCGGAGAGGATGATGGAGGAGATGCGGGTGGAGTATGAGCGACGGATAGCGGATATGTTTCAAGCTCTCGCCGCACGCTTACCCGTCGATGCCCTACCACCTCCGCCTCCATCTTTGTGATTTTTTGTATTTTATTTATGATGTTAAATTTATATGTATTTATGCATGATGTAGTTTATATTTGGATGGATTTATTTATGTACTTTGAAGTTAAATAGATGTGAATGTGAATATGATGAAATATATTACATAACAGGTGTATATCAAGAAATATATTGTAACAGGTGTATATCAGGTGCATATCAAGAATTTTGTGTTGGAAAAAAAAAAAAAAACTTTTACCTACGAAAATTTTCGTAGGTAAAAGTCTCATCGAAGTTTTTACCTACGAATATTTTCATAGGTAAAAGTCTCATCCAAGTTTTTACCTACGAACATTTTCGTAGTTAAAAGTCCCATCCATGTTTTTACCTACGAAAATATTCATAGCTAAAAGTTTTGTAAGTATTTTTATCCATGATATCATTCGTAGGAAAATGTTTGGTAAATATTTTTACATACAAAAATAGTGGTAGGTAAAAGTTTTCTAAGTACTGTTACCTACGAATATATTTGTGGGTAAAAGTTTTGTAAATACCTTTTAGCTACGAAACTATTGGTAGGTAAAAAGTGTTTTCAATATTTTTAGTTACGAAAATATTCGTAGATAAAAAGTCTTGTAAATATTTTTAGCTACAAAATTGTTGGTAGGTAAAAAGTGTTTACCTACGAAATTGTTTGTAGGTAAAAAGTGTTTTAAATATTTTTAGCTAGTAAAATTTTCGCAGGGAAAAAATCTTTAAATATTTTTAGCTACGAAATTGTTGGTAGCTAAAAAGTCTTGTAAATATTTTTACCTGCAAAATTATTCGTAGGTAAAAAGTTTTGTCAATATTTTTTCAACTTTTCACAGGTAAAACCTTTTGCCTACGAAAATTTTCGTTGGTAAAAGTGGTAATGCGCCTCCTCCTCTCTCTCTCCTCTCCTCTCCACTCCCTCCCTCCCTCCCTCATCTCTCAATCCAACTCGGTGCCAACTCGACCTGATTCGGTACTTCTGACCGGATCAGACTCGGTCCGGATCAATCCAAGCCAGACCGAACTTGGATCGAGTCAGGCATGCTGGACTCGGTCTCGGGTCGGATCGAGTTGAGCCTATTTCAAAACTGGATCAAGTCGAGTCAGCCCTAACTCGGTCCTACTCGACTCGATGTCCGGCTCTAAAACAAACAAACAGAGAGAGAGAGAGAGAGAGAGAGAGAGAGAGAGAGAGAGAGAGAGACGTGGCCCTTTTAACTGCTCAAGGGGAGATGAGGTGATAGTAAGCTGAACCCATGGTACCATGTTTTTGCAGCACATGTGATGAGGTTGTGTACCAATCAGGTCCATTCATACAGTGGACCGGAGAATTTATTACTTAGAGTACAAAAAATCACACTCATTGGGCTCATGATTCACATGATCAGTCTGACAAAGTAAAAAACACCTGAACTTCACATATCAGCAGGCAATATCCTAAATTGAAGAGAAGTGATGGCAGGAATCGTTGAAAAGGTTTTATTTTGAAACACAAGCCATCCTTATACATTCAACCGATCACTTGTACTAAGTGGACATGGCCCAATACATACGGTTTCATTAATATTGGCTAATTCGGATGCATTAAAGGGTCTGGCACACATTTCAACATGAACCATTTGTGATATTATTGCCTAGGATGGGGTTTGACCCAATGGCTCAATGGTAAACACACTTTTGTTTCAACACTAAGATCATGGAATCCAGTGCCCATGTGATGTGAGTGTGTATGTAAAAAAACAATGTAACTTGGGTAGGTTGCATCTAATCGAGGGTTAGCCATAGCCCCACTTTAACTGATTTTGCATAACCTAAACCCAACCCAATCTCAAATTAAGTTGAGCTGTCCAAACTTAACCCAACCAATGAACCTTGACAACTTGACTTAAACTCAGGATGGGTAAATTAGGTTTGGGCTGAAACCTTACTTGTAGTCTTCTCAAAAAAATGGTTAAGGCTGTCAACATTGTGAGCCAGGTCTTTCCAAGCTCAGCCCACAAAGTAAAACCTAGGCCAAAGATTAACCTGCTGGTGCATGACAAGCTAAACAAACCAGTCCAAGCTGGGTCCACTGACAATTAATATCTGATCTTTTTATTAAGTGTGCCTCAATGACTAAAAAATAAAAATAAAAAGAAAAAAGCTCAAGAAATACTAAACAGGCCAGAGTTGATGGGTTCTTTAAACAAAGTCCAAGCCCTATCCTAAGGGCCCATGCCCAAAAGCAGCTTGTTTGGTCCGTGGAATTAAATGTTATGGAATTGGGTCAGATGAACTTAACAACATTATTATACAATGATTGCATGCTTGAAAATACTATGGCATTTGAGCCATTCAATCCCTCGGGATAAAATTATTGTTATGGGAAAAACATTGTATTAAGCAAAATCACCATAAAATTGTAATCAATGAATTAAATTCACAATGAATGCCGGTAACTTATACACATATATAGCTAGAATGTCAGGTGTAAAAGACATTTATCGACGGGACGGACCGCATAGATAAAACACATGCATCAATATGAAAACCGCATGTATAATATATTTTAAAATTCATATATATATATAAAACCAACATAAGACCAAATGCAACTCCATCCCACCTAATGCCCAGCTCTTCCCGAATTTCCCAAACCAAAATGAAATTTGCACGGACCAAATGGTCCCATCTAACCCCACGCACCAAACAAGCATCAGCCCAGCCCATTAACAGCTCTGGTTACCACGTGTTGGGTGGGCTTGCTCATTTTGAGCCACTCAGCTGTTCTCGAGATCGGGACAGACTGAGGCTCCGAGGGGCCACTGTGATGCATAGGTTTTATCCGAGCTGTCCATCTATATTTTCATGTTATTTTAAACCATAAGCTAAAAAATAAGATATATCTAAGACTCAAGTGGACCACAAAATGAGGATTAAATGGTTACCGTTGAAAATTTCATCACGATCAACCTTAGAAAGGTTTCAATGATGGACGTCATAAGCACCGCTCTTCCCATGGCGTGGCCCATTTGAACCATGGATCTGCCTCATTTTCTGGGCTCATAACTTAAAAGACGGTGTGGATGAAATCCATACATCACAGTGGCCCCTCAGAGCCGATATAATATTTTCAGTTCCGTACAAGCATGGCTGCCCCCGGAATTTGTGTAACGACACATGCGCGACCCCGCTGCATGTCTTCCAGGTCATTTGAACCGTAATTCAGTGGGCTTCCGAGAAACTTCGTTTTTTCTTTTAATGGGGGGAATTATTTGATGCTCTGATAGCGTACGTGCTCGATACGCAGGGACCCGAAATCGTCTGCATGGAATAAAATAAAAGTACAAACGAATAGTTTGTGTAGCACACCGTCGTTAACGTGCATCTGATTGGTGGACATTTGCTTGTTGAAATGGGATCATTGGATGCTTTCAGTTTTAACCGTCCAATCAGTTTTCAGCAATCCAATAGTCACATGAACAAGCGTTCCTAATTTTTTGTTCATGCACTAGCGGCCATAATTTTGGTAGTTTTAGTTTGAATTGTTCTTCTGCCACGTATGCAATCTTTAATTTCTAAGCGCACGCGTATCATCCATCACACTCCGCCGGAGTATCAAAGAGAGTCGCTGGTTTTGACGTGGCCGAATCGTTTCAGACGAAAACCGAGGGTCAGCACTTGCCACGATGCGGAAATCCGCCCGCGTATAAAGCGTGAAACTCTGTCTCATCTGAGTCTCATTTCCTTCTTCTTCAATTGCTGCTGCAATGTCTTCCGATGCATCTTCTCCTGTTACTGTTGAAACCATCAATCCAAAGGTTCTCTCTCTCTCTCTCTCTCTCTCTCTCTCTCTCTCTCTCTCTCTCTCTCTCCCTCTCTATCTGATTTTCTTGTTTTCAGGTCATGTTGATTACTTCGGTATGTTTTATTTATGTTTCTGCATCTGGTTTATCTGTTTTTTTTTAGTATTTATAATTACTTTGGTTTTTCTATATTGGATTCTTATGTTTTCTTTTCTTTTACTTTTTGGCCATCATTAATCTACTGGTGTGTGTGTGTTTTTTTTTTTTTTTTTTTTTTTTTTTTTTTTAATTATTTTAAATAATATTTTGTTCCCTGTGATTTGGGATTTTATTTATTTTTAATTACATGGGTGTGTTTTATTGTCTTTCTGTATGGACTCCTCTTTTCTTAATTACTTTGGTTATTTGCTTAGGGCCTGTTTGGATGCCTGTAAGTTGGGTAAGTGGGAAGTCACTTACAGGTGGTGTTTGGGGGAGAAAAATCGCCTGTAAGTAACTTACAACCTGTAAGTCACTTACAGGCAAATCTACCAAAAAACTGCAGGGGCGAGGGGGGTGGGAAGTCACTTCCCTGTAAGTCACTTACAGGCTCAACGGTCATATTTTTAAAAAGAGGGGAAGAGGGAGAAACGCACCAACCCACCAACCACCATTATATGTTACGAAATCTGGATATAGAAAAGCAAGGAATGGGAAAATGCTCTTGTTTATTGAACATAACTTACTGGTTCATAAATAGCCTTACAAAGATAAATCAAAACAGACAAAACAACCCATGTCTAACAATCCTATAAACGTGGTCAACTGCTAAAATAGCTCAACTGCTAAAGAATAGTTCAACACAAAGAACGTCCCTTATCAATAGGGAATTCAAAACAATAACAACTTAAACTAAATACTTTAACATCCTCCCTTAAACTGAAAGCTTTAGCTATCAGTTTACTCCAGGATCCAAACAAACACCTAACAAATCACGCATCTTCAGGAAGGCATCAAGCTTCAAAGGTTTAGTCATTATATCAGCAACTTGCTCCTGGGTAGGACAATGAACCATCTCTACAATTCCATCTTTTGTGAGCTCCCGAAGGAAATGAAAGCGAACATCAATGTGTTTGCACCGACCATGCATCACTAGATTCTTAGAGAGCTTGATTGCTGAACTGTTATCACAATAGATTGTTGTGGAATCATGCTGAACATACTTGAGACCTTCCAAAATCCTTCTTAACCAGATTGCTTGACAGGCACATGAAGTTGCAGCAATAAACTCAGCCTCGGTAGTGGACAAAGAGACTACAGGTTGTTTCTTTGAGGACCAAGACATTGCTGCTGAGCTCAACATAAACACATAACCTGAGGTGCTTTTCCTGTCATCTAAATCCCCAGCATAATCACCATCTGTGCAGGCAATTAGTTCCTCACTTCCTCCCTTCTTGTAAAACATGCCAAAATCAATGGTACCTTTCAAGTACCTTAGTATCCTCTTTGCTGCTTGCAAATGAAGTTCAGTAGGACAGTCCATAAATCTGCTTATAAGACTCACCACAAACATAACATCTGGACGAGTGGCAGTCAAATACATAAGGCTCCCCACAATTTGCTTATAGAAAGTACTGTCAATCCTCACTCCATCTCTAGTTTTTGTAAGCTTACTTCCAGGAACCATTGGGTTGTGAACTGGATTGCACTTGTCCATGTTGAACCTTTCCAACACCTCCTGTGTGTATTTCCTCTGACTAATAAAAATGCCATCTGATCTTTGTATCACCTCAATGCCAAGAAAGTATCTCATTTTGCCAAGATCAGTCATATCAAACTCAAGCATCATGGATTTCTTAAACTCAGTAAACATAATTTCATCATTCCTAGTAAATATAAGATCATCCACATATAGACATACAATCAAAATCGTACCTGCTTTTCCAGTCTTGATGAACAGAGTATGTTCATAATGGCATTTCTCAAATCCTTCCTTTACAAAATAGGACTCTATACGACTATACCAAGCTCTTGGAGCTTGTTTAAGTCCATATAAAGCCTTTTTCAGTCTGTACACCTTCTGCTCACTGCCCTTCTGTTCATAGCCAGGAGGTTGTTCGACAAAAACTTCTTCACTAAGTTCACCATGTAAAAAAGTTGACTTTACATCTAACTGGTAGATTGTCCACTCCTTTAGAGCTGCAAGAGAAATCACCACTCGAATTGTATCTAACCGAGCTACAGGTGCAAAAACCTCAGTATAATCCACCCCATGTTCTTGGGTATAACCCTTTGCTACCAACCGGGCCTTGTACTTATCAACTTCTCCATTCTCAGTGAGCTTGGTCTTGTAAACCGATTTTACCCCAACCTTCTTTGCTTCAGCAGGTAAATCTGTCAACTCCCATGTATCATTCCTCTCTATGGCTGCTATCTCTGCATCCATTGCTTTCCTCCATTTTATACTTTTCACAACATCGCCAAATGAGACTGGATCACCACCTGCAAACAGAGCTTGGTGTGCAGTGTCTTCTTCCTCAGATAGATCTTCTCCACTTTCGTAATCTCTCATCCAAGCTGGTGGCCTTCTGATTCTTCCTTCATTAGGATTTGGTGGATTTTCTTCATTTAACTCATTTGAATCATTTCCTTCTATTGTATTGTCATGGTGATCAGCTCCGATGAACCCTCCGTTTCTGCTATCATTAGCTCCGATGTTCTCTCTGTTTCTGCTATCGGTATCGACTGAAACTGCTTCTTTGTCACTTTCTCCCCAGTCTAGATCAGCTATAATGGCTTCGTCATGACTTATGTTCCAATCCCAGCTATTGTCTTCTTCAAATTTCACATCTCTGCTGACTATTATCTTCTGAGAAACTGGATCATACAATCTATATGCCTTTGACTCCTCACTAACTCCGAGTAGAACACATCTCACACTCTTGTCATCAAGCTTAGTCCTCTTACTATCAGGAATATGAACATGTGATATGCAGCCAAACACCCTGAAGTGATCAACTGATGGTTTAGATCCACTCCAAGCTTCTTCCCGAGTCATATCCTTTACTGCCAGAGTTGGACTTCTATTCAGAACATAGACAGTCCAATTGACTGCTTCAGGCCAGAAAGTTTTTGGCATTTTTCTTCCTGAAAGCATGCTTCGCACCATATTCATAATAGTCTGGTTCTTTCTCTCTGCAATACCATTTTGTTGTGGAGTATATGCAGATGTCAGTTGTTTACGTATGCCATTTTCCTTACAAAAATCTGTGAACTCATGTGATGTGAATTCTCCTCCACGATCAGTGCGAAGGCATCTTATACATGAACCAGTTTCTTTCTCAACACGACTCTTATAGTTCTTGAAAGTGAGGAAAGCTTCTGACTTCTCTACCAAGAAATAAACCCAAGTCTTGCGGCTAAAATCATCGATGAAAGTAATCAGATACCGTTTCTTGCTATTTGAAGTGGGGTTGATCGGTCCACAGATGTCGGCATGCACCAGTTGGAGAATCTGAGAAGCCCTCCATGTGCTCTCCTTTGGAAATGGATCTCTGCGTTGTTTTCCTACCAAGCAGTCTTCACACACCTTTGAAGGGGCTTGAAATTGTGGCAGTCCATTCACCATTCTTTTCTGCTGAAGAGTGTTTAACCCATTGAAGCTTAAATGTCCATATCTAAAGTGCCAGAGCCGAGTTTGATCCTCGGTAAGAGAAGAAAAACAGATTTCTTCCTTTAGTAGTTTTTGAGCAGGCAAGATAAACATTCTATTTGAGGACATTGCAGTCACCATGATTAATCCTCTCGCTGGATGATAAATCTTACATTTCCCATGTTGTATGAGAATTGCAAGCCCTTTCTCTTGTAGCTGCCCCACACTTAGCAAATTATTCTTCAAACCAGGGACATAAAATACCTCAGTGATGACCTGCACAATTCCATTTACAAGCATTCGTATATTTCCTTTTCCTATCACAGCCATGCTTGAATTGTCTCCCAACTTTACAGAGATGCTGAAACTCTCATCGAGCCTAGAGAAAAGCTCCTTCTTTCCGCACATATGATTGCTGCAACCTGAGTCGAGAAACCATAACTCCTCTTTACTAGCCTCCTTGACATCCTCATATGCCATTAACAACATTTCTCCACTAGCTTCTGCATAATGTGCCTTTGCCTCTGTCTCCCTGTTTGGACATTCATATTGAAAATGTCCAAGCTTATGGCAATTGTAGCACTCAATGGTAGACTTGTCAAAGCTTTGTCTACCTCTACCTCTTCCTCGTCCTTTGAATCCACCACGATCTCGTCCTCTTCCTCTCCATTGATCTTCATATGTAACCTTCAATGCTTGTTCATCCGCAAGATGGCCATTCATGCGTTGTTCATCCACCAAAAGACTGCTTTGCAGCATATCAATTGATAAGGTGTCTAGATCATTGGACTCCTCAATAGAGCACACAACATAGTCAAATTTAGAAGTCATAGATCTCAGAATCTTCTCAATAACCACAACATCCTCCATTTTCTCACCATGAACCCTCATCTTGTTGGCTATAGTGAGGGTTCGAGCAAAGTACTCATTCACAGATTCCCCTACCTTCATGTGGAGCACCTCAAATTCTTTTCGAAGAGCTTGTCGTTGTGCACGCTGCACCCGTGCCGTTCCCTGGTACTTCTGCTTCAAAGAGTCCCAAATACTCTTTGCTGTATCCGTGTTCAGAATGGTCTGCAGAACTGTTCGATCAATGGCCTGAAAGAGATAATTCTTAGCCTTCAAGTCCTTCAGTTTGACATCTTCAATCGCCTTCTTTTGTCCTTCCGTGAGTTCTGCCCCTGCTTCTGCTGTAGGTATCCCTTGTTCTATCAAGCTCCAATATTCCTTTGAACGCAAAAAATTCCCCATGAGCATACACCAATGATCATAGTGTCCATCAAGCTTTGGAATTGCTGGTTGCACAAAATTACTTTCAGCTGCCATCCTTACTGCTATACGCTTAGAAGTCTGCTGCTTCTCAAGTTTTGGTTAGGCCAAGTGATGTATCTCTGATACCAAATGTTACGAAATCTGGATATAGAAAAGCAAGGAATGGGAAAATGCTCTTGTTTATTGAACATAACTTACTGGCTTATAAATAGCCTTACAAAGATAAATCAAAACAGACAAAACAACCCATGTCTAACAATCCTATAAACGTGGTCAACTGCTAAAATAGCTCAACTGCTAAAGAATAGTTCAACACAAAGAACATCCCTTATCAATAGGGAATACAAAACAATAACAACTTAAACGAAATACTTTAACATTATAGCCATGGAGCGGCAGTTAGGGAGATACAGAGCGAGCGAGCGTGAGAAAGAGAGAGGCAGCAACCGTTGCAGGGGAAGAGTCATACAGAAGGAGCGACTATGAGAGAGAGAGAGAGAGAGAGAGAGAGAGAGAGAGAGAGAGCTGACCTGATTTCGAGTGCCGTCCGACTTTTGGCCGGAGAAGATGGTGGCATCGGGGAAATAACCGAAATGTTAAGAGAACCTGAGGGGTGCGGATTGGGTACTACGGCCACCTCGACCTAGCTAGAGAAGGATAGTAGTGTCATGGGATCTGTGGGGCCCACCATGATATATGTCTTTTATCCAAGCCGTCCATCCATTTTGAAAGATCCTTTTAGGATACATACCCTAAAATAACATATATTGAAGGCTCGAGTGGACCACACCACAGGATGCAGTGGTGATAATAACCCCCACTGTTGAAACCTCCCAGGGGCCACCGTGATGTTTATTTGCCATATTGTTTTTAAATGTAATTTCTTTAGTTAAAGAAGACATTGGTAATGTAATTTAATTATTAGATTTTCTATTAATATTTTTAAGTTTATTCTCAATGCTTAAATTGAGTTATTACTCCATATTATAGATATTTTGAATTCATGGGCCCACTTTTATAGCCCACTTGATGATTGGTTTAGCTTAATAATTATCTCAAATATTCATCTTGATGGGCTTAACAAAATAACATATTTGATCCTATGTTTTTTTTATATGATTATAACATTTTAGAATGATTCCCCAATCTAAGCTCTGCTCGATGTGAATATACAGCTTTCTACCTGTAAGTAACTTACAGGCTATCCAAACAGAAAAACTAACTTACCTGTAAGTGACTTACAACTTACATCCAAACAGGTTACCTGTAAGTAACTTTCACCTGTAAGTGACTTACAGGTAAGTCACAACTTAAAAGAACTTACAGGCATCCAAACAGGCCCTTAGATCAGTGTCTTTTTATTTTTATTTTATTTTATTTTTAAAGTTCCATATCTGGATTTTTTTTATTTGAAATTGAATACTGGGTCTGCTTGATTTGGTGTTTTTTTAGCCTCTCTCTCTCTCTCTCTCTCTCTCTCTCTCTCTCTCTCTCTGCTTTTGAGTACTTGGATGTATTTTATTTTGTATTTTTGCACCTGAGTTTTTTGTATTTTCCCCTAATTTAGTTGGTTTGAGCTGATTTTAATGTGCATGTATATTTCGCTTTCGTTAATTAAAAGGTGTTATCTTTTTATTTTATTTTTTTAAATTTGATTCCTTGTTTTTTGGACCATTGATATGTTGTATTGTCTCTCTGCATTCTGTTCTTAGCTTTTAAAAAAAAAAAAAAAACTTTGTTTTATTTTTTATAAGTATGTTTTATTGTGTATTCTTAATCTGGGGTTTATACTTTTCATTTGATTTTTTTGGTCTTTGCTTGCATGGATATGTTTTATCATTTTTTATTTTGTATTCTGCACCGGATGCTTCTTTCCGTTCTATGATTTTGGGTCTCGGACTGATTACTAATCTTTAATTGAATGGTTTTGTTGTCTCAGACCACTGTTCAATTTTCTTTTTCTATATCAGAATCAGCCACCTTTTTTTATTATTATTTATCTGAATTGGGGTCTGTGTTTTTGATTAATTAGTTATACATATTGTGTTGGGCTTTGCATGTTCTCCCTTCTGTTTCTTTTTTCCTTGCATGTATTAGTTGGTCTACCTGGTTCAATAGCTGATTTTCGCTCTCAGGCTTTTGGTGATCAATATGGTTTCTTTTTTCTTTTATGGAAAGTGTCAGATTTCTAACCACACTGAATCTCTTGTTTATGTGCTTCTGTTGTGGTTTTTGGGTTATTATCTTCCTTCTGAATGCTTTTTTTCTTTTTCTTTCATCAGGTTCTAAAATGCGAGTATGCCGTCCGTGGGGAGATTGTTACCCATGCCCAGGTATTCCAAATTGAGAATTCATAGGAAGATTTTCTCCCTTCTCTTAATATTATCATTTCCTAATGGAAAGCATGCTGACCCAGGCCACTAATACAATGTACCACCACAAAAGCAAAGTACATAGAATTCATTCTTGAACATGAGGATTGTGAATGCTCAACAATAGATCTTCTTATACTTGTTCATTTTGGATTCTTATTTAGAACACCTTGGGTTCTAACAAAAACAAAAAAGAGGTCTGGTTACATGTCTTGTTTTATAGGTTTTTTTTTTTTGTTGAATCAAAGATTGAAGTGACCCCATCCAAAAAGTTGCTGGTCAACTTGAGATTTGGCTGAAGCCAGGTTCCTAGTACCGTCTCCAAACTGCAAACAATAATGTTATGGCCTGTTTGGATTGGCGGAATCTGGAAAGTAACCATAGAACATTTTCCACCTATTGTGACAATAAAGTAACCCATGGAAAACTATTTTTTTAAAATGGTGTTTTCCTTTTTCTCCAGAAAACTTAACCCTCATTTCCATACTTTTCGAGAGACAGATTTCACTTCGAACCATTGACCATTCCATGTTTTCTTGGTAATTGTAGAAAATGAAAGGCAAATAACATTTAGGGCTCGTTTGGCACCATGTATTTGGAATGCAAATCACAATTACACCGGAATCGAAATGATTTGGAATCTTCAATTGCGTTTGGTGGCCTGTATTTGGAATCCTGTGGAGTCACAAAATTGTGTATGGCAGCTTGGATTTTGAATAAAAAGGAATTTGGTAATGTATTCACAGGAACTTGAATTTGATTAAGTAAATCATTACTCTAAAATGGCATGCACGTGTGTCATTTTAGATAATCATTGTAACAAGCCCATTAAAATATATGCTTTGGCTATAAATGAGGTAATTCCGAGCCTTGGGTGGGCCACATAAGTGGCCCCACTAATTTTATAGTTGAAGAGAGAAGAAGAGAAGAGGGTGTGTCTAGTGGAGAGAGAGAGAGAGAGAGAGAGAGAGAGAGAGGTGTTCCGTAACGGTAACGGCGGCCGTAACAACCACCACAGTTACCTTTACAATACGGGGCATGACGGCTGTTACGGCCCCGTAACGGCCGTTACGGTCTCTCTTTTTTATTTTTTTTATGTATTGAAAAAACCCCCGAAAAATATGTATTTACCCTGTAATGTTGATTAAAAAGTATGAAAAACCTGTATCTGTCCCGTAATAGACCATTACGGGGCTATTATGGGCTTTAGAGGGGACGTAACGTGCCGTTAACGACAATTATGGTTCATTTTTTTCCATAACGGCTGTTATGACCCTGTAACGTGTAACGGTTGCTACCGTTACCTTTACGTAACGGCCCTTACAGAACCGTAACGGCCTTTACAGCACACCATGAGAGAGAGAGAGAGAGAGAGAGAGAGAGAGAGAGAGAGAGAGAGAGAGAGTCGCGCTTGTCATTTTTTAAAGAAAGGGGCTTGTAACTGTCACCTTTTTAACTGTTGGCAAGGAATCGATGTTAATCCGGTTCGGATTTTTATCATTTCAAAATGATTTTGAAAATCACCTTTTTGAAGGATTTGGATTAATAGGAATTAGGATTCCTTTTCACGTATTTTCTTATCCACAGTTTTCTTGGATGTGACGTTTTTCTTTCCAAATCAAAATTTTGGATTCCACCAATCCAAAAGGGCCTCTAAATCAGCTAGTTTGTCTCGAATCAGTTGAGACAACTGTAAACGTTCAAGGTGCTGTGAACATTGAACTGACCTTTGGCTTGTGGTTACCTTACTTTCTAGAGAAGTTTTAAGTTTATGGGTTGTAAGGTGTAGACTGCTGATACTGCGTTAAGCAGCTAGAAAGGTCAACGAAAATCATGACCTTTTTAGAATCAAATTCATCTGATGAATATTTTTTCTGAATTGTTTTTGCTTTGCAGCGTTTGCAACAAGAATTACAAGAAAAGCCAGGCTCTCACCCCTTTGACGAGGTATCCTTATTTCCTTTTTCCTTTTCAATGGCATTTGAAATAGTGGTTGTACTGATCTTGGGATGATTTGTGCTGTTATTAGTGAACTAACCAAGAAATTGCTTCCGGGACAGAAATAAATTGCTTCATGGACAGAGTGTTTTGATTCTCCCATGTTTGGTTGCTATTGAAATCTTGACCACGTTTAATTAATATTCTCTTTCTTCTTCTCCTATACCTTGTTAGTTGCATGTTGTAACTCTGAAAGAGATGTGCTTCACTTCCGGGCACAATCTAAGGGAGGCCCAAGATGGAAACACGTGTACAAATATATTTAGGTATTGAAAAATATGTAATATTTAAGTCAATCAACAATCTAAAATAAGAAAATTAGGCAATTATGAAAATAAAATTAAAAGTTCAAATTAGGTTAGATGTTGTTAGTTAGGTTCAATAGTGTTTGTGTCTTTCTTTCTTTGCTTTTTGTAATTTTTCCAAATCTGAAAGAATAGAGCAATCTTAGATTTGTCTTATTTTCATTGAAGGTGGCATCACGAGAGATGAAAAGGCCAGTCAAGTATCATATCCTAAGGAATATTTGAAAGATAAAGAGGTGAAGCATATCATATGGGTAGGAATAATACCCACCAATGTGTAGCAGAGTGGGAGGGTCCTTAGTGTATTTGAGTCTTATGGTGTTTTATAGCCGAGTCTAAAAAATAATTATCGAGCTTGGTATTGATTCTATAAACTGGTATAAAAATGAAAAAAAAAAAAAAAAACAACATCGGCAACATTCTACCTGTCATCTAATAAAGGACATGTCCTTGTTGCAGAGATTGTTGATCTTGCGTTACTGTCCCCTCTAGTTGCTATTGTCTGGTTGTTATTACATCTGGGTGTCCATTTTTTCAGAATATTTCTATGGCCACATATAACAATCAGCTTTCTAAGGTCTGTTATTAGAACTGCCTTTCTAAGCTGGTTTGCCTTTTCAGAGGATCATTACATGAGATTGTATGTACTTACATGGTTTCTGTGAGCACGTGTTGTTATGGGCAACCATTGCTGGGTTCTCATCCTCATTTGAGTTTTTACGTGTTGAAGATGAATCATGTCGCCCTTGCCCAGGCCTTTCAGCATCTTTTTCTCTGGCACCCCATGGGTGCCCTTTCAGAACTATGGCATCTCATCTTTGCATCCAAAGCCTCTCCCTTCCACAGTCATATCTGAAGAAAGTTGGTAACCCAAGCTTTGGCAGCAGCTTTCTTGCAGTGCATCTAAGGAAAAGTTGCAGACTCATTTGTCGATGGCACCATCATTAGGTGATCATTTATTGCGAGATGACTGGACATTTAATGAAGATATTGAGTATACCGAGACATTTAATGCCAAATCTCAGCATTGCAGCAAAGGGTCAGCCATAGCTGCTCAATGAGCAGATCGGACAACAAGACTAGGTTCCACGTGTAATGAGGCGAGTGCCTATAATCAGGGTGTTTACTACACCCAAATGGACTATTTTCACCAACCATATGTTTCTCATTATTGATTACAAGGGACCTCACCAACTGTGAGTCTGTGACATCTCCATTAACCAGCCGATGTGGTCTAGTTGAAGGATTTCACTTGGTAGTTACCTGCTGAGACTTGATACAGATTCACGGGATTTTACTCTGGTGTACACCTGCCTCAGTCATCAAGTGTGGTTGAGTACCCCCTACGCTTGCTTAATTTGTTTGGCATTACCTTTAAGTGTGGATATGGTTCTTGATAGAGTAGAATAGCAGAAAGAGGCTGTGTAGCTGAGCCCAATTAGTTGGGATAAGGCTTTGATGGTAATGATGATTCTTCCCATGATATGATATAAATCCTAGAGCAAGCATCTATCCTTGTCGCATGCAAAAGTTTTGCTGGGATAGTCAAAACAGAATAACCCACTCTCTCTGTAAAGAAAACCTCCCTCAGTGCAGGGTGTTTGCAATACATGTGCCTTAGTTGTCTAAGGCAATGTTAGCACTCCCATTGTCGATTTGATGTCGCAATTGTTCATTATTTACATGACTACTCACATACACACAAGGATGATGAATACAAATAAAATGTTTCCCATCTATGTAATTCCCAGAGCAAACCCTTCAACCTTGTGTTATGCAAGAGTTCAGTTGGATAGTGGAAATGCCTCTGTGGACGTTAGCAGTACATTTGCCTCAGTCATGTATGCACCCCACCCCACTACTGTCGCACATGTAGGGACAGACAGTCTGCATTTTATCCAGTTGTTTGTCTATGTATGTAGGTTGCCTTGTATGTGTGCAATACATATATATGTTTAAGCATGAAAGATGTGTCCTATAATTATTCTTTGGAGTATCTATATGGATGTGTTTATGGCTAGGTTGTTTTGTCCTAGATTCATTTGAAGTTTGCCATTTATTGTGCAGATACTCTACTGCAATATTGGAAATCCTCAGTCCCTTGGTCAGCAGCCAATTACCTTCTTTCGAGAGGTAACTCGTAACTCTTCAATTGAAATGTCAGCACGCACAGTTAGCTTTGAGTTATCTTGATTTTCTCATTCCCTTTCTCTCAGGTTCTTGCATTATGTGACCATCCTTCCATCTTGGACAGAGAAGAAACTAAGAGCTTGTTCAGGTACTAGAATTATGTCCATGCTGTCCATATTCTTTTTTTTTTTTTTTTTTTCTTTACATATTCATACTATAGGCATATAGTATATATGACTTACTGGAATAGGCATATAGTATATATGACTTACTGTGTGAAAGACAATGCTATTATGTAGCTTTCTTTGTAGGACTTCTATGAAGTGTTTTCCCAGCTGTACACTTGGCAGATATTTATGTTGATTGTGACCATTTATCTGGGGGACCATAGTGCTGCAACTTGGGTTAGGGTCAACCCAAGCCAGATTGACCCAACCCGCGTTCATGTTGTCAAGGTCCTCAGGTTGGGTTAGGGTTGGAAAACGCTAACCTGATTTGAAATCAGGTTTGGGTTCAAGTTGAGCAAATTCAAGTCGGGTTAGGTCAAGTTTGGGAATAATCACATGTATTTGAGTTGGGTTGGGTTGAGTATGTCGGAATTTGGACTGGGTTCAGGTTGGGCACCTTGGGTTGGAATTTGGGCTGGGTCGGGTTGCGGGTTGGGCTCGGGTTGACCCTCAACCTGAGCCACATTAAAATCACTATGATTTGACGACCACTTTGGTTGGCACGTGTTTGGTTATTATTTTTTAAATAAGCGGCCATTTTTAATGAACTCGTTTGACTTCAATACTCTGATTCATTTGCTTCATGGGCGGTGGCCTATCCAAAAGGCAGCACACCAAATGATGGTTCTGATTACTGTACACAAATGATCACATTCACAATACCTGGTGTTCTGGTGCATGCTTCATGAAACTTTGTGAAGCATGCACACAGTAGTAGAATTCCTCTTGTCAAATGAGGAGATGATTTTTCCGTGTGAGCCATCATGAGTTCTTGGTATTGTGATGTCGTCCATCATTTCATTATCTAATAATTGAATGAACATTTGCAAATTGCATTGTAGTAATTGTGGGTTCTATTATTAACCTCTTGTGCTTTGATTTTTTTCGTATGATGAACTCCTTATTGGATGCCTGCAGTTTGGATGCCATAGCAAGAGCTAGGCAGATTCTGAACCAGATTCCCGGTAGAGCTACAGGTGCATATAGTCACAGTCAGGTAAGATTACACTCCACCAGTGCAGCAATCTCTACTATATATAAGCCTGTAGGTCTTAGACATTTTTGCCTTTGCAATTAGTTGTTCTAGACGGAGAACCCTGACTATTTTAAGGACATGTTAAGACATTTGAAGTAAAACTAAAAGTTATTTTAGGAACTCAGAAATATGGCCAGTGTTCATCGGACGGCTTAGATTTCACCTGCAAAAGCCCATGAAATGGCTCACATTTTACCTGCAAAAATGCGAACTGGATTTTTTCTCTCCACTTGTGTTTTACATGCTGCACCCCCTAGTGTGAAATTATGTGAACTGGATTTCTCATCGGTAAGTGGTAGTGTTTTAAATAGCGCGTAGCATATTGTATAGCATTCAACCCTCCATAACATGTAGTATAAGCTACACCGTACTTCTATTTTTTATTAAAAAATAAAGAAAATATGATGAGTAGTAAGAATAAATGTTTTTTTTTTTTTTTTTTTTTTTTTTTTTTAAATTTTTTTAAAGAAAAAAAAAAACATAAAAAAAACTCGAAACTAAAAAAGTGCTTCATGATTTCAAGTAAAACCATGTTCAAAGCAAGTTATTAACTATAATTTATCAAAATCCAATCCACTTATATGTAAGCCATCGTCATCATGTGGACACATTATGGAGACTACACACTACATGAGACAACCACTAGAAAACCACTACTGTAGAGAGTGGTGGCCCACATAATGGACTGGACAAGTTGAATTCCATGCCATACACACACCATAGTGGGGCCCACATAATAGAAAACAATGCACCACCTCCCTAGCATGGTGGCCCACATGATGGTTGGATGGGTTGGATGCATGTCATATGCATACCACAACAAGCCCCACATAGGAAAAATATTGTAGAACAATCCTATCCTACAACATTGCTCAACAACTGACCTCGTAATAAATAAAGAAAGAAAGAAAGAAATTTTCCAAAATGAAACCATAAATCTTCATCTAAAATGAAAAAGAACTCATTGAGAGATATTAAGGGGCAAGAACATACCTCTATCAAACATGAGATTAAGTCAATAAAAAAACTGAACTTCTGAGTTTTGTAGCTATGCGGATG
Source organism: Magnolia changhungtana (assembly GCA_030180095.1). NCBI lineage: Eukaryota > Viridiplantae > Streptophyta > Magnoliopsida > Magnoliales > Magnoliaceae > Magnolia > Magnolia changhungtana. The sequence goes on along the minus strand of JASAUF010000516.1, from coordinate 1,665,719 downwards.
TGAAAAAGGGGAAGTTTGATTCTCTCCTCACCTCCCTTTGTTTGGGCTCCAATGCTTTTGAAAATTCAGCAAATGGACCTTCTCATAGGGTTGATTGATTGGTCAAAATCTCCTCTTCAATGGCTCTGTGGATTGAGAGAATTGAAAAATCAGATTTGGGGGCCAGCTTGCGTCGAGTACTAGGGTTTCAAGAAAGCCCTCTTTCAAAAACCTTACCTTCTAAGACATTTGTTAAAATGTGAGTTTTACACAATTTATAATAGTCATAAGTCCATAGCCGTACATGTGGAGGCCCATTTACAGATATGGTTAAGATTGTCTGAAATAGATACATATTCAGATATTCTCCATCTACAATAGGACCTACAGTGGGTCCCTACTCATGGCTTAGTGGTAGACTCACAAGAGTTTCAACACTAAGGTCATGGGTTCATGGCTTCGAGTACCGATTGTGGTGTGTGTGGGCATGAGGGTGTGTGTGTTAAAAAAAGGAAGAAAAAAGAAAGGACCCACAATTTGGATGGTCTCAATAGCTCTACATCATTGCCACATGTGAGAATGATGTCATCTGCATTTTACATAGAAAAACGAACTAGAAGCATTTAAAGTCCGTTTTTTGTAAACCTAAATATTTTGCAGCATACGCTGCACAAGCCAACATGCTTCATAGCTTGTAGCATCCCTACATACGCTACAGGGGAAATGCACCTTCTTTTTTTTTTTTGCATGATAAGTAGTGTATAGGCTACGTTATGCTACATAGCTTTAAAACAATGGTAAGTGGTAACGTGGTCCATGCCCTATTCCTTTGTATCAGGGAATCAAAGGCTTACGTGATTCAATTGCAGCTGGGATTGCCGCTCGTGATGGTTTTCCTGCCAATGCTGATGACATTTTCTTAACTGATGGAGCAAGCCCTGCGGTATATATCTAAAGCTTACTAAATACTGATATTTATTTTGAGATCTTTCATTGGCATAAGTGGAACGCAAAGCCTAAATGTTTGTCATTATATTTGTTTTATTTTCAGGTGCATATGATGATGCAGTTACTACTAAGATCTGAGGAAGACGGCATTCTTTGCCCCATCCCACAGTACCCTTTGTACTCTGCCTCAATTGCCCTTCATGGTGGCACTCTTGTATGTTGTTTCTGCAGATTCTGGAGTCTGCTTTAGTCGTTATAGTTAAAAATAAATGTACAAAAACTCGCCAATTGACTTGGAACTTGCCTGAGTCAACTTGGTTTAGCTGTATTTCTAGTAGTGTCCAAACTCCAAGTTGATTGATTCAGCCGATCTATGCTGAAGTTTTACATTAGCTCAGCTGATTTGCAACTCCGTTCCGAGTTTTTGAATATCAGTATAGAGCATAGTTCTAAAACTCAGCGACTTGACTTGAAACTTGTTCGAGTCAAATCGACTTGATCAGAAATCAGGCTTGAGTCACTGTGAAACTCACTGGTGAGCTTGATTCAGTCCAGAATCGAACGGACTAATCGACTTGGCTCACCTACTCAGTTGACTCGACACGTTGATTTGAGTTGGTTGCCGAGTAAGTTCTTTTTTAAAATAGTAAAAGATGCAGGTGATGGGCTTTGAACTCCCAATGTTACACAAAAGTGATACCAGCATTAACCAGCAAGCCACACTTCTAGTTTGTGATTTAATTGCCTATTTTTGTACCGGTACTTTTCTAAGTATCTATTACCAGTAAAAATTAATCCTACTTTAATATCTAAATATCTAGTTGGGTTGAATTGAGTATTCGAGTCAACACGAACCAGTTGGATATCGAGTTGAGTCTTGGAGTTTCAAAACTATGGTAAAGAGTGATGAATTAAATACTAATAAGAAAAAATGGTCTGGTTTTCAGGTACCTTACTACCTTGATGAAGCGACAGGGTGGGGGTTAGAAGTTTCTGAGGTTAAGAAGCAACTGGAAGCTGCTCAATCCAAGGGTATAATTGTCAGGGCCCTCGTTGTCATAAATCCTGGCAACCCAACTGGGCAGGTGAGAGTGCTGACGAGTTTCATATATGTATTTGTTTTGCCTTGAGGAGATTAGTAGAAGACATGAAGCTGATTTTCTTTTTTCTTCTTTAAGCATATTGGAAGATGTGCTTTCTAGAATATTTAGGCAATGCTGGTATTCTTGAGAACATTCTCGTTGTTTTAAAATGACTGAGACTTGCTGGCAATCTCGGAAGGGTAATACTTCCCATATTCTGAATTCCCTCCACCATGGTCGTGTTTTCTTCCTCTTCTTCTTCTTCGCCTCCTAAAGAAGAAAAAATACGATTCACCATATGAAATTTAATGGATGAATTTTTGTCTTGGAAGAAGTGCTGGAAGTTCACTAACTAGCGGTTTTTTTATTTTTTTTATTTTTATTATTATTTTTTTTTCTGTTTAAACACTAACCAAATGGTTAAACACACGTTTATCTCATTAGAGTAATTTTCTGCGGCTTCATGCTTATCTTGATCTGGGGCCAAAAGACCATTCCTTTGCATCTGGGACTCGTTTGCCCATTTAGTTTAATATATCTTTGTTACAAAGAAAGGTGTTTTGTTTGGGTGAAATTTGCCTAATTTTTTCTCTCAAAATTGTGAGGGCACTCATGTTTGGCCCACATGAATTGAACTATTAGAAGAAAGAGTTAATCTTTTCCCACTCCTTTTTCACCTAGAGCAGTATTATCCTGGCATGGTGTAGCCTGGGATTGAGTCTTACCATGGGCATTGATGTAGGCAGTGGCCTTGATGCCATACCAAGAGAAAAAAAAGAAGAAAAAAGATCCTTTTCCATTCTTTATGCTATCATATATCTTGTTTAACTATGGAATATTTTTTTGCTACTTTCAAAGTCTTATATGGATTTGTATTTTCTAGTAATATATCTTTGTTGCTATCATATGATTGTTCAGACAAGTAGGCATGTCAGGCGTCCCATGTCTGTTAGATGAGCCCCAAAAAGCAGCTGTTTTTATTTGTCTTGGAAAGTGGCTGAATGGTTCTTTTTTGTTTTCTGATTTTTAATAACTTGTGTCTTCCATTCATGCAGGTTCTCGCAGAAGACAACCAGCGGGAGATTGTGGAATTTTGCAAGAAAGAAGGTCTAGTTCTTCTCGCAGATGAGGTGGGTGGCCACTCACACTCATCAGTTGGAGCAATTCCGAATCAGTTTTCCCCATTTCACTTTTGTACTCTCCCATTAAGAAAATGTAAAACCCAACAATTTCACTCTGAAAATCAGTCTTCGAGTTCCAAGTTGGAAGCAATTGTAGGGTTTCGTTGAGCCAGGCCTGAGTCACTCGACCAGTTCATAATCTGGCAATCGACCAATCTAGGCCCAGCCCTTTGATGACAGGCTTACTACATTGAGTTGATTAGAGCAAGCCCAGAAGACTTGTGTTGGCTCACTCGTGTTGATGCAAGAGTGCTCACTCATGTTGATGCGAGAGTTTTTGAACACTTGCATTTCTGCCAAACTTTGAATTTTGCAGGTATACCAGGAAAATATCTACATCGATGACAAGAAGTTCAATTCATTCAAGAAGATATCCCGGTCAATGGGATATGGCGAAAAAGATATCGCTCTCGTATCATTCCAGTCAGTTTCTAAAGGTATATAATTACCATCTTTTGAGTGACAAAATTTCTAGTCTAGTAGAAACTCGAGAATTATGCTTGAATTTTAGAAATAAGATTATTATTATTTTGGCTGTCAGGGTACCATGGAGAGTGTGGAAAAAGAGGGGGTTACATGGAAGTCACTGGTTTCAGTGCTGATGTAAGGGAACAGATTTACAAGGTGGCATCTGTCAATCTTTGTTCGAACATCTCCGGTCAGATTCTTGCGAGTCTCGTCATGAATCCACCCAAGGTGAATCCTCTGTCATCAGTTTATTTCTTTTTTCTTTTTCTTTTCTTCCTCTTCGTGTTCTTCTTCTATAACTTTGTGGTAATAGTAAGACTGAGAAGTATATAGAATCCATGATTCCTCCCGATTCAAGAAGATTTGAATCCAGGACAACCATGTTACATATTTCAGCTAGTCTGTTGAGTGGGTGGATTTTCACCTCCAACTTTCTTTCTTTCTTTCTTTCTTTTTTTCACAAATATGCAGGTCGGAGACAAATCCTTCAAATCCTTTTCTGCTGAGAAGAATGGGATTCTTTCATCTCTAGCAAGGCGTGCAAAGGTCAGTTGGAGAATAACTTAGGTTTTTCTCATCTAACCTCTAGTAGTTCATGAAGAAAGAACTATATGGTACCAATGCATTAGGAAGTGGCTATGTTGCGTCCCGTGCTGTTTCCTTGATATATAGTCTACAATGCCAAATATCGGATGGATCTTCCATTCTGGAAGATTTTTGTGGCATCCCCCATCTGTGGTGGGGCCCATCAGGTTAACTCTAGATCACCGAAACATGCCCACACTTGAAGGGACTGCTGCATCGGACGACATCCTGAGGCCTCATGGCTAGATCAATTTCTTGAATGAATTCTAGCTTTTGAGTCGTTGCTGCCATATTTATGATCTAATGGTTATCCAACCGTTCTTATGACATTGTGGGAGCAAATTTATTAACTTTAGCCATTTAACTGGAAATCATACTCGGCATTCTTGAAATGATTACAGACATTAGAAGATGCCTTCAACAGTTTAGAAGGCGTTACTTGCAACAAAGCCGAGGGCGCAATGTATCTGTTTCCACGGCTTCACCTGCCCCAGAAAGCGATCAAAGCCGCTGAAGCTGCCAAAAAAGCCCCAGATGCATTCTATGCTCACCGCCTTCTTGACGCTACTGGAGTTGTCATTGTCCCTGGATCGGGATTTGGGCAGGTGAGTTTTTCTTGTCATTGAGTTTTAGGATTTTTGAATCGGTACATGCATGCTTGGTTGGGAAATAAGATTAGCCGTCATTTTCCCCAAACCATAACACCCGTGTTTGGCTGTAAATGACTGATTTTTCCCTTCTAAACACCCATATGTTAAAAAGGCGATCAGCATGCAGTGTATAGTCTATGGCATCACTCTATGATCTGGAGCCTCAAACATCGTTGGAAAGAGGGAAGTGTTGTGAAGACTGGTGATCACAATGGCAGAATGCTCTACCTGACTTTGTTTTTGTTCTCTTGTTCCTTGCGTGGTTGCTGATCCCCTTCTTTAGACTCTAATCCACCAATATAACTGTCAGAGCATCAACTCTCCCAAGATGAATCTGCTGTCTCATTTGGGAAATGTTGATTTCCATTTTTAATGGTTAAAAAATGGTTTGAAAATAATAAAAGTAATTACTAATAGTAATATAAAATAAAACCGATTAGAAGCTTGATTAACAGGCCGATGTGGGGATTACGTCTCCACCAGGAAAGGCTAGGATCAACAGGGCTACATGGCCATTGATCCAACAGATATGCCATGAGGTAATGGAATTATTATATACAAGTGTGGCATTTCTCCATGTAATGTTTCATCTGCCTGATGAATGGCAATGTCATGGTTGTGGGGAATATGGCATGTGTGTTAAGCCCTTCCAACAGCACTTGCACATCTGGGCTTACCCCACCCATGCCAACACTGCATGTGTATGCAAGGTCTATGGGGTTTGCAAGGCGGGCTCCAGCAGGTTGTGCCCTGGCTGGAAGATCAGGTGGGTGGTACATGTGCACAGAAAAGGATGGTGGAAAAAAGGGACAATGCTCCACATTCAACATGCATGTATGGCTCATTTGATGAGTATAGTGGCCTGACTTCTGTGCACATGCACAGCGGCCCTTCTAAATGAATGGTTATGTTGTGTACCACATTAGCACGTGTGGTGGTGAATCCAGATGCATGAGTCCCCCTTCAATTCTCATGTGTGTTTTCAGCAACCAGAACATCCATTTGATTCAATGCCCCCCATGATTTCATGACTGAAATCCACTTTGTTTCCTCACCTGGGTGTTTTAATTAGTAACTGCATTGAAATCTATCTCAACCTTTCTTGTTTTGGTTATTTGTAATTGAGACTGTTGTTTTGTGTTTGGCATGGAAAAAAAGGTCCCAGGCACTTGGCATGTAAGGTGCACGATCCTACCGCAGGAGGATAAGATCCCAGCTATCGTCTCTCGTCTAACAGCCTTTCACAAAGCATTCATGGACGAGTTCAGCGACTGATGTGTCCTCTCTTGCACATGTTAAAACCCACCTGCACTGTTCCGAATAAAATGCACCCCATCCATATTTTCCATGTTTTGGATGTGTGTACTTCTTGTTATGTCTAAAAACATTCTTGTTATGTCTAAAAACATTCGTGTAGTTTTTTTTTTTTTTTCTGAAACTAGTAGCTCCTTCATGTTTCCCTAGAGTTATGAGAAATCAAATCCTTTCCACCAGGACCAAGTTTCAAATCTAACCTTTTGTCAAAGGACACTCTGGGTACCTCTCAGTATCGTTCCTTGGATAGTACACAAAACATCCATTGTATGCATGTACATTGATCTAGGCTGTTGAGAGTCTATGCCATTTGCATTTTTGGACAATTACATCAACTTATTTGATGGTATCCTTGTCAGTTTGGACTGGAGCCATAAAATGGACGGTTGAGCCATCTCAGTTGTTAAATTTAATAGTTATGATTATCTGATCTATGATGGTACTAGACACAAGGATGCATGCAACATGTGATGCATTGTGGATGTTGTGCGTATGTAGGGTTGTTGGCTGGGCTGGTCTACCTACCTTTCAAATGCCTGCATACCCAGCCCACCAGGTGGGCTTGCTTGTTGGATCAAACATGAGTAGAGCTGAAGAGCCAACTATCAATGTTATTTCATACAAGTCATTGAACACCATATTTACGTGTCGTTTGGATGTCTGTAAAATTTCAAGTTGTAATCCAATCACAGGTAATTGGATTACAGGTGTAAATTGTTTAGTCTGTCCTATTTAGCTTTAAGCTGTAATCTATTTACAGATAAATAGTTGTTTATGCTTGGATAACCCATAAATTGTTTACAGTATATAATTGTTTGACTCAATTAAGCTTATAGCTGATCCTTCTGCTAAATCAATTATTCGGTGGGGCATAGATAGGCCCATTAATTCAAATTTTCTTTTGTGATGAGAAATTATTGAATATAAACCATTAACTATTATTTCAAGTGTACATGCATTGTGTTAGTGATGTGTATGGTATACTCCACATGTATAGTGGCCCTCACATACCTGGCCATGTGTACATGGCCATACATGTACAGTTAAACATAAACGCATGATTAATCCATGTATACAGTGGGCAATACATTTTATTTTTTTACACTCACACTCACATACACCACAATGGGCACTCGAACCATGAGCTCGGTGTTGAAACTCTTGTGAGTCTACCATCGAGCCATTAGTAAGGACCCAATACAGCAAGGACCCAATACAGCGGGTCATACATTTTATAAAGATAGTTATATGATTCCAGGAGAGGTATAAAGATATATTAGAAAGTGGGCCATACATGATACATGATTATGTGTACAAACCCGATGTGTACAGTGGGTTAGATTGTGACAGTTAATTCTTTGAACATAGATGGACGAAGCACAAAGATGGGCCCACGTGTTCAATGGGACATAAATGCACAATGATATATGTTACTGAACTATATAGGTTTGGCCATTGGAAGAAGAGGAGGGGGGAATACCAAAAGTTGTGCAACAATTCTCCCTGCATTGAAAAATATATTATCTAAAGTATAGGAAGAAGGGAAGGGTGGAAATATCGAAGCTGTGCTGCAATTCTCCCTGCATATAGACCTGTTAACTATATTAATTTGTTTACCCGTAATCTGAAATATGCACTTTTGTCATGTTTTGGATTACAACTAAAAGTTGTAATCCAATTACAGCTTATAATTCCATTACAGGCAAATATACTCATCCAAATGACCCATGTAATCCGATTACTCGTAATCCGTAATTGTATTATTAGTTAAAGACTTTACAGTCCTCAGTAATTGAATTATTAGTTAAAGACTTTACAGTCCTCAGTAATTGAATTATTAGTTAGAGACTTTACAGTCCTGCAAACGACCCTTTTTAGATTCTTTAATGACTACCATCCTACCCATTATGACAACTTGTAAGAAAATGAACAGATGCAACAAAGAGAACTAAACACAAAAAACACAAAAGATTTGTGTGGTTCAGCGTTGTGCCTACTCGATGGATAAACTAGGTCGAAAATATTAATTATCAAAAGTATTAGTCCTAATAGTATTCTAGCTCCAAAAAAAAAAAAAGAGTTTCATGTATAATTCTATTTCAACCCATGAACAATACTTATATCTCATATATAGAAATTCCCAAAATACTCTATTTTAATTGGATTATGTCTATGGATCAAGTCTCAATTCATTTAGGTCGATGGCATTGCCCCCAAATCCTGTCAGGGTGCAAAGGTACCCCAGACAAGCCTCCACACTTCATTAGAGCCACATCTATAACTTTTCATGTACCGTTCTGTGAGATATAAGACATCTAAGGATACAAATGCATATCCCATCTTTAATGCCTATGAATGCTTTGGAGGTACTAACAGGTGCCTCACATCTGCCCTGTTATTATCTGCAGAGGGAAAAGGGTAATGGGCTAGTGGTCTACATGGGTTTGGTCCCTGCCTCATGGGCAATGAGGTGTAAGCTTGTAACTGGGTTCTGACTATTGTACTACTACTGTAAAATCTTCTTCTTTTTTTTTTTTTTTTTCCCAGTTCAACCTGTCATCAAGAACTTCACTGACCCCTGTTGTCTGAGTAAGCTGGACTTGATTACTCCCAGCCGGATGAATGGGATATCCAGCTTCTGATGTTCGTACAGCAGCATCCACCACTCTGCAGGCTCTCTACCACCAGCATCCCATCTTTAATGCCTATGAATACTTCTGTCAGTAGGTACTTGGTCTCACGTGCCTGATCCAATTTTAATGGGTCCTGGTGCAAGTTTATGGACCCATTTGAATTTGGGTTTGGGTCAAGCGTGCTCTGGATCAGGTCTAATTACACATGTGTTAAATTGGCACGTGTGTGCAGTCTAATCCATCCATCAGGTGGGCTTATCATGTAAATGATGTGCTTTGTTTCTAAAGACCCAATGGGTACCCGAACTTCCAAGAGTGAGACCCGGATCCGGCGAGACCTGCTTATCCTGGGTGCGGGTAGTATAGGATCCCACCCATCTGACAGGCAGCCCCATAGAATCGGTATGCTTTCCACCATATATCTATTCTATTTTATTTTAGATAGAATAGACCTTTCGTACTCTGACAGAGCCTGATGGTTGATGCACGGGCGTGGAATAAAATTACACTTGGCATGCGAGTAACCCAATCAAACCATTATACATAATCTGGAGGACCGTTCCAAGACATTGTGGTAATTAAATTATTTAAATAGCTGATTGGTGGACGGTTGATGGAGAGTAATATCCAACGGTCTGAATTTTCTAAATATCCAGTTACTAACATCTCTTCACAAATCTTCGCTCATGCATGTGGCACACCATGGGTCCAGGATATTCATTTGGTTGGATAGGATGGAGTGGGGCCTACCTCATCAACGAATTGGGGATTCGTTTCCAGAAAGCTTATTCTCCACCTATAATAACCCGATGGATCATTGGATCTGGCCCGACAAAAGAAATTCCCAGCGACTGTCCAAATGTGGAGCCATCATGGTATGATCCTGACCGTCCAAATTCATTGTACATGATCATTTGGTCAATGTGAGGTGCAGTTATCACAACGCTCATTTTGTGGCCCCTATTAACAGCTTGGTGGTATCTCATGGGGTAGGCCTGCCGGGCAATACGGTGAGCCCGATTAAGTACTTCCCCTCTTGTGGGCTTTTGAAACAGGCCCAGACATGCTAGGCTAGCCCTGTATATCTACACATCTAGTTAAAACTCATAGATGCTAGCTACTTAGGGTAGCTGTGGTCATTGGCGACGGAGACCAGTAGGACCAGTCCTCGGGACCCTATGCTTGGACCCAAGGTCGGATCTGGGTCAATGATGAATGGTTCGGTCCAGCCCGTTGGCTCAGCCTTATTCGCAGGTGAGCGTTTTCCTATATATATATATATATATATATATATATATATATATATATATAAGGACGGTTTAATGTCATTCATGAACCGTTCCTTTTCCAACTACGTGTTTTTATTTTGAAGGAATTCTTAGGTCTTTTGAGATAGATATTTTTTTTAATGATCATAATCATTTATATGATGGCGCTCGTGTGAATGACCGGGATAGCCCTCAAAGATTCTTAGATATGAATTTTCAAGCCCTTTAAAACTTTTTTTACTCATTGGACTGCCCGTGCTAGGCCTGGCCAATAGGGCCAGGAGCAGATTAGGTGCAGTCCCAACCTCATCCTAAGATGGTATGGTCATTACTGTGAGGCCCACCTAGATGTATGTATTCTATATCTGGTGGTCCATCTGTTTTGCTAAATCATTTTAGGATATGAGCCCAAAACAAAACAGATCCAAATCTCCGGTGGACCATAGGAAAGATTCCATTAAATGCTTCTTGTGAGCTACATAAGGGCTGCACCTAATCTGCTCCCAGATAGAGCCAAGGCCTAGAGCTGGGCTAGGCCACCCCAGCCTGGACCTAGCTCAGCCAATTCCCGCAGCTGAGGGTGGCAATGGACCTGCCAGGCCTGACAAGCCTTACTGCTTTGGACCGATTAGCTTGGACCATGGGTTGTGCTTGGGCTTGGAATGCATGGTCTATTTTTTTTTTTTTTTTCCTTAGCTTTATTTTAGATTGACCCGACCCGGCTAGACTTTAAAAACCCCACTTACATCCTACAAATATGTCATCTTAGTTATTGATTGGGCAATTCATGCATCTTGAATGTAGACCATTGATTTCATTCCTCTTATGTATATGTTTTTTAGTGGATGTGTGGACCACTTGATTAACAAATATATTAAATGGAAATCTTTATTAATTTTCCAGATGGGCCAGGTCAGGTGGGGTTGGACCCAAGGTCTAACCAGAATTTTCGGATGAAGCTTGGTCTTTGGACCTTCAATGCATTCCAGGCCCAGCCATTGCCAGCCTAGTATAGGGCCTCTTTCTACTCAGTTGACCTCCTATGTGAACCGCTCTAAGGGCGTGGCAGGCTCTTTATTCCCACGCGCGCACGTGGGATCGTCTTTCCTTTATTAAAAAAAAAGTCACGTGCAGCACCCATTGAAAATAGGTGGATGTACAGCTACCAAGGCGACTAACATAAAACATGCGGTCATGCACCATCACACGCATGGGATGGCACGTGACCCGACAGCTACAAAGGTCATGGAGCCATGCATCTCACCCCGGCTTTACAGTCACGAGGCTTAAAAACACCACACGTGTATTGGAGCCATGTCTACCCACACGTGCCAAAATGGAACACATGCTGTTCTGAGATTTGGAAGCGGATTGCGTCCTGCCCCCGCTGGACGGAAATCGGTCCAGGGAGGGGTTATGTGGGACCCACATAATGTGTGGGTTTCATCCATGCCGTTCATCTATTTTTTCAGATCATTTTAATATGGGATCCAAAAAATGAGGCAGGCCGAAGGCTCAAGTGGACCATAACACAGGAAGCATGGGTGATGATGACGCACACCGTTGAAACCTTCCTATGGCCCACCGTGATGTTTATATGCATCAAACCTGTTCATAAGGTCACACAAACATGGATGAAGTGAAAAAATAAATTCCACCTTGATCCAATGCTTATGTGACCCCATGATGTTTTCAACGGTAGGAATTCAATCCCCACTGTGTGGTCCACTTGAGCTTATATCTGTATTAATTTTGGTCTCATATCATAAAATGATTTGAAAAAATGGATGAACGGTGTGGATAAAACCCATACATCACATTGGGCCTCACAGACCCCTGCCTGGACGGGGGCAGGACGCAATCCGCTTCCGTGGCCCACCTGAGGAGTGAAAGATGGAAAGCTCTGATCATACACATGTGTACCATATTGGCAGGTGCACGTGTGTGGGGATGGGAAGTGGTCCACACGTGTGTGGGCTGAGGTAACCTCATCTCACATGCATGAAAAAACCAAGAAATTTACAAAAGGTAGACAAATGACCAGGATAAAAGGAAAAGGGGAGGAAAAAAAATAAAAGGCGACTTAAAGCAAGCACTAAGCGTGGATTAGTAGGGTACTCGTGTGGGGAATGTTATTTCTTTCTTTATCTTTTAAAAGCCCAAACCCTAGCTTTTTAAGCTTCTCACCCCCTTACATTGAAATAGCAAGATAGGGCGTTTGGGTCTATCTTTTCTTTTCTTCTTTACCCTAACCGCGAGGATTGCTCTGTGGCCCCATGATGATGTATGTGTTTTATCCACACCGTCCATCAATTTTGTATTGTTATTTTAAGGCATGAGCCTAAAACTTAGGCAGATCCAAATCTCAGGTGAACCACACCACAGGAAAATAGTGGTGATTAAACACCCACCATTAAAAATTTCCTAGTACCCATTGTAATGTTTATTTGCCATCCAACTTATTAATTAGGTCACAAAGATCCCAATGAAGGCAAAAAAAAAAAAAAAAAAAAACAAGTACTAGCTTAATCCAAAACTTTTATAGTCCACGGAATGAAATTTTAATGGTAAGCATTCAATCACCACCATTTCCTACTGTGCATTTCACATGAGAATTTGATGTGCCGGCAAAATGGATGGACATCTTATATAAAACACATACAACATGGTAGGGCACATAGAACATTGTTTGCTAGTCGATAGCTCTATCGGCTATGCAAGTAGGCAACTCATATATAGGGAAATGCATGTGGAGAGAAGGGAAGAGATGGATACCTGGAAAAATGATTGATAAGGTGTGGACCACATACAAAAAGAGGTAGAGAAAACAATTGGATTAGTTTCAATGGTTGATGTCTCTTTCTTTTTCTTTACCATGATTTAGCCAACTTGGTTTTAAATATACCTTAGTTTTAAGTTCTCATCGTAACGTAAGCATAACATAAGCCACTGCAACTGATGAATAGAGTGGGTGTCATAAGGAGCCCACAAGGTTATTTTTATTGTACCAATTCAAGTACTTGGCTGGTGTGCAAGACATGTTTAAAGAAGAGAGGAGATAAGTCACTCATTAGAAGGATAGTGACTAAAAAACCTCTCATCTAAAGGTGGACGTGTGAATATTCTTTTGTTTTAAAAAACTCCCCATGATTAATTAAAGAGGTAAAATTGGCCAATTGCAACTTAGGTTATATATAGTAAAGAAAAATGCTTTATAGCTCTGAGTGCTCCTAGTTGCATTAATATGCTTAGATTTCGTTTGGCATTGTGGATTTGGAATACTTGGATTGGATATTTCTTAAATTTGAAATATCTTAGATTCAAAAATCTCTAAGTGTGTTTTGCACCTTTGGTTTAGAATTTCATCTAATCCAAAAATAATTATTCATTTAAATTTTATAACATTTTTACTCGAGTTTGAGTTTAATTACTAAATTTGCTTAAAATTTTTAATTAGTGTATTCTTGTGATATTTGACATAATTATTATAATAAGTCTATTAAAATATATACTTCAAAGTCAAAATGATAAAATTCCAAACTTTTGATGAGTCCTAACATAGGATCACAATCGTGTGACTAACTAACAAATTTTAACCGTTGATTTACATTGCCAATGATTGGATTGTTGAAATCATTCTATTGATATAATTTTAGTGATACAGTTTATAATTTAATTATTTTGGAATATCATAAATGATCATGCGTACGATTAATTAGTAGAATAGTGACACATGTTACAAATAAAATGAGCTATAAAAAGGTGAGGATTGGTAATGCAATGAGGGATTGCAAAGCCCAACAAAAATAAAGATTTGAAATCCCTTAGATTTGGAATACACTCTGGCCAATGACTAATGAATCGTTAGGTCCAATGTATTGATATAGAGTGGGTTGTAGACACTTTCATGTCCAAGATGGACTAGAGAAGGCCCGATCGGAGGTGGAAGTGATTCGAACTATCAGAACCTTAAAGCAAGCGTATCTCGCAAAAGCTAGAATGAGTTATTTGATGTACCATATATGATTTTGAGCAGGAGAAACTACTTTAGCTACCCAACCCTACTACGTCAAGTTGCCCACGCCAAATTTTCAAGATTTCATTAGATTGACAGTTGAAAATCCATCTTATTATTGTTTTTACTATTTATAATAAGTTTTAGTTTGATTGTAATTCTTCATCCTTTGAACTTTAGGAGTTTCGTCCAACATGAAAAGTGCTTAGAAAAATTAAGAGAATAACATGATTAGGCCAAATAGGATACCTTTTCTTTCCCAAAAACTATAAAGTCTAGTGGAAATCATAATCATCTATAAATAGTAAGTTCAATATTTATAATAAGTTAGGAATTTTAGGGAGTTTGATTCAGAAACTTCTTCTAAGGTTTGATATTACTATTTAAAGGGTTGTAAATTTGATTTTATCATTAATCAATCAAATTTTGAATTTTTAGAATTTATTTTTTAGGAATGGATTCAAGGTATCTGGGAGAAGAGTTAAGAGAAGCTCCATGAGTTTGGTGTAATCATCCCCTTGAGGAAGACGATGATTGACCTCAGCGCGTACATCCCTGCGTAATGCACATATCATAGTTTACTATAAAAAAAATTACACCGATGAAACAAATTTTAACCATTTAATCAATGGCATTACACAAAAATAAGTCCATCCAATGAGCTTTTTTGATCCATCTATTTATTAGTTCCGCTCATGAGTTGCTTAATGGATTATTTTTTTCATCTCATCTTTCGTGTTTTTATCTTGTGAAATGAACTGTTCTACACCTAATTACACTGGTAGACTGGGAGAATCCAATCATTCAATGTGGACCGTCGATTAGGTGCACCATACATTTCATGGGCTATCACGTAAAAGTAGCACTAATTAGACTATTATAAAAATCCCATCAATGGTCTGTAAATGGACAGTCCAAACACCCATGAAAACGTAAGTCCAGCTAATGATCTGAACCATTCATGAAATAGGAGCACTACAAATTATAATGGTGGGCACCGTATGTGCTCCTAGTTTCACAGGGACATTTGGACAGTCCCATCCATTGATCTGGACTGTCCATTAAGTGCAGCAATCACTTCGATATGCATCAACAAGATAACTGAACTGAGAACATTAAAATAAAAAAGAGAAATGATCACATATTCCAGAGAATGCTAATTATACCATAAGTTCCATCTATGCGGAGCCCAGCCGTGATGTACATGCAGAATCTACACCGTTTATCTGGTGTGCCTCCTCATGTCCGCCGTACATCTCAAGAAACATCCAGATCGAAAACTCAGGTGGGAAACAACAGAGCTAACGCCCAAAACTTATATATTCACGTTGTGTGGCCCACCTGAGTTTGGAATGGCTTGAGGTTTGTTGTGTGTTTTTATCCTGGTCGGGCACACCTGACAACTGAGTTGATGGCATATAAACAACGTGGTACTGAGGCACATTCCATATGTGAAAGTTTCTATGGTGGTCATCCCCCTCCCCATAGTCCCTCTTTGTTCACTTTCATGCGGCTCACCTGAGGTGTGGATCTGGATGGATTTTGGCATTTAGGCCTAACATGCGGTGGTTCATCTAATAGACGGGTTGGATGGTATTCACACATCACAGTGGGCCCCACAGAGCTGGAACGTATGGTAATTACCATACGTTTGAATGCGTGTGACCATTCCCCGAAAGCAACTTATCAGAACCATGGATCTAGCGAGTCGCTTCATGAGGATGGTTGGATAATCCTAGCCATCCAATTGGCGCCCAAGGAAGGAAAGGCCCTGATGAGCAACATTCCAAACTGACGGATCAAAGTCATGCCGATGGCCCATTAACCATGATCTATGGCTATGATTCATTCAAGTGTCCATTAGATCAAGGCTCCAGATCCCCAAAAACGGTGGTCCACGTGTTTGACAAATGAAAAGGGGGGCCAAAGTTAATTTCGTAATTTCACACACTGCCTATCGAGATTCCACGCACGAGAGCGTTCACGCGCCCTTTGAAACGACCCCACCACCACCGTGCGGGCCCTTTTGCGCTTTGAAACGACGCACGTTTACCTCTTCGGACAGATTCGCCCCCTCCTTGTATCATAATGGCAAATGCATCCAACAAAATGACACTTGCTGTCTAAGCAATCTCAGACAAAGACACGTGGCGTATATAGATGTTGATCTAGACCTTCAAAGTCGTGGGGCCTACTGTGGATGGAACAGAGCCAGAAAATCACACTGATCTAACCGTACAATTTGTGGTCATCAAATGAACGGTTAAAAATAAACTGTTCAAAGGTCTAAATTCAACAGGCAGATCAGATGGTTAATATTTTATGGGCAGCTTGATTTTTCATCTGTGATCCATTGGAGCAAGTTAATCTCAATCAGGTGGTCCAATATTGAAATCTAGTGAATCTGGTGGCTTGATGATTGGATAATCCAAGGTCCAACCAAACCGAGTCAATTAAGGTAGGAGTCCCGAGTCAGCCCATCTGACTGAGACTGATTTCACGTCAGTGCACGTGCATAATGGGCCCCCCAAGTGAACGGCCTTGATCATTCACACATGTCATATTAGTACGTGCAGGCAACTCCAAATGTGATAATCTCAAAATGTTTTCCATGGTTCGTAAAGTGTCTCAAAATGTGATAACCTTATGAGATTTGTCGCTGTGACCCACCACACCAAGGACGACTATCAAGGGCCCAAATGACATCATCATGAATTCGGCAATCTGATCATGTACAATTATCCAAGAAGCCCATAGGAAAACAATAGTAGCTCTTTGAGATTCACCATATTTTATATTTAAATCCACTCCATCCATTAGGTGTGAACCATTATCTTATAAGACCAAAAAAGAAGTAGAATGGGCCACACTAATGAAAACAATACAATGGGCCACAAAACAATGCAGAAGTGTCTAAATTTTAGGAACCATATGGGTAATGGAGAAACTCCATGAAAAGAACATTAATGATTCATATAAATCACTTAATGGAAAATGTCTTGAATAAATTCAAAGAGTTGAAGGGATATATATATATATATATATATATATATATATATATATATATTATTCGGTCAGATTAGGTAAGTCCCTCGGTAGCAATTAAACAGGAAAGCATACAGAAAAGACAGTTCTTTTCTATTATATTAGTATTAGTATTAGTTAGTGATCCCGGCTCGGTGAGTCCTTTCTTCCGTGATGAACTGTTGGCACCAGTCCTACATTTTGTCTCTGTGGACCGAGGAGAAAGGGGGGGCTCAGCGGGAAGAGGATTGTACCATGAGAGAAGCAAGGAGGTCAACCTGTTTCAAATATACAACATGGATTCTGGCAATGCAATGGAGTTGGACCCTCATGTCGATCCGAATGAATCAGTCTTTCCACGGAGGTCAATCTTTGCCTGCTAGGCAAGAGGATAGCAAGCCTGACCGACTTACTAATGAGATGCCCTGATACGTTAAAAAATTTCGCTTTAGCAACTGATCCAATCAGCGGAATAATTAAGACTAGGGTTGCAAATTTATTAATAGAAGTATCTATTAGAAATGAATTCTCTAGCATTTGAATCCTTACAATCAAACTGCTTAGTCGTACGGTTGAAAGATATCCCAGAAAATAGAATGAATGATTGCATAATTGGTTTATATGGATCCTATTCGGTACAGACCACAAGTAAAATGACATTGCAGAATCCATTTCAACTATTCATATCAAATAAAGAATATCGGAGTTAGTTGGAGGGAAATATCTAAATAACTTGTGTGTAAACTATAAAAACGAGTCAAAGTAGATTGACCGACGCTAGCACTTCCCCTGGAACCTCTAAGTTCACAAAGGTGTGGTCATGTTGGTGTTTGAATGAGGCTGATTTTTGTATTTTCGCTTCATCCTACTAGTGGTGCCTAACCGACGGGTTTGATGAAAGATACAAACCATGGTGGGCCACACACAAACCTGACTAATGGGTTTGATGAAAGATACAAATTATGGTGGCCTACACAAATTATGGAAAAATGGATGGCACCGTGTGCATACTCCAGCCTCAACCAAGACAATTGGGGCCCTCACCGAGGTGTTACCGTTGGACCCACCTTGATGCATGTATTATATATCTAGTGTCCATCCAATTTTCTAGGTCATTTGAAGGCATTATATAAAAAATGAAGCAAATCCAATTATCAAGTGGAGTATAACATTAGAAAAAGAGGTGATAAACCATCCTACCATTAAAAACTTCTTAAGGCGTACTTTAATATTTATGTATTGTTTTTTTTACCCTCCAACCTATTGATAAGATCATATAAGACCGAATGAAATGAAAAAACAAATATCCAACAATTTTTATGGCTCATTAATGATCAATCAACATTGTTTCCTATGGTATGTTGCACCTGATAATTGTATTTGCTTCATTTTTCGGATAATGTCATTAAAATAATATGGAAAAACGGATGGATGGCATGGGTATATAATACATGCATCAAGGTGGGCTCCACGGCAAACCCATGGTAAGGGCCGTACCTAATCGGCTCTTGGTAAAACACGTGGACCATGGTGACCCCTCAGGGCTACCTGACTATTCTTTCTCTCGGGACAGGCGGGATACTATGTGCATCCACATGATGGGTGTAATTGGCTACCAACCATCACCAGGACCTGCCAAGAGACCAACTGTCGTGTTAGGGGCTTTGTGGGGTCCTCTGTAATATATATGTTTTATCCAAGCCGTCCATCCATTTTGAAAGATCATTTTAGAGTGAAGAAAATCCGAGGCTGAAATGGACCACACCAAAGAAAGCAGTAGTGACGATGAATTTCACCGTTGAAACGTTCCTACTGCCTGCCATCCAAACTGTTCATAAGTTTACATAGACCAAGATGAAGGGAAGACTTAAATTCAACTTGATCAAAAACTTCTGTGACCCTCGAGAGGTTTTCAACAGTAGGCATTCAATCTCCACTACTGTTTCCTGTAGTGTGGTCCACTCAAGCGTTCGATCTGCCTCCTTTTTAGGTTCAAGCTCTAAAATGATCATTCAAAACAATTGGATGGTTTGGATAAAACACATATATCAAGGTGGCCCCCACAGAGCCTAGCTCCAACCCCCCCCCATTAGAGAAAAGATAAAAGGACCCAAACGACATTATCACAACACCATTCATAAGATCATGCCCTAAATCAAAAGATGCCCACAAGAATCCAAGCAAGAGAGAGAAAGAGAGACAGCTAAGCTAAAGGAGATACTGACAGTTTTGTGTGCATCGAGATCTGTGCAATGCAATGGGGCTGTGGAGCCTTCCTCTGCCACACCTCTATACAAAAGAAATCGTAATTAACGGCTTTTCTTTCATTTTTCTTATTTCTTTAATCAACCCCACCCTCTCTCTCTCCCTCTCTCTCTTGGAAATTCTACTCTCAAAGCATTGACTTGTACAACAAAAGAACCCAACCAGCCAACAAAAGGACATGTTTCCAGACGAGAGAGAGATGCTGTAGCTACTATATACTCGCACGAGACTTCATATGGCTTTTGCCCGCGTGAGATTGAGGTTCCCATCGCCTCACACGTGTCAAAATTTCACGAGTGTGAGTTACATCTACCATTCATCAAGTGGGGGGCAACAGTAGAATATCCATCCACAGAGTTCAGGTCTCTCCACTAATCATCTTAGGCATGGATGTGATTTTAAAGTGGGTAGTTAGTCACTTTTTTTAAAAAAATTCTCAGGACATTTTATAAGTGGGCCCCAAATGATGAATGGATCGGATCTTTTCAACAAGTTCCAAATTCGCATGTGTGATGAGAGTAGGATTAGGATGGCTATTCTCGCGAGTAGCAATAGGAGGCTCTGAGAGAGAGAGAGTGGGAGATTCCTCGACGAGGCTGTGGCTGCTTTTCCTTTACAAAAGTCAGCCCTACCCTTTGACATGGATGGGTAAAATCCTCTCCTTTTTCTTTATTTATTTATTTATTTTTTAAAATTATTTTATTTTCCTTTACACGTTAAAATGCTAACATGCGCTTTCGAGGATACTGCTCCAATGGGCTTTCTAATCTTTACCGAACCGGATTCCGCGCACGTTAGGCAATCTCTTACCACAAAATTGATACCTTTTTAAACAGAAATAGAAGTCCTACTCTCACGAGCACATGTACAAGTATCCTCACACGTGGTCAAGATCTAGGCCGTTGATTAAATAGGGCACTGAGCTAACGGTCATAAATTCTAAAGTGATTGGCAGGGCTATCTGGGTTGACTTTGAGCCCAGAATTTGAATTGACCAAGGTGGCCCTCTTCAAAATTTTAATTTTGTGCAGCCGGCCCAATAACATCCATGTGGGAGATCCGGACCATCCACTAGGTGGGTCCCACGGAGAGAGACCCATCATAAAAATCAGGCCGACCCGGTCATCAAGCGAGCCGCATTATAAGAGAGAGAAAAAAAAAAAAACAATTTAAAAAATGTTCACCAACGGTCTATGTCAGACTCATTGGTGGCCCCACCTGATGGCGAGATTAAATCCAAGGTGAGTGGTTGAGAGAAATCATTTGGGGTGGTACCATGACCACAGCAGTCCATGTTTTGGATGCTGTGGTATTACAGGCCATTGTAAGGAATATAAGTTGATTGGATGATTTTGAACATCACCGTGCATAGATATGAATTTAGAACATTAGAAAAGATATTTTTTATTGCTCGCTATTCAGTTCCCAAGATCTAAGGGCCAATCGTGATTATCGGACCATAGCTAATTTATGATAGTACCTTTAACCTGAATGGTTCATATCATTGTACCATCTCAACTCATGGACTGTTGTAGGGTTAGCCATGCTGAGATGTGGCAAGGACAAAACAGGTGAGGAAACCACACACACCTTTCTCTTTTGTATGGAAAACAATACGACTAACATTGCAAAAAGATTAGTAGATGATAATGACTAAATATAATTAGGCAAATAATGAAACGAGGTATAAGAGGCACCATAAAATATTATTATTATTATTATTATTATTATTATATATTTTGTGAAAAAACCATTGAATGTGAAAGGAAAAATCAACTTGATATCTAGTCAGTCAAATCCACTATGATAAAAGTAGGGCTGTACACAAATCGAGTTAGCTCAGCTAGCTCGCTCCACTCAACTTGAAAAAGCTTGATTCGACTCTGTTCGAGACTAAGTTCGAGCCGGCTCAGGTTGAGTTTTTAAGCTTGAAAAAATTTCGAACCGAGTTCAAGCTTGGCTGAGCTCAACTCAGATCGAACCCTAACTCGAATCGAACTCGAATCAAACCAATTTGGTGACTCAGCTACTTTGATATTGATGTTGCTCACCAAGTGTTTGATGAAATGGCTCAACAAGTGTCGGCTGATGCAAGGAAGGTATGTATATGAAGGATATATCATTTTTTTTCTTGATTTTGATGTTGCCTACAAGGTGTTTGATGAAATATCTGTAAAATTGTTCCTGCTATTTTACATACAATGAGAATTTGAATATGCAGTCCATCTGTTTGTGAAAATATTGCACATGCGAACTTGGCTCGATCTTGGCTTAACCTCGTTCGAACTGGCCCGAGTTACTGACCGAAATGAACCAAGCTGACCAGTCAGGCTCGAGGACCGAGCTGAGCCGAGTTCAAGTTGCGGTCAGCTAGCAGCCAAGTTGAGTCGAGCTTGTAAAAAAGTAATGGAAATACAATTTCTAACTTTAACCAGAGAATATTAATCGTGAAGAGAGAACAATGTCTCTTAAATGCCTAATACATCATTCAACGATGGATCATAGGCAATAATAAAAATGCACAACAAAATGTTGTGCATTCCTCAAATGATGATCCATGACAAACAACAATATTGTATGTGAACTTTTACATGCAACCTTTGTTCTCACAGACAGGTATACATTGTATTTATTTAAAAGATGGTTCATATCACCTACGGTGGAAAGTGGACCAATCCAATCCGCCGGTAGGCCACACCATGCATTGAGTTAGACCAATGGTTTCGAAGGTCTTGCTTGCCTAGTTGCTTGACAATTGAGCCCTCCTAGCTAGTTTTCATCTCACCTTATCTTTATGGTTGCATGCACTACTTTTGCAACTGATGCAAATGTTCATGAGCTAACATGTTTTATTAAGGCTATCTATTATTAATACTTCATGTTTGCAGTAAAGCAGGCGTATGAAAGTTTATAGAATTATATCAATCCCGAGTGTGGGAAATCTCTGATGGGGAAGATCCATAAGACGTAGTTTCCGTAGGCTCCACATGACATTAACGTGACGTATTAAGATAAAAACAAGTGTATGTTCGTGCAGTTGTACATACAGCTGTGAATTTATATTGCAGAAAATACAGTGTACTACTCTTGCAGGTCAGGTGGCTTCTAGCTGATGGGTTCTTATCTAGAATTAGCATGCCTTTTCATTAGAGAAGTTATCAGATGCTGTGAAAGAGTACGGTGCCTGATAGGTTGGAAATCTGAAATCATTGTACATGTAGAGGTCATTAATTCAGCAGTAAGGCTGTCAATGGGTACTTAGACCCACATGTACCAGATGAACCTGACCCCATTTTAATGGGTATCTGACCATTAAGAAATCTGGTCAATATTATATCTCTCACCTCTTGGACCTGGATAAAAATTGAGTCTAATTGGGTTGGGACCAAGTCGGGTCTAACTAGTTTTGACAATAAAAAACGATGTATATATGTGTTGATTATTGTAGCAAAATAAATGTGGTTTCTTGAATGATGTAGAGCAGGTCACGGACAAATTCATGGCCAAGATGGACCAGAGGAGGCCTGATTGGAGGTGGAAGTGATCCGGACCGTTAGAACCTTAAAACCGGCATATGTCACAGATTGAAATGAGTTATTTGATATACCATATATGATATTGAGGTAGGAGAAGCTACTTTAGCGAACCAACCCACTATACCGGGTTGCTCACGCTGAATTTGCAAGATTCCATCAGATCAACGGTGGAAATTCATTTTATTTCCGTTTTTACTACTTGTAGTAATTTTCAGTTCGATCTTAATGTAGAGTGGGTCGCGAACAGTTTCATGGTCAAAATGGATCAGAAAAGGCCCGGTCGACGACAAAAGTGATCCGGACCATCGGACCTTAGATCGGGCGTATCTCACAATCCAGAATGAGTTGTCTGACGTAAAATATATGATTTTGGGGTAGAACGAGCTACTTTAGCCAACCAACCCAGCTATGTAGGGTTGCGATGCCCGGAATTGCGAAAAACCCCTACATCGACGGTCGTTTCCCTACTTTAATTTCGTTTTTACTATAAATAGTAAGTTTTAGTTTGATTATAACCCTTCATCCGTCGGGCTTTAGGAGTTGCGCCTAACGTGAAAGAGCTTAGAATAATTAGGAGAACGGTTTGGTGAAGCCAAATAGGACACTTACTATTTTTGGCCGAAAACCTTGCGCACTAGTAAACATCACGACCGTCTATAAATAATAAGTTTACTATTTATAGCAAGTCGCGGATTCTAGGAGTTCTAGTTGTATTTTGATTTTGATTTCTTTCCCATTGCTTGGTACCCCTATTTAAAGGGTGGTAAACTCATTTTTAGTGATTAATTAATCAAGTTCGAATTTATTAGAATTTATTTCTATTTCCTGCTTTCTTTCCTCGTGGATTCGAGAAGTCTCTGTAAGGAGTCCAGAGAAACTCCATGGATTTGGAGTAGTTATCCTCATCACGTTCATCCCTGCATCAATTGGTATCAGAGCGAGGATTCCCCTCGGGCCGATGGCAAATAATGAAGGTATGAATCAAAATCCTGTGGACGGTGAACCAGAGATTCGTTATCTTTCGGAAAGAATGGAAGCTTTCCACCGGGAGAGTCAGTTGACCATGCAAGGGCTACAGGCTACTTCCGCCCTGAGCCCTAGGTAGTGCTCCACCACTTATGGTTGCTCCACCACCCATGGTGGCTCCACCACCCATGGTTGCTGTACAACGCAACCCCGATTTCCGTAGAGCACTACCAATGACAAATCATAAAGCTACACCAGATGATTCAAGTTCTAGCGACGAGGACCTTAATGAAGGTTTTGTCCGATGACCAATCTAT
The DNA here is from genome assembly GCA_030180095.1 of Magnolia changhungtana. NCBI lineage: Eukaryota > Viridiplantae > Streptophyta > Magnoliopsida > Magnoliales > Magnoliaceae > Magnolia > Magnolia changhungtana. The sequence continues at coordinate 1,641,488 of JASAUF010000516.1, read as the reverse complement.
GGAGGCGATCACTTAGATTGTGCTGAAAGAGACTATCGAGGTAAGGCTGAACTTCCTAGTTTTAATGGTTTATTACGTATAGAAGATTTCCTCGATTGACTAGCTGAAGTAAAGAGATATTTTGATTACATGGACGTGTCAGATTATAAAAGGGTAAAATTGGTAGCATTTAAGTTAAAATCTGGTGTTTTTGCATGGTGGGAACAATTACAACTCTCATGAGCTGCCAGAACAAGGCGTCCATCTCATCATGGCCACAGATGAGACGTCTTCTTCGATCACGATTTCTCCCCGTGGACTATAAGCGAGATATTATTCCAAAGCCAATACCAAAATTACCGACAAGGAAACCGAACTGTCACAGATTACACTGAAGAATTCCAGCGGTTGGCTACACGAAACGATCTGTCAGAATCTGAGTCACAGAAGGTGGCACGATTTATAGGTGGGTTGAGACCGACAATTCAGGACCGAGTTCAGATGTACCTAGTCGGGACCGTGGATGAAGCAGTTCAACTGGCGGGTAGGGCAGAAACACAACTTGCAAGAGTTCTTGCTCGTCCCTATTCTTCAACTCGACCCCCCATGACGGGTCCCACGCAGGATTCAGTGCTGGCACGAGGAAAAGATCTAGTAGGAGAACGTCTTCAACCTCCTACAACTGCAAACCGTGATACAGGGAGCGTCTCATCCAGACCTCAACGTGCAGCACCCATAACAGCGGGCCCGAGTAGGATTCCGAATCCTTATACTTGGCAAGGTCGAACAATTGTTACCGCTGTAGCCAGCCAGGCCACTTATCAAACACCTGTCCTCAACGTCCCGCAGTACACTTGACTATAAACGAGGGAGGCATTGAAAATGAGGCCGCAGAAGAAGACCATGGCTATGACGAATATGAACAAACCACTGAAAAAATAGTAGGTGACGATGAAATGACGGGTGAAGATCATGGCGAATTTCTAGTTGTGAGGCGATTATTGTATACCCCACGAAAGGAATTACATCCACAGCGACACAATATATTTTGTACTTGGTGCACTATCAACGGAAAGATCTGTGATGTGATCATAGACAGTGGTGGTAGCGAGAACATCGTCTCAAGAGTAATGGTGGACAAGTTGCGGCTACCAACGATGAAACATCCTTCCCCGTACTTAATTGGCTGGATAAAAAAGGTGAATGAGACCAAGGTAACTGAACAATGCACTATTTCATTTTCAATTGGTAAAAATTATAAGGATTATATACTTTGTGACGTGGTCGACATGGAAGCTTGCCACATGCTACTCGTCGACCTTGGCAATCAGACCGTGATGCGACCCATCGGGGACGAGACAATGTCTACATATTCGTCAAGGATAGTCGAAAAATAATTTTTGCCCCTATGGCACCAGAGAACCACACTGAAGCTTCTAAAGTGGAGAGGAGTTCCCTCTTGACCATTTGGGATTTCATGGAGGAATCCAAGAAAACCGGCGAGGTATACGATGTAGTGGTGAAGGGCGAGGAAGAGGAACCCTCAAACATCCCTCCAAGTTTAAGACCGTTGCTGAACGAATTCAAAGAAGTCTGATCTGAGGATTTACCTGATGGATTGTCCCTCATGAGGGACATCCAGCATCACAAAGACCTCATCCCTAGGGCTAGCCTGCCCAACCGCCCTCATTATCGGATGAGTCCAAAAGAGGGCGAGATACTTCAGGAACAAGTGGAGGAATTGATCCGTAAGGGTCTCTTGAGAGTAAGCATGAGCCCATGTGTCGTACCAGCATTATTAACGCAAAAAAGAATAAGATGGAAGCTGACGCATGTATGTCGACAGCCGGGCAATCAACAAAATTATCATCAAATATTGGTTCACAATACCACGGTTGGACGACATGCTTGATGTGCGAGAAGGGGCCAACGTGTTCTCTAAACTAGATCTAAGGAGTGGGTACCATCAGATTCGTATCCAACCCGATGATGAGTGGAAAACGACATTCAAGACCAATGAAGGGTTGTATGAGTAGCTGGTGATGCCCTTCGGCCTATCGAACGCACCAAGTACTTTTATGCTTTTGATTAATCAAGTTCTAAAACCGTTCACTGGCCGATTTGTGGTAGTTTATTTTGATGACATATTAATATATAGCTAGGATGAGGTGGAGCACAAGAAACATCTCAGGCAGGTGCTGTAGGTCCTACAAATTAACAAGTCATACCTCAACTTGAAGAAGTGTAGTTTTTTAACTGACAGCCTGTTGTTTCTAGGATTTGTTGTAACGTCCACAGACATTTGTCGGGCTTTAGGAGTTGCGCCCAACGTGAAAGAGCTTAGAATAATTAGGAGAACGGTTTGGTGAAGCCAAATAGGACACTTACTATTTTTGGCCGAAAACCTTGCGCACTAGTAAACATCACGACCGTCTATAAATAATAAGTTTACTATTTATAGGAAGTCGCGGATTCTAGGAGTTCTAGTTGTATTTTGATTTTGATTTCTTTCCCATTGCTTGGTACCCCTATTTAAAGGGTGGTAAACTCATTTTTAGTGATTAATTAATCAAGTTCGAATTTATTAGAATTTATTTCTATTTCTGCTTTCTTTCCTCGTGGATTCGAGAAGTCTCTGTAAGGAGTCCGAGAAACTCCATGGATTTGGAGTAGTTATCCTCATCACGTTCATCCCCGCATCAATTGGTATCGAGCGAGGATTCCCCTGGTAGATGGCAAATAATGAAGGTATGAATCAAAATCTGTGGACGGTGAACCGAGTAGATTCGTTATCTTTCGGAAAGAATGGAAGCTTTCCACCGGGAGAGTCGATTGACCATGCGAGGGCTACAGTTACTTCCAGCCTGAGCCCCAGGTAGTGCTCCACCACTTATGGTTGCTCCACCACCCATGGTGGCTCCACCACCCATGGTTGCTGTACAACGCAACCCCGATTTCCGTAGAGCACTACCAATGACCAATCATAAAGCTACACCAGATGATTCAAGTTCTAGCGACGAGGACCTTAATGAAGGTTTTGTCCGATGACCAATCTATGGAGGCGATCACTTAGATTGTGCTGAAAGAGACTATCGAGGTAAGGCTGAACTTCCTAGTTTTAATGGTTTATTACGTATAGAAGATTTCCTCGATTGACTAGCTGAAGTAAAGAGATATTTTGATTACATGGACGTGTCAGATTATAAAAGGGTAAAATTGGTAGCGTTTAAGTTAAAATCTGGTGTTTTTGCATGGTGGGAACAATTACAACTCTCATGAGCCTGCCAGAACAAGGCGTCCATCTCATCATGGCCACAGATGAGACGTCTTCTTCGATCACGATTTCTCCCCAGTGACTATAAGCAGATATTATTCCAGCAATACCAAAATTACCGACAAGGAAACCGAACTGTCACAGATTACACTGAAGAATTCCAGCGGTTGGCTACACGAAACGATCTGTTAGAATCTGAGTCACAGAAGGTGGCACGATTTATAGGTGGGTTGAGACCGACAATTCAGGACCGAGTTCAGATGTACCTAGTCGGGACCGTGGATGAAGCAGTTCAACTGGCGGGTAGGGCAGAAACATAACTTGCAAGAGTTCTTGCTCGTCCCTATTCTTCAACTCGACCCCCCATGACGGGTCCCACGCAGGATTCAGTGCTGGCACGAGGAAAAGATCTAGTAGGAGAACGTCTTCAACCTCCTACAACTGCAAACCGTGATACAGGGAGCGTCTCATCCAGACCTCAACGTGCAGCACCCATAACAGCGGGCCCGAGTAGGATTCCGAATCCTTATACTTGGCAAGGTCGAACAATTGTTACCGCTGTAGCCAGCCAGGCCACTTATCAAACACCTGTCCTCAACGTCCCGCAGTACACTTGACTATAAACGAGGGAGGCATTGAAAATGAGGCCGCAGAAGAAGACCATGGCTATGACGAATATGAACAAACCACTGAAAAAATAGTAGGTGACGATGAAATGACGGGTGAAGATCATGGCGAATTTCTAGTTGTGAGGCGATTATTGTATACCCCACGAAAGGAATTACATCCACAGCGACACAATATATTTTGTACTTGGTGCACTATCAACGGAAAGATCTGTGATGTGATCATAGACAGTGGTGGTAGCGAGAACATCGTCTCAAGAGTAATGGTGGACAAGTTGCGGCTACCAACGATGAAACATCCTTCCCCGTACTTAATTGGCTGGATAAAAAAGGTGAATGAGACCAAGGTAACTGAACAATGCACTATTTCATTTTCAATTGGTAAAAATTATAAGGATTATATACTTTGTGACGTGGTCGACATGGAAGCTTGCCACATGCTACTCGTCGACCTTGGCAATCAGACCGTGATGCGACCCATCGGGGACGAGACAATGTCTACATATTCGTCAAGGATAGTCGAAAAATAATTTTGCCCCTATGGCACCCGAGAGAACCACACTGAAGCTTCTAAAGTGGAGAGGAGTTCCCTCTTGACCATTTGGGATTTCATGGAGGAATCCAAGAAAACCGGCGAGGTATACGATGTAGTGGTGAAGGGCGAGGAAGAGGAACCCTCAAACATCCCTCCAAGTTTAAGACCGTTGCTGAACGAATTCAAAGAAGTCTGATCTGAGGATTTACCTGATGGATTGTCCCTCATGAGGGACATCCAGCATCACAAAGACCTCATCCCTAGGGCTAGCCTGCCCAACCGCCCTCATTATCGGATGAGTCCAAAAGAGGGCGAGATACTTCAGGAACAAGTGGAGGAATTGATCCGTAAGGGTCTCTTGAGAGTAAGCATGAGCCCATGTGTCGTACCAGCATTATTAACGCAAAAAAGAATAAGATGGAAGCTGACGCATGTATGTCGACAGCCGGGCAATCAACAAAATTATCATCAAATATTGGTTCACAATACCACGGTTGGACGACATGCTTGATGTGCGAGAAGGGGCCAACGTGTTCTCTAAACTAGATCTAAGGAGTGGGTACCATCAGATTCGTATCCAACCCGATGATGAGTGGAAAACGACATTCAAGACCAATGAAGGGTTGTATGAGTAGCTGGTGATGCCCTTCGGCCTATCGAACGCACCAAGTACTTTTATGCTTTTGATTAATCAAGTTCTAAAACCGTTCACTGGCCGATTTGTGGTAGTTTATTTTGATGACATATTAATATATAGCTAGGATGAGGTGGAGCACAAGAAACATCTCAGGCAGGTGCTGTAGGTCCTACAAATTAACAAGTCATACCTCAACTTGAAGAAGTGTAGTTTTTTAACTGACAGCCTGTTGTTTCTAGGATTTGTTGTAACGTCCACAGACATTTGTCGGGCTTTAGGAGTTGCGCCCAACGTGAAAGAGCTTAGAATAATTAGGAGAACGGTTTGGTGAAGCCAAATAGGACACTTACTATTTTTGGCCGAAAACCTTGCGCACTAGTAAACATCACGACCGTCTATAAATAATAAGTTTACTATTTATAGCAAGTCGCGGATTCTAGGAGTTCTAGTTGTATTTTGATTTTGATTTCTTTCCCATTGCTTGGTACCCCTATTTAAAGGGTGGTAAACTCATTTTTAGTGATTAATTAATCAAGTTCGAATTTATTAGAATTTATTTCTATTTCCTGCTTTCTTTCCTCGTGGATTCGAGAAGTCTCTGTAAGGAGTCCAGAGAAACTCCATGGATTTGGAGTAGTTATCCTCATCACGTTCATCCCTGCATCAATTGGTATCAGAGCGAGGATTCCCCTCGGGCCGATGGCAAATAATGAAGGTATGAATCAAAATCCTGTGGACGGTGAACCAGAGATTCGTTATCTTTCGGAAAGAATGGAAGCTTTCCACCGGGAGAGTCAGTTGACCATGCAAGGGCTACAGGCTACTTCCGCCCTGAGCCCTAGGTAGTGCTCCACCACTTATGGTTGCTCCACCACCCATGGTGGCTCCACCACCCATGGTTCTGTACAACGCAACCCCGATTTCCGTAGAGCACTACCAATGACCAATCATAAAGCTACACCAGATGATTCAAGTTCTAGCGACGAGGACCTTAATGAAGGTTTTGTCCGATGACCAATCTATGGAGGCGATCACTTAGATTGTGCTGAAAGAGACTATCGAGGTAAGGCTGAACTTCCTAGTTTTAATGGTTTATTACGTATAGAAGATTTCCTCGATTGACTAGCTGAAGTAAAGAGATATTTTGATTACATGGACGTGTCAGATTATAAAAGGGTAAAATTGGTAGCGTTTAAGTTAAAATCTGGTGTTTTTGCATGGTGGGAACAATTACAACTCTCATGAGCCTGCCAGAACAAGGCGTCCATCTCATCATGGCCACAGATGAGACGTCTTCTTCGATCACGATTTCTCCCCAGTGACTATAAGCAGATATTATTCCAGCAATACCAAAATTACCGACAAGGAAACCGAACTGTCACAGATTACACTGAAGAATTCCAGCGGTTGGCTACACGAAACGATCTGTTAGAATCTGAGTCACAGAAGGTGGCACGATTTATAGGTGGGTTGAGACCGACAATTCAGGACCGAGTTCAGATGTACCTAGTCGGGACCGTGGATGAAGCAGTTCAACTGGCGGGTAGGGCAGAAACATAACTTGCAAGAGTTCTTGCTCGTCCCTATTCTTCAACTCGACCCCCCATGACGGGTCCCACGCAGGATTCAGTGCTGGCACGAGGAAAAGATCTAGTAGGAGAACGTCTTCAACCTCCTACAACTGCAAACCGTGATACAGGGAGCGTCTCATCCAGACCTCAACGTGCAGCACCCATAACAGCGGGCCCGAGTAGGATTCCGAATCCTTATACTTGGCAAGGTCGAACAATTGTTCTGGCCGGCAGCCAGGCCCGGAGCCACTTATCAAACACACATCCTCAACGTCCCGATAGACACTTGACTATAAACGAGGGAGGCATTGAAAATGAGGCCGCAGAAGAAGACCATGGCTATGACGAATATGAACAAACCACTGAAAAAATAGTAGGTGACGATGAAATGACGGGTGAAGATCATGGCGAATTTCTAGTTGTGAGGCGATTATTGTATACCCCACGAAAGGAATTACATCCACAGCGACACAATATATTTTGTACTTGGTGCACTATCAACGGAAAGATCTGTGATGTGATCATGAGACAGTGGTGGTAGCGAGAACATCGTCTCAAGAGTAATGGTGGACAAGTTGCGGCTACCAACGATGAAACATCCTTCCCGTACTTAATTGGTGGATAAAAAAGGTGAATGAGACCAAGGTAACTGAACAATGCACTATTTCATTTTCAATTGGTAAAAATTATAAGGATTATATACTTTGTGACGTGGTCGACATGGAAGCTTGCCACATGCTACTCGTCGACCTTGGCAATCAGACCGTGATGCGACCCATCGGGGACGAGACAATGTCTACATATTCGTCAAGGATAGTCGAAAAATAATTTTTGCCCCTATGGCACCAGAGAACCACACTGAAGCTTCTAAAGTGGAGAGGAGTTCCCTCTTGACCATTTGGGATTTCATGGAGGAATCCAAGAAAACCGGCGAGGTATACGATGTAGTGGTGAAGGGCGAGGAAGAGGAACCCTCAAACATCCCTCCAAGTTTAAGACCGTTGCTGAACGAATTCAAAGAAGTCTGATCTGAGGATTTACCTGATGGATTGTCCCTCATGAGGGACATCCAGCATCACAAAGACCTCATCCCTAGGGCTAGCCTGCCCAACCGCCCTCATTATCGGATGAGTCCAAAAGAGGGCGAGATACTTCAGGAACAAGTGGAGGAATTGATCCGTAAGGGTCTCTTGAGAGTAAGCATGAGCCCATGTGTCGTACCAGCATTATTAACGCAAAAAAGAATAAGATGGAAGCTGACGCATGTATGTCGACAGCCGGGCAATCAACAAAATTATCATCAAATATTGGTTCACAATACCACGGTTGGACGACATGCTTGATGTGCGAGAAGGGGCCAACGTGTTCTCTAAACTAGATCTAAGGAGTGGGTACCATCAGATTCGTATCCACCCGATGATGAGTGGAAAACGACATTCAAGACCAATGAAGGGTTGTATGAGTAGCTGGTGATGCCCTTCGGCCTATCGAACGCACCAAGTACTTTTATGCTTTTGATTAATCAAGTTCTAAAACCGTTCACTGGCCGATTTGTGGTAGTTTATTTTGATGACATATTAATATATAGCTAGGATGAGGTGGAGCACAAGAAACATCTCAGGCAGGTGCTGTAGGTCCTACAAATTAACAAGTCATACCTCAACTTGAAGAAGTGTAGTTTTTTAACTGACAGCCTGTTGTTTCTAGGATTTGTTGTAACGTCCACAGACATTTGTCGGGCTTTAGGAGTTGCGCCCAACGTGAAAGAGCTTAGAATAATTAGGAGAACGGTTTGGTGAAGCCAAATAGGACACTTACTATTTTTGGCCGAAAACCTTGCGCACTAGTAAACATCACGACCGTCTATAAATAATAAGTTTACTATTTATAGCAAGTCGCGGATTCTAGGAGTTCTAGTTGTATTTTGATTTTGATTTCTTTCCCATTGCTTGGTACCCCTATTTAAAGGGTGGTAAACTCATTTTTAGTGATTAATTAATCAAGTTCGAATTTATTAGAATTTATTTCTATTTCTGCTTTCTTTCCTCGTGGATTCGAGAAGTCTCGTAAGGAGTCCAGAGAAACTCCATGGATTTGGAGTAGTTATCCTCATCACGTTCATCCCTGCATCAATTGGTATCAGAGCGAGGATTCCCCTCGGGCCGATGGCAAATAATGAAGGTATGAATCAAAATCCTGTGGACGGTGAACCAGAGATTCGTTATCTTTCGGAAAGAATGGAAGCTTTCCACCGGGAGAGTCAGTTGACCATGCAAGGGCTACAGGCTACTTCCGCCCTGAGCCCTAGGTAGTGCTCCACCACTTATGGTTGCTCCACCACCCATGGTGGCTCCACCACCCATGGTTGCTGTACAACGCAACCCCGATTTCCGTAGAGCACTACCAATGACCAATCATAAAGCTACACCAGATGATTCAAGTTCTAGCGACGAGGACCTTAATGAAGGTTTTGTCCGATGACCAATCTATGGAGGCGATCACTTAGATTGTGCTGAAAGAGACTATCGAGGTAAGGCTGAACTTCCTAGTTTTAATGGTTTATTACGTATAGAAGATTTCCTCGATTGACTAGCTGAAGTAAAGAGATATTTTGATTACATGGACGTGTCAGATTATAAAAGGGTAAAATTGGTAGCGTTTAAGTTAAAATCTGGTGTTTTTGCATGGTGGGAACAATTACAACTCTCATGAGCCTGCCAGAACAAGGCGTCCATCTCATCATGGCCACAGATGAGACGTCTTCTTCGATCACGATTTCTCCCCAGTGACTATAAGCAGATATTATTCCAGCAATACCAAAATTACCGACAAGGAAATCGAACCGTCACAGATTACATTGAAGAATTCCAGCGGTTGGCTACACGAAACGATCTGTTAGAATCTGAGTCACAGAAGATGACATGATTTATAGGTGAGTTGCGACCGATAATTCAAGACCGAGTTCAGATGTACCCAGTCGGGGCCGTGGATGAAGCGCTTCAACCGCGGGTAGGGCGTAAAACATAACTTGCAAGAGTTCTTGCTCGTCCCTATTCTTCAACTCGACCCCCCATGACGGGTCCCACGCAGGATTCAGTGCTGGCACGAGGAAAAGATCTAGTAGGAGAACGTCTTCAACCTCCTACAACTGCAAACCGTGATACAGGGAGCGTCTCATCCAGACCTCAACGTGCAGCACCCATAACAGCGGGCCCGAGTAGGATTCCGAATCCTTATACTTGGCAAGGTCGAACAATTGTTACCGCTGTAGCCAGCCAGGCCACTTATCAAACACCTGTCCTCAACGTCCCGCAGTACACTTGACTATAAACGAGGGAGGCATTGAAAATGAGGCCGCAGAAGAAGACCATGGCTATGACGAATATGAACAAACCACTGAAAAAATAGTAGGTGACGATGAAATGACGGGTGAAGATCATGGCGAATTTCTAGTTGTGAGGCGATTATTGTATACCCCACGAAAGGAATTACATCCACAGCGACACAATATTTTTGTACTTGGTGCACTATCAACGGAAAGATCTGTGATGTGATCATAGACAGTGGTGGTAGCGAGAACATCGTCTCAAGAGTAATGGTGGACAAGTTGCGGCTACCAACGATGAAACATCCTTCCCCGTACTTAATTGGCTGGATAAAAAAGGTGAATGAGACCAAGGTAACTGAACAATGCACTATTTCATTTTCAATTGGTAAAAATTATAAGGATTATATACTTTGTGACGTGGTCGACATGGAAGCTTGCCACATGCTACTCGTCGACCTTGGCAATCAGACCGTGATGCGACCCATCGGGGACGAGACAATGTCTACATATTCGTCAAGGATAGTCGAAAAATAATTTTTGCCCCTATGGCACCAGAGAACCACACTGAAGCTTCTAAAGTGGAGAGGAGTTCCCTCTTGACCATTTGGGATTTCATGGAGGAATCCAAGAAAACCGGCGAGGTATACGATGTAGTGGTGAAGGGCGAGGAAGAGGAACCCTCAAACATCCCTCCAAGTTTAAGACCGTTGCTGAACGAATTCAAAGAAGTCTGATCTGAGGATTTACCTGATGGATTGTCCCTCATGAGGGACATCCAGCATCACAAAGACCTCATCCCTAGGGCTAGCCTGCCCAACCGCCCTCATTATCGGATGAGTCCAAAAGAGGGCGAGATACTTCAGGAACAAGTGGAGGAATTGATCCGTAAGGGTCTCTTGAGAGTAAGCATGAGCCCATGTGTCGTACCACGCATTATTAACGCAAAAAAGAATAAGATGGAAGTCGACGCATGTATGTCGACAAATAAGGCAATCAACAAAATTATCATCAAATATTGGTTCACAATACCACGGTTGGACGACATGCTTGATGTGCGAGAAGGGGCCAACGTGTTCTCTAAACTAGATCTAAGGAGTGGGTACCATCAGATTCGTATCCAACCCGATGATGAGTGGAAAACGACATTCAAGACCAATGAAGGGTTGTATGAGTAGCTGGTGATGCCCTTCGGCCTATCGAACGCACCAAGTACTTTTATGCTTTTGATTAATCAAGTTCTAAAACCGTTCACTGGCCGATTTGTGGTAGTTTATTTTGATGACATATTAATATATAGCTAGGATGAGGTGGAGCACAAGAAACATCTCAGGCAGGTGCTGTAGGTCCTACAAATTAACAAGTCATACCTCAACTTGAAGAAGTGTAGTTTTTTAACTGACAGCCTGTTGTTTCTAGGATTTGTTGTAACGTCCACAGACATTTGTCGGGCTTTAGGAGTTGCGCCCAACGTGAAAGAGCTTAGAATAATTAGGAGAACGGTTTGGTGAAGCCAAATAGGACACTTACTATTTTTGGCCGAAAACCTTGCGCACTAGTAAACATCACGACCGTCTATAAATAATAAGTTTACTATTTATAGCAAGTCGCGGATTCTAGGAGTTCTAGTTGTATTTTGATTTTGATTTCTTTCCCATTGCTTGGTACCCCTATTTAAAGGGTGGTAAACTCATTTTTAGTGATTAATTAATCAAGTTCGAATTTATTAGAATTTATTTCTATTTCCTGCTTTCTTTCCTCGTGGATTCGAGAAGTCTCTGTAAGGAGTCCAGAGAAACTCCATGGATTTGGAGTAGTTATCCTCATCACGTTCATCCCTGCATCAATTGGTATCAGAGCGAGGATTCCCCTCGGGCCGATGGCAAATAATGAAGGTATGAATCAAAATCCTGTGGACGGTGAACCAGAGATTCGTTATCTTTCGGAAAGAATGGAAGCTTTCCACCGGGAGAGTCAGTTGACCATGCAGGGCTACAGTCTTGCGGATGCTACTTCCGCCACGAGCCCTAGGTAGTGCTCCACCACTTATGGTTGCTCCACCACCCATGGTGGCTCCACCACCCATGGTTGCTGTACAACGCAACCCCGATTTCCGTAGAGCACTACCAATGACCAATCATAAAGCTACACCAGATGATTCAAGTTCTAGCGACGAGGACCTTAATGAAGGTTTTGTCCGATGACCAATCTATGGAGGCGATCACTTAGATTGTGCTGAAAGAGACTATCGAGGTAAGGTGAACTTCCTAGTTTTAATGGTTTATTACGTATAGAAGATTTCTCGATTGACTAGGCAGAAGTAAAGAGATATTTTGATTACATGGACGTGTCGGATTATAAAAGGGTAAAATTGGTAGCGTTTAAGTTAAAATCGGTGTTTTTGCATGGTGGGAACAATTACAACTCTCATGAGCACCGCGAACAAGGCGTCCATCTCATCATGGCCATGGATGAGACGTCTTCTTCGATCACGATTTCTCCCGGTGACTATAAGCGAGATATTATTCCAGCCAATAATAAAATTACCGACAAAGGAAACCGAATCGTCACATTACAGTGAAGAATTCCAAATGGCGGTTGGCTACACGAAACGATCATTAGAATCGAGTCACGAAGGTGGCACGATTTATAGGTGGGTTGAGACCGAGCAATTCGGGGCCGAGTTCGGATGTACCTGGTCGGGACCGTGGATGAAGCGATTCAATTGGCGCGGGTAGGCGAAACATAACTTACAAGAGTTCCTGCTCGTCCCTATTCTTCAACTCGACCCCCCATGAAGGGTCCCACGCGGGATCCAGTGCTGGCACGAGGAAAAGATCTAGTAGGAGAACATCCTCAACATCCTACAACCGCGAACCGTGATACGGGAGCGGCTCATCCAAGACCTCAACGTGCGGCACCCATAACAAATGGCGGGCCGAGTAGGATTCCGAATCCTTATGCTCGGCAAGGTCGAACAATTGTTACCGCATTGTAGCGACCAGGCCACTTATCAAACACTGTCCCTCAACGTCCCCAAGTACACTTGACTATAAACGAGGGAGGCATTGAAAATGAGGCCGCAGAAGAAGACCATGGCTATGACGAATATGAACAAACCACTGAAAAAATAGTAGGTGACGATGAAATGACGGGTGAAGATCATGGCGAATTTCTAGTTGTGAGGCGATTATTGTATACCCCACGAAAGGAATTACATCCACAGCGACACAATATATTTTGTACTTGGTGCACTATCAACGGAAAGATCTGTGATGTGATCATAGACAGTGGTGGTAGCGAGAACATCGTCTCAAGAGTAATGGTGGACAAGTTGCGGCTACCAACGATGAAACATCCTTCCCCGTACTTAATTGGCTGATAAAAAGGTGAATGAGACCAAGGTAACTGAACAATGCACTATTTCATTTTCAATTGGTAAAAATTATAAGGATTATATACTTTGTGACGTGGTCGACATGGAAGCTTGCCACATGCTACTCGTCGACCTTGGCAATCAGACCGTGATGCGACCCATCGGGGACGAGACAATGTCTACATATTCGTCAAGGATAGTCGAAAAATAATTTTTGCCCCTATGGCACCAGAGAACCACACTGAAGCTTCTAAAGTGGAGAGGAGTTCCCTCTTGACCATTTGGGATTTCATGGAGGAATCCAAGAAAACCGGCGAGGTATACGATGTAGTGGTGAAGGGCGAGGAAGAGGAACCCTCAAACATCCCTCCAAGTTTAAGACCGTTGCTGAACGAATTCAAAGAAGTCTGATCTGAGGATTTACCTGATGGATTGTCCCTCATGAGGGACATCCAGCATCACAAAGACCTCATCCCTAGGGCTAGCCTGCCCAACCGCCCTCATTATCGGATGAGTCCAAAAGAGGGCGAGATACTTCAGGAACAAGTGGAGGAATTGATCCGTAAGGGTCTCTTGAGAGTAAGCATGAGCCCATGTGTCGTACCAACATTATTAACGCAAAAAAAGTTGCTTCTGAATAAGATGGAAGCTGACGCATGTATGTCGACAGCCGGGCAATCAACAAAATTATCATCAAATATTGGTTCACAATACCACGGTTGGACGACATGCTTGATGTGCGAGAAGGGGCCAACGTGTTCTCTAAACTAGATCTAAGGAGTGGGTACCATCAGATTCGTATCCAACCCGATGATGAGTGGAAAACGACATTCAAGACCAATGAAGGGTTGTATGAGTATTTTGATGCCCTTCGACTATCGAGCACTTGTACAAGTACTTTTATGCTTTTGATTAATCAAGTTCTAAAACCGTTCAATGGCCGATTTGTGGTAGTTTATTTTGATGACATATTAATATATAGCTAGGATGAGGTGGAGCACAAGAAACATCTCAGGCAGGTGCTGTAGGTCCTACAAATTAACAAGTCATACCTCAACTTGAAGAAGTGTAGTTTTTTAATCGTGACTGTTGTTTCTAGGATTTGTTGTAACGTCCACAGAGACATTTCACTCACCCTATCACAACCTATACCTCTCTTACACAACAACCCAAAAGTCGGGCTTTAGGAGTTGCGCCCAACGTGAAAGAGCTTAGAATAATTAGGAGAACGGTTTGGTGAAGCCAAATAGGACACTTACTATTTTTGGCCGAAAACCTTGCGCACTAGTAAACATCACGACCGTCTATAAATAATAAGTTTACTATTTATAGCAAGTCGCGGATTCTAGGAGTTCTAGTTGTATTTTGATTTTGATTTCTTTCCCATTGCTTGGTACCCCTATTTAAAGGGTGGTAAACTCATTTTTAGTGATTAATTAATCAAGTTCGAATTTATTAGAATTTATTTCTATTTCCTGCTTTCTTTCCTCGTGGATTCGAGAAGTCTCTGTAAGGAGTCCAGAGAAACTCCATGGATTTGGAGTAGTTATCCTCATCACGTTCATCCCTGCATCAATTGGTATCAGAGCGAGGATTCCCCTCGGGCCGATGGCAAATAATGAAGGTATGAATCAAAATCCACGTGGACGGTGAACCGGAGATTCGTTATCTTTCGGAACCATTGATTGCTCTTCTCCCCTACCCCCTCCCTCCTTTTCCATCCCCACGAGAATGGAAGCTTTCCACCGGGAGAGTCACATACCATGCAAGGGCTACTGAGCTACTTCCATACGCCCTCCCCATAGGTAGTGCTCCACCACTTATGGTTGCTCCACCCACCCATGGTGGCTCCACCACCCATGGTTGCTGTACAACGCAACCCCGATTTCCGTAGAGCACTACCAATGACCAATCATAAAGCTACACCAGGATGATTCAAGTTCTAGCGACGAGGACCTTAATGAAGGTTTTGTCCGATGACCAATCTATGGAGGCGATCACTTAGATTGTGCTGAAAGAGACTATCGAGGTAAGGCTGAACTTCCTAGTTTTAATGGTTTATTACGTATAGAAGATTTCCTCGATTGACTAGCTGAAGTAAAGAGATATTTTGATTACATGGACGTGTCAGATTATAAAAGGGTAAAATTGGTAGCGTTTAAGTTAAAATCTGGTGTTTTTGCATGGTGGGAACAATTACAACTCTCATGAGCCTGCCAGAACAAGGCGTCCATCTCATCATGGCCACAGATGAGACGTCTTCTTCGATCACGATTTCTCCCCAGTGACTATAAGCAGATATTATTCCAGCAATACCAAAATTGCCGACAAGGAAACCGAACTGTCACAGATTACACTGAAGAATTCCAGCGGTTGGCTACACGAAACGATCTGTCAGAATCTGAGTCACAGAAAGTGGCACAATTTATAGGTGGGTTGAGGCACCGACAATTCAGGGACCGAGTTCAGATGTACCCAGTCGGGACCGTGGATGAAGCAGTTCAACTGGCGGGTAGGGCAGAAACATAACTTGCAAGAGTTCTTGCTCGTCCCTATTCTTCAACTCGACCCCCCATGACGGGTCCCACGCAGGATTCAGTGCTGGCACGAGGAAAAGATCTAGTAGGAGAACGTCTTCAACCTCCTACAACTGCAAACCGTGATACAGGGAGCGTCTCATCCAGACCTCAACGTGCAGCACCCATAACAGCGGGCCCGAGTAGGATTCCGAATCCTTATACTTGGCAAGGTCGAACAATTGTTACCGTAAGCAGGTACAGAATCCTGGCCACTTATCAAACACCTGTCCTCAACGTCCCGCAGTACACTTGACTATAAACGAGGGAGGCATTGAAAATGAGGCCGCAGAAGAAGACCATGGCTATGACGAATATGAACAAACCACTGAAAAAATAGTAGGTGACGATGAAATGACGGGTGAAGATCATGGCGAATTTCTAGTTGTGAGGCGATTATTGTATACCCCACGAAAGGAATTACATCCACAGCGACACAATATATTTTGTACTTGGTGCACTATCAACGGAAAGATCTGTGATGTGATCATAGACAGTGGTGGTAGCGAGAACATCGTCTCAAGAGTAATGGTGGACAAGTTGCGGCTACCAACGATGAAACATCCTTCCCCGTACTTAATTGGCTGGATAAAAAAGGTGAATGAGACCAAGGTAACCAGACAATGCACTATTTCATTTTCAATTGGTAAAAATTATAAGGATTATATACTTTGTGACGTGGTCGACATGGAAGCTTGCCACATGCTACTCGTCGACCTTGGCAATCAGACCGTGATGCGACCCATCGGGGACGAGACAATGTCTACATATTCGTCAAGGATAGTCGAAAAATAATTTTTGCCCCTATGGCACCAGAGAACCACACTGAAGCTTCTAAAGTGGAGAGGAGTTCCTCTTGACCATTTGGGATTTCATGGAGGAATCCAAGAAAACCGGCGAGGTATACGATGTAGTGGTGAAGGGCGAGGAAGAGGAACCCTCAAACATCCCTCCAAGTTTAAGACCGTTGCTGAACGAATTCAAAGAAGTCTGATCTGAGGATTTACCTGATGGATTGTCCCTCATGAGGGACATCCAGCATCACAAAGACCTCATCCCTAGGGCTAGCCTGCCCAACCGCCCTCATTATCGGATGAGTCCAAAAGAGGGCGAGATACTTCAGGAACAAGTGGAGGAATTGATCCGTAAGGGTCTCTTGAGAGTAAGCATGAGCCCATGTGTCGTACCAGCATTATTAACGCAAAAAAGAATAAGATGGAAGCTGACGCATGTATGTCGACAGCCGGGCAATCAACAAAATTATCATCAAATATTGGTTCACAATACCACGGTTGGACGACATGCTTGATGTGCGAGAAGGGGCCAACGTGTTCTCTAAACTAGATCTAAGGAGTGGGTACCATCAGATTCGTATCCAACCCGATGATGAGTGGAAAACGACATTCAAGACCAATGAAGGGTTGTATGAGTAGCTGGTGATGCCCTTCTACCTATCGAACGCACTCAAGTACTTTTATGCTTTTGATTAATCAAGTTCTAAAACCGTTCACCGGCCGATTTGTGGTAGTTTATTTTGATGACATATTAATATATAGCTAGGATGAGGTGGAGCACAAGAAACATCTCGGTGAGTCTTTGTAGGTCCTACAAATTAACAAGTCATACCTCAACTTGAAGAAGTGTAGTTTTTTAACTGACAGCCTGTTTTTCTAGGATTTGTTGTAACGTCCACAGACATTTGTCGGGCTTTAGGAGTTGCGCCCAACGTGAAAGAGCTTAGAATAATTAGGAGAACGGTTTGGTGAAGCCAAATAGGACACTTACTATTTTTGGCCGAAAACCTCTGCGCACTAGTAAACATCACGACCGTCTATAAATAATAAGTTTACTATTTATAGCAAGTCGCGGATTCTAGGAGTTCTAGTTGTATTTTGATTTTGATTTCTTTCCCATTGCTTGGTACCCCTATTTAAAGGGTGGTAAACTCATTTTTAGTGATTAATTAATCAAGTTCGAATTTATTAGAATTTATTTCTATTTCCTGCTTTCTTTCCTCGTGGATTCGAGAAGTCTCTGTAAGGAGTCCAGAGAAACTCCATGGATTTGGAGTAGTTATCCTCATCACGTTCATCCCTGCATCAATTGGTATCAGAGCGAGGATTCCCCTCGGGCCGATGGCAAATAATGAAGGTATGAATCAAAATCCTGTGGACGGTGAACCAGAGATTCGTTATCTTTCGGAAAGAATGGAAGCTTTCCACCGGGAGAGTCAGTTGACCATGCAAGGGCTACAGGCTACTTCCGCCCTGAGCCCTAGGTAGTGCTCCACCACTTATGGTTGCTCCACCACCCATGGTGGCTCCACCACCCATGGTTGCTGTACAACGCAACCCCGATTTCCGTAGAGCACTACCAATGACCAATCATAAAGCTACACCAGATGATTCAAGTTCTAGCGACGAGGACCTTAATGAAGGTTTTGTCCGATGACCAATCTATGGAGGCGATCACTTAGATTGTGCTGAAAGAGACTATCGAGGTAAGGCTGAACTTCTAGTTTTAATGGTTTATTACGTATAGAAGATTTCCTCGATTGACTAGTCAAGTAAAGAGATATTTTGATTACATGGACGTGTCAGATTATAAAAGGGTAAAATTGGTAGCGTTTAAGTTAAAATCTGGTGTTTTTGCATGGTGGGAACAATTACAACTCTCATGAGCCTGCCAGAACAAGGCGTCCATCTCATCATGGCCACAGATGAGACGTCTTCTTCGATCACGATTTCTCCCCAGTGACTATAAGCAGATATTATTCCAGCAATACCAAAATTACCGACAAGGAAACCGAACTGTCACAGATTACACTGAAGAATTCCAGCGGTTGGCTACACGAAACGATCTGTTAGAATCTGAGTCACAGAAGGTGGCACGATTTATAGGTGGGTTGAGACCGACAATTCAGGACCGAGTTCAGATGTACCTAGTCGGGACCGTGGATGAAGCAGTTCAACTGGCGGGTAGGGCAGAAACATAACTTGCAAGAGTTCTTGCTCGTCCCTATTCTTCAACTCGACCCCCCATGACGGGTCCCACGCAGGATTCAGTGCTGGCACGAGGAAAAGATCTAGTAGGAGAACGTCTTCAACCTCCTACAATGCAAACCGTGATACGTGAGCGTCTCATCCAGGACCTCAACGTGCAAAGACCCATAACAATGGGCCCGAGTAGGATTCCGAATCCTTATACTTGGCAAGGTCGAACAATTTCTTATTGTAGCCCGCCCAGGCCACTTATCAAACACTGTCCTCAACGTCCGCAAAGACACTTGACTATAAACGAGGGAGGCATTGAAAATGAGGCCGCAGAAGAAGACCATGGCTATGACGAATATGAACAAACCACTGAAAAAATAGTAGGTGACGATGAAATGACGGGTGAAGATCATGGCGAATTTCTAGTTGTGAGGCGATTATTGTATACCCCACGAAAGGAATTACATCCACAGCGACACAATATATTTTGTACTTGGTGCACTATCAACGGAAAGATCTGTGATGTGATCATAGACAGTGGTGGTAGCGAGAACATCGTCTCAAGAGTAATGGTGGACAAGTTGCGGCTACCAACGATGAAACATCCTTCCCCGTACTTAATTGGTGGATAAAAAAGGTGAATGAGACCAAGGTAACTGAACAATGCACTATTTCATTTTCAATTGGTAAAAATTATAAGGATTATATACTTTGTGACGTGGTCGACATGGAAGCTTGCCACATGCTACTCGTCGACCTTGGCAATCAGACCGTGATGCGACCCATCGGGGACGAGACAATGTCTACATATTCGTCAAGGATAGTCGAAAAATAATTTTTGCCCCTATGGCACCAGAGAACCACACTGAAGCTTCTAAAGTGGAGAGGAGTTCCTCTTGACCATTTGGGATTTCATGGAGGAATCCAAGAAAACCGGCGAGGTATACGATGTAGTGGTGAAGGGCGAGGAAGAGGAACCTCAAACATCCCTCCAAGTTTAAGACCGTTCTTGAACAATTCAAAGAAGTCGATTCGAGGATTTACGATGGATTGTCCCTCATGAGGGACATCCAGCATCACAAAGACCTCATCCCTAGGGCTAGCCTGCCCAACCGCCCTCATTATCGGATGAGTCCAAAAGAGGGCGAGATACTTCAGGAACAAGTGGAGGAATTGATCCGTAAGGGTCTCTTGAGAGTAAGCATGAGCCCATGTGTCGTACCAGCATTATTAACGCAAAAAAGAATAAGATGGAAGCTGACGCATGTATGTCGACAGCCGAGCAATCAACAAAATTATCATCAAATATTGGTTCACAATACCACGGTTGGACGACATGCTTGATGTGCGAGAAGGGGCCAACGTGTTCTCTAAACTAGATCTAAGGAGTGGGTACCATCAGATTCGTATCCAACCCGATGATGAGTGGAAAACGACATTCAAGACCAATGAAGGGTTGTATGAGTAGCTGGTGATGCCCTTCGGCCTATCGAACGCACCAAGTACTTTTATGCTTTTGATTAATCAAGTTCTAAAACCGTTCACTGGCCGATTTGTGGTAGTTTATTTTGATGACATATTAATATATAGCTAGGATGAGGTGGAGCACAAGAAACATCTCAGGCAGGTGCTGTAGGTCCTACAAATTAACAAGTCATACCTCAACTTGAAGAAGTGTAGTTTTTTAACTGACAGCCTGTTGTTTCTAGGATTTGTTGTAACGTCCACAGACATTTGTGTGGATGATGAAAAGATGCAGCTATTAGGGAATGACCGATCCCAACAAATATTCATGAGGTGAGGAGTTTTCACGGGTTGGCGACTTTCTATCGTCGATTTGTGAGAGATTTTAGCACCATAGTCACGCCTATAATAGATTGTATGAAAAAAGGACTGTTCCAGTGGATCGATAAAGCTGACAAGAGCTTTCATGAGATCAAGCATCGTTTGTCTATAACACCTGTCTTGGTGCTTCCTAATTTCGACAAATTGTTTGAAGTTGAGTATGATGCTTCATAAGTTGAAATTGGGAGAGTATTATCACAGGAAGGCAGGCCGGTAGCCTTCTACGGTGAGAAGCTCAGCGAAGCCCGAAAGAAGTGGTCGACTTATGAGCTTGAGTTGTACGCAGTTGTTCAAGCGCTGCGACATTGGCTGCATTCTCTGATTCAAAGAGAGTTTGTTCTGTACACTGACTATCAAGCATTAAAGTTTATTAATAGTCAGACTAACATAAATCGTGTGCATGCTAGATGGGTTGCGTTTTTACAGGAATTCATGTTCGTTTTGAAGCACAAGTCAGGGCAGCAGAACAAGGTAGCTGATGCACTTAGCCGTCGTGCATCACTACTTGTTACGATGAGCAACAAGGTGGTCGGTTTCGATTGTCTTAAGGAGCTGTATGCCGAAGATGAGGACTTCAAAGATTCTTGAGTGAAGTGTCAAGAAGGTCACCCGAGTGACCTTCATATACAAGATGATTTTCTTTTCAAGGGGAATCGATTGTGCATCTCCCGAAGTTCTCTGAGGGAGCAGATTATTCAAGAGCTACATGAAGGTGGCCTCGGTGGACACCTTGGGCGAGACAATACTTGAGCTCTTGTGGAAGAGCGGTATTACTGGCCGCAATTAGTACGTGATGTGAGAAAAGTCATACAACGTTGTCATGTTTGTCAGACCTCTAAGGGGCGATCTCAGAATATGGGCCTCTACATCACGTTACTTGTGCTCGACGGTCCTTGGGAGGATTTATCAATGGACTTCGTGCTTAGTCTCCCACGAACACAACGCGGTATGGATTCGGTGTTCGTGGTGGTAGATCGTTTCTCCGAGATGACACATTTTATCCCATGCAAGAAAACCCTCGATGCAACACACGTTGCGAATTTATTCTTCAGGGAGGTCGTACGGCTACACGGGGTCCCCAAGACCATCACTTCTAATTGTGACACGAAGTTCATTAGCTACTTTTGGCGAACTTTGTGAACTCGATTCGATACACGACTTCAATTCAGCAGTGCTTACAACCCACAGACCGATGGGCAGACCGAAGTTGTGAATCGCACGTTGAAAAACCTCCTTCGCTGTGTTTTAGGAGAAAAAACTGAAGCAGAGGGATTTGGCCTTGTCTCAAGCAGAGTTTGCATTCAACAACATGGTGAACCGCTCGACAGGAAAATCACACGCTTGACTTGGTCCCTTTTCCCAAGCACCCAGGCACGAGCATTGCAGAAGAACCTATGGCAGATAAGATCATGGGCATCCATGCAGAAGTGCAGACCAAGCTCCATGCCTCGAACGAGAAGTACAAGGAACAAGCGGACAAGCACCGGCGACAAAAAGTGTTCGAGGTGGGTGACCGCGTTATGGTCCATCTGCGCAAAGAGAGATCTCCGACCAGGACGTACAACAAGTTGAAAACTAAGAAGATTGGACCTGTCCCAATCATTCGAAAGATCAATGACAACGCATATGTTGTTGATCTTCCAGATGACATAGCGATCTCACGGACTTTCAACGTCGCGGACTTGATCGAGTATCATGAACCAGTGCAGGATGAGAACTCGATGATGAGTTCTTTAAAGTGGAGGGGATTGATGTAGAGTGGGTCGCGGACAGTTTCATGGCCAAGATGGATCAGAAAAAGCCCGGTCGACGACAGAAGTGATCCAGACCGTCGGACCTTAGATCGGGCGTATCTCGCAATTCAGAATGAGTTATCTGACGTAAAATATATGATTTTGGGGTAGAACGAGCTACTTTAGCCAACCAACCCAGCTATGCTGGGTTGCAACGCCCGGAATTGCGAAAAATCCTTGGATCGACAGTTGTTTCCCTGCTTTAATTTCGTTTTTACTATAAATAGTAAGTTTTAGTTTGATTATAACTCTTCATCCGTCGGGCTTTAAGAGTTGCGCCCAACGTGAAAGAGCTTAGAATAATTAGGAGAACGGTTTGGTGAAGCCAAATAGGACACTCACTATTTTTGGCCAAAAACCTTGCACATTAGCAGACATCACGACCGTCTATAAATAGTAAGTTTACTATTTATAGTAAGTCGCGGATTCTAGGAGTTTTAGTTGTATTTTGATTCTGATTTCTTTTCCATTGCTTGGTACCCCTATTTAAAGGGTTGTGAACTCATTTTTAGTGATTAATTAATCAAGTTCGAATTTATTAAAATTTATTTCTATTTCCTGCTTTCTTTCCTCGTGGATTCAAGAAGTCTCTATGCGGAGTCCAGAGAAGCTCCGTGGATTCGGAGTAGTTATTCTCATCACGTTCATTCTTGTGTCAGATCTAAGTCGGGTCTAATTAGTTTTGACGGTAAAAACTATGTATCTATGTGTTAATTATTGTAGTAAAATAAATGAAGTTTCCTAAGCCTCATAAGATAGCCTGTTAACATACCTTGAACATGTGAAGGCCAAAGCAGCACTTTTATATGTGATATAATACATCAATCCAATGGACCCAATCATTTTTTTTTTTTTTTTCGTTGGCATCAAACCCAACTCGAAAGCTAGATTGAAAAACATATGGGTATTCAAAATTGGTTGGATCTGGTCCAGGTCTTCAACAAGTAGCTCGAAAACTGATTGGATCTGGGTCTAGGTTTTCAAGAACCTAGCTCTAAACTGGTCGAGCCCATAACCTAATTAGGTTCAGTACGGGTACTATAAGACCCAACCAAAATGGACCCCACCACAGCCTTACTCATCAGGTGGCATGTGTGAACAACAAGGACAATACAATCGCACATTTATTTCATATGTGCATCCAACTCATTGGCTTCATATTTTCTATTAAGCATCTATAAAATGGGAATCATCTGATGAGAGGCTCCAATATGACACACGTGTACCTTGTCATCTCGTGTGAGACAAGTTGTACTTGAGCAGTCCTCGAAAAGGAAAATATAACATTGCTTGGAGTGGCCCACCTTGTATGTATTCTCATTTGTGGGACCTTACTTCAGCAGCCATCAGAACCGTCCATGTGTTGGGCATCTAGGCCTAGCCTGCCACGGGACGGGTCCGGGTCTCATTTTAGGCCAGTGGTCCTCTCTGAGTCCCATCCCAAACCGGCCTATTGACCCGTAGGCGCAACTTAGCAAAACGAAAATAAAAAAATAAAAACAAAATTCTCAACGCGTGGCTATATTTGCATCCTTCTCTCCAGAGACTAATGAAAGATTCGCGCGAGGAAAATTTTAAGACGAAATGCGCCGCACAAGTGTCCACTTGCCATGCGTGTATTGGATCCTAGCAGCTCATCTCATAAAGAGCACCACGAAAGTACCCTGGCAGACAAGATAACTAAAAAAAACCCTACTATTCAGGTGGGCCACAAGTGTAATTGAATATAGACTGGGCCATCAAATTCTGACCGTCCATTTTTCTGCTGTACGCGTTGTCCATCCTATGATTGCACGGGCCTAATTCTTGGGCAGATGATTTTTGTGGGCCCCAGTTGATGAATGGACTTCCACATTCATACGCCTGAATATAAACCCTACGCCAATATTTCCCAATAATCTACCTTTTTCTCATTCGTATGTGACCCATCTGATGATCGACTGCCTTTATGTTATGTTTTCTACGGCCGTGCATTAGATGAACGGACTGGATCTATCCCTCGTGTGCTAAATTACCAAGTCTACGGGAATCGCTTCTTCATAATCTACTCGCGCGAATCGACGTAAGACATAAATTGATTTTCTGGATGCCCTTGCGCTGCAGCAGCTGCCTGCCAAACTGCTAGCGCCTCGTTCGAACGGGTCAGTGTCAGCGGTCGGTCACATGCCCACTTTTTCCTCGAAACCCAACCTCCACCGTCGGTTCGGATTCGAAAACGCTTGCATGACTTTCGTTGACATGGGCCAAACGACTTCATATAGATCTGATCCAACCCGTCCATCAGGTGCGCCGTCATGAGTTTGGACTGTGACCCGAAATTTATATAGATTCAACGCTCAGGTGATCTATACCATGGGAAATCGTTGATATGGAAGCGCTACCGTTAAAATCGTCCAAATTGCGTTTCTACCGTAGTGTGCATATGCCGCCTAAATCTACTCATTCATCTTATGTTACATACACCAAGATGAATGGATGCCCCAAAAATCAGGATATTCCAATACTCGATGGATCACACCACATGAATTTGAAGGTTTTAGGGGTGATCTTAGACCGTTCCTTATGGTGTGACCTACTTAATTTATTTTTTATAATTATTTTTATCATCCATAGTCAAAATGTTATGAGTCACTTGAGGGACGGTGCCGATCTGATGAATGTTTGTCCTGTGTAGTGCACAGTTAGCGCAAGTCACCCTTCGCGAGTCAGGCTCGTGTACTCCGTTCGGATTTCCTCTCTCTAAATTGTACTCGCACAAGTACACTTTCACCGTTGCCTCGCCTAACACATTGATAGGGGTTAAGCGTGTGTAAGATCGGAACCGCTCCTCAGAACATTGTCACTGTTTAAACTCCAACCATTTAAAATAAGGCAAATGTAATATATGGATTTCCACGAAATTGGAATCTCTCTCTCTTTTTCTTTTAACCGTTCAAAATTTTTCTATGTGTGTAGCTAAAACGATGATTCTATAGCAATAAAATTTCATATACGATATCTAAATCATTGGGATCGAGCGATAAGCGACTCTGTTCATATACAAGTATGCTCGTTTCCAGGTGTGAGTTGATTGCACCAAGGAATGCAAGTAGACTCTCCCTCTCCCTCTCTCTCTCTCTCTCTCTCTCTCTCTTCTTCTAGCTTTTGCTTTTGCTTCCTCTCTTCTCTGTCAACGCAAACAAAAAGAGCTTCTGAGGAAGCTTCGTCCCTCCCTCCCTCTCTGCCTCTCTCTGTGTCTCCCTCTCTCTCCCCTTACAAAAAGAGGATCTCCCCATCTCTCTTCCTTCACTCCCAAGTTCACGTGAGAACGGTCGGGAAGGAAAAAATCCAAATCCAAGGTGCATTTTCCTACTCTAATGGCTTTTCATTCTTGTTTTGCTTGATGGAGTTCTTAAAAAGATGCGATTTTCATGGGTTTGATGTTTTTGTTTAGTGTTTTCCTTCTCTCTTTTCTTCGCTTTGGATTGACCCAAGTGAGAAAATAGATGGAAAATCTGTTTTGGGTTTTCCTAGTCTGTTTAGTATCGATTTTTATGGCTTTTGGTTGAAAGGTGTGATTTTTATGTGCTTGGTTTTTGAGATAGTGTTTTCTCCCATTTTGGATGGACCCCAGATGGAAAATCTATGTCGGGTTCTTCTGGTTTGTGTGAAAGCAGTGATTTTTGTGGAGGTTTTGTTGAGAGAGGTGACTTTGATGTGGTTAGTAACTCTGGACTTTTTCCCCTCATTTTGGATTGACAAGTAAAAAAAAAAAAGGGATAAAAAGATAAAAAGGTAAAAATAGTGTTATTGGGTTCTTCTGGTTAGTGTGCGAATGGTAATTTTGTTTTGTTTTGTTTTTATTTTTTTTCATTGTCACAAGATGTGATCTTGATGCGTTTGGTAACTTGGGGCAGTGCACTTATTCTTCTTCCTTTTTTTCTTTTCCATAAAAATTGAAAAATCTTTATTTGTTTCTTCTGATTTGTGTTGGAAAGAGCAGTTTTGATGGGCCATTTTGCTTAAAAAGGATGTGAGGGGTTTTTTTTTTTTTTTTTTTTGGTACTAGATTTTCCGGTTCTGTGATAGAACAATCATTTTGATAGTTATCTTTTCACAAGATGTGATTTTGTTTGTTCTTTGCCTTTGAACAGGTGAAAATAGTAATTTGAGCTCTAGTAGCTCGTCTGAAATAGTAATCTTGATGGTTTTTCTTTATTAGAAGATGTAATTTTCTGTTTACAGATTTTTCTCTATGAAAAAGATGAAAGTCTGTTTGGGGTTTTCTTGTTTTTTATTAGAGAATGTAATTTTCTTCCTCCCAAAAGAAATAAAAAAAGAGGGAGAAGTTCATCTTGTCTCTGTGAGATGAGTTTTGATGGATTTTTGTAGGTTTTTGGCTAAAAAGATGAATTGGGTTTTCTCCTTTTTCATGCTTCTTCTTTTCTAATCTAGTATTTGATTTCATGGCTAAGAGAGATAACATATATTCCTTCCTATGAATAACTCTTTTCTCTCTCCCTTTGATATTTGCAGTTCCTTCTCTCTACATTTCTGCAATCCATGGAGCAAAATCACAACCTCGCATTGGCGAAAACTGGAAAGAGAAAAACCCCAGAATCCGAGGATTGTGAAATTTTCGGTGGTGCCTTGTTGGATGGTCTGAATCAAGACCTGCTCGAGGGGGTCCTCTCATGGCTACCTGCCTCCAGCTTCTTCCGCCTCCGTTCAGTGTGCAAAAGATGGAGTTCCGTTGCAGCGTCTGCAACCTTCCGAATCGCCTGCTCTCGGATCCCCTCCAGAGATCCATGGTTCTTCATGGTCGATCCCCATCTCAACCAATCAATCGTCTTTGATACAACTGAAAGGAATTGGAAGAATCTCAACTACCCACATCTCCTGCGGCAGGACTGTAATGCCAAATCCATCCCAGTTGCCTCATCAGGAGGCTTGGTCTGTTTCCGCACCGTCTCTGGTGACTTCATTGTCTGCAATCCGATCACAGGTGCCTGTCGGGAGCTCCCCCCAGCAGGCCTGTCCAGCCAAAGTCATACTCTCCATGCTATTGCCATGAGTTCATCTACGCAAGACCCTTCCTTGTATAAGCTCGTCCTAGTTGCTGGTGAATTGCCTTCTCTCACTGTCAAAACCTATGATTCTGTGAAAAACCAATGGGAAGACGACTTCACACTAAGTCGGAAAACTGACAATTTACCGGAATCTGACATGTCCAGTGATGATACAGTGTACTTTCTCAGCAAGGCCGGAGATGTGGTTGCGACAAACATGCAACGCAGCCCGTCTAAGCAATACTCATCTGTTATAACTGTTGAAAATGGAGAAGAGATAATCTATTTCCTTAGCTTCTCTGGGACGGTCGTCACATGCAACCTTGCTCGGAAATGCTTCTCCGAGTACCCAAGGCTGTTGCCGGTGTTCTTTGAGTATTCGATTGACGTGGTTGAGTGTAGAGGGGAGATGTTGGTGGTGGTCTTGTGGGAGTTCCTAGAGACAGCAAGCCTAAGGGTGTGGAGGTTCTCTGAGGTGGGCCGTGCATGGACCCAGATTGCCGTGATGCCGCCAGCTATGTCGCACGAGTTCTTTGGCAAGAAGGCGGACATCAACTGTGTTGGGTGCGGCGACCGGATGCTGATCTGCGTGAACTCGGGTGAGTTCAATAGCTACATTATGTGTAATATGGCGCAGAATGAGTGGGTGGAGTTGCCCAAATGTCTTATTAATGAGGAGGCTAAGGAATTCATGTCTGCATTCTCATTTGAGCCTAGAGTGGAAGCTTGTGTATGAGACTGTTCGGGTGTGTTTGATTGATGATGATGGTTTTGATTTCTTCTTCCCATTGTTGTAAAATGGCCAATGGTGTTTGGCAGAAAAAAAAGGCAATGTATGTGTATATATTCTTCTATTTGGTTTCTTTGGTGATGATCTTGCAATATCATTTCTTGTCCTCCGAATAACATACTATGGCTATGTTTGGATGTACACTGGATGCAATTTTCAAATTGCAACAAATTGGGTTAGTACCACTTTAGGGTCTATTTGTTGCACCTAATTTCATTAAATATCATGATATTTGGTGCAACCAAACGCACCCATATAGTGAATGGTCAACACCAACTTGTGACTATGTTGGTCTTAAGTTGGGCTTGGAACTAAATCAGTTGTGATGGTATTGAGAATACCATTAGGCCCTGTTTGGTTGCCACTTAAAAATGACTTATCATTTTACCTAATAATAACTTTTTATTTGATATTAGTTGTTTATTTGATATTTGATTTTGGTAAGGATTAAAAATAATCTTAGGGCCTGTTTGGCCGGACCGATCCCATGGTATTAGGAGGGATGGGATCACGATATCCCGGGATATGCATGACGAGCCAAACAGACCCAGTGAACTTGTCCCGGGATATAAGTAATCCCATGGATCTTAAAACAATCCACTGACATCACCATCATTACCTTAAAATTGATCCCATCCCTTGGTTGGACGGATTGGAAGGTAAAATCCTGGGATACGCCGGGCGTGCCAAACAAACCCAGTGAACTTGTCCCAGGATATAGCAATCCCATGGATCTTAAACCAATCCACTGACACCACCATCATTACCTTAAAATCCATCCCATCCCTCCTAATCCCATGGGATTCACCCGGCCAAACAGGCCCTTAATGATCCATAATTTATATAAACTACGATCTCTAATGCAAGACTACTATTTGATTTTGGAAAATATTAAAGACCGTTAATATGTTCTATTGCAATGTAATTATCATTCCAAATAAACTGCACATCCAAACACAGCTGATGTTTTTCCTCTTTGAATTGTATAGCTCAAGTGAATTGAATTGCAAGCATTTGATTTCATTGAGGGTGTGTTTGGATATATGAATCCATGTGTTTTCTACAGAAAAGGTAATGATTATTCAAAGACAATTTCCCCACTTACTGTAGAAAAATGAGGTCCCGTTTAGATAACAAGCGGAGTCCTTAATTTCATTAGAGGATGGTCACTTTTTTGTTCTTAGAAAATTCTGCTTGTGGATAAGATTAATGATTACAGTGTGGAATCGGGTACCCAAACAGTCCAACTATCTTGGCATGGGAAAACAATTTCCAACAGTTCAACTATCTTATCATTGGAAAACAATTTCCATTTTGGCATGGATTCTGCTTTCTCCAGAAACACCCAAAGGAGAATTCGATCTCATTGAAGGTAAATGACAGAAGTAATTGATATTTTTCAGTATTCAAAATCAGGCAGTAGCCCTCAATTGCATACATTCTTTTTCTTGTTTTTTTTCTTCTTCTTTTTTCTTTCTATTCCAATTTGGAAGTATGCAGTTGCAGTTCGGATCCAAGACCTTCGATAGGAATGATGGGGAAATTACAATGTTGTCTCATGCCAACTTCATTAGACTAATAATTGCAATTCAATTCAACAGCTCATCAAAACACACCCTAAAGTGATGGTTGGTGGTGATGGTGGTGGTTGGGTTGCCTTTGGTGTTGCAGTGTCTTTACACTTTTCTAGTAGATTCAGATTGCCCACCAAAGAAAAAGGGAGGAGAAGAGTATCATGAGATCAGGCACCCCATTGCTGGTAAAGATAAAGGTATCAGTAGAATCAACATGGGGATTTCGTCTTGCGATCCTTTTCCATGTGGGTCGCTTAAGTGCGCCACTTCCAGTGTTGATCTGTCTTGTTTTAGCTTGCTTGAGAACACCAGATGACTTTATTGGCTTTCACCATCGGATTTTGATTTTGAAGCACTTGCTAGGAAGCTTCGACCCCAAAAGATGACAATGTATATCCACCTGATTCATTATCATTCCAATTTCATTTTGGAGCACTTTCTAAGATCAGCATTTAGTCCATCTCACCACCCACATTTTGTGTGGTGCGCCAAACGGCTCCACATATGAAAACTGTGCATAAAAAATGCACATTTCATTCCATTCTTAATTTGGGGTACTCCCAAACATACTCCAGGTTAAAAAAGGGCAGTTTGATTACTGAAATGTTGTCATTTTGAGTTACAAATCGCCCACAAAACCATACTCTGAGGTCATGTTTGGACATGTAATTGGATCGGCTTATAGACTCTCAATGTAAGCAAGAGGATCTGACCAGAACCATCACATTTACATTCAAGTCTGCTTTGAAGATAATCCAATTGCAATTTGGGGACCGTAGCCATAGTTTGAATGATGAGGAAATCACAATTTGATTATTTATACTTCATTAGACACTGTAATTCAGTTTGGCAGTGCATCCCATAGTTTAAAAACTTGAGAACTCGACTAGACTCTCAAGTCGAGTAACTCAGTTCAAGCCCTTTTGCGTCTTGTTTGCTCGTGCTGTGGACTTAGCAGGTTGAGTTTCGCCAAGTCCAGTCGACTCGAGTTTTTAAACTATGGCGCGTCCAAACATGACTCGAGAGTTCTTGTGGGAAGGTAGATTACTGAACCACCTCTTCTGTTGAAAAATGAGAGCACATGTCATGGGCTGGAGCTTTAAATTTAAACAACAATGAACACAGATGCTACACCTTTATCACTCTGAAACGCTGATCTGTGGGCCCAAACTTTTAACTCTTTATTGGATGGTTCTTCTCTATTTGATCACAGTGAATTTTTCCCGTCGAATTTGGACCATCGAATCGTTTGTGTTAAGCTGATCTGTGGACCCAAATTTTTTCATCTTCACAGACTACACTTGTGTGATTTAGAGATTCGGTTTGGTGGACCCTAGCATGGTGGGGCAGCAATCAGTTGAATTAAATTGATGGGGAGTGTCTGATGGGAGTAATTTCTGACTTGTGAGGCCCAGTTATTCTGTGGTCCTCAAGTTTGGGCCAAGACTCGGCTAGACCTTTAACAGACAGAAACAGACTAGGAGTTGTCAAATCTGGGCTAGGCCCATTTTCTGTAAGGCTGAAAATCAGCCCAAAGCCTTTTCATGGGCCTTAGAAAGTTACCCAAGTCCAGATTGTTTTGGGATGAGCCAGGAAGTCTGATCGGCCAACTTGGATCTAATCTCTGTGCAAAAGTGACACTTTCGCTGTTGATAATGGTGACTCATGATCAGGGCCATCAATGAGCTGTAGCTGAGCGGAGTCCATTAGAATTTTGAACAAGCCCAGTACTATCCAAACAGTTCAAGACCTGGGGTAGAACAATGGCTCATTTAAGTAAATCGGTCAAGCATGGCCTGAACTATACCAGGAACTTCCCATGAGGTCGAGCTGTGTGGGCCCCACCGTGATGCGTGTTGAACATCTACCCCATCAGTCAGATGCCATTCCATGGTGGGCCTCGGGCTTAAAAATCAAGTCAAACCATGACTTTTGTGGGCTGCACCACATACAAAAGTCGAGAGGGATTATCCTCCCATTAAAACATTCATAATATTTTTTTGGGCCTACCGAGATGTGGTTCACAAATCCAGCCCATATATTATGTGTGTCCCACTTGGATGAGGGTCAGACGAAGTTTTAGACGCATCCAAATTCCAGGTGGGCCCCACCAAGTGCTTTTATATGTTTTAAGCATGTTTTCATATGATTTTAGATGGTATGGCCCACCTGAGTTCCGTATACGGCTGAGTTTTGGGATATCCCATAATTTAAAGGGTACCCATCAAATGCATGGTGTTGATGTTTGACAGAGCTTAGGATAACAGGGGATTCCTGTATCCCTAGGTTCAATTGGGTTGGCTTGACCATACCTACCTTGGGTCCATCTTCTTTTAAACCTGACTTTAGTTTTGTTGGGTGAGGTCTGGTCGGTCCACTTCAACCCGGTCACAACAAAATGGGTTGGGTCTGATTGGCTGGACCAAGATGGATTTTAAGTGGGTGGGGTCACAGCGTAATGAGTTGTAGATCAAGTTCATACCAGAATTATCAGCTTGTTTACTAAACTGGTTGGGTTGAAACTGACCAAAACCTAACCCACAACCAACATTAGGCAAGAGTGGGCCATCTGGATCGTACACTTGGTGAACTCAACTGTGATGGGATTTTCTTCTTCCATTCAGAGGAGAGATGGTGCAGCTGGTTGAAAATCGGAGTGTTTCACCGTGTTGCTTGACCAGTCGAGGGTCACTCGACTAAAAGTCTAACGAGCTCAGTTTTCTGGCCTCGACCAGTCGAGGCCCTGTCTCGACTAGTCGAGGGTTACGCAGATTTGCGCGAATTTTGTGTGGACTACGCAAATTGGAGGCGGTTTCGCAGAGGTGCGAAAGGAAAGTTGCCTAAACTCTAAATAGGGGTTTCTATGACTTTTCTAGGGTATTGAGAAGGGTATTCTAAGGGTTTTCATGACCAAGGTGTGTGTGTGTGTGAGAGAGAGAGAGAGAGAGAGAGAGAGAGAGAGAGAGAGCTTGTGGAAGGAAGAATTCGCAGTCGACGTATCAGCACTTCTACGTCCTTGTGATCGGTGAGATCTTTCCGTTTTTCTTTTATTCTCTTATTGTTCATCCGCTCCTGCGTGAGTGAAGAAGGTTTGATCCAAGCGGTGTGCTTGTGATCGGTTGTACTGTTCTACTTCATAGTGGATTGTTGATCTGGACTAGGTCCCGTGGTTTTTACCTCTTTGAGGGTTTTTCACGTAAAAATCTCTTGTGTCATGTGGCTTGTGCTTTGATTTATTTCATTGCTTTATTATCTTATAATTCTGGTGTTTTTGGGAGGCTAGATCCTAAGGTTTTATGGAACGACCCCCAACAAAGTGGTATCAGAGATATTGATTTATTTGAACGGAGTAGGATCAGTTTGAATTATGGAAGGTGGCTCATCAAAGATGATCAGTCTCAATGGTTCTAACTGGACCATATGGAAGGCTAAAATGGAAGACTTGCTTTATTGCAAGGACTTGTATGCTCCAATCCTTGACATATCAGTAAAGACAAAGGATATGACAGATGATGATTGGAAGAAGTTGGACCGAAAGGCGGTGGGGTTTATTAAATAATGGTTGGACGATTCCGTATTGCACCATGTGTCTACAGAGACCTCAGGTGCTAGCTTGTGGCTGAAGCTGCAAGGGCTGTATGAGAGGAAGACAGTCAGGAATAAGATATTTCTGATAAGACGACTCGTGAATCTCAAGTTCAAAGATGGTGGTTATATGGCTGAGCACATAAATGAAGTCAACAATATATTTAACCAGCTCTCCGCTATGAAGATGGTCCTGGACGATGAATTACATGCTTTACTATTGCTTAGCTCATTGCCTGATAGTTGGGAGACATATGTGGTGTCTCTAAGTAACTCCGCGCCAGACGGAAAGGTGTTTATAGAATATGTAACTAGTTGTCTCTTCAATGAGGAGATAAGGAGGAAGCGTCAGGGGTCTACTCAGCAAAAAGCCCTTGTGACACAAGAGCTGGGGAGAGGAAAGAACAGAAAGGGCGAGAAGGCTCGAGATAAATCAAGAGGCAAGTCGAGTACCAGAAAGGATGTTGAATGCTGGAATTGTGGCAAAAATGGCCACTACAACCATGAATGTCGTAAGAAGAACGACAAGAAAGGAAAAAGAAAGGAGAAGGAAGATGAATCAGATTTCACTGTAGTCGCTTCAAATGGCGACGTTGTAGTTATTCTTTCAGTAGATCACGATGTATGTCTCACGGCTACTAGTCAAAATACCGACTGGGTGATAGACTCGGGAGCTTTGTTTCATGCGACTCTACGTAGGGACTTCTTTACAAGTTACAAGTCAGGTGACTATGGGACCGTGAATAAGAGAAATTTTGGCGTATCGAAGATCGTAGGGGTCGGTGATATTTGTGTGAAGACCGATGTAGGGCTGCACATTGGTTCTCAGGGATGTGAGGCATATTTCAGACCTTCGCCTCAACTTGATGTCGATGAGAAGGCTGGATGATTGTTCACTCCCCAAGTGCAGGGTTGTGATGTAGTAATAAACTCGGTAAGACCGAGGTCGAATCCACAGGGACTGAAACCTGTACATTATCTGAAACTAACTAGAACCAGAATTAGAATAAGATGAAATCTAAATCGAGTGAAATTTGAAGAATAATAGTGAAATAGGTATCTAAAACTTAAAGAATTCAGGGAAAGGAAACTAGGGATTCAGAGGATCCACTGGTAGAGATCAGGGAGATCTTATGCTTGCTTCAAGAACTTCAACTGGACCTAGAGTCCTATCTTCATCCAATTGAAGGGTGAAACCATCAAACTGAACTTCATTTGATAAAGTTTTTAAGAGATGAAAGGTATATGAATTAGAATGGATTCCATCACCAAACCATGCCCAAGAGACAAAGTAAACAATAGAATTAAACTAATTACCAACCAATCATAAGATGAATGAAGGTTAGGAAGGGTATCGACATTTGACCATGCCCAGGAGACGATGGTGAACAACAGGGCTTCCTGACATCATAATCATGAAAGAGAAAGGAAATACTCAAAGCCATCGCAGACCCATTGTAATTTCAGTCACAACAGACCATTAAGAACTAAAAAATATTCCCATAATAAAACGAATATCAAATTCAATTCATAAATTAAAACCAACTTAAAAGCATAAAATAGAATCTCCCATCTCACTACAAGCTTCACCTCTTAGCCCTATCTAAGAGGTTTAGCCACACGTAGTCATGATACAGCTAATATCTCTTAGAAAAGAAAGGATAAACAAAGAAAGAAAAGGAGAAAGGAAGAAGAAAAACTCTCGTCGGCCTGTTCCACACGTCGCCTCCACGGCTGCCTCACCCCCCAAGATCCCTGGTATGTCCCAGCCCTCTCCCTTTTATAGACAAAAGAAGGGGAGATGGTGCTAGGCATCGGTTTATGCAAGGTCTCCTGCGTAACCCTATTTACGCAGGAGTTTTGACCATACACTCCAACTTTGCGATCTCGTTAATTGGTGAAAAATCTTCTAGGGTTTGATCTAATTCTTCATTCCTACAAGATGGACGGTGCAGATCTTCAATCATCTCGATGATAGGAGCCCACGATGATATGTAACATGGGTCGTGCAATAGAGTTCACAAACGGTGAGGTGCGGTTTGATTTCTGTCGGGTTAACATGGGTCGAAAAGACACGCATTGTCCGGTCGATTTTAGCCTCTGATCAAGATGGATGGACTGGATCGTCCTGAAAGACCTTGCATTCGGCCCATAAGGACCGCCCGTAGGCTCTGTATGCGTAACAGAGCTTCCGCATCTCGCTGTGCGTAATCCGTGGGGCCCATACTCCTTGATGCTTGAGAAATCCACGCCGTCCATTAGTTTTTCCTTGAAAAGCTGTTCGGAGATGAATGGTTTTGAATTTTCGATACTGTGGTCCACCGAATTCATGCTTCAGCCGTCCGACCTGCGTTCGAGACTTCCTGTACATGCAATGTTCACAAAAATCTGGCCACAGATCAGAGTGTGGTCGGTTTTCTCTCATGAACTCATTGAACGGTGTGGATCATCAAGATGTATGATGATGATGGCCTACCTGAATCCGCCACAGCCTCTGCTGCAGAACAGAGATCTCACGGACAGTCGCTGTGAGGTTGGTGAAGCCCATGGTCATTGGTGGTTGAAAAATCCACACCGTACATTAGTCTCATCTCCAAAAACCGTTCAGATATGGTCGATTTTGGACTGATTTTGGTGTGGCCCGCTAATGCTTTTCTTCCGCCGTCCAACCTGCATTTGGACAGTTAAAAATCGATCATGCTTCTCTCTTCGAATTCACTCACCTAGGTTAGGGAGAGAGGATGCGTGGGTTGCTGATGGACGGCTCTGGTCTTTCAAAAGGACAACAAGTGGGGCC
This sequence comes from Magnolia changhungtana, assembly GCA_030180095.1. NCBI lineage: Eukaryota > Viridiplantae > Streptophyta > Magnoliopsida > Magnoliales > Magnoliaceae > Magnolia > Magnolia changhungtana. Next base: position 1,605,164 of record JASAUF010000516.1, on the reverse strand, counting down.
CACAATCAAGACCCGGCGTCGACAGCGAAGACGCTGTTGTGTATTTCATTTTTTTGAGAGAAAACGTCGGTCAGCGCAACGCTGACCGACTGTACTTCGTTCGGTGCACAGTGCTTGTGCGTGTGCTGTGCACACGCACCATGAAAGTGGGTCCCACCTTGATGTGTACGAATAATCCTCTCCGTCCATTCCTTTCCGCATGTAAATGAAGGGGTTGAGACCAAAATTGAAGCATATTCGGAGATCATGTGGGCCCCAAATCAAGATTTTATGGGCTGATCTATCCGTTTAGCATCTTCCACAGCGATCTGGGAGCAGGAATTCGACGTGTACGGTTCATTTATTGTCCTTAGGCCCTGTATGAAGTTTTGGACCGAACTGTTAGTGGAAACCCTGTGATCTTGCATTTCGGACCCATTTTAGGCCACTTAAGCTCTAATTTTTGGATTTTCTCAGATCTCTGGAGTGCACGTTCGTCGATCTCAGTCTCCTGGAGTCTGCCCCTTGCCTTTAGTGTTATCAGAGCATTAAATTCATGCATTTAGCACTCTTTTTAAGTCCAAGCTCATAAATACACCCTGTATCACAAACACAGTTAAAACCGGGCGTTAAACAATATTATGCTCATAAATCTAGGCAATAAATGGGGTCAAATATACAATATTTGATCCTCAACAATGATGATGGCTACGAAGGCCGATTTGTTGATGGGCGCTGGAAGCTCATCAAGGGTTTGTTGATCGCAACCAGAGGAAAGAAACGTTGCACCCTTTACAAGGCAAGTGTCAGTATGTGCAAGGTTGGGTTGAACGTAGCGGAAGATTCAACTATTGACATGTGGCACAGGCGTCTAGGCTACATGAGTGAGAAAAGGCTTCAGCTACTAGCGAGGAAGCAGCTCCTTCTAGACGTGACAGGTATACTTCTCAAAACCTGTATTGATTGTTTATCAGGGAAACAACATAGAGTTTTATTTGTTAAATCTGCTTCTCATGTTAATAAAGCGCATGCATTAGATTTAATTTATTCTAATGTTTGTGGTCCTATGAGGACAAAAACCTTAGGTGGGGCATTATATTTTGTCACTTTTATAGATGATGCATATAGGAGGGTTTGGATTTATGTTTTGAAATCCAAGGACGAGGTCTTTGGTGCGTTTAAATTGTTTCATGCCATGGTCGAGAGAGACAAGTAGATCATTGAAGTGCATCTGCACTGACAATGGTGGGGAATACATTGGTGACTTTCATGAGTATTGTAAGTCCCTGGGTATACGACATGAACAGACAGTTCCCAAGATCCCCCAGCATAATGGTGTGACTGAACAAATGAATCACACCATTATGAAGAGAATTAGATACATGTTATCCTATGCGAAGTTGCCCAAGACGTTTTGGGGAGAAGCAATGCACACGGTAGTATATTTGATAAACAAGTCTCCATCAGCCCCGTTAAATGGAGAAGTACCTGAGTAGGTTTGGACTGGACAATATTCATCGTACAGTCATCTCAGGGTGTTTGGATGCAAGGCATCCGTTCACATATCAAAGGACGAGAGGTCCAAGCTTAATATGAAGATCAGACAATGTGTGTTCTTAAGATACGGTGATGAAAAGTTCGGCTACAGATTGTGGGATTCGACTGAGAATAAGCTCGTCAGGAGCAGAGATGTGGTATTCTTTAAAGATCAATGTATAGAAGACATTTGCAAGTCAGAGAAGAACCAGCCTACTTCAGGTGAGATAGAGGACATGGATCTGGTTATTCCTCCCGTGGTGCCTGATGACGGGGGAGTACAGCAAGGTGTAGAGGATGAGGAAGTTCCCACAAAAGATGGATTGAGAGAGCAACCCCTACTTGATTTACCTGTTGAGCCACAGGTGAGGAGGTCATCTAGGGACAGGCAACCGTCTAAGAGGTACTCGCCACATGAATACATTATGCTCACTGATGGGGGAGAGCCAAAAGATTATTCTGAGGCCTCAGCCGACGAGCATATGAGAGAGTGGTTGAAAACTATGTAAGAGGAGATGAGATCCTTGCATAAGAACCACACCTATGATATGGTGAAATAGATACTGTGGTATCTAAGAGGCTCATCCAAGTTGAGCCTATGCTATGATGATGGAAAACATGTGTTAGAGGGATACACAGATGTAGATATGGTAGGTGACATAGACTTCAGGAAGTCTACATCGGGGTTCATGTTCACGTTTGCAGGGGAAGCGGTCTCTTGGCAGAGCAAGTTACAGAAGGTCGTAGTATTGTCGACGACAGAGGTCGAATACATTGCAGTCACATAAGCATGTAAATAGATATTTTGGATGAAAAGGTTCCTACAGAAACTTAGCCTGAAGCAGGAGCAGCACATGGTCTATTGCGATAGTCAAAGTGCTATACACTTGAGCAAGAATCCAAGTCAGCACTTCAAGTCAAAACACATAGAAATTCAGTATCACTGAATTAGGGATACTTTAGAACAGAAGGTGTTACAGCTTGAGAAGGTCCACATGGACGATAATGGGTCAGACATGATGACCAAGGCTTTCTCGAGGGCAAGTTTGAGGTTTGTAAAAACCTGACTGGCTTGAAGAAAGAGAATTCCTTCTGAGTTAGAAAGAGAGATATTTGATGGGGTTTTCCTCATCAGTTCAGAGGAGAGATAGTGCAGCTAGTTGAAAATCGGAGTGTTTCACGCGCTGCTCGACCAGTCGAGGGTCACTCGACTCAAAGTCCAGCGAGCTCAGTTTTCTGGCCTCAAGCAGTCGAGTGAACAGTGCTCGACCAGTCGAGGCCCTGGCTCGACTAATCGAAGGTTATGCAGATTTGTGCAGATTTTGTGCGGATTGTATAAATTGGAGGCGGTTTCGCAGAGGTGTGAAAGGAAAGTTGCCTAAACTATAAATAGAGGTCCTTAGGGCTTTTTTAAGGTATTGAGAAGGGTATTCTAAGGGTTTTCACAACCAAGGTGAGAGAGAGAGAGAGAGAGAGGAAGCTTATGGAAGGGAGAATTCGCAGTTAACGTCTCAACGCTTCTACGTCCTCGTGATTAGTGAGATCTTTTCATTTTTCTTTTATTCTCTTATTGTTCAACTGCTCCTGCATGAGTGAAGAAGGTTTGATCCAAGCGGTGTGTACTAGTGATCGGTTGTAACGTTCTACTTCATAGTGGATTGTTGATCTAGACTAGGTCCCGTGGTTTTTTCCTCTTTGAGTGTTTTTCAAGTAAAAATCTCTTGTGTCGTGTGGTTTGTTCTTTGATTTATTTCATTGCTTTATTATTCTATAATTCTGGTGTTTTTGGGAGGCTAGATCCTAAGGTTTTGTGCAACGGCCCCTAACAAACTGTAGTTGGGCAACTGTCCATTCATACCCAAACAGGTAATTCTGTCCCATCTTTGGAGCTTTGCTCTCTAATTTTTAGCCCGCAGGTTGTAAATATCAATGCTAAGAGTTTAATGGGCATCTCAAGGGTAACCCAAACTGAGCCAGTTTGGAAGATCATCATCATCATCATCATCTAAGCTTTTTCCCCATTAATTTGTGTTGGCTACATAAATCTTGTTCTATTAATCATAAGTTAAGGCCGTTTGAATGTAAGTTGCCTAAGATAAGCTTCTTATTCCATAGGTAACTTATCTTAGTTTATACTTATTAAGAAAATAAGTATGTTTGGTAAACAATATACTTATCAACTTCTCTCCTCTTTCGTCTTTCCTGATGCTTCTCTTCATCAACCTATGAAAATTAAGAAAAGCTTAAAAAAAATAACCAAAGTGATAATGTACTTTTAAGTAAAAAAGTTAGTTATAACTAATCATAAACTAAACTTATCTGAAATAAGTCACTTATCTACTTCCGTAAATAGAAAAAGTAACTTATTGGGTGGTATCCAAATGGGCCCTTTGTCTTTTTCCTAACACCTCCATGCAAGTACTCCTTTCCAACCTTTCCCATCCCTCCTAAAGCCTTTAGTTCTTGGTCTTCATTGCTTATGATCTAAGTCTACTTTTCATAAGTCTCGTTTCCTATTAGTGCTCCCAAGTTCTCTGAATGCAGTCACTTATATTTCTATCAATCTTCGTCTTGCCATCTCAACCATGTAGTCATTTCAGCTATCTTATGAACATGTCGTGAACTGTCTAACATTTTATCCAATAAAGCATGGCATGTATACCATCACATAAATCCATTAAGGCACGTCTCCATTGCTTCCACTCAGCTGAAATTCCAAGGGCAACATCCTTATTAATTTATCTTTTTACCTGCAAAATCTCCCTTTTATAATCCTTTATTTGGTGGCCAATGATTGAAGGGTTGGGATTTAGTTCATGGGTCACACATGGTGGATTTATAAATAATTCGGAGGATCCGCGTATTGAGGTCACGGAACCCCAGTCCTTTCCTCGGTGGTAGACTCTCAAGAGTTTCAACACGATATCATGGGTTCGATTTCCCATAGGTGGTGAAATCCCACCACGGGTTGAGTGTAGGGTTATGTAAAAAAAAATTTTTAAAATCCCGATATACTGTGGGGTCCACTATGATATGCGATTCTTATCCATGCTATCCATCTATTTTAGTAGCTCATTTTAGATTATGACTCAAAAATTAAAGTATATCCAAATCTCAAGTGGACCTGACGTAGGGATGAACGTGATGAGGTCGATCACCGTCTTCCTCAAGGATAACTACTCCAAATCCACGGAGCTTCTTTGGACTCCTCATAGAGACTTCTTGAATCCACGAAAAAGAGAAATAGAAATAATTTTAAGATATATGAAAGACACTTTTTGAATGATTGATAGATGAAATAAATGAGTCTACAATCCTTTAAATAGGGATACCTAGACTAGGAAGAATTTTAAAAATTAATCTATAATTAAAACTCCTTAAAATTCATAACTTACTATAAATAGTAAATTTTCTATTTATAGTAAGTGTCCTATGTAGCTTAACTACGTTATTCTCCTAATTTTTCTAAACACTTTTCATATTGAGCTCAACTCCTAAACCCCAATAGATGAAGAGCTATAATCAAACTAAAACTTACTATTTATAGTAAAACTCCTGAAGCCCAACGGATGAAGAGTTATAATCAAACTAAAACTTACTATTTATAGTAAAAACGGAATTAAGAATGGAATTCGGCCATCAATATGATGGAATCTCTCAAATTCGACGTGGGCAACCCCGTATAGCCGGGTTGGCTGGCTAAAGTAGCTCGTCCTACCCCAAAATTATATATGGTACGTCGAGTAACTCATTATGGTTTGTGAGATATGCTTGTTTTAAGGTTCTGACAGTCTTGATGACTTCTGCCTCTAATCGGGCCTTCTCTGATACATCTTGGACATAAAAGTGTCCGCGACCCACTCTACATTAGGACCACACCACATGAAACAATAGAGATAATGATGTTGATAGTTGAAACCTTCTTAGGCTCACAAATGCTTATCTGTCATCCAACCCATTCATAAGATCACATAGACATAGATGGTGGGAACACAAAATCCACTTGATACAAAACCTCTGCATCCCCCAAAAAGGTTTTCAATGGTATGCATTTATTATCCCCCTAGTGTGGTTTACTTGGGGGTCATTTGTCACCATGGATTTGGGGGGATTTGAAGGGGTTTCAAATCCCCTGGTTGTTTGGCACCGTGAAGTAAATGGGGGGTGGTTTCAAATTCCCCTCAAATACGGGGTTTGAAATCCATGGTGAGAGCTTGGATTACATCTAAAATCCTTCCAAGAGTTTCACGTGTAAAATGTGTGTCAATAGACTATTTAATTATTGGGCACATGGCCCACTAATGATATCACAAAACAACTACATTATCAATTGCATCACTATAATTACTTTAATATAATGATAAGCGCCCCAAACATTGTCCATTTAAATCAACGGTTAAAAATCATTAGTTAGTCACTTAGATATGATCTTGTGCTTGTGGCCCATCCGAGACTTGGAATTTCATCATTTTTAGGCAAAGTATATATTTAAGCGGGCTTATTACAACTAATGTATCAAACATTACATACATTCGCTAATTAGAGCTTTTAAAGTTGATTTAGTAATTAAATTTAAACCCTTATAAATATACCATGCATAAATACTTTTAAATTAAAGTTGATTCCCAATCTAGGGTGCCAAATACAATTGGAGGATTTCAAATCTAGGGGTTTTGAATCAGAGCTTTTGAATCAACACTACCAAACGGGCCCTTGAGCTTTGGATATGCTTCAGTTTTGGTCTCATGCCTTAAAATAAGTTGGAAAAGCATATGGACGGCGTGGATATACAACATATTCATCAAGGTGGGCCCCACAGGATTAGGGTAAAACCCACTAAGGTGTTACCCGGGCAACACCTAATCCCCTCACCACATCACATGCGTCTTGTGCTAAAGGGATTTTGCTTTTCGTATAGACGGACCCAACGTACTACTCACCTTCTTTCATTGGACCCCAAAAAATTCTTAAGCATCAAAGTAGACTCCATTCGCACTGAGGAACTTAGAAAGACAAAAATACCCCTACTTTTTTCTGCTGCTTTATCCTAACATGTAAAGGTATTTTCATCAAAAATCCAATGGCCTTACTCTAAAAATGTAAGATAAGTTTCTGGGTTGTGTAAAAAGAAAAAAAGCATTGTACGGACTCATTTACAGTGCTAATTTTTTCTCTGCTAAATACAGGGAGAATTGATAACCTACAGTGGTACCACAACTTGTGGTACTGTAACATCATTCCAGCCAACAAGGCACATTTTAAGGAAATCAGTACCATGACAATGATATGTTCCACAATGAAAGTCACATTTATTGAAATCAAGCCGACCACTTAATAGATGGACCACAGCCATACGTCGTGTCAAACCGTTGGTTTTCCATTGATTCCAACAGTGTGGTGTTACTGATGAATGGGCCAACCTGATGTTTTTGCTAGGTTATCTTTATGGTAGGGCCTACAGGTTTAATAGTACCGATGTCTTGTACAAGTATGATTTTAGCGGGGAAAGATGGTACGGTACCCAAGTTGTGGTACCTTGCCCTGTTGTATCTGATCACTTCTCAAGTACGGACGCGGATTGGCTACTCCCCCTGACACCAGCCAATGGCTGGTGGTCGGTGCTCCGTGGGACCCACCATGATCTATGTGTTTAATCCATGCCGTCCATCTATTTTTACGGATCATTTTACGGTATGAGACCAAAAATGAGGTATATCCCAATCTTAAGTGGACCACATTACATGAAACAGTGTTTGATGAGCGTAGACCATTAAAAAACATTTTGTGGCCATAAAAGTTTCGGATCAAGATGATTTTTGTTTTTTCCCTTCATCTGGGCCTGTATGACCTAATCAACATATTAGATGTCAAATAAACAGTACAGTGGGCCTTAGGAGGATTTTAATGATAGATATCCAACCACTATTGTTTTCATGTGGTGTGATCCACCGGAGATCTTTATACCTCTCATTTTTGGGATCGCGCAATAAAATGATATGTAAAAATGGATGAACGGAATGGATGAAACACATACATCATGGTGGGGCCCACGGAGCACCGACCACCAGCCCCGGGGCTGGTGTCAGGGGGAGTAGCCAATCCGTTTCCCTCAAGTACAGAATGTTATACTGTTTGAAAGCTACCCTACAACAAACACATTCCAAAATCTTTCATTGAATTTTCAAAACAAGAATGGCAATCCATGTGATTTCCACCCCATTTCCCCATGACTCCAGCCAGCACTAAAATCCAAATGAAACCCATGATTTATTTTTATTTTTTTTATTTTTAAATATATGAAGGTGATATTTACACCCCACTTTTTGATAGACACATCCCAAAATCTTTCATTTTTGGTATTAAGATAATACGAATTCTTCCTGGATTCAAAACTTGGGACAATGGGACTTGTATCATATTACACAACCCTGCATTTATCAACCGTACACGTGGCACAAATTTAACTATTCTTGATAGGATATGGCCCAAAAATTCACACTGATATGATGCAGTGGCATACAAGTGTACCATTTGGAATGTGCCCCAAAAATCATAGTTATCTAATGACCCTTGAATTTTTTTTATTGTCAGGATCATCTAATCATTGTTGTTTTTGGGTCATGCCACATCCATAATTAAAACCCATGATTTGAAATGTTTTGATGGGCACGCACACATGCCACATGTACGGTCGACGTCTGTCGTAGTATCATATAGTTTTTTTTTTTCTTCTTCAGTTTCAGAGATAGCTATTGCAAAGGAAAACAGCCACAGGAAGTATGGTCTGAGGAATGAGAGTTGGGCAGATCTATCATTTTTTGTGCTTGTTGAGAGGCTCTTTGGAGATGCTGTGAGTGTTGTAGATGGGCTGCTGCTCTCATTTCCTCAGCTCTTCTGTGAACAATTGCCATCTTTCTCATCTGTTTTTCTTCGAGTTTCGATCTCATCTTTTGTATTTTTACCTACAGATTCAATACAAATCAGATAAACCCAATGTCAGAAAAAGAATAAAAGATGCAAACGTCAAAAGAGGATTTAGACTGCAAGCAAGACATAATGTAAAGAATGTTGCATTTGCATTTCTCGATGCAAAACAATAGGGATTTAGGCAACTTTTGAAACATTGTTCGACACCCAAAGCACATTTTAATATCAGTTTTTAAAAGAACTCCCGACAAAGGAAACATCGATCGCTACGACAGTGCGATGTTTCAAACTACTGATTTAGAGCAAAAACCTACCCCAAAGAAAAGAAAAAAACGTTACATACAAACACAGAAATGTTAAGGCAACATGTGGCAGATCTGGTTCATACATCAGATGGTCCTTTGTGAACATGACATGGCCCAAAATTCAGGAGTGCACTGATCAGGTGGGTCACACTCATATATTGAATATAGACTGCTATTAATTTATCTGTCAATTTCACTCATAAATGTATGGTCCATTTGATGGGTGGGCCCCGCCCTACCTAATGGACTTGCAACAAAAACCATTAATTTTTTTGAGCCACTTATGACTACCCTATTAAGTAAACCTTCACATGGCTGAAAAAATGCCATGGATTCATATGAAATTATAGAAGTATGGGTATAGCAATCTCCTGATTCCTTTTTTCTTGATATATAATCGAAGACACTGAGGAAACTCCATAAACAAAAAACTGAAGAACATGTGATCTCATTAAAAAATAGAAGATGGACAATAAAGAAGGGCAAAAAGACAAGACATTAGTTCGTGCTCGGGGCTCGAGATGAACTAAACAAGCCTTTTTTAAGACTTTCATAATTGTGACTATGTTAGAATTTCTCAGTTGGTGGACCATCACTGATTAATCGATTGGATTGTCTGGATCAGTGACTGTTAGATGGGAGGATTATGAGAATGCAGTGGGCCCCACAAAGGTGATCGTGCACATGGATGAAAGAAGGGCTGCATACACTTGCACACTGGACCAACATAGAGTTCTTTCTCTTATTCAATCTGAAGACCATCTGTCTTGGTATCAATTCCCTAGTGGGGGTGGCTAACAGTGAAGTGTGAACTTAAAGTGGGTGTACTAACAAGCTAACCCAAATAAATAAATAAATAAATAATAAAATTCTGAAGACCATGAACAATTCTGTCAATGCAGAAAACTCACAAGTTTGCCCATCTCCAATTGGAAGAAGTTCAAGACCATCTCATAAATTAAAGGAAATGGTATAATGAGATTGGCTTTGCAGAAACAAAAGAAATGACACTAGTCCTGCTTCTCGCATTTCCAGGTTCCAGTCCGCAATCGAAACTATTCATCTTCTCAGTACTGCGGTGGAGCGCCTTTGGTAAAAAGAAAATCTCTGATTGGATGATCCTAACAGTCTGATCAGTGCCTCAAATAGACAGTTAAGAAAAATTAAGCAGCGGTCCACAGTCAACGAGAAAATGACCTCCAATTAGGTGGTTATGATCTTCTGGCCAGAGCAAGTTTTGTGCTCTGCCTATTCCATAGTGGGGCCCACTGGAAGAACAGTCCTCGTCATGTGCATGCAGAATGCACTAATCATAGCAAATCACAGTATCATTCTTCATCAACTAAATTACCACCAGCCATGAGCTACTAAAAGAGACATAACTAGTTCTACATAATTTCTAAATACAATTAAGGAAAGTGGGATGCATTGATTTAAGGTAAAAGACCAACCCTACCAAAGTTTTCTTGTGCTTCATCTCATCCATTGGTTTCCTTACATGTAATTTCTTATGAGATCTACTGTCAACACCCAAACATTTTCTTTCAATACATAAGACCTTTTTTTTTTTTTTTTTAAATTTATTTTTTATTTTTATATATTCAGTAATACTATTGTATTAACAAAAGCAGAATAAGGGTGTATCTATCAAAAAGGATGTATCTGTATATAAATTCCTTCTTTCTTTATTTCATTTATTTATTTATTTATAATTACCTTTTGATTTGTAAGAGGGGAGAGTTTGTTAGATGAAAAGGAAGAGGAATGTACAAAGAGAGAAATGATAGCCTATATTCATGAGTGCAAAAAAGAAGGACAAAAGAGCTAGATTCTAAGATCCAACTAGGCTACCCAAGAGGAAAAACTCCATGATCAACCTATGAGAGGGAATTTTGAAAAAAAGCTAACCCACCAAGTTCAGAAATTACAGAACTTCATGTGCTGCATATCTGTAGTTGGTGTACACTCATAGTCTGATAGCCAATAGCTACACACTAGGAGAAATAATTCAAAAGTAGTAGTACTGGAAACCTGAAAAGCCAGACAAGTTGAGGCCATGTTTGGATGCATTATTGAATTGAATTGTAATAATTGCTTCAACAAAGTGGAAATGACCATATTGCCATTACCATCCTTAGTATCCATACTGAGGGACTAGTCTCCAAATTGCAATTATGTTACTTTCAAGTTGGACATGAAAGAATGTAACTACAATTTGAGGGCTAGCTTATCATTATAAATACTCCGCATGGTGATTACAATGTGGTCATTTCATCTCAATTGAACGATTGTTACAATACCGAGAATTGAAAAAAAGAAAAAGAAAAAAGCAGGCTAGATTAGGGTCCAACCACCCAACAAGAAAAACTCCATTATCGGCCATGGGAGAAGATTATGAACCTTGTTTTAGAGAAAGAAAAAGTAAACGACCATGTTCTGATACTTTGTCGTCTTATGAGTGGTCCATTTCTATGGTTGGTACAGCTATGTGCCAAAGGACAACAATACAAAAGAGATCCAAAGCCCAAGTAAACTTACCAAAAATAGAAAAGAAATCAAGTAAAACTTGATTTCGACTATGTTTGGATGCTCGACTGAATTAAATAGCAATAATGCAATTCAATATAGAAGAAATGACAAAGCTGGGTGTAGCCCCACTCCATTCATTGTAAGGGATAACCCCAAATTGCAATTTAGATCTCAGGGAAAATGTGAAATGGAAGGAATTAATTCAGTTGTAATTATGAATTAAAATAGTGCCAACACCACTTCAGTCATTTCAAATAGCAGTATGACAATTCGGTTCAATTGATCATCCAAACACGCCATTACAGCGAAGAAAGCAACTCGCCAGTTTACCTCAGGATTCTTAAGCTTCCGCCAGGCTGAATTTGATATATTAGTCTAATTGAGAACAGATACCAAATAGACTGAGATACCCACAAAATTAAAAGGATGAGAAGGATAGAATTCCATTACATTACCTCAAGCTTTTTCGACTGAGCTTCTACTTTTGCATTTTGGAGATTCACCCAAGCTTGAATTTTTGCTTCTTCTCTCTGATACCTGCAACGAAAACATAGAAATCCAGACTTCTAAAGAACTTGCAATGAAGAAATAAGAACATAGAAATCAATGGACAGAACTAGATAATTCAGTACTCGACAATAAACCTCTAAATTTCAATCACATTCACCTGATACAACAGTCTTTCTTTTCTTCGTCTTCCCAAACAGAAGCTCTCAACTCATCAAGAGTCTTCCTGCAACCCCCTATCTCAAAATGCCTCAAGCTCTTTGATATCTCCTCTTCCTCCTCTTCCCTTGAGCTCCAATTCGACACAACTGAATCAAATTGTGTCCCAGGCTCGAGCTTACCGCAGTGGCGGTCCTGAAGCTCGGAAATGTGGATGCGGGCATTCGAAGTCGCCACTGAAGGCCCGGACATGCTAGCAGGGGTGTTGTGCCTCGCAGGTGAAAAGGTCTTGAATGGGGTGTGGCATCTTGAAGTCGTCGAGCTTGCAAGTGGAGTCATCTCAGTCCCGATATCTCTGTGCCGAACCTCAGCAACCATTTCTGTTGCAGCATCCTTCATGCTTTCACAGACTGAGTTTCTGAATCGAAAACCTTCTTTCGTCAGTTCGCAGTACCTGAAATTGGGGTGAATTGTCTCTACATTGTCTGTAAATTTATCTGCACAAAGAGAATGCAAATGGGTATTCAAGAAAAAAAGAGATGCTCCAAGAAAACTATAGACTGATTTGGTTTTTTATTTCCCTGACAAAAGAAGATCCCATGAAGTGGAGGGAACAGTTCAAATATCTCACCTTTGAGAAGTACTTCCGATGAGACCCCATGAAAAGCTGAATTAGAATCTAAACACATAGACCCTTTAAAGCTTGAAACTGAGCTTGGCACCTTTTTCTCTGCAAAGATGTCTGCTTTCAGCTGAAAAACCTCATTCTGTTTGGAGATCTTTGAAGCTTCTGGAGGTTTTATCACATGGGCAGGGGATTCATTGCAAGAGCTGCTCATCACCCATTTCTCTGCATCATCCCATTTTGAAGGGAAGCTCTTTCTAGAGAGATTACCAGCACTGAAGCTGAAAATAGGCCTGCCTGGAGTAGAAGGAGCTTCCATTCTCTTCTGCCCAACACCACTCACTCCCCTTCGAATGCCGTCGTTGTAAGGCACCGGAAAGGCCTTCACAAAATCAGCAGTTTCTTTGAGATTGAGCTTACAGAGAGGATCTTGAAAGGTCTCTGCAAATGCGATTTCTTTGTTCTTGCTGTAGAAGCTTGGATTCCTCTCTAATGGCGAGTCCTGATAAAACCCAAAAGAGGAAAAGAGAACTAGTTACTGAGTATTATTGAAAAAAAGGAAAACCCAGTAAAGAAGAGGTGAGATGTTTACATGGTGGGGTGTAAATGGAGGTGAAGATTGCATGTATTTTGGGGTCTTGAGATCCATAGATGTGGGATTTGAAGGGATTGGTGATGTGGGGATTGAAGTTTATGTTGTTATTTGAATCACGTCAGCACAGAAAACCTTGATTCGAGGAAGAACATGACTGCTTTTTGAATAAGCAGCATTGGCTATTGTTATGTAGCCATGATCAAAGGACTACTACTACTACTACTACTACTATCTTTTTGTAAAACAGATTTGAAAATTCAAATGCAGCTGGAAAATTCAACAAGAAGAAGCGAAAGAGTGAAATGGGTAATGTGAATTGAATTCTTTTGGAAGATTCTTGTTTGTTTTAATCCTCTGATGTGTTATATCATATGCTTTTAGAGAATACAAGCAAGCACTGGTTTTGTCTCCTTTGCCTCCATGTAACTGGCACTGATCCTCTACAATACACCTTTTTCTACGCTAAAATACCCAGGTCTGTGGGGGCCCACCACCTTGTGTATGTAGAAATCAAATCCGTCTATCAGGTTCTTTCTTCAATGTTAGTACCTCGAACAAAAAATCAGATATACCCAAAACATAGATGGACCACACGACATGGAATAATGGGGATGAGATGTCAACATAGGTTTGTATGCGGGGCCACAATGGTTTTTATCTTTCATCAAAACCGTTCATCATGTCTGCCTCACCAGAATTAATATAATTTTAAATAATCATAATGATACAGGATCGAGGCGGCCCATACCATGCCAATTAGCGGTTTTGGTAGAAAATTTTCATTGTTCGCAAGTGTGTAGCCCATATGAGGTTTCTAGTTGTGATTATATTATGTATTTACGGTCTAAATAATGGTCCTAACCTGATGGACGGAGTAGATTTTACATATAAAACATGGTGGACCCCACAGAGCTTGGGTGTTTTACGAACTGCGGAAGATAGGTGTTTTAGGCGATTGCTGTCCTGTCCGCCTCCATGCTAGGACAGTTGTACATGGTCCATGGAGAAATCCTGCCATGAACGTTCACCACCACTTTGAAGATGGTGATAACTCATCCTCTGCACGTGGCACCCATGCACAGCCAGCTATGGTACCATCCAAAATGTGGGTCAAAATGTAGTTGGGTTATAATCTACAAAATCACACAAACCAATCAATCCTAACCATCCAATTCATATCTTTCAAATGGATGGTCGAAAGTGAGATGTTATTGTAATGGTCCAAATCCAAGAACAAAGTTAGATGGTTTCTATTATCTTATTGTATAAACTTTTTATCATGCCCCATTTACAGCTGGTTAGAGATTTGGACTGTACACATTGCCGCTTAACTCTGTCGTATGTAATGTAAGGTAGTCACCATCATTTTTTTAAATGGTGCTTAACTAGCACAGTTTTTTCTTCTCGTGAATATGAGTTTCACGATAGAAGTCACTGATTGGGTCCAGCCCATTTGGTTTGTACACACCCATTCTCTATTTTGTTAATGAAAAGTCACCAACGATCTAAACCGTCTGTGGATAGACCATGGCACAAGAATCACACAGTTTCGACGAGGTTAGTTATCTGATTGTGACAACAAATGGACGGTGTAGAAAAGAAAAGGTTTATTGAAAGAATAAGATAATATAATCATATGATATTTTATTATGCTTCGTCCATCATGGTGGACATAATTTGGACGGTTCGGATTGAAGTATTTATATACCACGTGTACAGTAGGAAGGTGCGGACATGAATGTACCGTTCTCTTGAGGTGTATGATATAATTCCACTTCATTATTTTAGATGAGGTGAGTTGTCTCTTTTTCAGGTTTGGTATTAACAATGTTCAGAGAAAAAGCAACATTCTCTTTAGGGTTGACTGACATTGACCTCAGTAGTGCGATCTCAGCCATTGGATTCCGTGGGGCCCACGTTGTTGTATGTGTTTTATATCCACGCCGTCCATCCTTTTTCCAGCTCATTTTAGAACGTCGGCCCAAAAGTGAAGCAGATCCAAATCACAGGTGGACCATACCACTGGAAAACTTCAGACGTGTTGGACCTGATCAAGTTCGGTCAGCTCGTGGCCCTGGGCCCACCTGATGTATGTGTTATATATCCACGCCGTCCATCTTTTTTTTCCAGTCATTTTATGAGTGGGTGTAAAATTGAAACAGATCAATATCTCAGGTGGACCACACCACAGGAAACAGTGGTGATTGAACGCCAACCATTAAAAACTTCCTAAGGCCCACCGTAATTTCATTTTCCATCCAACCTGTTGATAAGATCAAACAGACCTCAATGAAGGGCAAATACAAATATCTGCTTGATCCGAAACTTTTGTGGCCCACAGGAAGCTTTTACTAGTCAATCGCCACTGTTTCTGTGGTGTGGTCCACCTGAGATTGATTTGGATCTGCTTTAGTTTTGAGCGCACGTCCTAAAATAAGCTAGAAAACGGATGGACGGCGTGGATATACAACACATACATCAAGGTGGGCCCCACGGTCACAACCTGACTTCTACTGTTAGCTCCACGCAACGGAAAACCCCAGACCCCATCAAAACCCTACCGTTAGCCATGATTTGTGGGGTGGGCCCCATGACAAGAATGCAATGGATACTGATGGCTGAACAAATTACCCTCCATCACCGGCGCATTTTAGTGGAAGCAGCATCAGGCAAATGTCCTGAGAAGGGCTATCAATGTAAGGTTTCGTTAGGGTATGGCCCGGAGTGCTTCTTAAATGATGATCTGAACGGTTCATTGTCTGGATTCTATGCTATCTGACTTATAGTAGGAAATTTTTGTTTAATGAATGATTGCGTATTATGATGAATATTTAATGGGTCGTATTCAAATCCAAGATTCAAAGGTTGGGATTACCAATGAAGCGTGATAATAAGATTTTATTTTCTAAATGGTAGCAATGAGAATATGAACGGTTCAGATCAATCTAAGAATGCACGCGGGATGGAAACCAGCCCCTGTACCGTCGTAGGGGTCAACCTACCCTATCAAAACCCGGAATTGAGGCCAACATCACAACCGAAATTTTAGGCATTCGGTCCTTCCGGCGCATTTTAGTATGACAGATTGATAAGAAATAATCCAATGCCCTCGTAACGTTAAAAGTTATGTTGTCCTTTGTTGTATGGTGGCCAATCGGACCCTTGGACAGTCCAATCTATCAATCCTGACTGTCCATTAGTTCAGAAACATAAGGTAGACATGATGGACCCCAACAAATTGATGGCTAAAACTGTTTTGTGGACCTTTTTTATATAAAAGATCTTGAACGTCCATTTTACATGCCATTGATTGGACGGCTAGAATCCTTTTGATCAGCTATTCTTTTCCTGATAGCAGGGGAAATGTTTACTGAACCTAGTGGACGTCTAGATCAATCAGTTCTACTCTCCAGGCCTCCGGACGTCCTATAACTTGGAGTGCCCGGCCACAGGAAGTTCTTGTAGTGGGAAGCTATGTGGGGCCCACGGAGATTCCCGTGACAAATCCACTCCGTCTATCAGTTTTTAAAGACCATAATAGTATAGTACTATAAAAATTACGAAGATCCAAAATTTACGTGGGCCACACCACTCGAAACAGGCCCCACGCACTTGTAGAGCCCTGCGTGTCCACGCATGATCACACGTGTCAATATGGCAAACGTATGTGAGATCGAAACTTTCCATCGGGTGGGTCACAGTGTTTTTATGTCCTGGTTCCAAAAGCAGGCCCATTCACTGCTAAGGTGGACCACGATACACAAAACAAAGAGACGGCGGTACTTTTTTTTTTTTTTTTCTAGCCATCCTTTCATTTTGTACACTATGGCCCACCCGAGGAACGAAAGAGCCTGATCCTTCCACCATAAGATCTAAATAGTATGTCTCAGCTTATGGAAATTTTGAATATCACACGTGTTCCTTATTGGCACGTGCACGGTGTACCTGCATGTTAGGTTGGGACGCGGATTGCCTGCGACCCCGCCGCTACGGTTGGAAGCTAGGTGGGGCCCACCGTGATGTTTGTGAGAAATCCACACAGTTCATCTGTTTTTTCAGAGCATGTTAGCTGTTGATCCGAAAAGTGAAGCAGATACAGAACTAAAATGGGCCACACCACAGGGAAAAGTGTGGAGGCAATGTCTACTGTTGAAACTTTGCCAGGTCCACTATGATGTCTATATGCCATTCAAAACGTTCAAAGGTCATTTCTACTTGGATGAGATAAAAACATTAAAAATATTGGCCTGATCGAAAAATTATGTGGTCCATAAATGTTTCAACGGTAAACATTAAATTCCCACTTTTGTTCTGGATCTGCCTCATTTTTTGTCTCAGTCCCTGAGATGAGCTGGAAAAACAATGGACGGGCTGGATTTCTCACAAACATCACGGTGGGCCCACTTAGACAGGCATGGCCTTCTGATGGTTTTTCTGCTGGGGAGCATATACCGTGCTTAAACTGATTTTTGGTTTAAGGTAGTGGAAAATCCGTAAATAAATTCTAGCTAGAGCTGTACACGAGTCAAACCGTGTTGAGCTTGGCACATCTCAAGACGGCTCAGTTTGGTCCTCGAGCCTAGCCGGCCAGCTTGGCCTTGTTTGGTCAGTAGCTCAAGCCAATTTAAGCTGAGTTCAAGTCAAAATTGAGCTTCTACAGCATCTTCTCAAACACAGTGTATCTTCAATTTCTTACCATAGGTATAATAAATAAATTTTAAAAAAAGAGAGTAGTTTATATGTATTTCATCTAACACTCAATAGGCAATATCTAAATCAAGATAAAATGGTATTTATTTCATATCCATACCATTCTTGCTACCAGTCACACTTCCTTGAGTCATTTCATTAAATACTTGGTGAGCAACATCAATATCAAAAATTAAGTCACTGAACTGAAATAATCAAGTCACTGAACTGGTTCATTCAAAGCTGGGGTTCGATCGGAACTGATTCGAGCTCAGGCAGGCTCTAACTTGACTCGAAATTTTTTCAAGCTTCAAAAATCAGCTCTAACTCAGTTTCAAACCGAGTTAAATCGAGCTTTTTCAAGTTAAGTCGAGTAACTTCACCGAGCTAACTCGGTTCGTGTAAAGCTCTAACTGTAGTCGCCCATTGAGATAGTAAAATGGTCCCAATCATGCTTTTGCACCTTCCCAACTACCCACCACCTGGCACACGTGATGATCTATCCCGACCGTCAGGGCCATGACCACTCAAAAGTTGCATTGGTTGAAAGATCCCACCATTGTCTGATCAATGGACATTTTCCTGTTGAGCTTAGATCATTAACTGTCCATTTGTAGGATCTCGATCATGCGGTTACGATTGTCCCTTTTCGATATTATTCAGCGTGTGGCCCATCTACGGTGGGACCCAGCACTTGGGCGTCTAGATCCATGATCCCATCAGCATGCGTATATGGAAAATGAATCGAAATCATGACAGTTAATAATCACATCCTTACTGAGAAGGGTTGACCACAAACCATCGTTTAAAACTTTCCATTATATACTATGGACCCCAGAGGAGAATCCAAGGGATTGCATCATAAACCCTGCACATTATACACGCACTCTGCGCATTTTAGTGGGGACACGTTGATTAGAATCGTATTAGCAAATGGGGTTAGTGCAGGTGGTGATTTTCCGCGCATGCTTTTGTGGTGAACCACAAGGAGAACGGGATGGCCCACATCATGGTTTTGGGTATTCAATATTGGGAAAGATGAATTATTATGGGCATTAAAAAGAGAGGAGTGCCAATCTTACATCCTTATCTAACTTGCGCCAGAGATGTGAAACGTGACACACATGTGAGAGATCTGAGCCACTCGTCGGGGTGGGCCTCACCTTGGACTTGAACATATCCAAAAAATAAGATGGTTGGACATGGATTTGGAGAAAAGAAAAGATGGATGGTTAAAAGAAATTGATGCATGGCCCACAGGCTTGTTATTTGGGAATTGGGATATGGCCTCATCTAGGGTGGGTTGTTATATAGTTTTATTTATTTCTAAACTAATTTGAGATTATTTGCGTTTTCTTTATTTCTAAACTAATTTGAGATTATCTGATTATGCGCATGTGGAGACATTTTGCAACGATCCAAACCATTTTAGATTGTACAATTTGCTGATAGGAAAGAACAATGGGATGCATATATCGAAGGTGGGACCCGTACACGTGAGTAGAGGTGTACAAACCGAGTCGAGCTGGGCACAACTCGTGTAACGCCCTGAAAATCGGAGGTCGAGCATAAACTCAACTCCCGAGTTTCAACGCATCACTTATATAACATAAATAATGATGATTGAATATTGTCGGTGTTAGTGCATTAAAGATGAATGGGATTAACCCAAAACAACATATCATACTCCAGAGACAATTAAATTAAGTTAGCGGAAGACTGTGATAAATATATAACATATATAAACTGTTGTAAGTCTCCAGAGTGTGAACATGTTACCAGGTTAAATATATCAACGTATACTCAAAGAAATAGACAAAATGAATATACAAGGGTGTTCCAAGAGAGCAAGCTAAAGTGTAATGGCATCTAATTAGCAACCCTGTAACCCCGTCGATCAGAAGATGGTCTACATAGACCAGCTTGATGGCTGTATAAGGAGAAACCCTCCTCATCATCATAAAAATCCGGCTCCGCTTCGCAAGTATCGCCATCATCTGAAACTCAAACAGGGTCTGATTGGTGTGTACAGCACCGTCCCGTAACGTGGGAGTGAGTGATCAACTCAGTGGAATAATAAAGCAAAGGTTAACATGTTAATAACTCAGTCAAGCAGTAATGATAAAACAGTAAATCACACATCCCTAAGTACTCTTGTTAATGTAAGAATGGTATGAATGTATGATGCATGCCCTCGCCTACGCTCCTCAGCGACTTCATCTCACGTTTGCACATGAACAACACTGCCTCAGTGCTTGACCTGCTACGCCTGAACGCACGCGTAATACAGTGCATGCATATAATTATCAAGTTCTTATTAGTCCTTTTCATACTGCAGGGTTGGAAAACTAAGGTACCTCCCTTATATCTATACCCGAACAATGATCCATTCTAGGGTCGTCAATCCTAGTAAATCTCATACGAAGTTACGGTTCTAGGTCACTACCATCAACGCCCTACCAACTGATAGTCTATTTTCAAAGGCACGTCACCGACTCGACTGGGGACCACAGCCAGGCTGCAATGGGGTAAGCAGCTTATACTCTCGTTGCTACGGAAGGCTCGTCGCCTCAATGTAGTCTCAGAATATGCTCAAGGTCACTACAAAGGGTACGTCTAGGGCTGTCAGGGCTGTTGCACGGAATCGTTACATTACTCCCCCATCACCCATCATGGCTTCGTCATCAAAACATTGTAGGCCGACAGCTCGAATACAGTGTCCCATACCACCGTATTCGACTCACGAGTCTGGGTTACTCACTGGTCACTACGAGGAGGCTCGTCGCCGCAGTGTAGGCCGACAGCTCGACCACGGTGTCCCATACCACCATGTCCGACTCATGAGTCTTAGCGGATCGAGGTACCAAGGTTAACGGGGTTTCCACTGGTGAGTTTGGTACCTTAGGTTCAAGCAGTAGCGTCCAAACATGGTGAACATACATAGGGCCAATCGGGTTACTTGACGATCTCGACTAGCACAAGCGCACATCGAGTTAGTCGACATGAAGTGCAATAGCCCTCCGTGTGGCCTAACCACTGCCGACAACTTTAGTACGACTCGGGTTCGTCAAACACGTTCTACGTGGCGAATGAATCTCAGCCACGAACTCAAAGCCGACTACCAATTGTCTGGACTATAACATAACCTCAATCACATTCAATCCTTAACCAGAAGGCATGTATAGTAGTCAAAGCAGAATTAACAAAGTAATTCAAACATGTTAACAAGCATGTTATAAAGCACAATATAAGCAGGAAATACAAACACATACATTTCATAAGTAAGCGATTAAACTAAACAACTTACATGGAGGAAATCATATACATCTCTAAGGTATTTGAGAATCCTATCTCAACACTTACCTAAAGCACTATCTCCTAAGTACTTACTCATACAAACATTGTTATCAAACACTTATACTACACCTATCAACCTACATGATACATGTCGATTTTTAACGTGTACTTGGACAAATCCTTCCGACAAGGAGTTGCTACATACACAATCATCATGTACTAGCATCCCATAGCCACGGTAGGCACAAATCATGATTTCATATTCATGTAGTCATTTCAACAAACACTTAGACTACACCCTCCATCATACATATTATATATTAGTTATCATACATATTAGGGCAAATCCTTTCATCAAAGGGTTGTCGCGTATACAACAATCATATATCCATGACCGTTACTCATGGCGAGCACGAATGCAAATTCTATACTCATTCAGTCATTGTCACAAATTCTTAAGCTACACATAATAACATAAACAACGTATGTTGATATAACATGTATTAGGGCTAATCCTTTCGCCCAGAAGTTGATACACATACATCTAGCATACATAGACAACAATTAATCATGGCAAGCACAAATCCGAAATTCATACGTATACGATATTTTCTACAAATACGAGGAATACAGTATATTCAACCTAGTTAACGTATAACTGAAAAATGAAACGGACAACACTTTGTACATGTGTAATAGCATCCACGTCAGTAATATATCATTAACTGACATTGAAAGCCTTGAAAACCATAACCTATACGTTTAAAGTCTGCACCTTATGCCGTAGAAGCGTAACGAATTCGCTAGAAACTCTAAGGCTTCGTCAACGAGGGTATATCAACCTATAGTAAGAGTTCGGTTAGTTATTTCATAACCTACACTACTTGAAACCCGAAAACTGATTAAGGTTAGGTTTTCTTACATAAGAACGGGATCGGTATCGCTGGTAGAGCGGTACGGAATGGCTGATTCAATCCGTGGAATGATGAGATTGAATCCCAGGGATGAACTCCAACTCTCTCTCTCTCTCTCTTTCTCTCTCTTTCCTCTCTTCTCTCTCCTAGGATTTTCCAAATTTGTATGGGATGAGAGAGTGAGGGCTTAAGGTCCTTATATAGGCTTAAAACTGATGGAAATGGCCCCGGGGCCAAGGTATACTTAGGTTATAGCCAAAAAGTGTCTTTTTTAGCTTAACGGAGCATTTTCGGAGCCCTCCCTTGAGCCAAAGGTCGGACTTAAGCTCACTGACCTTGGATCTAGGTCGAGTTAAGTTTTCGTTCCAATCGGGTTTCCAGATCGCATGTGGCGGACCAGTTTCAGTTCAACAGTCCACGATCACCAATCAGGGCCACAAGTACACTGACCTGTGTATGAAATTTTTCCTAATCCGAGGGTGTATTTGGGTCAGATTCTGACGGTCTGATTGCTTATATCTAGCCCGCAAACAACAAGTCTCATATTACTTAAATTAGATTTAATTTCTAAAGAAAACCACGTTTTCTCACACACTTCACTCCGGGCTCAAGTGAATAGCCCCGGGACACTATCTGGATTTAATTTTCGAGATGGTTGTCAAGTCCAGCAAGGCGGTCCTAATTATATAACTTCGTATTATTCGGACATTCGACGTGCGGTCCAGATTCGATACGGAGTTTCAATGTGCTCCCGAGAGCAACTGGGTAATGAGATTGATCCTAGATTTTAGGGTAACCTAGCATCAATGATTCTACAAGCTTTGGGTCTTGTAGATCGTATTTAAAGTGATTCAAATGGATTTCACAGCTAATCTAGTTTACCACTTAGTTAATTTCATCTAATTTCTAAAGGATCTAGTCCTGAGTGATTTCTGCCCAAGGTGATATTCGGGTCTTTGTACGGATTTTTCTGGGATGTTACAACTCGGCTTGGCTCGGCCATTTGCTAACCCCAGCTCGAACTTGGCTCGACTCGGTCCTCAAACATGATTGGCCAACTCGACTCGATTCGGTCAGTAACTTGGGCCAGTTCGAGCCAAAATCGAGTCGAGTTTGCCTGTGTAGCATTTTTACAAACATATGAATTATACTTTTAAAATCTCACTGTATGTAAAACAACAGTAGTGGTTTTACAGGTATTTCATCAAACACCTTCTGAGCAACATAAAAATCAAGAAAAAAAGGATATTTGTTTCATATACATACCTTCCTTGCCACCGGCCATACTTCGTTGATTCATTTTATAAAACACTTGGTGAGCAACATTAATATCTAAGTAACCGAGTCACCGAACTGGTTTGATCCGAGTTCGATTCGAGTTGGGTTCGATCCAAGTCGAGTCGAGCTCGAGCAAGCTCAAACTCGGTTCGAAAATTTTTCAAGCTCAAAAAACTAGTTTGACTCAGCTCTCAATTTCAAACCAAGTCGATTGAGCTTTTTTGAGTCAAGTCGAGCGAGCTAACTGATCTAATTTGGTTTGTGTACTGCCCTACATGTGATGCTCGATCTCCATGATATTTTTGTGACATCCACTTTTTTTAGGAGCTCCAAAAATAAAGGAAGCCAGTTTTTTTTTTTTTTTTTTTTTTGGGTTAGTTTGTTAGTACACCCCCTGGTCAGTTCACACTCCACGGTTAGCCACCCCCACTGGGGAATCGATACCGTGACCTAAGTGTAAAAATAAAGAAAGCCTGTGACACACACCACTGACCTGGGTGATGTGTTGACATCACCAAGTTTTACAGGACCTACCATGATTTATGTGTTATATCCAAACTGTCCATCTGATTTGTGAGATTACTTTAGGCCATGTGCCTAAAAATGAGGCAGATTTGAAGCTCAACTGTACCACACCACATATAGCATTAGGGACTATGACACCCACTGTTGAAACTTTCCTAGGGCCCACCATGATGTTAATTTGCTATCTAACTTGTTAATAAGGTCATGCAAACTTGAATGAAGGAAACCACAAATATCAGCTTGATCCAAAACTTCTGTGGCTCCTTAACAAGTTTTCAATGGTAGGCATTTAATCCCAACTACTTTTCTGTGGTGTGATCCACTTGATCTTTGGATCTGCTGCATTTTTGGAATCGTGCCCTTAAATGATCTCACCAAATGGATGGACAGTTTGGATATAACACATACACAATCGTTGGTGGGGCCACAAAACTTAGTGATATTAACACACCACTGAGGTCAGTGGTGTGTGACACACCATGCAATCCACTTCAAAAAATAAGACATATCTAAGAATAAACTGGGCGCCACCAAAGGAAACAGTGGGAATGGAAATGCCCACTTTTGAAGTCTTCCTAGGGCCCAAAAAAATCGGGTCTAAAGAGAGAAATGGGGCACAAGCTTTTTAGAGGGACAGAAATAAGGGGAGTGATTTTAAAAAGAGCATAAGGTTTTGGAGAAGTTAGATATCCAAACTGAGCGTAAGTTAATGGTCCAATCTGTCTAAGATCTACAAGATTTTTGGACGTCTAAACTCTTTGAAATCCCGCCCCATGACTTTATCAATAATACTAACTATAATGACCAGCAAATGGATGATTTTCGGACCATTGTTTAAAGATTAAAATTGATCATTTTTTATTTTTATTTTATTTTACGATTGATCGGTCCACTGTTTGGACATTCCTACATTATTTATTTTTGGACCATCAATTACACAGTCAAAAACATTAAAAAGTGGTATGATCGTAGAAAGTTTTGGAGCACAAAAATGTGCCCACATCAAAGCAGTTGATAGGGTTGAAAGATGCTTTCAATCTGATTCTTTGCTTGGGCCTGAATGTGTGGTGGTGGGGCCAAAAATCTCATTCCAACTGGCCCTTTTCTATTGAACTAAGGGCGGTCAGCAAGTGGGCATAAAATCACCTTCAAGCCACCCACAATTTGGGCAGCATGTTGGACACAAGGTTGCCCCAAATTTTGGATAACGGTCCACTTCTTTGATTGTGTGTGGGCTCAATCTTAGCTAGTTTTTGGATAATATATAATCTTCAAATCTGTCCAATATCAGGCTCCTGTTTGGATGTATAAAATCAGCTATTTGGGACCTTCAAAAAGATACCCAATCTGGACCTTTAAATGGTCTGGTATGTGGACCTAACCTGGGTCCCCTTAGACGTCCATCATGTGGAGTATATTTAACCACTCATCAGCCTTAATAGTTGAAGCAGGGAAGGACGTGAAGTCAAGCACCGTCTTACTAGGGGGATAATTGTTCCAAATCCACAGAACTTCTATGGACTCCTCACATAGAGTCCTCAAATCCATGAGGAAAAGAAAATAGAAATAATTTCTAAAAAATTTGTAAATTGATTGATGATCTCAATAAACGAGTTTACACCCCCTTAAATAGGGATAATAAGCCAAAGAAGAAGTTTCAGAATCAAACTACAACTAAAACTCTTAAAAATTGTAACTTACTATTTATATACAGTCGTGACGTCTACTAGTGCGCATGGATTTTGGCCAAAAATAATAAGTGTCTTATTTGGCTTCACTATAATGTTCTCCTAATTATTCTAAGCACTTTTCATGTTTGGCACAACTCCTAAAGCGGGTAGCTAAAGTAGCTCATCCTACCCCAAAATCATATATTGTACATCGAATAATCAATGCAGATTGCGAGATATGCCCAATTTAAGGTTTAATGGTCCGGATCACTTCTGTCGTTGACCGGGACTTTTCTGATCCATCTTGGCCATGAAACTGTCCGCGGCCTACTCTACATCAATAGTGGGTCCAATAAGCTCTCAAAACATTCATCATGTGGAGCCCTCAAACCTGTCCAAAATGGACAGTGTCTGGGGTCCACAATCTGCTCAGTGTGTGGGGCCGAGATGTTGAGAAAATTATACAGATTGATGTAATTTCTGTATAATATGGAAACCGAAAAATCACGATAATAAAATTAAGGACAGGCTGAAGCACGTCTGAAGAAACGCTGTCCTTAAAGCGTTATTTGCCGCTACTCAATTGAATTGAGTAAGCTGATAGGTTACAGGCAAATAGCTTCTAGGATACGATGAGCCTGATGTGGGTCTGCGTTCAGCAAACACGAAGGCCCACCTATTGGAACTCAATTTACACAATTTCTGGCAGTAATACAACCACACTAGCGCCTCTACAGCCACACTGCCTCACATGCCCATGCCCTCGCACCGAGCCCAAGACCAAGACCAAGTCCGAGTCCGAGTCCGAGTCCGAGACCGAGCCAGTGCCCGTGCCCGTGCCCTAGCGCGAGCGCGAGCGCGCGCGCGGGTGTTCCAGTGCGCAAGGTCCATAGTCCACGGACTACGAGGGTAAATATTATAATACTCCACTGTTTTCATTTAAACCAATTTTCCTTCTCTTCCCTTTCCCATGTGGGACTATTCCCAAAAACCCGTAAAAAGGTGTTTTTCAAAACAACTTTTATATATTATATATTATTTTATTATTAAAATATTTATATTAAAATCAATATTTTACAATAATCCCCCACTTGATTTTATAAAAATATTTTATCGATTAAACAATACTGCCAGAATAATCAGCTTATATGCATAAAGAAAGATATCTTTCGATCTTAATCTTCCCTTAGTGTAAGTATCTCAAAACTCTGTCGAAATGACTGGTAGCCGCAGCTTTGAACCAGTTATTCCTAGATAACAAAGTTGGAGAAACCACACACATATTCGCTATGTGTTTGTTAGAGTTCCCACAATCTTGCTTAGCACATTTAATGGCCATGTGCTTATCCTAATTCGTGAACGATCCCGAGAGAAAACTCCTAACTCTCATGAGAGACGGCACCATCTCTACGTTCATATAGGTGAAATCCTTCCAGTATCTCTGTTACTATAAGACACTTGTCCTATAGACTGGATTTCATTAAGAGTTCTCAGACTCAACCCTCTTACGTAACGCTCAGCACTTATCTATTATGGATGAGGTTTTATAATTTAGTGCTGAAAAACTTTTCACATATCAATGACTTGTTTTTACCCATTAAACCCAAATTTAGAGATTTTCTAACTTCAGGTTGGGTTACCATCACTGGCGGAACTTTGGTTGAAGAGTTTCAATCTCATCCCTCTAGATGTAACATTTACTACCTCTCTTGGTAGAGGTTTAGTGAAAGGATCTGCCAGGTTGTTGCTTGATTTCACATAGGAAATAGCAATGATTCTATCTCGAATCAACTGTCTGACATAATCATGTCGAAGACTAATATGTCTAGACTTACCATTATAAGTGCCGCTATAGGCTCTAGCTAATGTGGCTTCACTATCACAATGTAGTGATACAGCCGATATAGGCTTTACACAGAAAGAAATTTCTAATAGAAGATCCCTTAACCACTCAGCCTCTTTGCCTGTTGCAGCCAGGGCTATGAATTCAGACTCCATAGTCGAATGCGTTATGCAAGTCTGTTTCTTGGATCCTCAAGATACAGCTGCACCTCCTAGGGTGAATACCCATCCTGTAGTAGACTTATTGTCCCCTGCACTCGATATCCAGCTCGCATCGGTATATCCTTCCAATACGGCTGGAAACTCTGAATAAAATAGACCTAAGTCTTTGGTTGCTTTTAAGTAACCAAGGACTCTACTAATTGTATTCCAGTGTTCAGCACTGGGGTTACTAGTAAACCTACTAAGTTTACTCACAGCATATGCGATATCAGGTCTAGTGCATTGCATAGCATACATAAGACTCCCTATGGCACTCGCATATTCTAATTGTGCAACGGTTCTTCCAGTATTTTCTTTTAGCTTGATATTTGGATCAAATGGGGTCTTTGCTTCTTTTATATTTAGATGGTTAAACTTGTTTAGTATCTTCTCAATATAATGAGATTGACACAAAGCATAACCCCTACAATGTTTTTTAACTTTGATACCTAGGATGGTATCAACTTGTCCAAGATCCTTCATTTTGAATACTGAAAATAGAAACCTCTTTGTTTCAGTTACACCTTCCATTTTATTACTTATTATTAACATGTCATCAACATACAGACAAATAATAATGATACAACTACCATCTACTTTAGAATATATGCATTTGTCAGCTATATTATGCATGAAATCATGAGAAAGTATTTTGGAATCAAACTTCTCATGCCATTGTTTTGGTGCTTGTTTTAATCCATACAAAGATTTGACTAATCTACATACTTTGTTTTCATTTCCTGGTAGAACGAATCCTTCAGGTTGTTCCATGTATACCTCCTCATTGAGGTCATCATTCAGGAAAGCGGTCTTTACATCCATTTGATGGATGTGAAGATGATGTATGGAAGTTAGCGCAAATAATATCCTAATGGATGTTATCCTAGCTATAGGAGAGTATGTGTCAAAATAATCTATCCCTTCTTTTTGTCTAAAACCCTTAGCTACTAGTCAAGCTTTAAAGGTTTGGATAGTTCCATCAGTGTGATATTTCTTCCTAAATACCCACTTACATCCTATGGGTCTAGAACCTGGAGGTAAGTTAACTAGTTCCCATGTTTGATTTGACATTATGGATTCCATTTCATCGTTTATAGCTTCTTTCCAGAAAGCTGCGTCTCTAGAGGATATAGCTTCTTTATATGATTTAGGATCATCTTCTATAGTCATCACTATAGGTATTTGTCTTATAACATTTTCTCTATCTGCTTCTACAAGATGGAAAATAATGCGTTGTGAGTCTATGTAGTCATCTCCTAGACTCTTCTCTATTCTTGTTCTTTGACTCCTACGAGGTTCAATAGGAACTTCCACTATATGTGGAGTTGTGCTATCTGGTTCTCTATTAGGAGTTTGGATTTCATTATCCTTAGACTCCAAGGATAGTGAGTTCTCAAAGAACTCAACGTCTCTTGACTCTATTATTGTATTAGACTCCATGTCTAGAAGTCTATAAGCTTTACTATTTTGTGCATACCCTACGAAGTCGCACTTAATAGCTCTTGGTCCTAACTTAGTTCTTTTTGGGTCAGGGGTTCTGCAGTATGCAAGACACCCCCACACTTTTAGATATCCTAGGTTAGGTTTTCTACCTCTCCATATTTCATATGGAGATATTTTATACTTTTTAGACGGTATTCTATTTAGAATATAGCATGCTGCAAGCAGTGCCTCACCCCATAGATTTAGTGGTAACTTTGCTCTTATCAGCATTGAGTTGACCATTTCTACTAATGTCCTATTCTTCCTTTCAGCTATTCCGTTTTGTTGAGGTGTGTATGGAGCAGTACATTGATGTATCAGTTCATGTTGTTCACAGAAGTTATCGAATTCATTTGAGAAGTATTCTCCTCCTCTATCGCTACGGAGAATTTTTATCTTCTTATTTAGTTGATTCTCTACTTCTGCTTTATATACTTTAAACATGTTTAATGCTTCATCTTTGCTCTTTAATAGGTACACATACACATATCTAGAGCAATCATCTATAAAGATTATGAAGTACTGTTTACCTCCACGAGTAAAAATACCATTTAACTCACAGATATCACTGTGCACAAGATCCAACACTTGAGACGATCTTTCAACACTTGGAAAAGGTTTCTTCGTCATTTTGGATCTTATGCACACTTCACATTTTTCGGTTTCATTATCTGTGTATGAGATTAAACCATTCTTAGCCATGAACTTCAAGGTATTATACCCTATATGGGCTAGTCTATCATGCCACAGTCCAGCGGATTCAACCGTATACGCAGAAGTGCTACTTTCATTCAGAGAAAACTTGACCATCCCATTACAAGCATATCCCTTTCCGACAAAATTCTCATTCTTAGATAGAATCAGTTTACCTGACTCGTACACCACCCTTATCCCTGGTTTTTCCAGAAGATCCCCAGAAACTAAGTTTTGCCTCATGTCTGGGACGTGCAGTATATTAGTCAGAATCACTTTCTTCCCAGAGGTGAATATCAGTTCGACAGTTCCTTTGCCGACGACCTTCGATCGGACTTCATTACCCATTTGGACTTCTTGACCATCGGTCAATTCCTCATAGGTTTTGAAGGCAGATTTGTCGTAGCACACATGTACAGTAGCGGCAGTATCATACCACCAACCTGGAACTTTGCCTTGGATGGCATTCACCTCAGTGATCATGGCCACAATATCGCCTTCTTCTACTGCACTTGCCTCTTGTTTAGATTTGCGATATCGGCATACTCGAGCATAGTGCCCGGTTTTCCCACAGACATGGCATGGGCCTTTGAACTTTCCGTTCTTCTTTTGGGTGTTTTTCTTGAATTTTCCTTTATTGGGTTTCAGGGAATTGTCCTTCTCGGGATGTTTGTTATTAGAGTTCTCTACTGCATGTACCTTGGATGAGGTATTCCCGTTATCATTCTTTTTGTTCTGGTTACGGGATTCTTCCTCAATTCTAAGGTATTTCTGGATTTGTTCCAGTGTGTAGTCATCAGTTTTATGCAGCAACTTCTTTCTATAGTCTTTCCACATCGGTGGCAATTTGGCGATTATAGCCCCGACTTGAAATGATTCAGGAAGATCTATCTTTATCGCTTTGATTTTGTTTACTATTAGCTACAATTCTTGGATTTGGGGTAGCAGCGGTTTGTTATCTACCATGTTGAAGTCAAAATACCTGGCGATGAGAAATTTGTTTGTTCCTTCTTCTTCAACCTTGTATTTGAACTCTAGAGCGGCCCAGATCTCCTTTGCCGATGAGGTCTGTTGGTACAGATCATAGAGACGGTCGGAGAGTGCGTTCAGAATGTGTCCTCGACACAAGAGTTCGTCTTCGGCTCGTTTGGTGCGGGCGGCCACCTGTTCAGGTGTGTCGTCGTTGGTTGCTTCAGGTAGCGCTTGCAAATTTGTATCTAATATATAGTAGATCTTTAGCGCCATTAGAAGAAACTTCAGCTTGTCTTGCCATCTTGTAAAATTGGTTCCATCAAACCGATCAAGACGTATCAAGTCCTGATTCATCAACTTGATAGATGAAACACTGTTGGCTTCCATTACAAAAAAATACTTTAAGATTGTTGAGAAAATTATACAGATTGATGTAATTTCTGTATAATATGGAAACCGAAAAATCACGATAATAAAATTAAGGACAGGCTGAAGCACGTCTGAAGAAACGCTGTCCTTAAAGCGTTATTTGCCCCTACTCAATTGAATTGAGTAAGCTGATAGGTTACAGGCAAATAGCTTCTAGGATACGACGAGCCTGATGTGGGTCTGCGTTCAGCAAACACGAAGGCCCACCTATTGGAACTCAATTTACACAATTTCTGGCAGTAATACAACAAAGAAAAAATCCCAGAAGAAAGAAAAGAAGAGGAAAATTGTGATTTAGACTACTGCTTTAGTCAAGTCTTCAGCCACTGGTTCTGTTGAACCGTCCTAGACCACACCGTTGGTCTGTTCTGCTTGCAAATGGTTAAACCTTTGTTGTCTTGTTGCTGGAATTACTGGAGTATAAGAGAGGATTAGTGGGCTTTCTCAATTCGTATGGTAGTGCTGGATTGGTTTGTAAGATGATTTGGAAACCCATCTAGGCTCTCTTTTTATAGGCAATGGTGGCTAGGGGGTTATGGTCCAGAGACTTAAATTCCATTAAGCCATTTCTGGCTGTTGGAAAACTAGCCGTTTTATGGCCGTTTTCTGACTGTTGTGCATGGACCATTAACTCTTGCATCGTTGTTGTGAGAGGCAGCTAGAGACAAGTTAGTTTCGTTGTTGGGCTAGCCATGCAGCTTCTGTTAGCATACTGGCCACGAAGCATTAATGGCTCGAGATTATTGGCTTCTGCTTTCTCTAAATGTTTCTTTTCAGTCAGTCTATATATATTGAGAGTTCTCTCTCTCAGTTCTCTAGTCTCTCTGCAAACCAGCCACCCGCCTAAGCCATATAGTCGCACCGCGACTCGCATACGTCTCGCTCCGGTTCACTCAAGGTCGCAAAGTGCGCCACTAGCGCCTCTACAGCCACACTGCCTCACATGCCCACGCCCTCGCACCGAGCCCGAGCCCAAGACCAAGACCAAGTCCGAGTCCGAGTCCGAGTCCGAGCCCAAGCCCGAGCCCGTGCCCGTGCCCGTGCCCGAGAATACGAGGGTAAATATTATAATACTTACCAATTTCTCTTCGCACTGGAACACGCAAGGTCCATAGTCCACGGACTACGAGGGTAAATATTATAATACAAGGGTAAATATTATAATATTATAATACTTACCAATTTCTCTTCACACTGGAACACGCAATGTTCATAGTCCACGGACTACGAGGGTAAATATTATAATACTCCACTGTTTTCATTTAAACCAATTTTCCTTCTCTTCCCTTTCCCATGTGGGACTATTCCCAAAAACCCGTAAAAAGGTGTTTTTCAAAACAACTTTTATATATTATATATTATTTTATTATTAAAATATTTATATTAAAATCAATATTTTGCAACACAAGATGTGTCCAATATTGGACAACATGTGGGGGCCGGGCACGTTGTGGGCTGTTTGATCCATAGAAATTTGTTCCCGTGGACCTCAACTGCACTTCAAAGTCTATACGATATGGAAAAGCCCACTGAAGGTTAGAAAAAAACAAAAAAAAAAAAAAAAAAAAAAAAAAAAAGGAGCCAGCATGGGGGTCTAAAACTGAACCTTTATATGTGTACTAGTGGGCTCCCGAACTCTAGAACAGTCTAAGGAATCATAATTCAAGCCAATACAGGATCACCAATAGCCTAGAACTGTATCGTAGAATAGGCCAAAGTGATCTATTTCAAAATTTGCTCACGTATGACAATTGATTCTACCACAATCAATCATTTGTATAGAATTAGAATAAGTGTGATGGGACTCGTGTGTTTAGTGAATGAATCGCTTAATCAATCGCTATCAATTGGGACTCTAGTTATTGACGTAGGGAAGAGCGTGAAAGGATAATGAGAAAGATTACCATCTTTCTCAGGTGATTAAAACCTTGAATCCACAATGGTATTTTCTTGAATCCACAAGAAAAAAAAATAGAATTTTATTAATTAATAATTATTTATGTATGTGTCTTAATTACAACATTAATAAAGAAAAAATAAAATAAAAATTGTAATTATAAAAAATAATAAAATCATAACTCTAATAAAAGTCCAAATTCTAGTAAAATTCTTATAAAACCTAATATCTAAAACTAAAATTCCAAATAAATTTTTGTTAGAAGAGTCTTAGCATTATTGCAAGTTATTTCTAAAAAAAGAAGAAAATCTATAACTATAAAAATAAGGAAATACTATAAAATTGTAATTACTAAAAATAGTAATTTTCCTAAAATTTTACTTTTGAGTTGAAAGCACGTGTTTTTTTTACAAAATGAATAGATATCAGTTCACCCCACCCGTTACAGTAAAGATTGATAGGTCGAGTATACTCAAATTTGAACCATCATGTGCAATTTGGACCATGTAATTATAAATAACCTTGGACAACTTTCTTTTATACCGTTCCATTTTCACCTCTTCTATTTTGAAACATTGTATGTACACATTTTCCTTAGTTGCATTGATACATATGTCATGTGAAATCAAGGGAACCTATATATCAATTCAAACCATTAGAAAATAGGCAGAACGATCAAGTCCCTAAAGCGTAAAGAGGCGGGGCAGCTTAGACCTACTAATTTGGACTTCCATTGATTGAAGTTAGTCAGGTAAGCAATTGAAAAGTGCAATAGACAAGCTACGCAAGTCAGGTGAAGATGTAATCTGACCAACTAATGTATAAATGAATCCCTTCATTGATTAAGGCCAGTTGGGTGATCACATTGGAGAGTATAACAAACTAGCTAAGAAGACTGGGTAAGGTAAAAAGTTGAGGCCATCTATAGTAAAGTGACCCTAGTGTTCATTAAAAATCATCTGCACCAATTGTTGTGGCTAACCCTTTTGCATTCCAGCATGCATACATGCATTAGTTTTACTAGATTCTTGTACTTTCATAAATTTCTTTAAATTACTTTATTGTGGTTTTATCTCTAAATTTCTTAAAAGGGTAGTAGAGGTTTACTCATTGATATGCATGGACTATAATTAGATTTATTTATTTGAAATTCTCTTGTAAAAAAAAAAAAAAACTTAAGATTTATTATAATTGGTTTAGTGGATTTTGTGGAATGATATTGGAATTTTTATAGTGTTATTTATATGAAATTGATATGTGTGATTGAATGATTTCTTAGAATGATGAAAATTGTAACCTAAAATCCTTAGTCTCACTTATGTTATGGTATTGGGGTTAAGTATACTTGGGTGTTGGACAGGGCGTGACACCTATAAGGTAATTGAGTGGGAAATAAGATACGGGATAATGGGCCCATCTATTTGTAGGTGGGTCTCATATGAGATTTCCCTTGAACCGTTCTTTCTACTTTATTTTTGGGGTTTGAAGTTGAATTTTTTAAATTTTAAATAAAAAATATATTTGATAAGAGAGAGGAATCAGATGAGATAACCTTGAACTCATCCAATCACAATTTACAATTCTCTAAATACTTAATGTCATTTAAAATTATGAGACTAAGGGCTCACATTTGGAATCCAAATCACATGGTAAATGGAATTAATGCGAATTGTAATTCTCGGTTGTGTTTGAATGCACTGAAATCCAAAATTTATGTTCGGGTGCCTACAATTAGAATGATCCTAAATTAGTAAATGTGACGTTTGATATAATAATTGCAATAAGCTCATTGAAATATATGCTTTGATTAAAGAAAAAAAAAGAAATTTTTTTTTAATGAATTTCTGTTACACCATAAAAGTGTACCTACTTTTGAAAATCCAACCATTTTTTTGCATTTGTATCCTATTCTCAACCTTCTAGATAAGATTCCAATTCACATGATTTTACTACGTTCAATTTCATGTTGATTCCAATTTCCACTGTTTACCATCAACCAAGCAACTCTTTTTACACATATGCATCCATTTACCTCCTATTACAACCATTTGCTTTAAACAAACTACTCAAAGGATAAAATGTCCAAAACAGTTACTGGCTTTATATATAGCATAGCTTATTATTATTGCTCTTGCTGTTTGGCATTGCCTTCTTCATCATTGTCATTGGTAGCGGTGGCCCGCAATGTCTTTATTGATCCGTTGCATTTTGGTGATTTTTTTCAGAATTTTTAAAACTGTTTTTTTTCTTTTCTTTTCTTTTCTTTTTCTTTTCATATTTTCTAGATTTTTTGAATAAAAAATATAACTGTACTAAAATAAAAAGGTTTGATTGGGGTCATTTATCTTTTAGATATTTAAGTATCTCCATGGACTTTTTAAAGTTGGGAGTAGGGAAAGATTGGATTCATCCTCCTATGTCAGACACCCAAAAAACCAAACATGTAATAGATCCATACCATTCATTGGGTGGGCACTACGGAAGATGGTATGCAGAACAAATGTCATATTAGACATTACCAATGAATATAGACCGTTAGTGCCCTCATCTAAGTTGTTAATCGGATTTTTAGGATCATCTCATGAGTGTGACTTTTTGATGTAGATAGGGTCGCATATACTTTCATGGCAAAGATGGACCAGAGAAGGCCTGATCGGTGGTGGAAATGATCCCGACCGCTGGACCTTAAATCAGTCGTATCTCTGACTGAGATTTTCAACACATTATTTATGACAACCAACCTGTCTACGCCGGTTGCCCATGCCAAACTTGTGAGATTCCAACGGATGAATAGACAAAAGTCTCATTTAGTTTCATTTCTACCATAAATAGTAAGTTTTGATTAGAGTATTACATTTAATCCTTTTGAGTTGTAGAAATCGTGCCCAACATGAAAAGGATCACTTAGAACAGTTAAGACAATAACATGGTTGGGCCAAATTGGACACTTATTATTTTTAGTCATACCCATGAAGTCTAGTAGGAATAGAGGTCATCTATAAATAGTAAATTTATTATTTATAATAAGTAATGTTTTTTTAGAGCGTTTGAGCTGGAGTTTAAGTCTAAAATTCTGTCCTAGATTTAAGTTCGCTAAAGAGTGGTAATTTCATTTTTTAAAAATCATTGATCAAAATATTTCAAATTTATTAAGAATTATTCCTGATTTTACCCCTCGTGGATTTGAGAAAGTTATGTGAGAAGTCCAGAGAGCTTTGCAAATTCTAAGTACTTATACCTTAAGGAAGACGGTGATCGACCTCATCACATTCTTCGTGCGCTACTTTTGAGCTATGGACTGACTAGATCTCATCTAAATTTGCCCATGCTTTTGGACGTCCAAAAATGGGTTTCATGTTAGAGATAATAATCTGGGAGTTCCAAAAGCCGCATCGACAGTTACTCGATGGGGGGGCCATCCAATCAAAGGCCAGAGCTTGCATTTCTTGGATACCCCAAAATTCACATTGATCAGATAACTCTACCAACCAACCCAAGGGTTGCTGATAGATCATCCAAATATTGAAATAATGGGCCCCACCATAGCCAGAGCATACCCTGCAAATCTCCCAGTTTGAAATACTATAGTTTTTTAATGTTTGGCCTTTCCTGTAGTTGATGTGTACTGGCATTGCTCTCTCTCTCTCTCTCTCTCTCTCTCTCTCTCTCCTGTGCATTTTTATAGTGCGTTTGGCAACAATTTCAAGTCAGAAAATATTCTAGACAGATTGACTCTCCGCATTATTATCTTTTAAGAAAGAATGGCTTTGGAAGAATAGCTTTTGGATGCAAATACTCTTAAAAAATATATTATACATTTCTTCCTTCCAAATTGATTAAAATAAAATGTCTAATTATAAATCTCCATCCTGAATTTCATGGAACATTTCATTAGTTGCTCATTCCAATCAAATGTTCCTAACCATTGATTAATGGTCGACAAAAGGAACGGTACTCGATTTAACGGACAAAATGAATCATGGATCTTGATCGTCCATCATATAGGCCCAGCGGCCGCTTCTACTTCCTCCTGCCTCTGAACAATTGCTTTGATTTGATAATCATATTTATTTAACGATGGCCCACCAAAATGGACGTTCCAAATCATTTATGATTTTATTGATGTGGGTTGTCCACAAGGTAAATCCAACTTTGACTCTGAATGCCTCTAAAGATGAATTTTTGGTCTGATTATGTTAGCCATTGATCAGTGGCCAACAAAGTATACCATCCAAACTATTTATACGAAAAAGGGTCTGATAGTAGATTATGTTGTCGGCCCCACCTATAGTTCCTCATGTCCCTCTCAAGAATCACTTCAGTATGATCATTTCTAGCCATCTGATCAGTGGCCAAGAAAATTAACAGCCCAGATCATTTATGTAAAAAATCTAACTCTAGGGGACCTAGGTTGGCCATTACCTTTGTTTTACGTTGATGTGATGATCCTAGGCATCAGATCCTTGGCCAACAAAATGGACGGTTCATGATTTATAGAAATATCTAATTATAGATTTGGACTGTCCATATGTAGGCCCCCCACGTTTGATCCTCCTTTCTGGACGCGGATTAGATACTGACAGGTTGAGTAGCGAGACTCGCTACTGAAGTGACGTCACCAAGTTCTGTGGACCCCACTACGATATATGTGTTGTATCCACAACGTCCATCCTTTTGGAGATATCATTTTAAGGTGTGAGCCAAAGAATGAGGCAGATCCAAAGCTTTAGTGGACCCCACAACAGGAAACAGCAGGAAGATTAATGCCGACCGTTGAAACCTTCTTAAGGCCCACCATGATGTTTTTTTGAAATCCAACCTGTTCAAAAGTTAACAAAGACATTAAATAAGGGAAAACACAAACATCAGCTTGATCGAAAACTTTTGTGGTCTTTAGAAGTTTTTAACGGTGGCGTCACTCTCCCCACTGTTTTCTGTGGTGGGGTCCACTTGAGCTTTGGACGTGACTCATTCTTTGGATCTCACCTTAAAATGATCTCTCCAGATGGATGGACGGCATGGATACAAAACATACATTATGGTGGGGCCTACAGAACCTGGTGACGTCACTTGAGTAGCAGTCTCGCTACTCAACCTGTCAGTAGCCAATCCGCGTCCCTCCTTTCCTATACTATGATATGAAGACCCTAACCATCTGATCAGTAGACTATAAAATAGATAGTTTAAATCTTTATGACAGTTTTGTTAACAGATCCAGGCCGTCCATCTTATGAGCCCAGTTCTGATAATAAACTAAAGGTGGGGCCCACGTATTGGATTTCCCATCATGTGGGCCTAGCAGTTGTTGGACTAACAAAGTGAGATTGAAATAAATTCTTGAGAAAAATAGTTCCAAGCCATTTCTCCTGAGAAATAATTCTAGGCATGTTTTGAAATCCAGTAAGAATTCGAATAGCTACTCGATGGAGAATCAATTCAATTCTCTGCAGGAGAAAAAGTGAAAATAATTGATTCTTGGGGCTGTGTAGAAACTCAATACTTAGGTTGACAACAGCAAAGGATTGAGAGAGAGAGAGAGAGAGAGAGAGAGAGAGAGAGAGAGAGAGGGGAATTTTAAAAAGAAAAAAAGATAACATATAGAATACAGCACAAAGCCTAGAACAAGAGAGAATATAATATGAAATTGATGGTAACCGCAAGAAAATGAAATAGACCCACCAACAACTTCAAGCAAATGAATGGACAGACCAAACCAATACAACCACGCAATTTTTAAAATATATATATAGAAAGAAATAAGATAGAACAATAATCCAAGAAACCCGAATCATGGCATCATCTGTTACAGGACCCAAAGGCCATGGCCCCACCCAAAGTGACTAGATAAGCATTTGATAGACTTTACTGGGCCACACCTACTCGTACCTTGATAAGACAACATTTCTTTTCTAGATAACAAGACAAGATGACCCTTCATTTTTCTTTAGGGGGCACTATCTACACCTCTTCGAATTGATAGATACACCCATCCTTCCTAGGTTTGGTCATAAAACATTTCAAAGTTGCATGATTGTGTAACCAAAACCAAAAAGGATGGTGAAATAGTCCATCAAAGTGGGTGCTGATGACAGTTCCCTTCTCTGATTAATCTCTGAGGAATTACTTCGTACTCCAGCAGAGAATGACCAAGGCATGTGCATGTCAAACCAAACCGTCCAAATCATCCGTCTCACTGTAGATGGACCATCACCTGAAAGTCGCATTGAATGGTTGATCGTAAATGTCCGGATTTCCACTAAACAGATGGTTAAAATGAGTCAATGGTCTGTATTCAACAAACAAAGCCCATCAATCGATGTTTAGGTCCGTCCAATCAAATCCAGATTAAGGGTCTCTGCACCATCTGCAATGGGACCCATGATTTGGTCAACATGGTTTTGATCGACGGACATGAATGCTACATGTTACATTGATCACTTGTACACAGAAGTGATACTCTGCTAGTGCATGGAATGACTCTACTATATATATGAATCTT
Organism: Magnolia changhungtana; assembly: GCA_030180095.1. Lineage (NCBI taxonomy): Eukaryota > Viridiplantae > Streptophyta > Magnoliopsida > Magnoliales > Magnoliaceae > Magnolia > Magnolia changhungtana. The sequence goes on along the minus strand of JASAUF010000516.1, from coordinate 1,565,614 downwards.
ATTAGTGGAAGCTGTCAACTCAAGCTTTATTTGAACTGACTTTGTGAACAAAGTATCCAAAACCAAAATTCAAAAAAAAAAAAAAAAAAAAAAAAAAACATTTCTTTCCAATCTTCTTATCTTGGAATTCCTGTACCCCAAAAGCAGGATCAATGGCAACCAGATGTTCTTCCCCTCAAATGGCAATTTCAGGTGGTAATTTCAACAAGAAGCCTGGCACCAGAGTTTTCATGCTCCATAACAGCCACTTTCCCCCCAGTGGAACATCTACTGCCTTGATCAGGTCCTTCAATCTCAACAAGGTCTGTCTTTCTTTCTATTGCAAACCCAGCACCATCTAAGAGTATGCTAAAAACGATGAGAGTGCGTTTGGATGTACCGCCAAATCATATTTGGCAGGTCTTTGAAGCCAACATTATAATATGCGCGTTTCTGGTGACACCCATTGCCGAAAATGGAACTCATGTTAAGTGGGCTTCCATTTTTTTTACTTTTCTTTTTCTTTTTCATTTCTTTCCTGCTGCATATTAGAATGGGAAGGTGAGAACTATCTAAATTGCAATTTGGTGCAAGCCCATTGTATTGGAACTCAGAACTGGGAACTTCCATATTCAGCCTAAGTTTACAGACATTGCATGATCTCCATCAGTTTCTTTCTTTCTTTCTTTCTTTCTTTCTTTTTTCTTGAAATTGAATATGACAGGTTTTTGAGGATCAGTCAAGGGGAATCGTCTGTTACAGAGATGATAGAGGGGAGGTGATCTGTGAAGGATACGATGAGGGCCCACGTTTCCGCCGACCGGCCTTGCAAAAGGTTTACCATCGAAGGTAAATTCTGAATCAAGTATGATACAATCAATTGAAGAGGTCGCCTTATTTTACTTTATCTTATACCTTTCAGCTTGCCTCGGCATTTCCAAATTCTTGATTTCCTTCAAGCAACCCGGCTTCTTGAAGATATTGTTGAGAAGGGTGCTGCAGCTCAAGAGGACTAAGATCTGAGGTTCCTGAAGAGCAGTTTCAATGAATGCATGTATATCCAAGTAATACTCATGTGTGAACAAGAAAAATCAAGAGAACAGACCAAGGTGTCTTTCTTCAATAATCAATAACAGACTATTAATCTCAAATGGAGATTGTTTCCATGTAAATGATAATATGATTTGGATGACATTTAATGTTCTGATTCAAGATTTTTTATTTTTTATTTGCTAGCTACCCCTTTCCAATTAGCAAAGAAGAAGAAGAAGAAGAAGAAGAAGAAGAAGATACAATGCATCGGTTCAAGCCAGCCACCTTGTATTGGTTTTGAACCTTATCTAAACCCGAATTAGCTTCCCTGTAAGTAGGTTCCCAGAACATGATCTGCTCAGGCGAGAAGAGCGAGGTGTACCCAGTTTTTGGAGGAGCTGAGCAACAGAACAAGGTTACAGGGTTTCAAAATTATTTTGAGTTCCCCTTCGATGTAAACCATTGTGTGAATGAGTTGACTCGGTGAATTTTTGAGAACCTGATTGAAACTCTTTCTATCTAAGAAGTGGAAATAATGCCCATGACGTCACAAAGAAATGGTCCAGAAGCAGCGTGCATTACCATTGCAGCTGACAACCTGTCAAATAGTCTAGGAAGTCGCCCTCAACTACCAGTTGACTCTTTGTTTGTATAGTCTGCGAAGTTGCCCTCAAGTACCAATCAGTGTTTGAAATATCGGTATCGCATTACGTATCACATCCTTGGGATAAAACTACGTATTGGTTATCGAATGGGATATATCGTTTGTATCTAGTGATTTATCGCACTTTTTGGGAAACATTGTGAAAATGGTTGAATTTTTCAACGAAACATCAGGGATTGTTAAAAAAAGACCTTAATACACGCTTTTAAATCATAACATCTCAAAAAAGAAGTGCATATAATAAGTTTCCTTTGTATAGGGTTGTAAGCTATGCGCTATCTAACTGAACTAATGCAACTATATTCAAATTGAATGCAGAACATTTCGAGCGTAAGTGATGATAATTTCATTGAGCACTCCTAAATACTTCGAAATTAGTCTCAATTGACGGCTGGTCGAAGGAAATTTTCGAAAAAAATAATATTTTAATATTTTTAAAATAATTTTTAATTAAAAAATAATTTTTATTTACCAAAAATTGACAAGGCCTTAACAAATCAGTAGATCAGCCCCTATACATGCTTGATTTCATGTTTGGAGTGCAACATTACAAGAAATTTGGAAGAAATAGGGGAAATTTTGAATTTTCCCCAAAATTTCCTCAAAACATACCACCTACACTCAAATTTCAAAATTAGAGTGTATGTGATGATGATTTCATCAAATACTCCTAAATACTTCGAAATTAGTCTCAATTGAATTTTGAAAAAAACATGGAGAACATAAAGAACCAATGAATATCAAAATCAAAGCTCCGACTCCATGATTTTTTATGCAAAACATGAAGAACTAATGGTTTATAACCATTTAACTTTGATTTAACATAATTTCAACAAACAAAAAAGGATTGAAAATTGAAAATGTTCACCGGATCAAACATGTGGGATTATCGGCATTACATGTGTATATTGTATCGCAAGGGTGGGATACAAGATATATTGTGGGATATATCAGCCTATATCATCTATATTTAAAACGTTGGTACCTATTGAAGACTCTTTGTTTGCCATTTTCTTGATTTTATATAATAAATATCTAATCATCACAAGATAAACACGAAATGCCCACACAGACGAACAGGATCCTAAGCAGGTATTTGGGAACTGACCAAAATGACCCCAAGTAATTTTCAGGTATCGGCAGAATCCCTTAATTTTTCCTGGATGGAAAATTCCTTCTTTTCAATCACAACAAGGCCAAACGATCATGCAGTTGTAAAACCTAGAATATGCTACTGGATGTTTTGCATTTTTCTTTTTGTCTTCCTTTGGTTAGAGAAGGAAACAACTGTGGGTCTCACCAAGATCCATTGGCGAATTTTCTCTTGTGGCACGGAGGAATGCACACGAAGGCGGGTCAAAAAGTTTGGCAACTTGCAATTCTAGCCTGCCTTTGGTTCCTTTGGAGGGAGAGGAACAATAGATGTTTCGGGAATTGTTCGGGGCAAGTAGAGGGAGTCTTTCAAGTAGTGAAAAGGTCTGTAATTGTATGGGTAGTGGCCTCGAAGGCTATAGTCCGTTTCTCGGAAAGCTGGGTGGTCCTATAAGGGCTTCTAGGTTGTTGTATTTTGTTTTTTTCTTTTGTTGTTTTGTCTGGCTTTGGCCTTGTTTTTATTTTTATTTTATCATCATTAAAATAAATAAATTAAAAAAAAAAAAAAAAAACAAGGACAACTACAGAACAAAAAACATTCTTGCTCCAAATGTGTAATATGGCAAATGTTAATCTCATCACAAAGCACTAGGTCACAGACTGACAAATTTGCGGCAAAAATAATGGGAAAACATGATACACACACACACACACACACACACACACACACACAAAGATGCATACTATGGGAAATTATCTAGTGCAAACATTTTGCTGGAGACCCCAACAACATGTGTTGAGGAAATCCCTTCCAACAATCAGATATGCCCTCCCGCATTTGGCCACAATGGGGAGCAAATGGTTTGTTGTGGGCCCCACCAACATCTGTTGATGAAATCCACTCCGACAATCAAACACACCATCCCTCATTTGGCGACATGTGGTGCAAACGGTTTATTGTGGGCCGCACCAACATGTATTAATGAAATCCACTCCGACAATCGGACACCCTCCCACATTTGGCCATGAACCACCAACCCCTCAGTTTTAGCCATGATCCAGTAACACGTTGATGAAACCACTTCAACAATCAGACACACCTCCCTCTTTTGGCCATGAGCCCACTAATCCAACCCAACCCAATCCATCCGTCTGTCCATGCACTCATGCTTACATAGATATGCAGAAAGTAGCATACATGCATGAAGAGAGAAAAGAGATTGTTTCCCAGAAATAGGCTATGCATTGCTTTAAATTTTCATTAAATACATGAACAAATTTTGTACAGATATTTCATTCAGAGGTCATCTAATATTGTACCTCTGATGAAAATTTCATGGCTAGGACATCCTTGTTCTACATCTTTAACAAAAAATTCAGTCTAAAACAAGAAGAATATAAATGAGGCTGCAACCAAAACATTTTTTTTTTTGGAAACAGTGGAAAACGAGATGATCGATTCCCAACTTACCCACCAACATATACAGGCATGGAGGACAGCATTATTCTTGAGAGAGGCCCTGGGAATTTTCTTCAGTGAGGTCAGTTACTACACTGTCGGGGATGATGGTAGGAGGCAACCAATTATCTGGGACCATAAGAAAATACGCGGACATGGCTTTCCTGAACCTCTTCTTGTATTGCATGGGTGAAATCACAGTTGGAGATGCATTTTTTGGGCCGCCCAAGATGCCTGAAGCCTTCACCCATGTCTCCAAGTGCTTGTCCCATGTGTACTGCCTCATGAAATCGATTATCCCCAGAACCAGCTCATGCTTCTCCTCATCCACCCCCACCAGTAATGAATAATCCATTACATCAATTGACTGCAGTAGCACCATTATAATTAAAATATTAGCAAAGGAGACAAAGACAGGCAGAATTCGAATTAAAAAGAAAGCTCCAAATACCCTTAGTCTTCATTGCATGAAAAAAGGAATAGCCATGTAATGATTATGCTGAACAGTAATGATAGAACCTTTTTTTACATGGAAAAGACGAGACTTTTCATGAAGACTAGTATTTCTACAATAAGGAGTGCCTCTATGATGCAGGACGCATGCATGTGGCTAAATAATGAGGTGAGATCATTCAGCAAATTAAATTAATTAATCAAAATCACAAAACATGCTAAAATCATCAAACATCTCAAGATTCCCACAAGAAACCATGAATAGTCTAAGCCACAATTAACAAGCTATGCCATGCATGATTATTAAATACTTGAAACGAGAATCTAATGGATGTAAGAACATCCAAATAGCATAGGAACACGTCTATTTCAAAAGGGAAGACCAAATACTACCTAAAGCTTGCTAAATTAGGTTGTAGGTAAACCTAGGGTTTAGGGAATTTGGGGAAATGTTGAAATTAGGGTATAATCAGTTCAATTGGCTAAGGGGTTTTGGAGCTTTAGGTATTAATTGAAGGGAATCAGGGTGCCATAGGATGTTAGGGATTTTAGGTTAATTAGGGAAAATAGGAATTTAGGGTTTTGGAGATTTGGGGAATAGGAAATAGGGCTAGGGTTTAGGGTAGGGAATGAAGGGGTTTTGATGAGATAGCATAAGGGAATCAAAGGGGGAAAGAAGGGGCCATACGAACCAGCCTTGGGCTTCACATGTGTCGTCATATGGTCACATGTGTGTGGTTTGGGGCTAGGTTTTGGGTTCCCTAGGGTGGGGTTTTGATGAGGAAGGTTAAGAAAAAGAATGGGGAAGGATTCTAGAAGGGTTGAAGAAGGGCTTTGCATTGATCTTCGTTCCAAATCTCTTGGAATAGGTCTTCACATCACATGAAGAGGGAAAACAAAGAGTTTTTTCGAAGAAAAATAATCCACCATCAGAGGTCACACGCCATAAGGACACTGGTGCTCTCCTCCTCCTTGTGTACACTAGAACGGGTGGCATATGGATGTCCTCATCATTCTAGCTCAGGAACATTAGAGCATAAAAGAACCACTTAACATCCAAGGTGCGACCATCAAATGGAAAGTTATAATGGAAGGTACAAATTTAACTACTGATATCAGATGGTTATTGTCTAACCAGTTTGATGGGCTGTGCTTTATAGACATCCGAGCGATGATGACATCATGTAGCTCCTTAATCTCATTCTCCATCACCTCTTGAATCTCGATAATTCGAGATTTAAGTACCTCCATCGTATTCATCATATCATCATTGACTTGCTTGATCACCTTAGCATGGACTTACTGGGTTCCCTCCAAGTTCCCCAACCTTTCATCCCCTCCAACCATGGTAAGCTCCAACCTGCCAATACAATTATCTAACGAATCAAAATCCATAATCACCCTTAAGTCATTGGACCAATCCCTCTTCTGGTTTTTGGATGAATAACGCCTCTTCTCGATATTAGAGATTGCACTTACCTCCAAAATTGATATGGTACTAGCTAAACCCACTAGGCTTTGATACTAACTTTCACGGACTCACTAACTCCTTAGAATCCTCACTCGTACAACACTCATATAAACTTGAATGCTACTTGAGTCAACGTAACTCCTAATTACACCACCGATCACTACAACCAAGGACTTAGCGGGAATGTAAAAGAACAACAAGGGAGAGAATGGGAATGTTTATATTGCACAAAGGAGGAATGCTTACAAGGGAGAGGAGTTGAGTCCCAAATGAGGGGACTCCCCTATATAAAGACCTTAGATCTCTCTAGACACTTTACATCAAGGCTTAGATTGTTCCATGTGTCATTCATCCAATGGCCAAAATCATTCTAGAAAACTTCTACACTCTTCTACACTTGTATTAGCTACTAATCTCACTACAGACCTCCAAAAGCTTCCAGAGATCTCTACACAATTCTACGATAGTATATTCTCTATATCTTCTACTATATACAAGGCTCTCATATGTATGAGTAAGAAGTGGGTTTGACATGAGTCAACCTCCACACTCGTGACAATAGTCTTCAGTGAGGGTAAAGAGAATACTCTCTTCCTAAGTAGTGTGTAATGAGTAATGACTATCATGCCCTTCCTGGGACCTTGGGGTTTATATAGATGTTAAAGGTTGATGAAGCTCCACATGATTTCCATCATGCAGAATTGTCGACATGGTGACCCCTAATTGGTCTGTAGTGTGTGGCATCTGCTTTATTGGACAAGCGGCGTGCTTTGGCACAAGAGAGAGAGAGAGAGAGAGAGAGAGAGAGAGAGAGAGAGAGAGAGAGAGAGAGAGAGAGAGAGAGAAAATAAAAAAATCCGGCTCCATTGAGTGGCGCCTGATGTGTTTGAGCATGGCGAGGAGCAAACCTGCATTATCGAGCAGCACAACAGGTGAACCTGCATGGCCACTGCAGCAGTGGCCCCCAGCAACTAGATCCTGCACTGGTCCTGCTAGTAGTCTATGCTATTAGCCAGTGTTTTGAATAGTGTTTGCAGCGTAGCACCTAGCATAGCTATAACGCTACATAGCACATGCAAGTAGCATAAGTTGTATGCAACATATGCTATGCAGCTACGCAGCTACACTATACACCGTATCGTGAAGCATAGGCTACAACATGTTTTCGGTTTTAAGCCATAACTTTTAGGTATTGTGCAGTATTAGTTCAACACTGATTTAAATATGGTGGTGACTCATCCTCCTAACATGTGGCATTGAAGTACAGCTAGACCATCCAAACTTTGGGTCCTATTGTGGATGGAGCACATGTCTAGAATTACATCTAAATTCACACATGGCACTAAATAACATGCGTGCCAAGTGTATGACTGAAGAGTTAACAACCATTTAAAATGGTGCAAAACTAACATCGGAATGTAGCTTTTATAAAACAAAAGCTATTTGAAAGAGGGCTTTCAAAAGGCCTAGCACTTGACCGCATGACACTTCTAGCCTAAAAAAAAATGGAGATCAGATTCTCCCAATTTGGACAAGCGTTCAAGATGAAATTAGAAGGGATTGATAAGACTTATGAGAAGATCATTTGTCTAAATTTTCATATGCATTGAAGCGTGCACAAAAAAGGAACAAGATCCCCCCATTTCATGTTCGTATGGCTGTGTAGCTCAAGATTAGGATTTTTCTAGTTGATCTAGAGCTAAATAGAGGAATGTTTCTTACTCTTAATCTCAATTAGCATTTTACTTTATTTTGATTTATAATGATTCACTTAGGGTATCTTACATTTTTTCATATTTTTTTCCCCTTTTTGAGAAATCGGTACCTATTTAGTATTGTAGAATAAGCTACTTCTACAAATATTTGTTACATGGGGCCTACTGTGGTGCTTGTATGGTATGGCATCCAACCCATCCAGTCCATCCTGAGGGCCACCATGCGACAGTAGTGGTTTTTGAGTGGTTGTGCATTGGGTTCTATAATGTGGCCGATGTGATGATTGGAAATGCTGAAGTTCTTCTGTATGGTGATTGTCCATTACTTTCTATCTTGTGGCCTGATATCCAACTCATCTAGTTTGATAGGAATGATCCAAGTGTTTGAAGTAACATTATTGCTACAAGTTTCACTGGTTGTGGCTATGGAAATAATATTGATATCGCCAATAATCGGAAATATGGGGAAACATGGGGAAAACGGTGGATTTTTTCAATGAAACTTCAAGAGATACTAAAATACACATATTTGCATATTTAGGAATAAAATTTTGTAGAAGAATGCATACATAATAAGTTTTTTTTTAACACCATAAAAGCATACATAATGAGTTTCCATTTGATAGGGGCCTAAAAGCATGTGTTGTCATAAGAAATCAGTCCAACCATCCAACTTTGCATCCAAACACCCATCAATATTTCAGAATATCGACAACACACGATATTTTGCCGAGAAATCATCGACAACTAGAAAGGAAACAAAAGATTGTGGTCTCGATATCGCCCATGTCACGGTAATATTATCGTCAAGAATGTGAACATTACATATAAACATGCACCCATAAATGAATTTGAAATGGAAATTTTGTTAATGAACAGATTTTTGGAAATATTGAAACATTGGCTATATTATCGAAATATCACCGTTACAATGGAGATACAAGCAACACCAGGAATTTATACAGTCGAAAATGTTGGTGACACATTGGCGATACTTAACTATACATCGCCAGTACCCGGAATTTCTAATACTACCAGAGTTATTGGTATCAATACTAGTGTTATCAATATCACTGAACTAGAGATATAGATACTATTGGTGATATTTCAATAATATCAGGGATACTCCAAACAGTGTCCAACTAATGTAGTTTACTTAGAAACTTGTTGATGTCATTGGTTTTGTTTTGAATGTAATTTGGGTTAGCTTTTGATAACTTGTTTTTTAACATGCTTTTACTTGAAAATAGAAGCATAGTTTTTTTTTTTTTTTAGGCATTCTTCGTTTTGCTATTTTTATATTTATGTTTAATATCTACCATGTTTTCTCCTATTATTTTACTTTAAAAAACAGAAATATTTTGTAGCATACGCTACACACTATAGAAGGATGAACATTATGCTATATGCTATGTACTATTGAAAACAATGTTGATCACACTAGTGAACTACTAAGGGCTGCACCACTAGTGCAATAACGTGCTCAATCTGGATATGGGTACATGCTACATGTCAAAGATACAACAACAGTATTCAAAGGGAAAATAGTCCACCAAAAAAGTATTTTAGGGCCCCCACATCTATAGTGAAGCACGTCAGATTCACAGTTCGGATCATTGAGCTGTGTGTGTGTGTGTGTGTGTGTGTGTGTGTGTGTGTGTGTGAGAGAGAGAGAGAGAGAGAGAGAGAGAGAGAGAGAGAGAGAGAGAGAGAGAGATGCCATTTCTAATGCATATGTTTTATAGTGAAATCATCTAACAGGCCAGGCCTATAAGCTTTGTAATAAAGCTTGAGTTTGGCCCAAATAATAGACAGGCTTATTTTCAGGCCCAAACTCAGCCCTTCGGCTTGATTTAGCAACCTAAGCCCAGCCCAATTGGGCCAAACCCAAAGGCCCTACTGGTTAGCCCAACCCTTGACGATCCTATTCCAACATAACTTGGGAATGCAGCTCTGTGTTAAGGGCATTTTGGATATGAGGAAATCCAAAGGTTTCCATTAATGTGACCTCTTATGTTGTTTGGATAGCAAAAGAAAATAGGGGATTCTACTGAGCAATCATAAGCCTTTTTCCATAGTTTGGATTCCCAAGCACAAGATACAAAGTAACCATTGTGAGAGGAATATGAGATTTTCACTAGCTATCCAAACGACAGGCCTACAAGTCAAAACCATGTTTGCATGGAGCCTTTGTAAATAACCATTACATATTGATTGAAATTTCCAATCCCACAATAAAGATTTCTTGAATCCAAACATGCTCTAAAGGCAAAAAGCTATCAGCACAGTCAAAGGTCCATCCATAGATACTCTCATCATTGTATGAAGCATCAAGGTGCAATATGCTTACCGCAAGAAAAGAAGTATCATTCCAAACAGCTCTTTCCAACAACCGCTTTGCCTTATTCCCCACAAAAATTGGAGAAGTTGGCATAGCTTCAATCAGGTTCTGATCTAGAAGAACTTTATTGGCCCCACTTGAATCCGGATTATACCGTGATCGTGAAGATCCCTTGAGGTCGTAAAGCCTTGATACGTTCCGTCTGAAAAAAAGATTCTCCATAACCAAAACATCCATCTTTAACTCCTTGCCTCCTTTCAGCTGCTTTGATGTAACCTTTCCCACCACATCAACAAGAGAGTATAAGTTCCAAAAAACAACAATAAAGATCAGAAAGGCAACGCATAACCATCCAAGTAGAGAGTCCTAAAGCCTCGGTGGAATTTTTTCCCCCTAAAATTTTGGCCAAGTTTGCTTAGGGTGTTTGATCTTTTTTCAACTCTATTTGATTGAAGAGGTTCTTACATTTATTTTAGTCCTACCACAGATGCCCCCTCAGTGGATCATGATTATTTATTAAATTTTATATATATATATATATATAAAGTTAGTTTTATCGCGTTATACTTTGCACTAAATACTTCCCTTCAAGCTTCATCTTCATCTGAAAGTCACCTGCCTTTTCTTTGGCATCCAAGAGATGAAAATATCATTCCATATTTTAGACGTTTCCTCTTCTCAACCACCCAAGACATCTGTTTCCTCTTCTCAACCACCCAAGATGTCTTTTCTCCACGCATTTATCATAACTTTTAACAATTTTAATTTCTGAAAGAGAACAAAACCTACTCCCCCTCGAATCGACAGTGAAGACCACCATTCCTTCACCTTTTCCGAGAATCTATCAGTCTCTTACCAAGCGAGTTTGAACCTGAAAGGCCGAGGGCCCCAATCCTATTCATCAATCTCTAACAAAATCAGGCAATGGTTAGATATTGGCCGTGACAGACCTCTCTAGTGCACAAGTGGTAACTTCTCTACCCATTTAGGAGAAAGTACGTAGCGATCTAACCTTGATTTAATAACCTTTACCTGCCCATTTGACCATGTAAACATTACTTCTCCCATTGGTAAATCGATCAACTCATTTTTAATAATCCATTCTGAAAAACTGCTCATGCTTCTTGTTATCCTCCCTCCATTTGATTTTTCATGTGAGAATCTAGACACATGGAAGTCCTCTCCCACGTACCATGGTAAAGGCGACCTTCTGTGACATACATCCAGCTCTGACCAAAATTGTGACCTCATACATGGTCTGTTTGGTTCATACACTGCCAAAAATACATGTCAGAATCCCGATAAAAATTCTTTAAACACCAATGATAAAGAGAATTGACCCTTCCAACCAGAATACCTCCCGATGACCCAATTGCATCTAAAGCCTCCCATTCTAAAGATTTTCCCCATCACACCAATTTGACCATACCTTCATCTAAGTCTTGCCATTTAGTTTCTTGAAACACTACAAATTGAATCTTTTGCACATTTCTTTGATCTGAGATCTCTTCTGTGCACACCCCAGTCCCCTCACATTCCAACTCTATTTGCATTGATCATCTACTGATCCCAATTGCCCCTGTTGTGCATCGGTCATAGTCTCGCACCCATCACTGACTCTCCCAACTTCCAGCCACAATACCTTTTCATTGGTACCTCCTCCCTATACATTCATATCGTGACATATAATATGCCTGCCATTTTCCTTTACAAATTCAAACAGTGCCACGTAGTCCTCCGGCCTGTCGCCAAAAGTCACTCCGACTAATCACGCCATTTCCATTGTCACTGTCTTGATTCAATTCATCCCCTGAGCCATCGAGAGTCTGCCGATCTGCAACTGTCCATAAGCTGACCTATTTACCTCAGACGCAGGAACTGAGGCCCCATATTCCTTCAACGCATTGTTCCTCTAATCTCTGATTACCAGTGGGACTGCATCCTGCCGCTCCGATCTATGAAAATCACCTTCGGCAAGTATGCCATCCTGTCCTGCGTGCAAAGCGTTTCTCCAGCCCCAAACTTCTCTTCCTCCCTGGCTTCTGGAAAAACCACCATCTGAGAATCTTCGAGCCGTTTCTGAAAGTCTGCCACGTCCGGCTGCGAACGTCAATCCTGCCTTGCTTCTGCTTCTTTTTCTATTTGGGTGCTATTATCTGAAGGATTTAAACTACCTTCGGTGTCAAAATCCTTTGAAACAGTATCTTCGCATGTGCCCCTTTTGAAGTTCAGCACCACAAGTGTGCAGGGGTTTTTAGCGTTCGCACGCGTCACTTCCTCCATACGTGCTGGAGAAGTTAAAAACTGCTCATTCAAAAAACCCTTTTTCGGGATATCCGACCATTTCAAATACCAGTTGTTCCTTTAAAGGGAGTGAGTAAATTACTCAAAAACCCAAAAGGCTCAATCGAGTGATCAAGGAACTCTCCTTGAACTTGGAGAAAAAAAAAAAAAAAAAAAAAAAAAAAAAAAAAAGAGGAGACCATGACTCTAAAATTCAAAAGAAGAAAAAAAAAATACTAACTCTTTTAAACTCAAGAAACTCAATCAAGTATAAGATTGATTTTTTGACTTGAAACAGACTATGTACTTGTAGAGTCCTAGTCACTTCTTCAAGATTTTGAACCTTGGTTTGAAATCATGTCTTACTTCCAAACTCTCATGGCTATACATTGTTAATCCTCGACCACCAAAAATCACAGTTATCCTCACAACTTGCCTGAATGCCCTAAGAATAAGTATTCAACATTTTTTTAGCCATGAAAAAACCAACAAGATTAAAAGGGCTTCAAACAATTCATACCTGATAAATTCCCAGAATCTTTGCCAAGCATGTAGGACTTCTTGTACCAATTGACTCAGAGAGATATTTAAAATACTCCGGAGCAAACTTGATAAATGATTCTAGCTCCGTTTTTGTGACCTGTTTGATGATAAACCTATCATCCAAGGTTTTTGCAAAAAAGACGTTGCTCTTCCCACCCTGTGCCCCCCATTTCTTACAGCGACTAAGAGACCTTACAAAATCAAGCTCACATGGGCAGCAAGTTCTCCTCAAAGCATCGAAATGCTTTGCATAGTAACAAGTAACAGAATATTTCATTTTCCCCAACTCATCAGCAAACGAAACTCTAACAGGCATTCCGTTGGTATGGAAAAGTGGGTCTGAAACCAGAGAGCTCCTGCTCCCTGTTATTAACAATAAGCTATCCTCTATGGACCCAAGAGACCGAAAAGATTCAGAGGAAGTCTCATCAAATGACTGAAAAGAGCGACAACTCCCTGGATCATAAAGCGGCAAAGAAATTGAAGAATCTCCACTATCTTTTAGCCTCGCCCGCTCATCGGATATCTGAATATGATAGTCGAATGAAGCCAGTGCATATGAAATAATACTAGTTGGTTCATCATCATAAACTGGCACTACAGTCCCATTCACTCCCACTGGAAACCGCAGCCTCGCTCCACATTGCTGGTCCAACTCCCGTAGCGAAAACACATACACGGGATTATACTCAACATGGGAATTGAATCTGGGAGCACTGCCCCCCGAATTCTTGCTGATCCAGCTTGTGATGTCATCCACAGGGTCGGCTCGCTTGACAGACATGGACATGCGAGATTGAGCCAACTTCACTTCCCCCCTGTCATCTTCATCACAAGAATGTTCTCCCAGTTCAGACATAGCCACCATAGCTTCAGCTGAATCAATCATGGGTAAATTGGGAACTGCAGAGCCATTTTCCCGCGGGGTTGTACTCCCAGCATGATTTTCACCAGTCCATGCTGCATCTAACTTATCTGACAAATCAGCCATAATTGGAAACTGCCCCTCGGATAGAGTTCTACGAAAAACATCACCTGACTCTGTGAGTTGATTCCTGTTACTTAAGCTAGTAGAATGGCACCCCAGCATTCCCTGTCCACGATTATGATCCTGCTCACTGAGTCCTCTGCAATTATCAGTTAGATGGGTCCCGTTGGAACTAGGATCCGGGAGAAGAAACTCACTACTGGTAAAACTCCTATTTGGCTTGCAAGCCAAATTCATCTCCACGGGCTTCTCAATAGAACCGGGCTTCTCTTGTTTTCCAATGGAGCTGCTCGTTTCCTCATGAAGGCCACTGTCCATACCAGCAGTAAGGATCAAGCAATGGTCCCCCGCGGATGATTGGAGTAGCAGCTGTCTCCGCAATCGATTGATTTCAAGAATATCAAGGATTGGCTGCCCCATTGTCACCTCCTTATTCAGTGCTTTCTCGAGAGACTCCTGAAAAACATGTGAAAATGCCAATTGTAAAAGAGGGGAATAAGAAGCGAAACTTTGTAAAACAGGGGACAAGATATCAATGTTGTGTCACCACAAATGCTGCCTTGGCCTTTTGCAGCATTACTTCCACTTCTGAAATGGGATGTCTTGATTCCGAGCCTTTCACGTCACTGTTAAGAAACCCAGTGCCTGATCTTTTCTCTGCAATTTGGCGCAGAGCATTAGATAGCTCGGCAAACAGAAGTTCTGCCTTGTTGGCCACCTGTTACGTGGGAGGTTAAAGAATTAGCTCCACTACGTGATGGAAACTTCACACATTCACAAACTCTAGTGAGAATTGCGTATTCGATTATCAAACCTCATTTGCTGCTTTCTGTATCCACTCCTGATGCTGGAAGTCAAACTCGAGTTTGGATGGTGGCAGGTAAACAGAGTAAATTTCAATAGATGCATACCGAAAACAAGCAACCATTTTGCCAAACCTGCTCATGCGAATATAGCAACATACCCATTGAAAAAAATAATAACAAAAGAGAAAAGAAAGATGAAAGTGAAGATGATGAGGAAATATGCAAGGTTCAAAGGAGGATTTGATCCAAACGTACGTAGATACATATGCGTGTGTAATGGCCATAATGACCATTACGTAACAGTAACACTGGTAACTGTAACATGTTACAGGGCCATAATGGTCCACACACACACACACACACAGGCCCCACCATGATGTGTGATGGACATCCATGCCGTGCATTTGGTATGTCCCCTCTAGGCCATCGGACGTGCTAAAACTCAGCTGTATCTGGAACTTAGGTGGGCCACACCATCCATAACCATGGGAAATCATGCCTAAAACATCTAAAAGCATTTGGTGGGGCCCACCTGAATTTTGGAATGGCCTAAATTTGGTGTAACCCCTCATCCAAGTGAAACACACACAATGAATAGGCTAGATGTCTAAACCACATCTCACTAGGCCCTATATATAATCGGGGTGGTTTCTATGGGCGGTCATCCACTGTCAACTTTTGTTTGTGGTGTAGCCCACCCAAGTCATGGATTGACCACATTTTTAGGCCCATGGCCCACTATAGAAAGGTGCATCTGATTAATGGGATGGATGTCTGTCATGTATCGTGGCAGGGCCCATAGAGCTCTACCTCATGGGAAGCCTCCCATGAGGTCGACCTCATAATACCTTTTTCCCTATACCTCAGGTCCAACCAGCATGGAAACTCACTATAACTAATCTATTAGATGCCGGGGAGAAAAGGAAAAGGGGTCCCCAGCTTGGGTGGACCCCACTGTGGTGTTTATGTGAAATCCACCCTGACCATCATGTGTGTCACCCTATGTTAGGCCTGGGATTTAAAAATCAGCCTCATCTGTGATTGAGGTGGACCACACAATTAGAAATAGTGTCCATGGTAAAGCTTACTCTTCAAATTATTTCCCTTGTTGTGGCACACTTGAATCACTAATGAGCCTGATTGGTGGGCACCAAGGCTATGTTTTAGTGTGAAATCCAATGGATGGATTGGATTCAATATAATAATCACGATGGGCCCTATAAGAATCAAGGGTGGACATCTCTCTCCCAACCGTTTCCATTGTTGTGGCCCACTTGAATCACAAGTCAGCCTGATTTTTTTAAGATTTGGGCCTAAAATGGGATTACACATCTAATGGTTGGCATGGATTTCACATACACATCATGGTGGACCCCTTCAAAAATCAAGATTTAGGCATACGTCTCCTGTCTGATATTTATTCCCTAAAAAGGAGTCTTTAGTCCATCGTGGTGGACCACAAGCTGTCGTGCATCCATATGATAACTTCCAAAGTATTGAGTGCATGTGAAATCCAGCCCTTCCAACAAGTTGGCCCCACCATGAGGATTAGTAGTGCAATGTTTAGTCCTATCTACACATCAATGGGGCCACGCCATATTAAACAACATTCATACATTGGTAAATAATGAAACACCAGTGTGGTCCACTCAATGAGTGGTCGTTACTGAGTTTGTCAAAAGGTGATGACCATAATGGGGTCCACCTATGTAACGTCTTAGATTTTCGCCATTTTGAATATATATATATATATATATATATATATATATATATATATATATATATATTCTTAATTTTTTTTTTTTTATATAACTAGCCTACGTCGTGACTTACTAACCCTCGACGCTCGAGGTGAGTCTATATGTAGGTGATGCCAATAAAGAACCACATGAATCCAATTAATCAACCATAGGAAGCCAATGAATCCTCCCTATCACTTAAACCTCAAGTCTAGTCTCACGAATTGTTCATCTAAGGCTCAAATCTAGCCAACCTATCGCTGACCAATCGAGATGATCACTACTAAATTAAAGATTTACCCAAAACTGAGACAATTAAGGGTTGGATCTTAATTAACAAACCAAAGTGACCCAATTATCCATTTAGCCTAAGAACCGATGGTTTAGAGTGATTATGACCGAATCACTATTTTTGCTAATTGTGAATAGGCCACACTATGGACTTAGCAAAGTCAGACTTTAACCATTGCGCACAAAAAAATCTCCCTACCTTATTCATTCTAGAAATGCCTCAATTATCTGAACAAGCTCTAGATCGCTCGTTAGTGGGCCATTAGTTCCGAAACTATAGAATAATGTCCGTCTCACTAGGCTTGACGTCCATCGCAAGTGGTGAATCAAGATAGTATCCAGAACTGCATAGCTTGGGCCAGAGGCCGAGTACTTGAAATGCGTAAATACCCAAGGCTGAAACTTGAAACTTAAGTGAAATGAACCTCCCACTATTGCGCGAAGTTGTGGCTTTCCGACCGTTAGATCATGACCGAACTCGAGGTATAAGTTAAGGATATTTCTCTGCTCATATCCATATAACTAGGGCCCTGATCGAACATCAGTGACCATCGATCGCAAATAAAGCCCCCACGGTCAATCAAGACATTCAATTGCCACTAATTTCGGACCAATCATTCATCCAGCGATGGGGCACCTGCCCCATGGCACAGATTGGTCAGGGGGCCCCTAGACTAGCCATATGGGCCAAAATTCAGCCCACTAGGGGCATGCATGCTAGAAGAAGGGCCCCTAGGGCCATTTGGACATAAAATCTAGGCTATATAAGGCCCAGAAATTCACTCCCTCACCCCCATACGTATTTCCAGCTGCAAGGGAGAGAGGGAGTGAGGAGTTGCGGAAGGAGCACCTTGGGGGAGCTGATTTGGGGAAAATCCCCCTTGTCACTGCCCACAACGGACCCGACAACCATGCCCCATCATAGAGAGTGACCCACCGACAACACAAAAGTAAATCCTCTAGCTCTCTTCAAATTTCAGCATTGTAGGCCATTTGCATGCGCCCTTACAAGCTAATCCCATCGGTGCAGGGCTTCGATACACCCATCCACGAACTCGAATTCTAGTGGCGGCGCTAGAAACCCAACGGACTACTCCTAGGTGCGGATCATTATCTCTAAGTTGCCAATTATCGAACCTATGTCACAAATAATGATTGTGTAGTGAAAATTGTGAATTGCATGCTAACTAGTGATTAATCCTCAGGCCTATTATCCTCTATGAAGTGAAATTTTCGTTTATGGTTGCCGATTATTGATTGCATGCTAGAATAGACCGACACTGAAATTCCATGCCCAAATGTTCCATATTTTTCTCTGATACATGCACCTAATTAACTGATTGTGGTAAATTGTGTGATGATTGAATAATGCACTTGCATGCCCATTTGTTTGCCCCATATTAGCCAGAATGTCCTGAAATACTGTTTACTTGGTTGCCTATTCCTGAATAAAATTGATTGTGGTATGCTGTAAAATATTAATCTATTAGTAATTGGGTTGGCCAACAAACGAGAAAAATTCACAAGGGTAGCCCTACTAGATCGGCTGCCCTGAGCCAATCCGACCGATTCAGACCAAAGACAGACAACCGACAGTAGTTAGACTATACGAGATACTTGTACCTAGTGCCTGTTGTGCCGTAGTTCGCCTAAGTCAGCCAAATTAGTCCAGTAGTTGGCCAACCATGTATGGTCACGTCAACTTGAATCTGAAGCACCTCATACCTTTGAGAGGCCTACTAATAACCGTTAGTGATATGATCCCCAAGTCTCGGGAGTCAGGCATGGTGGTATGGGATACTATGTCCATGTTGTCAGCCTACGCTGGGGTAACGAGCCTCCCCTTAGTAACCAGCAAGCACAGGAGGTGATAGGTCTTTATTCGAACGGCCCCCGTTAAATTACCCGGCCGATGGTTCCGTGGCAGAGTACCGTTCGAACGACCCGGGCATGAACGGAATTGGGTGACGAGCCCTTCCCTATAGTGATTTGGTTATGTGACAAGCCCACACCTTGGAACTGAGTGATCATACTCAGTGTTTAGGTGACGACCCATACCGAGTTGATCCTCATACGTTTGGGTATCATGCCTTACCTTTGGAATTATTGATTTATGAAATAGATGGATGATATCTAAATTTGGATCATGGATCGCATGCTTAGAACCGCTACAACCGCCCTGGGCCAAGTGATCTGGATAACGTCATTGATTAAATGGAGGTGTTTCAGCTTTCCCAATCTTATTGGATGAATGGACTTAATTAAATACTCGGCTAACATGAATATTCATAGCATTGCATTGGCATAGGTTGGCGACTTGGCAGTCGAGGTCGCATTGAGAGAGTGTTGGTCATTTGCGAACGTATAGATGGTGTTGCTTGAGGGAGTGTTGGATGGTGAGGACATGCATCATATCATTATACCATACATGTGCATTAACAAGAGTATCTAGGAATCGCGTGCTTAGTTGCTTCTCATTATTAGCACCTATGGAACTGATAACTTGTGTAACTTAATGTTAATGGAACCACTGAGTTAATCACTCCAACTCTGGGACGGTTTTTTAAAACACCAACCAGACCCCATCTTGGATACAGGTACCACAAAGCCTAATGCGCTAGATGAGGCGACCATCGCATAGTCTATTTTAATTCCAGGAATTGCTCAAATGCCAGGTAAAATGAACTATAGAACCCCGCTTCCGCAAAGCATAAGTGGCACCTGGGATATCGAGAGTCTAGTATTTACTCAGCCCCTGAAATTTGGGGCATTACAACCTAGTGCCTCCACACACACACACAAATGCTCTCCCGAGAACCAATTCTCATGGGAAATTCGTGAGAACTTTTGACACGTGATGTGGGCACAAAATCTGGATGGCCCAATAAATCAGTCACCTCATGAAACCCCCATGGCTAACTTTTTAGCCTAATCCAAAAATCTGGTGGGCCAAAGCAAAGTGAGAGGCAAATCAAGGGCATGGGAGGGGGGTCTCATGAGAACCAATTCCTATGAGAGAATTTGTGTGTGTGTGTGTGTGTGTGAAGGTCGCAAGTCCAATCGGTTTGACCACAAGTTATGGTCCACCCAGTAGGTAACTTCTAATTGGCCCCACCATGAGGAACATATTATACAAAAATCAGTCCTATACACTCATCAAGTGGACCACACTTGTATTTTTGTATTTATCAGTGTCTATACAATGTTTGCTATAGTGTGGCTCACTTAAGCGGATGGCGCTGATTTTTGCACTAGGTGATCCTCATAGTGAGACTAACCTATTAGGAGGATTGGATGTCACAATCACTTAACAGGTTGGGAGTTATCCACTGGGCAGACTGGAAACTGTTATCTAATCGGTTGGATTTGAGACCTCTCTCCACACACACACACACACACACACACACACACACACACACACACACACAGAGAGAGAGAGAGAGAGAGAGAGAGAGAGTACCCATAGAAGCGAAGACAGTCTCTGTGTAGTGAATGACCACAGCTAGCAACCCTGCTAGCAGCAGCATGATTTGAAAAGCTGAGCTCCAGAAATTTACCAAAGGATAAACCCCATGCAGCATCAGACATCACTATTCTCCGAGTTGCTGGTGGAAACCCATGAGTTCGAGGACACCGCAGGCATCTGTGCCACATCCAGATCTTGCCATCACGTTCTCCAGGTAAGAAAATCTCTGGGAGCTTTTTAACAGATATCGTTAGGCTGCCTTGCCGATGAGTGTAACAATGAACATGTGCTTCTGTAGGCATCTCACATGAATGACACTGGAAAGTCTGCCATGAATGACTAGTTTGTCAGTCTTGAAGTGCTTGGTTGTTACTGAAAGAAAGAGGAATCACACAATCCTCAAGCAAAACTATATGAGGATAAATGCATTGCATTATTGAGTCATCAGTTTGTACAAGCGGGATCATACTCAACGACCAAGATTGTTGATCAGATGGGTCCCACCGTGGATGGATCATGCCTCAGAAGCTCCTCCAAGGTCCTAACTCAACCATTAGTCCACAAATAGACAGTTAATAAAAGATATACAAAATAGGTCCAAATTCAACTTGAAATAGGCCAAAGATTGGGACAGCTAGGATCTACCAATCTGGGAGGTTTAGTCTTATGGTCCATCCAAGGTGGGCCCATCAGAGTTCAGACCAATGGTCTGGATCGCAGAACCACAGGCCCCTATGTACAAGCTAAAAATTGACAATCTATGAATATTCTCAGTCAAAGATCATATAATGTTTTTGGGGAAGAAAACGCATGAAAATGCCTTATAGATTACCAGATCAAATAACTGGTCGCGTAAAAACCGCCCCAAAGGCATGTCGAAGCTGCCGTAGTATTTGATGCGGAAGAGATGTGCACGCTCGCATACAGTCCCTTTCCACACACACCGTGTGGATAGAGAAACCAGAATGCTCTGATGGTCAGAGGGTGATGGAGGAAACTCTTCCTTGGCTGAGGCTTGGTCCTCATAATGGTTATTATCTTGATGGAGTGAGCTCAGATCCAACAAACCTAATTGGCTTCCGACCATCTTTCGTTCATCAATATCAGTATTATTAGCAGCCCCAATTCCCTCCGAGCTGTCCTGAACCATAGAACCATTAGTGGAGAAATTACAATATCCAGAAATGGCCTGACTGATGGTTGCAAAATCTTTCACCTCATAAGGTTCTTCAAAATGCAATTCATTCTTATATTCAAATGCATAAAATTGGGAATATTCATGGTAAGGTCTCGAGATTGATTGTCCTGAAAGAAACAGGGGAGACAAAGGACCGGGGCTTAGAGGTTCTGCAAGATGAACATGGTTACCATTCTCGGTCATCTGAGAGTTTGAACCTTTAGATGCACTCGGCATTACATTCACCTCCACTTTGTTTATGGACTGGTTGGCTGATGGTAATGGCAGATCTGATGTAAGGACTCCGTCAGGTCTTTCGACATCCCCATTGGGTTGCATTTTGCCAACAGTAGGAAGTGGAAAACCAGGTACGGTGGAAATGGATCTATCGACACTGGATGGTTTATCTGGCAATGCAACAGTTATTGGGGATTTCAATGGAAGTTCTGGAAGAGTAGCACCTTCATCTGCGAGAAAAGAAGTTTCTAGAGCTAAGTGATAGGCTGCAAAGACTCCATATTGGATAACGTGTTTCACTTTCTTCAGCTCATCACCATTGGCACCCTTGAGCAACACCTGAAAAAGATGCATGAAATGCTGCATGAGACCCTTGTTTAGATGTTATCTCTGGTTTCACAGGAAAATAAATTCATGAAAGAAGGTGATATAAGACAGTTGCTCAAACTGCTGTATTTAACATGTGAACAGATTCACAACAGTGGTTTATTTTAATACCAGAGCTTTGTTAGCAGGTTCACCCCTACAGGCCCGCCCAAGCTGCTCACCACTTCTGCCCCAACATGTAACAATCTAGTTCGCTCCTAGAACAACCCACAAAATACCAACTGACAACAATCTCACCATTGACAAGAGGTCCTCACCATTCATGGGCAGATGAGTTGGAAACATCTTCTTTGGACCATCACTTATGAACTTTAGTGAAGTTTTTTTTTTCCCTTTGCCATGTGATTCATCGACAAAGGAACCTTATCAATGAACAATCAAGATCACCATGTGGCAGGCAGAAGAGGGGAGCTGCTTGAGCCTCTAGGCCCTAGGGGCTCACCTAAAAAAGAAGAAGGAGAAGAAGAAGAAGAAGACTAGAAGGTACCTATTTACTCAAGTACTGGTAAAGGTATATGGATATGGATACAAGTGTTGGACTCGCTTTAGGCTCAAATTTCATATTACAGGGGTGTGGTTATATATCAGAAAGTATGAAATTTCAAAATGGTTTTTGACCAGCAACTACCTTCCTACAGTTGCGTGAAGTGTAAAGCAAAGTGACAACAAAATCAGGTACAGGAGTGGGGAAGCATTTGTTTCAAAATGTCAAGTGTAAAAGGCTAGGATGTGGGAGCGTGAGTTTGAAGCATGATCCGAAGCCGGAGCAGCACCTAGTTAGAACTTGGAAGGATCCTGCAACTAAGTACCTTCCATGATCCTACCTTGCTTGCTTGCCTCTGGGACATGCATGCAATAGTTGGGCTGGGGTTCAATTATGGGGGGAGCATGCCAGCATGTGAGTGGTTTCAATGTGAGCCTCTTCCCTGACTTGTTCCAAGAGCCCAGGTAAAAGAGGAAGGTTGATGTTTGGTGCACAGCCGATCATTAACTTTCTACCATTTAATACCCAAGCCCAAATTGCTGGGAGAAAGGCTAAGGTGCCATTTGGTAAACTGAAAAATAAGCTCTGAAAATTAATTTTAGTGCTGAATTGTAATTTTGAAATTATCTTAGGGATATTTTACACAAAAGTGAAAAGAAATTTTAATACACTACCACTTTCAGCATCCAGCCTTCAGCATTAAGTGAAAGGAGGGGAGCTGAAAAAAGCACCCATATTTTCAGTGAAAATTAATTTAAGCACTTAATAAGTTGGATTTTCCAAACAATCTGAATCCATGAAAATCACTGAAAATATTAAATTTCAGTGATAAGTACTGAAAATAAGTTTGATCAAACAGCCCCCGAGTTGATGATCATGACACTGACGACTAAATTCCAAAATAGGATGTACAAAAGAATCAGGAAATGATTTAGGACTTACAGTACAACCCAATGGCCTGGGGCAGCCCTCAAAAAACATCAATGTTTTTACCAATTTTTTACCACCCTGACCAGCACTGCCATGCTCTTCGAAAAACTTCTCCACATGAAGCGTTTCACAGTTCCCCAGCTTCTGCGATGACAGATGATCAATAGAAGGGACGATCTGTGCACCAGTGCAGCGGGCTATACGCTCCAATAGAGGACACTTAATATTCAGAACAAGTGATATGTCCTTCGCAAGCAGATATTCTTGGGCATGACGAGAAACTGATTTTTCTACCAGAAGGACATCAGGCTGATGAGCATCTATCTTCGCAACTGCCATCTTTAGATGATCCATTTCCTAAAGAGGATGCAGGAGTAAGAACAAGAGAGTTACATCAGGCATTGGCTAAGGGACAAACCAATAACAGATGATCAACCCACCTGCTGCAGTAGAGTATCAAAGCTTGATAGGAGGTTTGTAACTCGCTGGTATTCAAGAGCTCCTCCGAGAATTAGGAAACGGGGACCTTTCATTTTTGATTTCATGCGCCTGTGTGCTACATTCTTCTTACAAACAACTCCTTTCACCACCTTGCTGCGAAAATAAGTTCAAAAGCTATATCAGCAGCAGGCATATTTACAAATGCATCAAGAATGAAACTTGTGAAATTTCGGTTTTAACATTTGGACATTTGAGATAATGGTCCACAGCTTTTATGTCTAGTGATGTAAAGATATTTTGCAGAGTCTCAGCTCAACATTGTCATCTTTCAAAAATCTATCCAGATTTTTACATGTGCAAGAAGATTGAAATTTCTCTCCTACAAGGTATATAGCCCAAAAGGACATGGATGTGCAAAGAAAAGACTCGATGGACTATGATCTAACTGAAGGTCTGGCCCTTGATAGAGTGGAATGGCAGAACAGGATTCATGTAGAAACAAACCTGATGATGATGATTGTAATGATGATGATTTAGGAAGTACTTTCCCAAATCAACATGGAGGAATATTTCAGTTGGGTGATTCCATTTTCAGCTTACAGAGGATTTGCAGTGCAGACAACTAAACCCGAACAGGCAGGGTATCAGTTTTCTACTTTTCCACCCTGAAGTAACATTTCCATTCATCTCAAGTACTAGTAGAAACAAACAAAATATTAATTTGGAAAAGCATTCCACCCTCCCTGTCTTCCAAGGTATGGTTAGAACTCTGCATGTTGTGCCTTACAACACATCAGCAAAGCCTAAGGACTGAACTCTGGAAACAAAACAGTAAGACAGTAAGGGCCCGTTTGGACACACTTCCTCAAAAGGGGGTTTCCGAAAAGGGTGGGTTTTGGCCTGCTTTTTCGGTCAACTCAGCAAAAACCAATCGGATTGGTTTTTGCCAAGTCGGTGTTTCAGCGCCTATCTTTTCAAGTGGGAGGTAAGACAGGCTTTGCAAAGTGCATCCAACTGCACAACAACGATCACCTATTGGATCGAAAAGGCGTTTTGGCCCCAAAAAAGTCCCTTTGGAGGGTGCATCCAACAGGCCCTAAATCTAGGTGTCTAACCTCTCACTGCGATGCCCACAGGCTATGCACTTAACCTTCACATATCCACCAGGATCCATTCCTCCTCCCTTGCTCATGTCTGGCTTAAGGAGAGTTGCTGCCTCCCATGACAAAGATGTAATTATATCCAACCAACTCTCTTCGTCATCTTCTTCACACCCCAGAAGATTCTCAACCTGCAAAAGTTGAGCTACCAATGCCCTGAAATGTCCACCAACAACATCCTTCAAGGCCTTTGTCTGCTCTTCACCTGATCGATCTCTGCTTCGGTACTCGCCACTGCCAAAGCTGCTCGAAGAACGTAGATTTTTCCACTCTCCCATAGAATACTCATCGTCATCATCGTCGCATAGAACAGCTTCTCTCTCATCCTCTTCATCTTCTGGCTCGGGAGGGAGCCAAAGCAGTCCATTATTCTCAAAATCCACAGGCTCGGCATCTGTACTCTCTGCACCATATATAGATGATGCAGCATCACACTCCTCACTATTATCGTGTCCTTCTTCTTCTTCCTCAAGCTTCTCAACCGGCATTGAAGCTTGTGAATCCGTACTCTCAAGTCTTGGAGAACTCGAACCATTAACAGTAATGTTTCCTTCATCAGAATGAACTGTGTGTGATATATATGCATGGTCAATATCATCAAACTCAACCGGGCCATAGTAGTTTTCGGACTGTTGAAATCCCCTTGTTTCCGCATCCAAATGATACACACTGTATTCATCATCACTCCTACAGAACAAGCACCAAACAATTGGTAGAAATTAACAACTCCACTAAAACATAAATATTTGAAGCTACGCAATGATGGCAAGAGCAAGTGAGTCAGTATCAGACAAACATGAAGCATGAGAAAAAGAAACCTGAGAAGCCCAAAACAATGATATATATATATATATATATATATATATATATATATATATATATATATATATATATATATATATACACACACACTTTTTTTTAGAAGCAAAATCTATTAAAACAACCCAAAAGCCGAAGCTAAACAAAAAGCAAGCCGCAATAAGAAAAAATACAACACCCAGGAAAATCAGGGTGCCCACTACCAAATATATATTTTAGCCTTCCTAAGAATATCCAAATGGGAGCCACTACGATTCCGAAAGCAGCGGGTATTCTACTCTCCCCAAAGGGTCCAAAGACCACCAATCAAGGCTAGCTGCCACCTCGACCTACCTCTTTTCCCACACCATTATGCCAAGCAAGAAAAAGACCCTCAATAGATCTTGACATCGCCTAGGGGACTTCAAAAAGAATCAAGGATACCATCCCACACTCTCCCAACAAAGGGACAATGGATGAAAAGGTGGTCCACCAATTCCGTCTCTTTCATGCACTAGACAGATATTATGAATCGTCATAGCACTCTTGTGCAGGTTATCAATGTTGAATACCCTATTCCTTCCTACAAGCCAAGTGAATGCCACTACCTTGGGAGGAGCTCTATAATACCAAATTGGACCTATATTGCAACATCTCTGACCGGCCTATAACTGGGAGAACAAGTCATAGATAGAGTGTATGGAGAATCTTACCGACCTATCTATCAACCAAACCATCGAATCCTTCACGCCTGGTGAAGGGCAGATTCCTTGAAGACGGGACAGGAGTCGGACCAAGTTATCCACCTCAATGTCTTTGAGGTTGCGCCTACGAGGGGCCCAAACACCATTTGCACCCAGACTAGAGAAGCAATGGGCAATCTAAATATCCGTGGAAGGAGAAAGACTAGCGAGTCTAGAAACTCCGATATAAGTGGAGCCTCCCCAATCTAGACATTGTCCCATAACCAGATCCAATCCCCATCCTTAACAGAGAAACCAACCGCCTCCAAGACTTCGCTCACAAAATGAAAGAGCGCCTTCCAAAGAATGGACACTCTATAGAGGTAGGAGTCCCTAATCCATCACCCCTTGCTAATGACACCAAAATTGCCAGTGCCAGCGATGATAGTCCTCCAAAGGTTGTTCTCTTCCATTCTAGATCGCATAATTGACATCCTCCAACCGTCTAATACCCACACCTCCTTCCTCATAAGGTCTACATACTTTCCCACATTCCAAAAGTGGAATTTACCTTTAACAATAGCGCCTTGCCAAATGAATTCCCTCAACCTTTCCAACCTTGCCAAGATTGAGTAAGGGCACTTGAACAAAGCGTGAAATATAGGAAAAGGTTTGAGAAAGTGGCCTTAATGAGCATGATTTTACCACCTAAGGATAGATGTTTTCTCTTTCATGACAATAGTTTCCTCTCCATCCTTTCATCAACCTTGTCCCACTAGTGCTTGATGTAGGACAACTAACCACTTGCTCTAAAAGCTCGAGCTGATAAAGCATGGATAATCAATCCCTGTATCTCATAGCCCGGGCCCCACTTCACATGGGTCAAGCTCTCAACCGAACCCTCCTCGTGAACCCTACTTCACATGGGTCTTGCCTCACACAAGCCACCCGCCTCACACAGGCTGCCCACCCCAAGTGTGCCCCTGCATTCCACAAGCCACCGCACTCGAGCTTGGTGTGAAAATGCCTCTGCATTAATAACTCCCAGTGAAGAGTCTCGAACATGAGACCTCTCACTTTGATACCAATTTGATGTAGGACTACTAACCACTTGCTCTAAAAGCTTGAACTGATAGAGCATAGCGAATCGATCCCTTTATCTCATAGCTCAAGCCCCACTTCACATGGGTTAGGCCCTCAGTTGAACCCTCCTCATGGGCCCCACTTCATATGGGCCCACTTTACGTGGGCCTCGCCTCACACGAGCCACCCACTTCACACGGGCCGCCCACCTCGAGTGTGCCCTTACATCCCACAGGCCACCCCACTCGAGCCCAGTGTGAAAATGCCCCTGCGTTAGTGCTTTACGGATTTACCTACATAAAGAGGGAGGCTAAGGTATGTAGAAGGGAAAGATCTGACCCAACATTCGAAGACTTCGGCTAGCCTAACAATTTCCTCCACAGATGTATGAATCCCCAAGGATCTCACGCTCAGAGATGTTGACTTTCAATCCCTATATCACCTCAAAACTCACGATTTTCCTCATGTTATCCACCATGGACCTGTTTGCCTCGCAAAAAATAATGGTGTCATCAGTGAATTGGAGATAAGAGATATGAAGATCAATGTTCTCCACCTTAAAACCTCCAAAGAGACCCATAGAATGGCCTTTGCTCAACATTCTACTAAGAGCCTCTAAGACGACCGCAAACTGACCTGCACGGGGTTTGGGCGAATGGCAAGTATCGTGGGTATGCTCCCTATTATAGGTGTGAGTTTCATTCCCCTCCTTGGGATTACCTAATGCACGTGGTTTGTGGGTGATTGTGTACATTCGCAGGGAATAGTCTCACCTCAAAATGGGGCAGGGACACATTAACGTCATTTAAAATAAAAAAAAAAAAAAAAAAAAAAAAAAAAAGACCACAAACAAGAAAGGAGAGAGGAGATCCCCTTCCAAGAGGCCCCTCGGGGCCTTGAAGAAACCAAAAGGAGAGCCATTAATCATGACAAAATTTAGTTGACCGAACGTAAGTTTGAATCTACTATCACCAATGAGTTCCGTAGCCCAACCAGCCCAACATATAATTGAAAATTTTCCAGTCCAGATGATCGTAGGCCTTCTCCAAGTCCAACTTGCAAATAATACCTTCACTACATGTTTGATGACACAAGTCAATGCACTCACGTGAAACCAACACACTATACAGAATCTGTTTGCTGGAAATAAACACACTCCAAGGATTGGAGATAACCTTCGAAAGGACGAGTCAAAACCTTTAAGCCAAGATCTTAACTATTATTTTGTAGGGACTTCCGATAAGATTGATTGATAGACATAGAATCCTTCAAACTCTCAGCCCCTTCTATTTTTAGGATGGTTAGTATAAAGGAGTTCCCCATCTCCAACAACAGTCAAACTAAGTCAAAGAATTCGGTTGTGAAGTTCATCAAGTCAACCATAACCACCTCCCAAAACACCTAGAAGAATCCTAAGGAGAACCCATTCGGCCACAAAGCTTTGTCATTGCCAAGCACCTCCATCTTTGCTTTAACTTCTGCCTCTAGAAAAGGCCCCTTGAGAGCAAGAGCCTTTGCATTCGATATCCTATCAAATACCAAGTTGCCAAGGCTCGGTCCGCCTACTTCTCTTCAGATAAGAGGTTCATGTAGCATTTGATGATGGCATTGCGGATCTGGGATTTGTCTTCGATTCTCCTACCATCCACCAACAAAGAAGATATTTTATTGAACCTCAAGCACTAGCTATCCTGTGGGAGAACTTCGTGTTCTTATCCCCCAAGCCAAGTTGCCATAGATCGCTGACATCATTTGATTTCCTCCTCTTTTAACTGATTTCTGTAATCAGATGATAGGTTTTCCTTTGCTACTCTCCCATCATCCAATAATGCTCCTCCCTCTTGTTTTACATCCAGCTCTTGGATCTCACATAGAATGTTGCCAGTTTCTTGCTCCCACTACCTGAACACCTATTTCTTGCACACCTTAAGCATGCCTTTCAGCATCTTAAGCTTCTAGAAGAGCCTAAAGCCTGCAAAGCCAGTTATCATGAAGGAGGACCACCAACCCAACACTAGATCATGAAAGCCCTCCACCTCCAGCCACGCCAACTTGAAATGAAAGGGTTTGGGTCCCCAGTTATCTTCATTGACCTCTAGGACCACCAGACAATGACAAAAAACCAATCTGGGAAGGGCCTTTGAAGCACTAATAGGAACCCCTCCACCCATGGGTTAGAAGCCAAAAATTTGTCAAACTTCAACATAACAACTCTCCCCCGGCCATTAGACCAAGTGAATTTGACTCTTCCCATTGGCAGGTCCATCAAATAATGCCTTTGGACCCACTCAAAGAAGCCTTGCGTGTTGCTAGAGACATGACCTCCATTGAGCTTCTCATGAGAGAACTGGACCACACTGAAGTCACCACCAACGCACCACATAAGTTGTCACCTATCAAAGGCGGAGTACAACTCCCACAACAACGGCCAAAGAACCAGTTGGTTTGGACCATACACCCCATAGAAGACTCACCTGAAGCTAAATATCACTTCTCAGAGCCATAGAGACAGATAAAATGACAACTGCAGCAACCTTTCCTCACCCAAATGCTCGAGTACCAGAAAACCAGAACACCCCGAACCAAACCCGAAGTGTCTAGCTCCTCCGCTCTATATACCCCTTTGTCCCCAAATTGACTTCACCACTCTCTTATTAACTGGCTAAAGCTGGGTCTTCTGAAGGACAATCAGTTGAGCTTTGGATTTCTTACATGTCCCTCACCTAAAAGCACTTTTGTTAGCACCCAAGCCCTCTCATGTTCCAACTCAGGATCTTCATAATCGCAAAACACTACTCCAACCAATCTCCCCACATGATTGATAGCTTCTCTGATCATCTTTTCCGCCTAACCAACACAACCAGACCCCCTTTAAATGCGAATGAGGAAGCACGAGCACAAAGATTGCCCGAGAAGCCACAAATCACTTCATCGTAGATGGCTGCCTCTACAAAGGGGAGATGTCCAAAGCATCCGAGAGAAATCCGATCTCAATAGTTGCAAGCACCAAGGGTGAGACTCCACTACGATCAACTCAGCAAGGACTTCATTAGAAGACACCACAACCAAA
This sequence comes from Magnolia changhungtana, assembly GCA_030180095.1. Taxonomy (NCBI): domain Eukaryota; kingdom Viridiplantae; phylum Streptophyta; class Magnoliopsida; order Magnoliales; family Magnoliaceae; genus Magnolia; species Magnolia changhungtana. The sequence continues at coordinate 1,534,842 of JASAUF010000516.1, read as the reverse complement.
GCAATAGAACCAAATCTAGAAGATCTTGCAGGCCATGAGCCCCCATATTGACATCTAGGGAAAAGTCACCCAAGACAAGAAGAGGAATGGATGAGCTGGAGGGGGTACGAAAGCTATCTGAGAGCCGGATAAAAAGGAAGGGCTCCACGTGTTGGGATTAACTGATTCTCCCACATGAGTGGACCCCGCAGACTCCCACACACTCATAACATGAATCATAATAAAGATGTCCTGCCACGGGCCCAGATAGCGGCCAAATGTAGGGGGCACTCCACTAAGGCCTTAAGCCGACCACGTGTCGCGCAAAACAACTTTATATTGGACAGCCACCGTCGCAGGAGTCACATCGATCTCCCATCGCTCGACAACACACCCCCTACCGCCACACTCCAACCTCTACCTATCCCTCTCAACCTGCAAGACGCCTCTAAGTAGAGGCTCTGAACCTGAATGGACGGGTGGCAAGCTCAACTCCACCATGGCACTAAGATAGCAGAAAACTTGACCTCGAGACCACCATCCCACCACCAACTCGGAGCTTACATAGACTGGGACATGTTTTGCCTCTAACGAAGCTTCTCCTCCACCTTCCACCTACGAACCATGAGGCAACAACTATTCCACCACACTTAACAAGATCCACTGCACATGTCGCCCCTTTCAAGGCATTGACACCACCTAACATTTATTGAACAATCTTCACCACACATCTAACTTTCCCAAGGTCTAGTACTCTGCGCGAACACTGAACTAGAACTCTGTCTCCCCCTATTATTGCTCTTCCGCTCCTCGCAAACAGGCAGGCAGCCCCTCCTAGTCACCCGACACCAACATCCATGGATCGACTGGCCTCCTCCCCTTCCCAGATAACACGAACGAGGGCCTTCTCTTCTCCGACCACCACGTGGATCTAGTCCGGTACCAAGGCCGACTACTTCAGCCTCACACAAAGTCTTGCAACCATAAGCTCCTCCTAGCACTCCATTGACGGATCAATGGCAACAACCTCACCAAGGTAGGACCCCATCGCCACCAGCGCCTCCACAAATCACAACTCCAATGGAAGCTTCCGCAGCTGGAACCAAACATCAACCTCCTATACTTCCAACCTCTCAGCCCATTTGCTATTAGAGGAAGCTGGCCTAGTGGTTGTTTTTTAACACATGGTTGGCAAGGATGATTCTATCAACATTCTCAGTTTGACATCGGGAGGTTTAAACCTCTGACCCACTGAGAGGACGGAGGATTTTATTGTCTTCACCCAACCCACAACACTAGTCGAGCCACACTCCCAGGTCAGCGACTGAAGCACCATGTTTCAAAGATGCAACTAGACTCCAATGCAAGGCCCTCCAAGCAGTCTCGATCACCTAGGGATGGACCCTCACCTCCAATCCATGCAAGGATGCCTCCTTCCACACCCAACTACTGCCATCTAACATGGGATCAGATTAACCCCTGACAATAACAGCAATAGGCTCACCCTGAAGGACCACTGGAGAACCCACTTGCCTCAGTAGGACTTCACCTCTCCATTGATACACTCCACCTCTTCCTTCTATCATCCTTGAAGCCTCTACTGACTTCCTACCTCCTATCTTCGACACTCCCAGCATCTTCCTCCTAACCTTCTTTTTCACCTCATGATTCATTGTTTCCAGACCATCATGCGCCTTCTGCACACGAAGTTCTCTTCCTCCATAGTTTCTTTCCTTTAGCCCCTCTATCACCCTAGCCATCTACTTAGGACAACTTATTCACACACTAGCAAAACCTCAGATGGTCAATGATTCCCAGACCTTGGGGGTGGCCACCTCCCTAACTTGTCCAAATTGCTCGAACACCCTGGAGAAATACAAATCATCCACTCCTTCGGAAATTATCAACATAGATAGTGGGAAGTTCTTGCAATGAATCCACTGTCATACACCTTGGAGAAATGAAAATCCATCCACTTCTCTCTCTTTCTCTGAGGGGGCTTTGACCTCGTCTTTTCCTTTTGAGAGGCATCTGCTCTGGGGCAACGAGCTTTTCACTCCACACGAACGTTGCTTCCCCTCAATACTCCGCCTTCACCATCTCAAATCCACCTAGAGGGAACTCTGCTTGGATCGTGCACCAATCTTCTCTCACAACCTCGACTCCTGCCACACTCCAACATTTAACTCATAGCTCTTGTTGACGTAGGTATTATGGAAGATCCCTGATTCAAATTGTTGATTGGGTTTGAGAGAAGGATGAGAGGATGATATAGGAAATGTTTTAAACATATCCTATTGTTCAGGTTCATTACATAAAATTTGCATTTACATGATAACGAAAAAAGCATATATAACATAGCTCACCATTTGTCTCTTGCTCATTATTGCTAGCCCTAGTGCCTTACAATGTGGTGACCCACTCCATTGACATAGTAGGCCCCACCATGTATGTGCCACATGTAAATACATTCATTGATTGTAGATTCTCACAGTCAACAAGAAAGAGTAGAGATCCCCATCATCAACAAAACCATTGTTCTCAAGCATCCTTTGTATGGAGGTGAAGATCTTTGATGAGCATAAACTACCAGATGAATGCTTTGGATCACCATGTGGCGAGGCACAAGAGAGCAACAATGGCGAGTAATGATACCAAACCTCTGCCTGAAACATTACATTCTGACAGAATGCATCACATATAGGTAGACCGGGTGAACAAAATAAAATCCATGTTTTCCCATGACTAAATTCTTAGCATTCTAGCCTCAGATACATGTTATGTGTGTATGCCAGATATGCGAGTTTATACAATAGAAGATAAAAAAGGACAACATCAATCTTGGCTGGTTTAGTCAAAGACTCAAAGGATGTTCCAGGTGATAAGGGAAAGATGAGCATACCTGTTCATGCAAAACCCATATTGGTTGGACGAGGAAGATCCTTTCTCTGTAACAGAATCAATGCTCATGCCAGACCTCAGCATGTGTTGCTTATCAGGACAAGGTTCTATTCTGGGAGCTTGACTCGGACTAAGGTCAGAACTGCATTGCATACGTTGATACGGCACAGTCAAATAAGTCTTCGAAGAGCCAACAGTGTTGGTGCTGTTAGCACCAGCAGACTTTGGACTAGCCAAACTCGTCACAGAAGGCGAAACACTGAGACCCGATGCATTATTGACTGCTGCTATCTCCTGTTCCCATTGCTTGAAACAAAAGTTGCAGACCCGAACCCTCTCCCATTCTTCCCGGCTTCTCTTCGGGTCACCACACCGAGTGGGGATCGAGTTTGCAGTACACTTTGCACAGAAAATGCGTCCACAAAGACGGCAGTGGTGTCTGCGGTTGAAGATTGTGAATTGCGAATCACATTCGTAACATACCCTACAGCTATGGTCGGGCATCCAAAAGTCCCTTGAAACATTGGATGGTTCCGTCCTGCAAGGGAACCAGGATTTCACTATGTCGACAAACTCGGAGATACTCTTGTTGGGGGTTCCCATTGAAAACGAACCCTCCAGAGCACACTCATTGTGAAGTTCTCATTGGTCACCCTCAAAATTCAATGGCTAATCCCCTAAATCAGCCACTCTACCAATTATATTCCGAAGTACCTGAATCATACCCCAAATACACAAAATTTACAAAAATAAATAAATAAATGAACAAAACCTCAATTCCAGACACTCGACACCAATCACAAACATTATTGCTTCCCAAATCCCACCAAGACCTGTTTCAACACCCACATGGGGCTGCACTATAGTGCTCATTTTGCCAATTTGAATCCAAAGAAAAACAAAAATAAGAAACCTATTTCAAAAACTGATTATATACCTCTCCCAGTTCAAATCCAAATCCACGGAAACCAAATTCCAAGCCCTTGAACCAGCACCCACGAAGCTTTTCTATCTGAATCCAAATCCCTATCTCCAATTGCCCAGTCTCTCTCCACAATGGCCCAATTACTAAAAACTCCCGCTTTCAATCCAAATCCTCAAAGAGGATCCCAATTTGAACTTAAACTGGATTCACCAAACACCCAATTAAAATACTCAATCCCAATATACAGAACGAAAATCACTAATCCAAAACCGAACAAAATAAAATGCTAGACAGGTTAACAGGCGGAAATTCGTGAAGACGCAAAATCCTTTCCAGGAAGATTGTTCCCTATGGACCGCCAATCAAAGAATCCGCAACAAGCGCACCCGAGAATTCTCTTATAAATCAATCCGAACTTCCAAAACTGCTTCTCACATCACATGCAATCCCCAAACACAAAAATAACAACGACCCAAATCTTCAATGCTCCCAACTCTAATCCAAACTTCGCAAAATTCCAATTTTCAATCTGAATTTCCAAATTCTAATAAGAATCACAACCACATTTCTAAATCAAACAAAGAGCCAATGGTCGGAGACGAAAAACCCACAAACGGAATCGGGTAGAAATCACAGAAAAGGATTCGGAGATGATCGAAAGGCGGTCGTGGGCATTGAAATGAAGCAAAATGAGAAGAAGGGAAGGGGATCAACAGGATTCAACCGGCACCTGTAATTGCCCACATTTTTCGGGAGTTTCTAACGAAGAATCGAAGAGATCTCCGAATTGAAGGCAAATTAAAGGAGATATAATCTCATAAAAATCAGGATTTTTTTCCTATCTATATGAAGATCATCTCTCTCTGTTCTTGTTCCTTTTTCCTTCTCCTTTTCCACGCCGTGGCAAAAGAAAGAGACGCTCTGTACACCCGTATCTAAAAGAGAAGTTATTTGATACTCGGCTGCATATGATTCTTGATACGCAGGCACTCAAAATTGTATTTTTCGTATATATTAAATCAAATAGAACCGTCTATATTGTGAATATCACTATTTTTGAGTTACGATCTTAAGGTAAGATTATTTTAAAAATAAGATACTCTGATTCATAGACAAATGCTTGGGGAGATAGGAACATTGGATATTTCATTTTTAACCGTCCAATAAATATCCACCTATCTGATAGTAAGATAATCAAATAAGCTTAATTTTTTGTTAATAATACATCTACATTGGGTACCGTATTTGGACAGCTTTTTATTTGACTAGTATGAAACATGTGTAAATTCTAATTAATTTTTAGGTTCCAGCGTATCATCTAACAGACTTGCCCGAGTACCAAGTTTTTATTCTACCACAGTCGTAAATTTCTCTTTAAAAAACCGCCAAGGCGATTCGCGCGGTATGGATCAAAGAGACGAATCGAGATACACGTGTATGATTTGAGCAAGGTAAGATCTGGACCATTGATGGTGTAGGATCCATCGTCAAGATGCCCTGGTACATATGAGAAATGATTTGGTACCTCCCTCTAGCACCATTGTTTGATTCTGAAGGTGGAAAGAGGAACGTGGGATTGGACCCATTTAAGCCGTCAATTAGCCCAGTGTAAATTGGAATTGGCTCCATCTAACGGTTGAAATTTCACGAGGGGAAGTGAATGGACGGTGCTGGCTTATCTAGAAGCAATGAATCTATTCTCGGTTCGAATATCAGGAAAGGTTTGACCCAAATGGTTGGGCTAACACATGCTATACTGGGCCATTCGTAATGAGTGACCTGGATTTAGCACTCTTTGCCGAGATTTACTCTGTTGGACTGGAATCCTCCACTATACCTCTTTTACACCGCGCGTAAAACACCGAAGCTATGTGGGACCCACTATGTTGTGTATATGAAATCTAATCCGTCCATCAGTCTCTATCCTTGGTTCTAGTATCGGACGAGAAGAAATGGCCAGATCCGCAACTCAATTGGGCTACAAATACAGGGAATGATGAGGATGGAATCCCAACCATAGGTTTATTTCTAGGACCATCATGGAGTATATCTTTCATCAAATAAATAACCGTGATGAAGCAAAAATATAAATCATCCTGATTCTAAACTCAAGCAGTCCACTTAGATGTTTTAGGAGAAATTTTACATTATTCCTATTGTTGGTCTGAAAAATTTTATTTAATATTCAAGTAATGTTTCTCACCTGATGGACGGTGTGGATTTTCATGTACGAAAGGGGTTCCACATATCAATGGTATTTTACACAACCGCGTAAAACAGGTGCTGTTCACGATTCCGCCCTGGAACTAAAATCTATTCATTCGGAGTGCGACGTTTTTAACGGGACAGCAAGATTGAAGGGGTGAATCGCGGCAGACATGTGCGAGATCTGAACCATTTACCAAGTGGGGCCTCCCAAAATATGTTCTCGTACCTAATTAGATGGGCCTTGTGTGTACATTGAATTGAAGCCGTCGGTACCAATCTTAAAATCTAGGCTATCGATCATATTCTTTCTAGCCACCCGTTTCCTCGTACTGACATAGCCAGCATGATGACTGATGAGTATATTAGCCTGATTTGTGGGCCAACTCATGTTAACATTAGAACCCACAGAATGAATGGAACGGATCTGGCACACATGGGCTACGTTGGCATGCATTCCACGATTCACCTCTATAATTTCTTCCTGCGCCTAAACACCCTTCCTTCTTATTTAAAAGATATAAGAAGCACTGGAGGACCACTTAGAGGTGGGCATCGGTCCGGATTGGATCGGATTAGGTATCACCCAATGTTTTCCGAAATTTCTACGGCCTTACCTGAACTTGATCAGATCCGGGACCCAATCCAAGTCAACTGATTTAGACAGATTCGATGCATAGTGGGGCTGACCCGAACCCAGTCCGACTCGGTTAGGGAAATTGAGTCGGATCGGGTTTAATACGATTTGGATCATTTAAATTTAATTCAACTTTTTCACGTGGTGTGGTCCACTTCAGCCTTAAATATACCATATTTTTTTACTCAAGGCCTAAAATAATATATCAAAATGGATAAACGGTTTAGATTAAACATATACAACAAGGTTGGCCCACGTAACTCTGAAAAACTGTATTCGTGATTGTATTACAATTTACAACGTTGACGTGCAGTGCACGAAAGTGCAGTGCCGTCATTTCACGTCAATTGCAATTGCACGTAACTTCTGTATTATAAGCACATCACTTGTTCTATATGAACACGAGGGTACGTGTTATATCTAAACCGTCCATCCATTTGCCAAGTTCGACTTAAGGCTTGAGACAAAAAATAAGATAGATCTAACTGTCTTGGGGACCACACGAATTATTTAACGGTGAAAATCATTCTCTGTTACTATTTATGGTGTGGTCCAGATGATCTTTGGATAATATTTATTTTTTGAATATGCTCTGTAATAATATCTAAAAATATATAAACGGTGTGGATATAATAAATACACCAAGGTGGCCATGTAACTTTGATATCCTTTGAACCGTTCATATAACTCAGAGCTCGAGGAGCGTCAGTGTCGTCTTCTCACGACAGGTACGTATATAAGCTAGCAGCTGTAGCCTGGATGTCAGATAGGCATCACGTGGGCGCAAAGAGAGGGAAACCGACTGGCTGAGATGGTCGGTGCTATGTGGGCCCCACCATGACGTATGTGTTTCATCCATACCGGCCATATATTTTTACAGATCAGTTTACAATATCAGTATAATATCCAATTCTCAAGTGAACCACATTACAAGAAACAGTGTTGAATGAGAGTCGACCATTAAAAACATTTTGACGGCCATAAAAGTTTTGGATCAAGCTGATCTTTGTTTTTTCTCTTCCTCTGGGACTGTATGACCTAATCAACGGATTGGATGTTAAATAAACAATCTGGTAGGCCTTAGATGTCAAATAAACAAAATAATAGGCTTTAGGAGGATTTTAACGGTGGATATCCAACCGCTATTGTTTTCATGTGGTGTGGTCCACCCGAGATCTATATTCCTCTCAATTTTGGTACCAAGCCATGAGATGACCATTAAAAATGAACGAACGGAATGAGTGAAATACAAATACCCGGATCGGGCCGGTTCTGATCGAATCGGATCCAATCGGATCGGATTCCAGGTCAGATTTGTCCGGGCAGGCATGCATCCGAACCCGACCCAAAAGTATTCGGATCTGGCTTAACCTACTCGATTCGCACCGATCTGAGCCGTCGAATCGAGTCGGATCTGGTCGGATCGAGTCGAATAGGGTCAGATCCACCGGATCGGGTCAGGATTGCCCAGCTCTACTAAAGGTACATATTCTTACGCTTTTTCGAGGCTTACGACAACGAACAAAACTGCATGAAATATAGAAATTGAAGCGGAAGAAATATCCAGTCCCCAACGCCTTTGCTCCTCCAGCCTCGCACCATACCTGGGGCCTATTATTTTATCTATGATCATCACCGTCCATCGGGTGGGCCTTATTGCTTATAGCTTATGATGCATAAGTATCACCAATCTTACGGTTTGGAGGGTCCCACCATGGCCACAAATGTAAATATAAAAGGAAATTTTACAGAAAAAAAATAATTAACTACTTAATTAATATAGAATTTACATTCTTATACCTTTCTTAAAAACAACTTCAAAAAACTAATTCATTGATCCAAGTAATTATCATCCAATGTCTTTTGTCAATTTTCCATCAAATTTCTTAACCTTTCAAGCAAGCAAATGTTGTTTATGTTAAATCCACATCGACCATCGGGTTCTTCACTTGGTGTTAGTCTTAAGGTCTAAAACTCAGTCTCATCTATGATTCAAGTGGACCATTCGATTGAAATAGTGCACAAGGTAGTTATCACTCTCCAAATTATTTTCACTTACGGTGGCTAATCCGAATCATGCATTAACCTGATTTTTAGGCTCCATGCCTAAATTTTAATAGAACATTTAGTGACTGTTTAGATTGTAAGTTACTTTAGATAAGCGACTTATGTCATAAGTAGCTTATCTTAGTTTTTTCTTTTTCAATCAATGAGCATGGTTGATAAGGGACATACTTATCAATCAAAAAGTAGGTTTGTTTATAATATTATAAGTAATTATCCCTCAAGTCCCCCTCACATCCATCATCTATCATATGGGACCAACCTTTGATGTAGAACATTCATTGTATGGGCCCCACCTTGGATGTAAGCCATTCATTATTATGACTTGACTTTTAATGTGCATCATTCATTATTAGGGTCACCTTTGATGTTGGTCATCCATCAAGTGGGGCTCACCATCAATGTTATTGTCCATAATATGAAGCTCACCTTCAATATCCATTGCCCATCATGTGGAGCTCACCTTTAATGTAGACTGTCCATCATGTGGGCCCACCTCTAATGTGGGCCGTCCATCATGCAAGACCCACCTTGGATATGAGCCACTCATCATTAGGGCTAATCTTTAATGTGGACCATCCATCATGTGGGGCCCACCATTAGGGCCCGTTTGGATGGGTGAATTGGAAGGGATTGTTGTGGCTTTGGATGGATTGCACACATCCCAGGGCTCTTTAAGAGTTGTCAGTGGATTGTCCCTAATCCCATGAACTTCCTCGATCCCGTGCCCATTTACTTGTGCGTGTTTGGACGGTCAGGGTAATCCAAGGTTGGCAACAACCCATCCTGTTTGGACTGGCATGGGATTAGGCTTCAATCCCATTCGAAGCAGGATAACACACCATTAATAGCTGTTTGGAATTGGCAAAGAGCATCCAGCTGTTTCATGACACTCGTCACTTTTTATCCCTACGGGAGATTTCGTACGGCATCCCCACTGTAGGGTCCACCATGATGCATGCATGGTATCCACTCCGTCCATCCTTTGTAGCAGTTATAGTCGGGTTTTCTGACAAATTATTTGCCAAAAAACCATTAACTTGGGGCCAACCTCCATGTACGGATTGTAAATCACCGTTGTCCATCGGTTATGGCAGATCATTTTATAGCATGGGTCCAAAAGTGAAGCAACTCCAAATATCTGGTGCACCACACCACAAGAAATAGTTGTTGAACGCCAACTAGGTGTAAATGGGTATAATATTTATTTGTCATTCAACCTGTTGCTAAGTTCATATACACCTGGATGTATCAGCCTGATCCTTTGTGCGTCGTTGGCCACAAAGTTTTTAATGGTTAGTGACCACTGTTTTCTGCGGTGTGGTCGAGCCGAAATTTTTATCTACTTTATTTGAGGAAATTCAAGTGGAAATTAACCGATACCATTGGAAATTTCAGGTGGTCCGTAGAAGTAAATTACGAAGTATGATATGATTTTTTTAAAAATTTTTCTTTATACATAGTAATTTTATTCTATGACCATTTGGCCGAAAAATAAATATCAGAATAGTCCTAATTAATGGTTTCAGCGATGGAGATCATTATTCCGTGTTGTGGACTAAGTAATGGTCCACATGATCAAAATTCCAGCGGTGCAGATCATTATCCCATCGTCCCGCCTATTTGATGTTTTCCATTCAATAATTAACATGCAAAAAATCTGGTGATTAGTCTAAACAGAGTTAACTTAGTTCAGTAGCGTACTAAGTAAGCCAACAACGTTAAAAAAAAAAGGTAGAAGCGAAAAAAAATATAATGTGTGATCCCCAATAGTACAACACCAACAATTTAAGAATTATAAGTAACGAAAAGAAAACAACCAACACGCTAACCAAAAGGGCCACTAGTTTCTCGCTGTCCGATAGCCCAAGATCGTCAATCGACGTTGCCCTCTCCACCACAACCGTTCTTGGTTGTGTCGTTGTCGGATTGAGGAGGTGGTCGCGTGATAGATGTCCATCTCAGCAGATACAGCAGCAACCTGACGAATAGGAAAATTTGTAACAGGTCTGGACGGTTCCCTAGCCAATCCGAAATAACTGTCCCAGCAAGCCACGACCTCTTTCCAATTCTTGAAGGCCCTGTGTCTGCCCCCTCTGAATCCCTCCACTTCCACTCGTGCATCATCCCATGTGACGTATATACCTGGATGACGACTAACTAGGACAACATAATACTTCTCTTTGCCCATCTGCATTCAACTGCAGAGGGTTAGCGACGACAAATAAGTTAAAAGAATGGATTATGGTAGCAAGAGATTGATATGAAGAAACATAAGAAATCGTAATACGAAATATTTACCCTGAACGAGAATAGGGTCGTCCTACGTACCATCCTCCAGTAAATCAAGTGTGTGCTCCGTTCCGGATTAACATGCGTAATGTATGCATTTTAGTAGATATACGAAAAGACAAGTACCAAATTATCTTATATAGCCATAATTTGAAAAGTCATAGTGGTAATGATAATCCCAGAAAATCAACACATCAAAGTCTAAAATCACAGGAAAAAAAAAAATCAACAACGTCCAAAAAACAAATTTGGTAACCAAACACACCAACAGTAGAAAGTTATTACATGCCCAAATAAGAAGAAACTAAAAGAAACCCAGTGACTACACACTGTCAGACAAATCCAACACCTCCATCACCAAAGTGATCACGGAGTGTCTTCTTTAACCACTCCATTCAGCGCTCAGGTCGGAGATTGACAAAGAACGATGTCAGTGACTTGTCACTACTCAGGATCTGACCAACTTCGAGAAATTCTGAGTTGGTCAGGCCTTTCACCTCTTCTAGCACATCAAGTACCTTACCTGTGCGATTGACCTCTTTGCCAAGGCCAAATTTCATCATTGAGTCAGCAACGGTCTGCAGAGAGGTCCCCAGTACATCATGGGGACGAGGAGGGCACGATCATTTTCGTGTTCCTGTCCCTCCTCGGGTACTATCAGAATCAGAATTGCGAGTGGGAGTGCTGCAGGAGTCATGATGTCCCATCGCAAGACTGTCCGATGGTAATGGAATGTTCCCTGTGGACTCTGTCACATAATCCTTTGATAGGTCAATCGTATCATCCATATCATCAACCTCATTAAATGCTTCATTAAGATCTCGCTGAAGATGAGAAGATGATGCTGATGCCACCATAGTCCTACTTCCTTGCACATAGCGTCCCGTGGCCTGATCGAATCCGCAAATCACTGCAAGGTCATTCATCCTTTTGATGCGTTTCCTACAGAGTCGTTCAGCACGTGGGTGAGACTGCCAAATGAATAAGATAGTTGTAATTAAGGACAAACTATATACAAATGTATGATGAGATATTAAAAACAGATAACACTTACCCTTAGATACTCCTCCCAGACTTCATCTGAAGTCGTGACCACCATCCTCTCATTGTCCCAACCAAACCCACTCGCTGCCAGCATGTCTTTCACTGCATTATACTCTCTTTTATAATATCTCATTCGACACGTTTTGCCAATGGACGACTACTCCAGTATGTTTCGTTACTACCTCGGCCGCAATTTGGTACACTTCCTACTTGAAACCGTTATCAGCTCTACGCCCTAATGCGACCTGCTCAATAAATGTGTCAAATAGAATCTGATACATAATGGTAGTCCATTTGATCTTCGAGGCTCGGGATAGAGGCTCTGCTAGAGATTTCACCGTCTTCTCATGCGGGGAACTTCGAGTGGGCACAGGCGGTGTTTTTACAGGTGATTGGATCGGTGTTGCTGTAATAGTAAAGGAGTCTACCATTTCACCTGAATACAGAGTATGTATTATATTTTACCAATGTCAATCACCATCGTGAAAACAACTATTAACATATATGAACACAGTATAAATTCATTGATCATTATCAGCAACCAACAAATTACCCAGTACGTAATTGGGTGATTATAAGTCCAAAAATTTGTGAAGTTAGCTAAACCTGAAATACACTATAACCAACTACTATAATGAAAATGAAATATGAGGTATCGACTATCGACTCCTACTATTGTGCTGAGCATCTGCCCATATTCTGGCTGCAATGTCACCGCGCACTCAATTCCAAGCATTTTTTCATGCTGAGTTACTCGAATGGACCATTGACGCTCATCATTAGTTGATACCTCTACAGGCATTGGGATAGCCACCCCATCGGCAACAGATACACCAACAAAATCGGGCTCTAGTCGAGACTCATTTTCGATACGTATATAATTGTGTAGGACACAGCAAGCTATCACAATCTAGACTTCTGTTTAAAATTTTACTACATAGCAATCTTCAATATCGAAAATCTACTTTCAAAACACCAAAACAATGCTCAATTGCATTGCGCAATTGTGCGTGTCGATAATTAAATAGCTCCTTCAGGTTTGCAGGTGCTCTCCCAGTTCGATACTCCTGTAGATGATATCGAACGCCCCGATATGGAGCCATAAAACCCGGTGAATGAGCGTATCCAGCGTCGACAATGTAATATTTTCATACACATTCAAATCATAGTTTTATTAAGTGAATAACCGGATGTAGTCATAGTTATGAATTGGATTGACACTGTTTTAACAGATAGGCAATATTGTTTGGGACAAGCAAGGGATCATCTAATCGGGTCATTGCGTTGTGTAGCACCCTCGCATTCGAAGCAGAACCCTCCCAATCAGCCAACATATATGTAAATTTCATATCGAATGAACATGCTGCAAGGACATTCTGGGAGATGACCCCTTTACGATTGCGAAAACTCGCCTGGTCAACCACCAGAACATGTACGGGAATGTGTGTTCCGTCAATTGCACCAACATAATCCTAAACCGAAAGAATCACTTATCGTCAAAGGACCGCACGTCGGGCAAAAGTGAAAATTACAGGCTTAGAAAATAGACATATTGGAAAATTGCCTGAAAGTAAGCAGACCAATTTTGATTTGTTTGGATCTCCGACGGCGTCTCTGTTCCAACTGGTTTAACTAAGTCTGGGTACAGTGATACAATTGTCTGTAGAACACGGTGAAAGTGCCGACTGACAGTCTCTCCTGATCGAATAAATCTGTGACCTAAAACTCAGTTGCGAACATTGTGCCCCAAGGTGTGTAGGAAAATAACTACTTGTTCTTCAAGACTAACATTACGAGTATCACGGAGCCGTGTCTTCTTGCGTATCAATGTACATAGTTCAAAAAATGAATCTCGATTCATCCTAAGTTGATCTACATAATCTCCGTCGCTAGCCCGAATAATGGAATTGATGAACCTCGCTCGCTCATCATCCTCATGACGCGCCGGCTGTTTGAACATGTATGAGCGACAATATTCCCCAACAGCCTGTACACACGCTGACACTGCTTGAAAGACAATTATCCTTTCCATCTCATCCTCATCTAAGGAATCCATCGTCAACTGATGACCTACACTCTAATTCCGAATTTCACATACATCACTGTTTTGTAACTAAGAATGTAATCAAATATGTGTGTGTGTATATGTACATCTATACATCTGCTATTAGGTTAAAAGACTAGCCGAACAGATTTCAGAAATATTAGCTTCACACGACCTTAACACAACTTTGGATAAAAGTTATTCTGTACAAGAGAGAATATCACAAAATACTGGCCTTTTTAAACTTTGAGAAATTTTAATGAGTTCCATTAAGTTGACCCATTGCGAGTATATGTGATTTATCAACACCCTCCAACTGATTTTCCATCATAATTTATGCAATAAGCCCAATTCATGAAGCTTTAAAATATCTCAATTAGACCATACCACAGGTAACAGTGGAAATAATGAGTTCCAACAGGCCACCCAATTTAGAAAATAATATCAAATCCAATTAAAAAAAAAAAAAAACCCCAATTTAAAAACAAACAAAGAAAAGGCCTAAATTTGCTTTAATCGTATATTAGCTATTAATGCTCTCTGTTTTTTTTTTTTTTTTTTTTTTAACCATTGTTGTTCAAGGTTAGGAGTACATTAAGGCAGGAGCACTCCAAAATCAGCAGGCTAGGAGTACATTAACGCAGCATCACTCCAAAATGGCCAGGACTGTTAGATGGTAATGGAATGGTCATACCTGATGTTAACAGACTGTAATCTTTTCCGCTACAAACTCCATAACAAACCTGTCATTATGTCCCAATTAGTGCAGCGTTAAAAAAGGTGGCCACCCGATTATCAAAATAATATCCGAGCCAATTCAAGAAAAAAGAAAAAATGCAGGAAGGCTAAAATAAGAATTCAGTTTCCGACTGAAAATTCTATCTAATACAGACATTAACTGCAATATAATATTTTCCTTCTGTATGCAGATTGAAGAAAAATCATATGAAATGAAAACTGCTCTTCACAGATAGTCAGAGAACCCAAACTTTGGTTAAGAAGAAATTGCATCATGGTATAAAAAACCAGATATTCATTAAGAACAGCCTAAGCCAAGTTCAGAGAAAATACTATAGTATAAAAGCTGCCACTTTCATGCATATTGAATCGGAACCCATATAACAAAAAGTTCACTCATATTCAATAACCAATCTGTTGGTAAGATGAAATACTAGATAATATAGAAAACCCAATATTCATGAAGAACAATCCAAGCCAATTTCAAAGACAATCAGAGAACCCAAACATTGCATGAAATGAGAATGTCAGGGAATCATAAAATCAGAAATTCGTGTAGGAGTTAAACAGAAATTCTGTGTAAGAGTTATCGACGGCCCAATGGTTATGTCTACGTGAACTTTCAATATATTCACGTCCGGATTTAAACAGGTCAACTCATTGTCCACCAATAACTTGATGGTGGAAAATAAATTTGATAGTATCTTCATTTCACAGGTGGCAGATTGGTGGTCATTCAATGGATCGTTGAAAAAGAAATTAAAAAAATAAATAAAAGTCAATGGCCAGAGTCAATCATAGAAGGTCCATTAATCAGATGTTAAAAACGTTAAAATGGACATGATTTTGTAGCACGACCTATGTACAACTGGTCTTTGAATTTGGACCTGTTTTTCTTTTCAGTTCATGTATGCAATACCTGAGTATATGCACATGAATCACCGCACTCTACCAGAGTATCAAATAACTCCCTTTCCATATTTTCTAGCAGGAATCTCATGGGACTAAACTAAAATCCCACATAAGTTAGAGAGAGAAAAAATAACGAAGATTGCATGGTCAAGATCTTCTAATTTGGAAGACTTTTTGGGAATGTCCTGTTTAAGGTGAGGTCCACCAATCTGCTCACATAGTATCAACTAAGGGCCTAAGGACACTGCACTTGCCCTTCGGTGTAGGAGGATGTAACTCCTGCAGTGAAGTTTGTTGGGCATGGTGTGTGGAACATCAATTTCAATATTAAACACTAGAGTATAAGAGCTAATTCCTATATGCATAATGAAGCATAAACCATTTTGTCACAGTTATCAAATGGCATGATAAAAGATATTGAATCAAAACAGATCTTAATGTGGGAAAATACTAGAGTATATAACTTTGCCACCTTCATGCATATTGAATCAGAACGCATATAACAAAAGGTTCACTCACATTCAATAACCAAACAGGGAAGTAAGATTAAATGTAAGCCAAAATCAAAGACAGTCAGAGAACCCACACATTAGGTAAGATGAGATTGCCAGGGCATCCAACAAGCAGAAAACTTGTGAGCAATCTTTGCACATCTATACAGAACATGCAGTAGAACAAACGCTAACTCAAAACAGAATGACACAGTATATGAAAGAAGGCATGAGAGCAGATGTTGAATCAAAACAGATGATCAGAGAAATTACTAGAGTATGACAGCTGCCACCGCCATGCATATTGAATCAAAACCCATAAAAGAAAAGGTTCATTCATATTCAGTAGCCCAAACTTTGGGCAAGATGAAATTGCACAGAATATAAATACCAGATATCTATGAAGTTCAGTCTATGCCAAATTCAAGGATAGACAGTGAACCCAAACATCGGGTAAGATGAGATTGCAGATAATAAAAAAATAGAAAATCATGAGGAATGTGTGTATCGTCAATTTCAGAGAAGCCACTAGATCATCAGGAGCTGCGATCTTGATGCATTATGAAGGAAGACAGTATGACAATATATTTAAAGATGGCATGAGAACCCAAACTTGAAATGTGTGATGGGGTTTTTTCCCCGTCTTCGACCGGTCCTGAGCCCCGCTCGACCGGTCGTGGGAGGTGCTCGACCGGTCGTAGGTTCGAGCCCTGACACGACTCAAAGTTCAGCGAGTTCATGCTGTTTTTTCTCGGAGGCTAAGACCAGTCCTAGAATTTTCAGGACCAGTCGAAGGTGGGCTTCGACCAGTCGTAGGCGAGCTTCGACTAGTCAAAGGAGGCTAAGACTAGTCTTAGAATTTCCAGGACTAGTCGACGTTACACAGTTTGTTCCGCGATTTTGCGCAAAACTGCGGATTTGAGTCCTTTCGCAACCGGGATGCAAAAGGGAAGTTTTCTAAACTATAAAAGGGGTTGCCTAGGGTTTTTTAGGTACGACAAGAGGGTTTCTTAAAGCTTTACAAGGAATTTGCTAAAGGGTTTAGGGCTATCAAAAGGTGAGAGAGAGAGGAAGAGAGAGAGGAAGCTTATAAAAGGGAGGTTCTGCTCGTGGAGGTTATCTACTATGCAATCTATATCTCAGCGCTTCTATGTCCTCGTAATCAGTTAGATCTCTCCGTTTTCTCTATTTCTCTTATTGTTTATCCACTCCTACATGAGTGAAGAAGGTTGTAACGTTCTACTTCATAGTGGATTATTGATCTGGACGAGGTCCCGTGGTTTTTACCTCTTTGAGGGTTTTCCACGTAAAAATCTCTTATGTGGTGTGTGTTTGATGCATTGATTGTTTTCATTGCTTTATTATCCATAATTCTGATTTGTTCTGGAGGGCTAGATCCTAAGGTTTTGTGCAAAGCCCCCAACAAAGTGGTATCAAAGCTAAGTTCATTGAACGGGTAGGATCGGTTTGGAATTATGGAAGGTGACTCATCAAGGATGATCAGCCTCAATGG
This sequence comes from Magnolia changhungtana, assembly GCA_030180095.1. Taxonomy (NCBI): domain Eukaryota; kingdom Viridiplantae; phylum Streptophyta; class Magnoliopsida; order Magnoliales; family Magnoliaceae; genus Magnolia; species Magnolia changhungtana. The sequence continues at coordinate 1,517,097 of JASAUF010000516.1, read as the reverse complement.
TTCTAACTGGACCATATGGAAGGCTAAGATGGAGGACTTGCTTTACTGTAAGAACCTATATTCTCCAATTTTAGGCATATCAGCAAAATCCAAGGATATGACTGATGATGATTGGAAGAAGATGGACCGAAAGGCGGTAGGGTTTATTAGACAATGGTTAGATGATTCTGTGTTCCACCATGTGTCTACGGAAACCTCAGTCGCTAGCCTATGACTGAAATTACAAGGGCTGTATGAGAGGAAGACAGCCGGTAATAAGATTTTTCTGATAAGGTGACTTGTGAATCTCAAATTCAAAAATGGTGGTTCTGTGGCCGAGCACATGAATGAGGTCAGCAATATAGTGAACTAACTCACCTCTATGAAGATGGTCCTGGATGATGAATTGCAAGCTTTACTATTGCTTAGTTCATTGCCTGACAGTTGGGAGACATTGGTGGTGTCTCTAAGTAACTCCGCGCCAGACGGAAAGATATCCATGGAACAGGTAACCAGTTGTCTCTTCAATGAGGAGACAAGGAGGAAGTCTTAGGGGTCTACTCAGCAAGAAGCCCTTGTGACATAGGAACAGGGGAGAGGAAAGAACAGGAAGGGCGGAAGGCCCGAGATAAATCAAGAGACAAATCGAGTAACAGAAAAGATGTTGATTGCTGGAATTGTGGCAAGAATGGCCACTACAAGCATGAATGTCATGGTAAGAAAAACGACAAGAAAGGAAAATGGAAGGAAGATGAATCAGATTCCACTGCAGTCGCTTCACATGGCGACGATGTAGTTATTCTTTCTGCAGATCCTGATGTATGTTTCACGGCTGCCAGTCAGGACACTGATTGGGTGGTTGACTTAGGAGCTTCTTTTCATGTGACTCCACACAGGGACTCCTTCACAAGCTACAAGTCAGGTAACTATGGGACTGTGAAGATGAGAAATTTTGGCGTATCAAAAATCGTGGGAGTCGGTGATATTTGTGTGAAAACTGATGTGGGCTGCACATTGGTTCTCAGGGATGTGAGGCATATCCCAGACCTTCGCCTCAACTTGATGTCGACGAGAAGGTTGGATGATGATGGCTATGAAAGCCGATTTGCTGGTGGGCAATGGAAGCTCATCAAGGGTTCGTTGATCATGGCCAGAGGGAAGAAGTGTTGCACCCTATACAAGGCAAGTGTCAGTATGTGTAAGGGTGGGTTGAACGCAGTGAAAGATTCAACTATTGACATGTAGCACAGGTGTCTAGGCCACATGAGTGAAAAAATGCTTCAGGTACTAGCAAAGAAGCGGCCCCTTCCATACGTGACAGGTACACCTCTCAAAACCCGTCTTGATTGTTTATCAGGAAAACAGCATAGAGTTTCATTTGTTAAAACTGCTTCTCATATTAATAAAGTGCATGCATTAGATTTGGTTTATTCTGATGTTTGTGGTCTTATGAGGACAAAAACCTTGGGTGGGGTATTGTATTTTGTTACTTTTATAGATAATACATCTAGGAAGGTTTGGGTTTATGCTTTGAAATCCAAGGATGAGGTCTTTGGTGTGTTTAAATTATTTCATGCTATGGTCGAGAGAGAGACAGGTAGATCATTGAAGTGCATTCGTACTGACAATGGTGGTGAATACATTGGCGACTTTCATGAGTGCTGCAAGTCCCTGGGTATCGGCATGAATAGACGGTTCCCAAGACCCCCCAGCATAATGGTGTAGCTGAGCCAATGAATCGCACCATTATTGAGAGAATCAGATGTATGTTATCCCATGCGAAATTGCCCAAGACGTTCTGGAAAGAAGCAATGTACATGACGGTGTATTTGATAAACAGGTCTCCATCAGCCCCATTGAATGGAGAAGTACCTGAGAAGGTGTAGACTGGACATGATCCATCGTACAGTTATCTCAGAGTGTTTGGATGTAGGGCATCCGTTCACGTACCAAAGGACGAGAGGTCCAAGCTTGATATGAAGATCAGAAAGTGTGTGTTCTTGGGGTACGGTGATAAAAAGTTCGGTTACAAGTTGTGGGATCCAACCGAGAGGAAGCTCCTCAGGAGCAGAGATGTGGTTTTTTTTTTAAAGATCAGTGTATAGAAGGCATTGGTAAGCCAGAGAAGAACCAGCCTAGTTCATGCGAGCTAGAGGACATGGATCCGGTTACTCCTCCCATGGTGCCTGATGACGGGGGAGTACAACAAGGTGCAGAGGACGAGGGAGTTCCTTCAAAAGATGGACCAGGGGAACAACCCCCACTTGATCCACCTGTTGAGCCACAGGTGACGAGGTCATCTAGGGACAGACAGTCGTCCAAGAGGTACTCACCGCACGAGTACATTATGCTGACTGATGGGGGAGAGCCAGAAGATTATTCTGAGGCCCTAGCTGACGAGCATAAGGGGGAGTGGTTAAAAGCTTTGCAAGAGGAGACGGAATCCTTGCATAAGAACCACACCTATGACATGGTGAAATTGCCTAAGGGTAAGAAAGCTTTGAGCAACAAGTGGGCGTTCAGAAAGAAGATTGAGCAGAAGAATTCACAGACAAGGTTTAAGGCCAGACTCGTGGTGAAAGGGTTTGGTCAGAGGAAAGGCATAGACTTTGAGGAGATATTCTCACCAGTGGTAAAGATGACATCTATACAGGTGTTGCTTTTGGCAGCTAGCATAGATCTGGAGATAGAGCAGTTAGATGTTAAAACTGCCTTTCTCCATGGTGACCTGGAAGAAGAGATCTACATGCACCAACCAGAGGGGTTCGAAGTCAAGGGCAAGGAGCATATGGTGTGTAGGCTGAGGAAGAGCTTGTATGGGCTGAAACAAGCTCCACGGCAATGGTACAAGAAGTTCGACTCGTTTATGTTGAAACATGTGTATGACAGAACGGAGTCAGACCACTGTGTGTTCACGCGCAAGTTCTCAGATAGTGATTTCCTAGTACTGCTTTTATACGTTGATGACATGCTCATCATGGGAAAAGACATCAAGAAGATCGACAAGCTGAAACAGGAGTTGGACAAGTCTTTTGCGATGAAAGACTTGGGCCCAGCTAGACAGATTCTAGGAATGGAGATAACCCGTGACAGAAGCAGCAGGAAACTCTAGCTGTCACAAGAGCGGTATATTGAGAAAGTCCTAGAGCGGTTCAATATGAATGTAGCGAAGCCGGTCAGTACTCCACTAGATGGTCACTTCAGATTGATCGATAGGCAGTGTCCCAAGATGAAGGCAGAGGTGGAAGAGATGCAAAAGATACCCTACGTGTCAGCGGTAAGAAGTTTGATGTATGCTATGGTGTGTACACGCCCAGATATAGCATATGCGATTGGTGTTGTCAGCCGGTATCTTGCCAATCCTGGCAAAGAGCATTGGGCAGCGGTGAAATGGATACTGCGGTATCTAAGAGGCTCATCCAGGTTGAGCCTATGCTATGGTGACGGTAAACCTGTGTTAAAGGGCTACACAGATGCAGATATGGTAGGTGACATAGACTCTAGGAAGTCTATATCGGGGTTCATGTTCACGTTTGCAGGGAGAGCGGTTTCTTGGCAGAGTAAGCTACAGAAGGTCGTAGCATTGTCGACGACAGAGGCCGAGTACATTGCAGTCACAGAAGCATGTAAAGAGATGCTTTGGATGAAGAGGTTCCTACAGGAACTTAGCCTGAAGCAGGAGGAGCACGTGGTCTATTACGATAGTCAGAGTGCTATACACTTGAGCAAGAATCCAAGTCAGCATTCCAAGTCAAAGCACATAGAGATTCGATATCACTGGATCAGGGATACTTTAGAACAAAAGGTGTTACAGCTTGAGAAGGTCCACACGGACGATAATGGGTCAGACATGATGACCAAGGCTTTGCTTAAGGGCAAGTTTGAGATTTGTATAAACCTGGCTGACTTGAAGAAGGTGGATCCCTCCTGGGTAAAAAAGGGAGAGATTTGATGGAATTTTTTTCCCATCTTCGACCGGTCTTGAGCCCTGCTCGACCGGTCGTGGGAGGCATTCGACCGGTCATAGGTTAGAGCCCTGGCACGACTCAAAGTCCAGCAAGTTCGTGCTGTTTTTTCTCGGAAGCTAAGACCAGTCCTAGAATTTCCAGGACCAGTCAAAGGTGGGCTTTGACCAGTCGTAGGCGAGCTTCGACCAGTCAAAGGAGGCTAAGACCAGTCCTGAAATTTCCAGGACTAGGCGAAGGTTACACAGTTTGTTCCGCGATTTTGCGCAAAATTGCGGATTTGAGTCCTTTCATAACTGGGATGCGAAAGAAAAGTTTTCTAAACTATAAAAGGGGTTGCCTAGGATTTTCTAGGTAAGACAAGAGGGTTTCCTAAAGCTTTACAAGGGATTTGCTAAAGGGTTTAGGGCTATCAAAAGGTGAGAGAGAGAGGAGCTTATAGAAGGGAGGTTCTGCTCGTGGAGGTTATCTACTGTGCAATCTATATCTCAGCGCTTCTATGTCCTCGTAATTAGTTAGATCTCTCTGTTTTCTCTATTTCTCTTATTGTTTATCCACTCCTACGTGAGTGAAGAAGGTTGTAACGTTCTACTTCATAGCGGATTGTTGATCTGGACGAGGTCCCATGGTTTTTACCTCTTTGAGGGTTTTCCACGTAAAAATCTCTTGTGTGGTGTGTGATTGATGCATTGATTGTTTTCATTGCTTTATTATCCATAATTCTGGTTTATTCTGGAGGGCTAAATCCTAAAGTTTTATGCAAGGCCCCCAACAATGTGAACCTGAAATTGCACAGAATCTAATATACGGAAACCATCTACCCACATCTGTTCGAAACAATACAACAAAATGGCTGGGAGTAACCGTACCAGAGATCGGTCTCAACTTCAATAAATGAGATCAGTGTGCTTCAAGTCCAAGCAGGTGGCCATCAAAGAAGCATAAACGGAAAAGACAGAAGAGAAAAAACAGAAACAACTTCTCTAGTATCCACCATTTTTTGTAAATGGTGGATACCTCTTGACAGCTGCAAATAGTAACTATCATCCAGGCTAACAAACATGCAATTGAAGCTAAGGCCTGATTGAAGTTAACAGAAATCATAAATAACAGTACACAGAAAACTCGAATGGGTTTTAATCAGAACGCATATAAGAAAAGGTTCAGTCACATTCAATAACCAAACTTTTGGTAAGGTTAAATAGTAGATAATATAGAAAACTAGATATTCATGAAGAACAGTCGAAGCTAAAATCGAAGACAGTCAGAGAAACCAAACATTGGGTACGATGAGATTGCCAGGGCATCCGACAAGTAGAAAATCGTGAGCAATCTTTGCACATCAATACAGAACATGCAGTATAACAGATGTTGAATTAAAATAGAATGACAAAATATATGAAAGATGGCATGAGATCAAATGTTGAATGAAAACAGATGATCAAAGAAATAAGGTCTGATTGAAGTTAACAGAAATCATGAACAACAGTACACAGAAAGCTCAAATGGCCACCTACCATCCTTCATAAGCAACAAACCCATGTTTCTGAAATAAGGCCTTCCTTAAGTTAATAGAAATCATAAATAGTGGTACACAGAAACTTCAAATGGCCAAGATTCACAAATTTATTGATATCACGCAAAACCCCCAATTTTCTGATTTGGCATAGAATATAAAAACAGATTCAGAAGACCCTCAAATATGCGAAACTCTAATGCGAAATATCAGAAAACACAATCGGCCACTGGCCTACAGAAAGATTGAAGCATATTGAGAAGAAAAAAGACAGTATATATGATGTGTGATACAGAGATCCAACATGCAGACCTATCCGATTCAAAACCGGAAGCCATGGCATCTTCCCAGACAGCACATATGCATCTCGGAGGGCATGGCCCAGTGATAATAGGGGTACATCACAGGCATGAAAAATCTCGACTTGGCCTCACAGAAACCACAAAAATATAACAATATAGAACAACCAAACCCACTCGACAGGAAGAGCAGGGAGTTTCATGCCCGGGGTGGAGAAGAAGATCTACCTCAGCCGTATGGACCGTCCGTCAGCTCGCGATGGCTCCGACCGGTAGATGAATTTGGCCATCGCAACCTGAAGGCTCCGAAATTATATATGGAATTCGCGGTAAAACCCTCCTCTCGCCATGACACCCACCAGCAAGTAATGTCCTCCAATCCCATCCGCGGTCCGTACGATGGACTGCGGACGATCCAGGGATGGGCTCGAGAAGATATCACCCGCAGAGAGAAAACCAGTACTGGATTTGTGAATCCCTCAGATCCGGCGTTATACCCTATCCACCAGTCTCGTATAGCCGCCCAAACAGGCTATCATACGGCCGCTGTTGGATTTGGCAGTGCAATCCCGTGCAATCCCTCCTAATACGGGCGAATCCACCCGTCCAAATGGGCCCTTAGACTATTCAACTAATGTGTTGGACCATGTATAATGTGTATCACCAAATTATTCTCCTATTGGACAATCTTACATGTCCAACTTATAGACTGCAAGTGGATGGTTTATTGTCTACATTATGATATGAAATTTTAGGAAGATATTTGATGGTGACTGATGGTGGGTGGCACAAGAGTGCATAGTCTGAATCGTGAAAAAATGGAGCCCACTATATTGTTGGTGCTAGAACAAATATAACATGTCATTTTGATTAAGTGCATGTTAAGGAGTTGATTTTTATGTAATTGATGTGCTAGAATGAATAATTATATTGATGTTAATATTTAGAAATGCAGTAGAATGTACGGTTATATACTAAAGCGTCACTGCACACATGTTTGTAACATGAATAGTTCATTAGTGGGTCTTCTTTGTATTTATAGTGACATAAAAATTAAGTTATAATGTAGATCAATCATTGGTATGAATGACATTTATGCTAATGAATGCACACAAGGAATAAATGAGTATGCTATATTGAACTTGATCAGATCAATGGCCAAGTTTATCAAACCATGGGCTCACTTATCACTGTGTATCTATAGACAACGCACATTATTCATTTTGTATCATTGCATGTATATTGTGGTCTTTGATCCATTTTATGTAAGGTAATTATTGATATGTTTAAGTATTATATTCATGTGTTACATGTGCAAAATATATTATTCCCATTATAATATAAAACATTAAACAATATATGACTCTTGATACATAGACACTCAGAAATTGTACATATGTGAAAAAGATCTCATTTATAAAGATTTGAAATTGTGGGGATTATATACTTAGATGCACTAAAATGTTTCAAAATTATAAATCTACACAAATATTATATTGGCCCATATGGAATGATTGGGCTTGGTATATTTTTCAAATATTGCCTTTTGCAGGCCAATAAATGAAAGATCTAGATTTTGCATATGTATTACTTTTCTAAATATTAAGTACTTGATAACTTACATTACATGAATGCTTGTCTCTCTAAAGTTTCACTTACCATGAAGCAAATTGTAACTTGAGTTTCTCAAGTGGACTAGTAGTTAATGTGCCTTAATTCAATGTTAATTAGACTTATATTTTATTATATAGAAAGTGATATTATAGAATATTGGGTCCAATAATAGACGGACCATTGCTACATATCACTTAATTGTTTAACACACTTATCACTGCTTTTCTATAAACAGTTCATATTATTGATCTTAAATATAAAATTGTTAATAGGGTGACGAGTACGCATGCATAATTCTGAGACAAGTTACATTTATTTTTGGCATCGTTCACAATACTTTCTAGACAATATTACCTGTTTAGAAAGGTGGAGAAAATGTTATTTCCATCCAATCATGTGCCAACGTAGAACACCTATTAGATCCAGTCAATTTATATGATAGTTCTTACGAAAGAATTTTCTTAACTCTTGGTTAATTAATAGATTTATCAGGTGAGCTATAGACATATCTATCAAGGCTAAATCTGAAATTGTGGGGGTGCTCTCGGATACATAAATCACTTAACATATGAAATCTAAATTTAATCAATATGTATTTGATAAATGGGTTGACATATATAAAATTGAAGATTTGCACTTATGCACATGTTTTATGTTAACATGTAGATCTTTGAGACAAAGTGTACATATTGCATGTTTTAATAATCAAATTGGTGACCATCAAATAAATGGTTAGAAAGAGAATTATTAGTGATTTGAATTCAAAGATGATTGTTGGATCAATGAGATTTTTAGGTTATATTTTATTATGATTGGAGACTAGATATGGACATTTGAGATTGATATTCATATTAGACCATAAGTTTATGTGATGAATTATATTGCTTTACCATCAATAAATGTATCTAATGGCCAAACTTATGCACCTATGGAGTTCATTATTCAATCCGTCGATTAAGATACTTGATAATGAACTTGGACATTTCTTCTCCATATTCAGTTGTCAAATATCCATTGATTATATTGAATTATAATTACTAATTGATAAATTGGTCAATCTTTCATGTGTTAGGGAACATATGATAACATGATAATATTAAAATATAATTACATGAAAGTTATACTCTATTTTAATTGTCATATGTCTATGTATAACAAATTACTCCAGCCTCTTTGTTAGCAATTGAAACGATGATTAGCTACATTGGAATTTGGCCAAATTCACTATTTTAGTTGTCCCAATGTGCATAACAGCAGATATAATAAGTTCGATCGACTTTATCACTAGTTGGTTGAATGGTAAAAGAACATTCAAGGCTAAGAAAGTTGGTTGTATTTAGAACCGGTGATACGACAACTATCATAATAAAAGTGATGTTCAGTATCTGTTGTTTGATGTAGTCATAATTATTGACTCTGTGAGGTTAGAAATGAGTTCAGTATGCTTTGACTTAAAATATAAATAGTCAAAGAGGTTGCAACTGACTGCTAAAGACTTAACCGAGAAGCAAAAGGAGGAATCTATCTAAGCAGAAGCTTATTTCTAAGTAGCTAGTTGGAGAGGCAATAACTTGCCAATACGATGATCCCTGGCTGGTCTGAAACGATGATTAGCCACATTGGGACTAAGACATCACCAAACTCTTATGATAGGTAACAATAGTGAATTTTCTATAATAGGTGAAAGCTTGATGGAGCAATGATGGGTTGAGGTAAAAGGCCTACGGGTCATAAATCCTCTGACCAAATGACTATCTAAAAGATTAGTCAATGATACATCGAAGGGAATGGGGCTAAGCCTAATATATGAGCTATCAGTGTTGCTAACCCAACCTATATGAGTAGAGATCTTATTAGATAGATTCAATAGGTAAACAAAAAGATACGAGGTAAACGATTGCACTGATATGAATGAGCCCATTTTATTGTATACAGTGTGAGCAATAATGAAGAAGGATGAGTTTTTTGAACTCTTAATGAATCCATAGCCATATATTTTGTGGTGTATCCAATTGCTGCGTACACTTGATAGAATTCACCTATATGAGTGTGGAGGTAGAGGTCGCTTCATATGAGAATCTAAACGAATTCTCTAGAGTACTTATGAAATTCAGGTAATGGTGCATGACCGAAATGCACCGAACCGCATAATCATTTTAGCGGAAAAGTTGTGTGAGTGGTATGTACTTGCGATCTACATCAAAAGAAATTAGGTTCAAAATTATGGTGTCACCTGATTCTTGTAAACTTGTCATGCTTACTCTAATGTCGGTTCAAGTCTATGGTGACACCGACATCATTGCACAACTCTTCCATCTTAACCCAAAATGTCAAAAATTTTGAAACATGTGGGGGATTGTTGTATTTTAAATTATTTTAAAATAATTTAGTATTTCAAAATATCCGTTGGGATGGGCCATGGCCGTGGCCATAGGTGTGCACGTGCCCTACGGATGTGTTTTTTCACGTAAGTCTGAAAAGTTGCATCATTTTAATTTTTGTTTTGAAAAGTTATGTCTTTTGAAGCCTAAGGGTCGCACCAATTGGGTTTAAACCCAATAGTCACAACCATTTTTGAAAAGAGTGTCTTCACAAAGTCTATAAATAGACTTCTTCTGATTTTAAGTTTTGGAATGGATTAGAAAATTAGGTTTCCTCTTAAAAATGTGTTCAAGTATTTTCTAGTTCTGATTAAGACTACAAGTGGTTCGAGCTCATGTACAGTGAGTACACTGTTGGGACCAGGTCATAGTCGTTGTATCCTAGAGGTCGATTGCTCTAGAAACCTGTTGCACTTGGGACGCTGTCCAAGAGGAGCAAATTCGATTTTAAGCCGAGTGACTCACGTCATGCATCGACTTCTATAAACCGATAAGTTTTCTATTTTCCCATTTTAATTTTAATTTAATTTTATTTAAATAGTTTTTCAAACTCTATATCCTAACACCATGTTCAATAGCGGAGAGATCAAACATCAAGCGTCTGGGACATTTCAAATTGGGAGATTTTGGAGTTAGGGTGCGTCCATAATAAACAATGGCTCCGATGAAGCAAACATGGTCCCACATTAACTGAATATGTGCCTTATCATGGGGAACTATGGGCCATGGTTAAGCAATCTTGGCCATTGATTAATGTTGACCTTACAATGGACAGGGAATGGCCCAAAAATCTCCTACATCCAAAAATCATAAACCTTCAAGTACTCATGCAAAAATAGATGATTAAGAAACAAGGTAAATCACCGCTCGTCATTCAATAAAAGAGAGCAATCGGTTGGGATTAACCATTCTGATAGATTTTTGGGGATCCCAAATCCACATTGAACCCCATCAAATCAATGATCTGGATTACCGAACCATGGACCTTTAGACATATGGAATTGAAAACCTCAACAACTATGCATCGTTCCTCTCTTATACTACCGGAATAATAAGGAAGATCTGTAACAACCCATTTTTTTTGGGAACTAACTACACCGTCGCTTACGTGTGGCCCACCTGAGTTTTAGATCAGCCTCATTTTTTGCCTTATATCTTCTCTTGGCCAGGCCGAGATGATGGACGGAGTAGATTTATATTATCCTTATTGGGACCCACCATATCAAAAAAATATAATAAGAAAATAAAAATAAAAATTATATCTTCCGCACGCCGACTAAACCACTTTCTCCATTTTTCCTTCCTTTTCATACGGTAATGGGCGCCGAACTCTCCTACTAAATGAAATCGTCCCATAATCCCCTCTATTCCATTCCATTACGCACCCCTTATTAAAAAAAAAAAAGAGAGAGAGAGAGAGAGAGAAAGAAACGAAGAAAACAATTAAATCAAAAATAGAGAGAGAGAGAGAGAGAGAGAGAGCTCTGTAGATCAAGGGAGAGAGATTAAAGCGGAGCTGGATTATTAGACTTTTAAGGTATGTGATCTTATCTTGAGGTTTATCATTTTCAGTTAATTATTATACTTATTTATTCCAAAATTTTGATAGGAATATTATTGTCAGTTGATTATTATGTAGGAAATCCTACTCATTTATGAATTTATATTTTATCAAAATACTGAATTTCTATTCACAACATTCTCATTTTCGGAATTCAAACAAATTAGAATTCTCATGTTGAAATAAATTATATATATATATATATTTATATATAAATAAATAAAATAAATTTACAGAATAAAATAAACAATTTATCTAAGTTTATATTTTAATTTAGAAATTATATATATATATATAAATATTTGTTAATATTAAAATTAAAATGAATTATTCCTAAATTTTAAATTTCATTTATATAAAGGTAAATTATTAAAATAGAATTGTTCAATTAAGTTATGAATTTTTTAGCCAGATGTAATATAGTATATGCAGATAGATTTTATTATTTTATATCAAAATTGCTGAATTTAACTCAGAATTATTTTTAGTATAAAAAAAAGAATTAATAACTTAAATCAATTTGTAAATTTTAAGCCTTATTTAATAGATGTATTTAATTTCATAAGTAATAATTAATTTAATTAAATTAATCTATATCAAGTGAAATTTCAAATATTAAAATAATTGTTAATTTAATTTAAAGTAAAGTGGTTACAATTAAATTGTTAACAAGTAGTTAAATGAAAATTTTAATTTTTAGAGTTTGAGAATTAATATTAATTATACTAATTGGGAATTAAAAATTATTATTATTATTATTGTAAGAATCAAATTAATGTAAATCTAAATTTAAGGTGACTTTGAAGGCTTTAAAAATAATTAATTATAATTCAAAATTTTAGTTATTTGGTAAGTATTATGAACTCTAACTTGTATGATTTCTTAAATTAATTAAATCAAAATTTAATATGATATTAAATTAAGCTTTTAATTATTATTCTAATTTAAACTCTAGTTTAAGTTATAAAAATAAAATAATAATAGTAATAATAATAATTTAAATATAAGGTACAACTAAACTTTTATAAATTAATAATAGGAAATTAAATTTTGAATAAAATAAATTATTTACATTGCAAATAAGTAAATAAATTTTAAAATTCAAATTTTGAGACAAAAATTGGTATTTCAGTATTTTTAGGAGTTCTTGTAAATTTTCCAACACTAGCTATTACAAAAATCAACAATTTCAGAAACTAAATTTTAATAATATTGAATTTATGCACCTTGTATAGAACCTGCATTATAATGTAAAATTTTGATTTATTAAATTATTATTTATTTATTTTTGTTGATTTTAGAATTGTTCATGTTATTCATGCTTCTCTATTGATTATTTAATTGTGAGAAAAAAATATAATTGTATCAACAAGCAGGGCGATCGTGTCCCTTGGGTGAAAGACCCTAAAGCTAGTAAGTATGACAATCGTGTCTATTGGGTAGGAGACCCTAAAGCTAATAAGTAGGACAATTGTGTCCCTTAGGTGAAAGACCCTAGAACCCATTGTATCCTTTGGAGTCTCCTTTGTGTACGGCGTATGAGTACAATTGTGTGCGCGAACATACGTTAAAGGTGCAACTGAAGCAGTAGTCTGACCAGCTAACGTATAAATGAGTTCATCGCCCTAAGGTACCAGTGCGTGGGTGTTAATGCAACGTGACCATCCACTTGGGTACGGTATTGTAAGAAATGATATAAATGTTATGAGTATTCATGAAAATATCACATGTATTGCATTTTCAAAATTCTGTTGTTAAATTTCATTATCTGTATTTTATTTTCCTTCATTGTTATAAAATTGATATTATCTGAACATGTTAAATTTTGGATAAGAAAAGATCCTAGTGGGCTGTTATGCTCATCCTACTAAAAAAAATGCATAGGTGCAGAGCTGGAATACTATGAGTAGGCGGGCCTCTACTATTAGCTTTATTTTCTAGAAAATATTAAGTTTAGTTTTAATTTAATTCAATTTTTTTTTTGTTAATTAGGTTTAGTTTATGTTCAAATTTCGAAGTATAAAGGGAAAACTATCAAAAGAGTCGAATTTAATAAACATTTCACTGTATTTTCTTTTAGATGACGGTGAATATTTATTGAATTTGATTGAATCAACTTGATTGTAATAAATGTCATTATATTATAACTCATGAACCTTGGGATTCGAGCCTTGAAAATTCAAGTACTCGAATTTCGGAGCGTGATAAGATCTAATCACCTATAGCCGGTTGTACGCTACACTATCATTTTCTTAAGCCTTAGGGATTTTTCTTTCTATTTTTACCCTAAAAAATATAATGTATTTTGGAGGGAAGGTGAGGTTTTCTTAACCATCTTTATGTGGTCCATTGATCGAAGGGTTGGGATCCACGAATCTTGTAATTTTCGAGAACCCACTGCCAATTTCTTGCATCTGATGAGACTAACGGTTTGAATCACCAACGGCTCCACAAGCATACATCATGCACGCCAACAAACTGTATGGTCTGTGGCCTATTTTCTACTAAGTGTCACATGCAGTCGGCCTGTAGGTGATTAGTTGTCCAATCCGAGGAAGTATATTAATCCATAATCCCGAATTTGTGAATAAGGCTACCATTCCACAAGATCCAGCCCATCCGCTCAGTGGGTCCATGGTGTAGAGCTCCTGCCTTGAAAATAAGGAAACGGATTGGCTACTCCCATGGTGGTCAGTGCTCTTTGGGCCCACCATGATGTATGTGCTTCATCCATTTTTACATATCATTTTAAGGCTTGATACAAAAAATGAGATGGATATAAATCTCACGTGGACCACAACACAGGAAAATAATAATGATTGGATATCCACCATTAAAATCCTCCTATGGCCCACTGCACTGTTTATTTGACATCCAATCTGTTGATTAGGTCATAAATGCTCAGACGAAGGAAAAAAAAAAAAAAAAAAAAACAAAGACCAGGTTGATCAAAAACTTTTATGGCCCCCAAAAATTTTTTAATGGTCAAAGTTCACTCAACACTGTTTCCTGTAATCTGGTCCAGTTGAGATTTTGATATACCTTATTTTTGGTCTCGTATCATAAAATGATCTAGAAAAATAGATGGACGGCATGGATGAAACAAATACATCGTGGTGGTGGGGGAGTAGCCAATCCGTTTCCTGAAAATAAGGCCTGTGAGTGGGTCCCCCATTCATGAAACAAATGAATGGTCGAAAAAGACGTGGCTAAATTCTTTTTAAGAAGCTTTCGACCGGTGATAAACTGGATTTTGGACCAGTCATTGACTAGCTCGGTCCCACCTCACGGATGGATTTTGTGTACAGGTGCCACGTAAGCACATGTGAGATGTTGTGTACAAGTGCCACATAAGCACATGTGAGATGGGATGCCTTTGTACACGTGTGTAGTTTTACAAAAAACTCCATGTGATGTATCTCTCCATGTTTCGCTTTTCATAAGCAGGCCCAGATATGTGACTATGTCTGCTGCCAAATCACCAGCACTTCCAAATGATACATTGGCTTTGGTGACTCCTCCTCACATGTGGCACTGTTTTCAAGTAATCCAGACCATCCAAATTGTGGCTTGCAATGTGGATAGAGCAAAAATATAAAATCACACTGATCAAGCACTCTTAACCATCCAATTAATGCCCATCATTTGGATGGTTAAAAAACAGTGATTGGTCCAAAATCAGATGGTCAATAATATCTTCTTGGTTCAAATTTTTTCTTATGCTCCATCCACAATTGTTTCAGTGATTTGGACGGTTTGGATTCAGAGTCACCACCATTTTTTAACGGTGCATAACTAACATAGGAGTCTAGCCCTTCAGGGAATAGATCATTTCATTGCAATATCATTACACTGTTTCAATAACCTAATGATAGCATCATACTCTTATAATAATTTAAGGACATTGTCTTAAGATAGCTAAACCACTCCCTAGCTAGTTTTGGACAAACGAGGTGGACATATATAATCCCATCCGTTCATCAGTTTTGTGCCAAGTGGTTCAATGGTTCTGTGATCTAGATCGTTGATATGAACAGTCCTGCCATGGATGGGAGATGGACC
This sequence comes from Magnolia changhungtana, assembly GCA_030180095.1. Lineage (NCBI taxonomy): Eukaryota > Viridiplantae > Streptophyta > Magnoliopsida > Magnoliales > Magnoliaceae > Magnolia > Magnolia changhungtana. The sequence goes on along the minus strand of JASAUF010000516.1, from coordinate 1,501,720 downwards.
AAAAAATTTCGCGATGGAATAATCCTTACCTTTCGATCAATGACCTACAAATAGATGGGTGGAAAAAAATATATCAACGGTCCACATTCACTGCTAGACATTCAATGATTCTAGTATCTTCCAATATGTTAGATTTTTGGGTCATGGTCCATCAATGGTGGGGCCCATCAGACCAACCTTTCGGATCAACAAACCATGGATCACACTCATAAAAAAAAAGGTCTTCGCAAGTGAGAAAAATCTTAATTTGCTAACTTTCTCATACACAATGCATACTACTTCCATAACCCATGCCTTAAACATGATTAATTACACAAAACAAAACCATTAACAATAGAAGAAGCTCATCTCTTTCTAAGGTTATCTACTTCTAAGAGGATGCTTCTCCTGATCTACCCAAGCAATTACAATTATTCAAATAATCAATGATTATTATAAGATGATTATCGTCTCACGGTAAGCATATATAATCCATCAAGATCCCTTTGTAAACCATCCAATCCTTTCCAATGGCGAAGATCTACCCTCAAGCTCTTCTCTCCACTTCATCATCCAAACACATGACTTTCAAAAGAGAAATTTTTACAATATGGATGAAATCATTAGTATTCAATGGCAATGGTTGCACCGTCTTCGATTCCGATGGTCAGATCATTTACCGCATCGACAACTACGATAACAAGTGCAGCGATGAAGTTTATCTTATGGATCTTCGAGGCAAAGTTCTATTTACGATACTTAGAAAGGTGAGAACATCTACTTACAAGTATTTTTAAATGGAATTTATAGCTAATCGCATTGCGAAAGCATTGAATTGAAATGGGGTTTCTTTATTTTCTTCCATCTAATCAGAAACTGAGAGTTTTCGGACGTTGGGAAGGTTACAAATGCAATGGTTCCAAGATAGAAGAGGAGAAGCCATGGTTTCAAGTTCAGAAGCCATGCAGGATCCTTAAAAGAGATTCATGTTGTGAAGTTAAAGTGGGATGGAAAAAAGATCGACCGAGTCGCTACCAGATGGTAGGAAAGGCAGGCGGGCCAGCTTGCAAGATTGTAGACCAAGCTGGAGTTCTTGTTGCAGAGGTGAGTCTTATATATTTTAATTTGAGCATCTGTTTATGACATGGACCGGACTCGTTTGAACCTGAGTCAAGTAGCAACTCGACTGAGTCAAGTTGAGTCACCTTATAAAGCTGACTCGAATGAGTCGATTCCGAGTGAGACTAGTCATCAATCCTTAGTACGTTGTGATAATAGCATTTTCAAATTCTATTCAGTTGGTTCTAATTTTTTATTTGGAATTTGTTTGTTTGGACAGCTCAAGCAGAAGCAATCAAGCTCAGGAATAGTGTTGGGAGATGATGTATTGAGCTTGGTGGTGGAGCCCAACACAGACCATTCCCTTATCATGGGCCTTGTGGTGGTGCATGGACTAATCAATCAATGCATGTGAAAACATCTCACTCTTCATACCTAATCCAAAGAGTTCAGATACGGACTGGGCTGAGTAAAATCAAGATTTTGAGTAGGCCCATCTTGGTAGGCCCGGCCCAACCATTTCAAAATCCGGCCCCACACAACATGGTCTTTATAACATAAACGGCTTTGAAAATGGTCTTTATAACATAAACGACTGACTGTAACTGAGCTGAGAGGCTTTTTAATTCATGTAAAAATTCATAATCGATCCATATTTTTTTTATTCTATTTCTAATAAATCAAGATTTGCCTCCAAACGATCCCATCTCCTTTGAGAATTTTAGAAGACCAACGGTGCAAATTCATCATATATGTGCGGCTTACTTAATGATTGTACCAGCCTGATTTTTGGCACATCTTATGGTCAGTGTACCGACCTGATGAATGGTCCAGATCTCTGATTCATGTGCTGTAACCCCACATCTGCTCCATCACGCGATGGGCCTGTGATTCAAGTCATTGAGGCCCATCATGTTAATGGGAGAAAGATCTGTAACTCTCGGAGCACCATAAGCTATAGTGCTCCTAGTGCATTGCGACTCTTGGGAATCCAATTGATCAATCTGGACCGTCAATTAGGTGGACCATACGTTTCTTGATCCAATGCGACCAATAGTCTGTGAAATGTCAGGATCGTGTATACAAAATAGGCCCAATTAATGAATTGTTCTATCTATTTGTTGGATGCCATCAAGGATCAGTTTTTGCTTATGAAGAATAGTTTTTATAGGCAATCCTACCATCCAACCCATGGGTTAGAAAATGAATGGCCAACAGGTCATCCAATAGATGTGATTTGGTACCCCTACCAAATGTGTGGTGAATGTAATGGACGGTCTGGATATTGCGGTTGGATTGGACTGCCCAAGAGTCTAGATGAAACTAGGGTTACTATAACTTACAGTTTCACACAATTTAAAAAGTGGTCGCTACTCATCCTTGAAACACGTGGCACTGATGCACAGCCATCCAGACCGTTTAAACTGTGAGTCCCATTGTGGATGCAACATATCTCTGAAATTAATCACACTGATTAAGCAATCCTAACCATCCAATTAATGGCTATCACATGGATTGTTCGGGGGGAATTAGTGGACCAAAATTGAAAGGAAAAATCAGATAGTTAAAAGTGAAGTTTTTAGGCTAATATCATCTAATTAAAGGTGAGGGGTGTATATTGAAATTTCACTAAAATTAAAACCTCCTCACAGGTGGGGCCCACGGATGGTTTTATCCGAGCTGTCGATATGATCAACCCCATGTGGATTGACCACCAAGTCTCTAAAAGTAGATCTTAGCCGCCCAAATCTTTGGCCTTTCTCTCATTGAATATGGATTGTTGGTGTATTTCTTTTTAACCTTGTAATTGCATACCAACTATTGAAGGGTTCAAGTTATCCGATTGAGGATATTATTTTGGCATGGTTCATCCATGATGGGAACCACGAGCTCAATGGAATGGATCACCAAAACCTGGGCCCCACATATACAAAACTGATGCAGAACTGGATCCCTGTCGATTAATGCAACCCAAGCTTACTATTTGGTGTGGTCCACTTGAGGGTTGGATCTGCCTCATTTTTAGGCTCGTATCTTAAAATGATCGGAGAAAAGGGATGGACGACGTGGATAAACAGATACATCACGGTGGGGCCCTCACAGATCTGACCGTTCGTGGCTAGAGACGGACGGGGTGGGACGCAATCCGCGTACCATCGCACCATCCCTTGTTTGACCCTAGACATGGCAACATGTACCGTAATCCAGACCGTCCAAATCATTGGGCTCGATGTGGATGTACCACACAGCCTGAAATTACAATGACTTAACAATCCTAACCATCTGATAGGTTTATATAAAATTCACAGCTAAAAAAGAAATTGGTTAGCGGTCCATCTTCAATGCGCAAAGTCAGATGGTTAAGATCATCCCATCAGTGGCATGATTCTGATGGCCTGGATTGCATCAGCCACGGCCTGAACTAATACTTTATTAGATTTCACATACACCCACATGATCAGCTAACACAATATGCAATGTATGCAGCTGCAATGGATCCTTTATTCACATCCTCTGAATAATAATTTAAATATATTTTATAGGGCTTTGATGAGCAAACAAGCCAATCAAGCCTATACAAGGGAGGTCTCTACATGCCATCACAGGTGCTAGGGTGGCGGCCAGATGCAATATCCACGCCGTCCATCAGTAATTAGGTCTGATCTTGTAGAATTTTTCTCAAAAGAAAAATCGGGATCATATTCAGCAGTTTGGAGACAGTTAGAAAGAGTTTCGACAGCTAATAAAACTTCAGCCAAGTTTTTATTCATCCATTCATTTGTTTCATAACATGTGGTGCACCTGACAAGTGGACCAACCTGATTATTGGTTAAGATCATTTACATAGTGGTACCCCTCTGATGAACTGATTGGATCTAGTACCATATGTCATTGTGGGACGTGTGGTGCATACGTTATTAGGATGGTATGGTATCTCCCACTGTACAACTGACGTACCATACCATCATGAGAGAGTACTACCAAAGAAAAAAAAAATGAACGAAAGGAAATAGATGAATGTTGGGGAACCGAGGAAGCACATGGAGTAATTAAGCAAAGTGCATGCAATTCAAATTTTACTTGGAAAAAAAGTGCATGTAATTCAAATTTTACTTGGAAAAATACCTGTACGAAGAAAAAATCATCTACTGATTAATATACATGAAAATAGAAATTACAAGAGATAAAATCTTATTGATTCAAACAAGCCTCGAATATACTTACTCAAACTCTAATTATGCTCATGAATTCTTATGAATGAATTAGAAAACTTTAATACAACTCTTGATGCTTAATCCCATTGAGAAAATTAAAAAAATCCATGTTAGTTGGTGGAATGTTTTGGTGTTACTATTCGATGGCATTAAAGGAGTTCGATGCCATCGATAGATCTTCGATGGGGTGTCGATGTCATCGAAGGTCTCATCGAAAATGTGCGCAGAATTGCATAAGTGCGTAAGTTGTTTCATATTCCGGTTGCGATAGTATATATATCGGGTGTAATCGAAATTATGGTACGGAGGAAGTGTATTAGGGCTTTCTAATTCGTTCCTAAGGGTTCAAGGGCATAGATAGGGTTTGAGGAAGTAGATTCGAGGCTTGTTTGAATTGGTGAGACTCTATCTCCGGTAGTTTTTATTTTCATAGCATACTACTCATCACTTTGTGCCATGATTTTTTACCACAAGGGTTTTTCCATCTAAAATTTGGATTGTTTTTATTTGGGCTTGATTATGCGATTGTGTGTACTTTACTCGGCTTGTATATGTGTGTTTCCACAGTTCCCTAATAATGAATATATTGGCCTTACAAAGCCCAAATGGTGACAAGTGCAACTCCACTTGCGAGGTAGAGAAAGTAAATATCCTATATTATTTTCTTAAAACCAAGCTACTGGTGTAAAAAGAATGACTTGTTGTTTTTTTCTGATACAATACACCTTCACAACACTGCAATTTATAAGATTAGCTAGTATTTACAAAGGACATTACTGCCCCTATCTAGTACATTCACCGGGAGTAAATGGCATTGGGCAGCCAAACAGTTCTATGGAAAAACTAATAGATTTCATTCTTAGCATATAGGGAGAATGAGTCTGCATGAACCTGGATGAAACAGGGAGGATGTATCTGTTGGATGAATCTGCAAATAACAGGAAGGATGCTTCCGGTTTGCACGTTCCAACAGAATACATCATACATGGAGAGAGAGAGAGAGAGAGAGAGAGAGAGAGAGAGAGAGAGAGAGAGAGAGAGAGAGAGAGAGAGAGAGAATCAAGCAAACAAACAAGAGGGTTCTTCCAAGTGAACAGGCTTTCATGTGCTGCGCTGTAGGAATATACAATGCAAGCATGTTTATATCAATTGCCCAAACCAAGCTATATATAAACAATACAAGAAACGTCATTCCTTTTGGGTCCTATTTCGAAGAGGATGCTTCACCTAATTACCTACCTCAACTATAACATAATTCAATAACCCATGACTATCATCTGCTAATTATATTATATATTTAATTATTTATATATGTCTATGCATATATAATCCATGGACATCCCTTCAAAGCCCATCCAATCCTTTCTGATGGCAAAGGTCTATCCTCAGCCTGTCTTTTCTCCTTCTTCACCATCCTTTTCAAACTACACAACTTCAAGCAGGGAAGTTTTTACCATATGGATGAAATCGCTCGTATTCAACAGCAATGGTTGCACTGTCTTTGATGCCAGCGGCGAGATCGTCTACCGCATCGACAACTACAATGAAAGGTGTTGCGACGAAGTCTATCTTATGGATCTTAAAGGCAAAGTTCTATTCACCATAGTTAAGAAGGTAAGAAAATCTACTTCTTAGCATCATATTATGGAAATTTATCATTAGCGTTGTTCCAAAAGCATGGAATTGAAATGGGTGTTCTTTATTTTCTTCTATATGCAGAAGCTTCGAGTGTTCGGACGTTGGGAGGGATATAAATGTAATGGTTCCAAGACAGAGGAGGACAAGCCATGGTTTAGAGTAAGAAAGCCATGCGGACTTCTTAAACGGGACTCACCTTGTGAAGTTAGTGTTGGGTTGGATAAAGATCGACCAACTCGATATAAGATAGTCAGATCGGCGGGCCAGTCGGCATGCAAGATAGTAGACCAAGCTGGAGAACTTGTTGCTGAGGTGAGTCTTTTAAGTAGTCAAAAGGAATTAATTGCCTTTTAGATGAGAGCATTCAAATTCTATTCAATTGGTTCTGATTTTTTCTTTGCAATTTGTTTGTTTGTATAGGTCAAGCAAAAGCAATCAAGCTCAGGAGTTATGTTGGGAGATGATGTTTTGAGCATGGTGGTGGAGCCCAATACTGACCATTCCCTTATCATGGGCCTTGTGGTAGTGAATGGCCTGATCAATCATAGAATGTGAAGCATCTCATTCTTCATAGCAAGACCCAAAAGGTTCTCATCAAGGGATGTGAAAGTGAAGAGAATAGAAATCCGTTGATTGAAGTTCTTGGATATAGGTGTGGCCCACAACATGGTTCTAAACCTATACTCTCTACTCATGAAGATGTACATGGAAGTTTTAAGAGAGAGGGTATGCGACCACACCCGCATCTCGATTGGAAGAGGCGGCTGCAAGCTTGAGGTCAATTCCTCAGAAACTTACTGAGGAATGGAAGGGAATTTTTTTTTATTTTTTTTTATTTTTTTAACACCATGACTATAGTCTTCAATGCTGAAGAACGGCATGAAATGGAGTCATAACAAGCTGACCATGTAAATTGTAACATAGCATTCTGACCATGATAAATTTGTAATTTGATTACATTCTTTATTTATTTATAAAAATTAAGATTTCCCATCCAACTACCCTATTTGCTTTGAGATTTTGTACGCCCTTCTCACCATTGAATATGTGAAAGTTTGTAAACAAAGATAACCATTTCAGTATCTTAATTTTAAAATGACTTCAGATATTCTCCTAATAGGGTGGCAGCTTCCTACCATAAATGACCAAGCTAATGGGCCTTGCAAAAAATCAGAGTGTTTGGATGATTTTAGCCCTTGGTGACATACAAATGAATACCAAGAAAAAACATCACAATGGTTCCCATGAAGCAAGAAAGGCCCAATGAGATGTTTGTTGAAATCATATCAGGGTAATATTCAAACTACAATAAATCAGTGAAATATAAAATGGAAGACATATTTCTATGATCACGGTGGCAACAATTTCAGTCAATGAATAGCCTATTTTCTTCTTGGACAGGCACAAACTCAATCGCTTTTTTTTGAGATAGTTTGCACTCTTCAGCGGAATTTCTCTGGTGTCATAGGTTTCCAATGCACGGTCTCTAAGAAACAATCATTCAACATATGGTCTCAAAAGCGTGCACATGTCGTGTGAAACCTAACAGCAAAACTGCCGCCATACTTTCTTAGTATGAATTTAAAAAGAGAGAGAGAGAGAGGATTTTATGGTGTGAAAACTCAATTGCGACAAAAATACATGCCATGCGTATGGAGAGGTGATCTATGCATGCGGAGACGCATTGAGAAAGTGGGCCAAATCCCACCAATTAAAAAATTAAATAGAAGAAAGGGACTTTGCTTAAGTTTACAAGGCAGAATCATTCAAGCGCATATACTTAGTTAACTGGTTTTTAAGTTAATTTTTTCGCCGAATTGACTTCGAACACATGAATAAACTAGAAGATGGTGTAACACATTTTTCAAAAGTATTTGTACAACAAAAGTGAAAGAGCCAATTTTTTTTTTTTTAAATAAAATAAAATACCCCAACAATGCTTAAGGTAGTCCAACCAGAGCAAGATCTATTTTGGTTGAAGGGATTCAGATCATTATACATATATGCCACGCTCTCATTGTAGAATCCATTCATCAGGATTTGTATAGTGTCCTAAAATGCCTTGTCCATACAAGTTTGTGCCCATGTTACATAAATCCATACAGTTGGTCTAATGGGCCCTCATTGTGGATGCACCAGAATCTCTGGTATAGGAAGAAACCAGCCTAAATCAGATGCCTACGGACAAGCGCATGACAACATTCTAGAAAAAAGGCCAAACGTGGCTGGGATTTTAGGGGATCCATAATCCATTGTAGGACCCACCAAATCCATCATCTTGATCCTTGAACAGACCCATCGCCATATCACTGATATACGATTTCACGGAATCAACACATCACATGTTATGATATTTTTAATAGATTTTCAACAGAAGATTCCGCATATATGTAACCGATCAACCGACACAATATGCGAATGCATTCTAGCTACGTGATGTTGATTATTGATAAGTTACGCCTAATAACTATCTTAAACATGGATTATCATAGAATTAATGTGTGATTTAACTCAACAAGTTTCTGTCGGTATCCGAATTTGGCCGTAGGGAACATGTGCAAGGGTTGCGGGTATGCCAAAACTGATTGGGTTTGATTCAAACTGTGACGACTGACCCCGGCGTCAGTCTAGAGTGAGGCTTGGTTGTGGCTCAAGCATTTGTCTATTCCACCAACTATCACGCTCATAATTACTTAGGTGATTGGAGGAGGTTGAAGCTCTTCTTCCAAATAAACTCTTTTTGCCTTGAAAATCCAAGGACTTTCGAATGTGCAGCAGTTATATGATTAGAAAATAAAAAGAAATGGATGTATTTTGGAAAAAGAAAAAGAAAAAGTGAATGAATTATCACTACGATGAACTAGTTACTTGGTTGAGAGTCGCGGGCTACTTTCAAAAGCAGCGTGCTGATGAGTGAAGGAGAGACAATGCCGGGAATTACAAGCTACTGTATTCCTTCAGACTTGACATGCAGACACAAATGAAAGAGAATTACAACTATTGATTTCAAACTATATGATGTAGAGCGGGTCGCAAATACTTTCGTGGCAGAGATGGACCAAAGAAGGCCCGATCAGAGGCGGAAATGATCTAGACAGTCAGAACCTAAAAATAGTTGTATCTCACAAACTGGGATGAGTTTTTCGACATATTATATATGACTTGGAGGTAGGAGAACCTACTTAAGCCAACCAACCTTGCTATGCCTGGTTTCTCATGTTGGATTTGTGAGATTCTATCAGATCGATGGTCAAAAGTCCCATTTATATTTTGCTTTTACTATAAATACTATAGTTTTAATTGAGTATAACTTTTGATCCTTTGAGTTATAGAAGTCATGCCCAACATGAAAATGATTTTAAAAAGTTTGGAGAATAACATGGTCCGGCTAAATTGGACACCTACTACTTTTGGCCGAAAACCATGAAATCTAGTAGGAATAGACGTTTTTGGGATGTTTGAGTGTAAAACTGTCCTAGGTTTGAGTTTCTTATTTAAAGAGTAGTAATTTCATTTTTTTTAAAAAGCTCCATGAATTGATAAGTAGATATCCCTTAAGGAAGAAGGTAATCGACCTCGTCATATCCCTCCATACGTCACTATGCCAGTTCGGCAAATGCACAAGGATAGATGGGAACCTAGTTCTACGCTAACGCCCATTGCTACTGATCGAGCACGGAGAAGAAAACTAAACCTAGATGCATTGGTATGGTTTGTGTTTGTTGTTAAGTTTCGGTGATGATTGAGAGATCTCCTCATATTTGCTTCTCATATTCATAGGCTCCAAAGAAAAAGGTGAAGGAATAACACTTTATTGCTGGACAGATTGGATGTTAGCAACCATCTAGAAAAGAGCAATTACACTTTATTGACCATAATCTCAACTACTAACATGCACCTAGAACCTGACGTGGCCGGAATAGCCATTCATATGTTTATCCGGATGATCTACAGTACGAAAAACAACTAGTGACGCGTCGATCGTCGACCTCCCAATGTCTACTTTTCAAATATTATTTAGTGCCACGTGGCAACAACAACATCATTCATCTGATTCATACGAATTTGGTACAAACAGTATCAAACTTCATCCAGCATCCTCGTGGTATTGACTAAGTCTGTTGCTTATGTAATAGATAAGCACATAATCTGCATCATGTTATAATAATCCCAATGCATTCTCCTGTTATAATAATCCAATGCCTGCATCTGCATCATGCTCTTTATAATCTATTAGGATATTTTAATATCGCTAAAGGGATTCCTATCTGTTTTGGGATAGTCATATGAATGCCAGATAAGCTACAAAGTAAAACAAACGAACCCAACAAAAGGGTTCTTCCAATCAATCAATGTCTCATTTTCTACTTGTTACTTTATCATTTTCTACTTATTACTTTAAGAGATCTGCTAAGCCCACACGCCTGTATTGGGCATGTGGGTGTGAGATCCAAGCCGTCCGTTAGGTGGTTCTGGGTGTTTCCATGGCCCTACTAAAAAGTGAGGTTTATCCACTCAGCCATAGTGTTGGAAGAGGACGGATCTAATACAAACGTTTCTACTTTAAGCTTAATCTAAAAATCAATATGTGGGGCCCACCTTGATGTTAGTGAAAACCAAATCCACCATCATTAGCGGCACCTAGTTTTCTAGTTGGAGCCAAAAGATCAGGCTAATACAAAATTCAAGTGGGGTACACCACAGGGAACACTTGGGATGGGAATGCCCACCATTAAAAACTTACAGATCATATGTGAGGCCCAATTTGTTTCCTATATGTCATCTATTCCATTCAGAAAATGCATCAGGCCAGGATGAATTCACATCGAGAAAATCAGACCATTCCAAAACTCAGGTGGGCCACAAAAAGTGATCTTAGACATGGTAGGCATGATTTTACAAGTTGTTGGCCACACGAATTTTGGATCAATCTGAGTTTCTGGATCGAAGGAGAATAGGAGGGGACACACATGATGGACAGATTGGATGTTAGCAAAACATCACGGTGGGCCCCACATATCAATTTGTATGTTAAGTAATTCCGTAAATGCTGTAAACAGTACAACTGCTTAGAAAAGCTAGGCCAAGATGTTTCCAGCCGTGTATTTGTTTCATAAACTGTGAGCCTGGCACATGCGGGCGGCGTGTGAAAGGCATCCTTATACACACGTGCGGGCTTACAAAGCTCCAATTTAATTATACAACGCATAACCAATGTCTAAATTCCATGACTTAAAATGTGGACGGTGACAGAATACCAACCTATAAACAATAGAAAAAGGGTCCTGTTTTTCAATACTATAAGAGGAGACTATCTTATTTCTTATTTAATAATAACATAATACAAATAACCCATGATTTTCATATGACCCCTTTTATTAATCTAAGATGAATAAGCTCTCAGTCGTCCACGTTTAAGCATATATAATCCTCTCATAGGCATTTAGGAACCAACCATTCCTTCAAATGGCAAAGATCCATCCACTTTCTATCCTTTCTTCTTCTTGTTCATCCTCATCTTCTGACTACATGACTTTGGAAAGAGAAGTTTTTACCATATGGATGAAATCGCTCGTCTTCAACGGCAATGGTTGCACCGTCTATGACTCCAACGGTCAGATCGTTTACCGCATCGACAATTACAATCACAAGTGTGGAAATGAAGTTTATCTCATGGACCTTAGAGGCAAAGTTCTACTCACCATTCGCAGAAAGGTATGGAATTCAAATTCTAAGTATCTTTACATGGAGAGTAATCCTTAAAAACTATGAAGTAGCATTGAATTGAATTGGGTTTTGTTTCTTTTTCCATTATCTTTCCAGAAACACCGAATTTTTGGATGTTGGGAAGGTTACAAGTGCAATGGTTCCAATGAAGAGAAGCCATGGTTTAAAGTAAGAAAACCATGGCGGATTCTTAAAGGAGACTCACCATGTGAAGTTAGTCTTGGGGGGGATAAAGATCAACCAATTTCCTATAGAATAGAGGGTTTGGATGGCAAATCAGCATGCAAGATAGTAGACCAAAATGGAGGACTAGTTGCAGAGGTGACTCATTTTCTATGAGCTATTGTTATGCTGATAGAATTTTGTTAGTGTATATGCACCTTTCAATTGCTTTCAATGTATGTGCATTGCAATATATTTGGGTATAAGAGTATACATATTAATATTCATATGAACATAGAGACCATTAAATATATGTCTAGTCTCACACTTAAATACACTGCAATGCTACATTGAAGACTATACTCTGACCCATTTCAAATTCCAGTGATATGGTTATTAAAAATATGTTTTTTTGGACAGGTAAAGCAAAAGCATTCAACCTCAGGAGTTGTATTGGGAGAAGATGTCTTGAGCTTGGTGGTGGAGCCCAATATAGACCATTCCCTTATCATGGGCCTTATGGTGGTGCATGGACTAATCAATCAATGCATGTGAAAGCATCTCATCCTTGAAGACAACCCTTGGAGTTCCTCCAATGAATGTGCTTGCTCCCCACTGTGGATGTGTGGAAGTGTGTATCTCATCTTCTCCAATGTGAGACTTGAGTTGAAGGCCCTGGACATTTTACATGGGCATACAAGGATTTGGAGACATTTCTAATCTATGTGACTACACATGGGATCTAGCCCATGGCTCAATGGGCCAGTACCTCATGTTCAAATTTTGGACTTGTGGGTCCCATCGTCACGAGATCGTAAGATGATTATTGATTATAATCTCACACTATGGCCTCAAATGCTTCAGAAATTCCATCATACGAAGGAATAGAATGCTAGGCATGCAAATTGTAATATAGGTGAATGACTGGCTTTTATAGACAAGAGTTACTAAGCCGAAAGCCCTTTGGTCAATGCAAATATGTAACATTTCTGTATGCTTTATTCAATTTCTAATAAATCAAGCTTAGTATCTAAATTACCTTTGAGAATTTATTCTCACTAAAAAGACTTCCATGGTCCTAATTCTTTATAATGATCAATCCAATTTCAAATTCTAAGGAAACAATCGAGATGAGCGCCTATGAGTGTCTTGGTCTTCCAAGGCAAAGGAAAAACAACCAAACAGAACCACTTCACAACTGAGAATTTCATCAAGTTGCTTCTTTTTCTTCTTTGATTCTTTTGTTGGTAGAAGTAACTTTTTTTTTTTTTTTTTTTTTTTCGCACATGTTTGGTTTCCGCTTAAAAATGAGTTCATCTCATTTAGTTAACATCGCTTATGAATTAGAGATTGTTGTTTGTATAAATTGTTTTTAATCCCTATCCAAGAAATTGATCACCAATACATAATTACAGTTAAATAAAACGAGATGAACTCATTTTTAAGTGGCACCCAAATATGCACTTGAGTGTTTTATTGACCCTGATTGTGAGGATTCAAATGGTAGTATTCAACTCGAAAGTCTAAAATCACAATATATATGTACTGTTTTACAAGAGAAATTGTAATGAAGTGCCATGGCAGGGCCCATCAAATAAATAATCTCTATCATTGAACCATTAGCCACACTTGTATGAAATGGGCATATCAAGACAAGTTACACATGTTCCAATGCATCATGAGATCATAGTACATCTTGTTTTGATATGGAGAAAAAAGATAATCCATCAACATATGGTTGATATATGATTACCGTCGGTGTTATATATTATCAATAGATGTCCAGGCACATATGTACCGAATCAGCTCGACACGATATGCAATGTTGCTACAGGTGTTGATTTGATACGATTTGCTTAAAAAACATATATAATTAAAAATAATAATCTTAAATAGGGATGAACAGAGATCTACTCATGTGATGTATCCCAACATGATTTTCACTACCATCATCAGAACTTGTGAAGATGATATTAATGGAATAATATAATTACATTACATTACATAACGATTGCGTAATCCTATTTAATTAATCCAATGACTACATCATTCTCTAAATAAATTAATGTCTTGGCTAAAAGAGTGGGGGAGCTATATGATACTCGGGCAGTGGATGATGCTTAATACGCAGGCACTAAGAGATTGAACATGCCACATAAATTAAAAACAATTAAACCGACTAAATTTTGGAACCCACTGCCGTGGAGTCCTAGACCCAAAATAAGATTGTTCGAAGAATACTAACCACTGATTAGCAGACACCTGTGTGTTGAAATAGAACCATTGGATATTTTTCCATCCAATAAGATTTCCATCACTCTGTTAGTCAGATAATCAAATGTGTAATGTTTGTTCATGATACATATATATATCTATACTTTGGACAGTTTAATTTAACTTATTTGAATACCATGATGCAATTTCTAAGTGCCTGTGTATCATCTGTTACACTATGCTAGAGTATCAAAGATATATTTTCTTGGAAAAGATTCCTATTTATTTAGTATAATTATCTGAGTAATCAAACAAACAATCCCAAAAATAATAAATTTATAAAATTGTTTCTTCCAAGTAAGCAGACTTTCATGCGCTGCCATCCTTTGAATAAAGAAATAGACTCCCATGTTAGTTCAACACCAATTTTTAAAATGGTGGTGACTCATCCTCCTCACAATTGGCACTAGTGTACAGCTACCCAGATCATCCAAACTGTCAGTTTTCATTCTGAATGGAACATAGTTCGAAAATCACACTGATCAAGAAATCATAACCATCCAACTAATGGCTATCAAATGGATGATTAGAAGTAAAATAGTGAGTGGTCCATATTTGAAGGGAAAATGAGATGGTTAGTATTACTCTCTTGGGAAATTTTTTGGGTCATTCTCCATTTTCATTTGGGTCATTGATTTGAACAGAGATTGACATACAACTATGCTATATGCACGGTTGAAGAGTCACCACCATTTTAAAAAACAGTGAGAGACTTACATAGGAGTCTATCACTTGAATATGTTACACATACCAACGCCTTAAATGTGGACAGTGACCCAGGCCATGGCATAAAAAATGTAAGGTCTCCCCGTTTTTTTTTAAAGCACTTGGCTGAGCCCACACGTGTTTACAGGAGAACCCAATATCATGGGTGACATGTGAGATCCAGACATCCATCAGATGGGTCCCACCTTGTAGATGGTCTAAATCAGTATGTGAATTGATTAGTTCAGCTACAGGTTATGAAACAAATGGATGGCTAAGATGATATGTCCAAGTTTTTCAAAGCCGTCCCTTTGTTTCTACCACTCTCACTTGTTGGACGAGCAGATTGGCGTGATTTTTGGATAAGTACATCTATACAGTGTGACCCACTTGGTGAACGGATTGGATCTCATGCACGTGCATATGATCAGTAGCTCTCTTATACAGGCGTGTGGCTGATTGTGAATCACTGCTGCCTTTTCTCACAGTCCTGAGACCATGCATCAATCTCGCTGTATTATTGAGGAAATTTAAAATCTCAGTATCTATATATATTTTTTCTTTTGAATGAAATTATTGCCATTTTAACTTATAAATTATTTGAGAGTCAAAATAATTCATGGACAGATGTTCGAATGCTCCGGAGGGTTATATAAGTTATAATGCTCCTAGATGAATAGAGTCACTTTTACAGTTCAACCATCAAATCTGAACTGTCCAATTTAGTTTAGAAATGTCCAATTAAGTTTAGAACACGGCTAATCTATACCTAATTCAAGTCCGGATGTAACTTGGACCATGTTTCAAGAATCACACGAGCTTACGCCTGACGGAAGGATGAACGTGCTCGAGACGTCTTTCTCAAGGATAACTACTTTGCATCCACAGAGGTTCTCTGGACTTATCACAAAGACTTCCCGTGTTCATGAGAAAAAAAAAAAAAAGCAAAATAAAATTAAATTCTATAAAACTCATAATTTAACTGATGAATGAAATAAACAAGTTCACAAACCTTTATATAAGGATACTGAATAATGGGAGAGATTTTAGAATCAAACTACAACTAAAATTCCTAGAATTTGTAACTTACTATAAATAGTAAGCTTATTATTTACACGGGTCCTTAATCTTAGTTCTGTGGTAGACTCTAGGAAGTTTCAACCCCTGGTCAAGGGTTCCCATACCCATAGGTGGTGAAATTCCACTACGGTGTATGTGGTGGTGTTGTGTGCCTGTCTTTAAAAAATAAAAAAATAAAAAAATAAAAACAGTCATCATTTTCACTAGTGCACAAGGTTTTTATTCTCCTAATTATTCTAAGCTCAGCTCTGGGCACAGCTTCTAAAACCCAACAAATGAAGAGTTATAATTCAGCTTGCCCTAGGCTAGGTTGATAGCTAAAGTAGCCCATCTACTCCA
Organism: Magnolia changhungtana; assembly: GCA_030180095.1. NCBI lineage: Eukaryota > Viridiplantae > Streptophyta > Magnoliopsida > Magnoliales > Magnoliaceae > Magnolia > Magnolia changhungtana. Next base: position 1,485,542 of record JASAUF010000516.1, on the reverse strand, counting down.
AAATCATATATTTTATATTTTCAATAGTCACTTCTATCCTAAAATCATATATTTTACTTCTGATAACTTATTCTAAATAGTAAGAAATGCTCACTTTAAAGTCTGATGGTCCAGATCACTTTTGTTGTCAACGGAGCTTTTTTTTTTTTTGAATCCATCCTAGCCTTGAAACCATCTGCAACGCAATCTACATCAACGTATCATACATGCACGCCAATCTCGGCCATAAAATTTATGCCCATTGTGATTGACCATATTCCCAAAGTTGCAATCATCTAAAGGATCGTGACCATCCAATTGGCAACCAACGGTACAGGTTCTCCAGACACAATTGCACAATTAACAACGTCTGATCTATACGAGCTCTGGACCATCTTCCATCCTCGATGTAACTCCAAAATTCGACAGTGCAGATGGCACGTACCCACAGCTCACGATAGTACAACGATGATGGTGTCCTTATGTTTGCAGTTTGTGCAATTACCCACAGCTCACGATAGTACAACGATGATGGTGTCCTTATGTTTGCAGTTTGTACAATTGGACCCATTATTCAGTGATTGATATTACTGTTATCTTGGGCCCCACGACATTGGCCATGCCCCAAATCACCTTTGCAGAACAACATTAACCTGAGGCCTGAACATGAATGGATGAAAAAGAAAAAAGAAGCCTACAATTAATAGGTAGACGCTGTTGTCCTCTTCTCATGGAATGGTCCATCCATAGTGGCCCCCAGCAGACCAACGGCTAGGATCATAGAAACATATGCCCACTTGTAGTAACTCAAACCTGAGTATATTTATGAATATCTGCCGGAGAAATATCGTCTTTCTAGTCGTTTAAATGGGCCAGGCAGCTTTCCAATGCCCGGCCCATGAGATTTCTAGATGGACCCAGGCCTGATCGACTCGCTGGTATAGAAGAAGGTAGGGCTTGGGCCCATCAAATTCTCAAGGGCACCCAACCCAAAAGGTTCTGTGCGGCCCACTTTGATGTATGTTCCCACCGTCCATCCTTTGTGTTAGCTCATGTCGGCACATGAGCCAAAAAATCAGGTCCCTTCAAAGCTCAAGTGGACCACACCACATGGAGGCCCACCATTGAAATCTGTGGATCGTAACGTGATGTTCGTTTTCCATCCAACCCATTCATAAGGTGAGGCCCATCAGGATGAAGGGTCCAACTAAATATCAGCCTGATCGAAAACTTTGGTAGGCCCCAAGAATTTTTCAATGGTTATCCAAAACTTTGGTAGGCCCCATGAATTTTTCAATGGTTGGATCGGACTTATTTTTCAGCTCACGTACTAACAAGATCTGGAACAAATGATGGACGGATTGGATGCCACACATGCTGTCGAGCCAAGTCCAACAAATGCAGACCAGGTATGGGCCGATCATGCGCTAGAGTGGCCCACTTATACCCATTTAGCAATGAGAATTTGCCGATACGTTCATTCAGATGATAATTTCATTTTATCTCGAGATATCGGATACGAGAAACTGCCGAATATTATCCACGTGGTGGTTTTGCTTTTTCTATTTCCCCTCTATTTTCACGTTTTCTTTCTTTATTTTAGCAAAAAGTCAAAAACGTCATTGTCGGCTCACTCCCCAAAGCAACGCGTTTTAACTTTTAATGGCTCGGCTGGATATTAGATGAGCCGACTAGCCCAGCCATCAGCTAAAACAAATTGGAGAAATACTTTGATACTCCGGCGATGTGTGATGGACAATACACAGGCAGTTAGAAATTAATCAGAAATTGCTTACGTGGATAACAAATAATCCAAAATAAACGGTCCAAATTACGGGCACCACTTTAGGTGTACGATGAAGGAAATATCACTTACATTTGGTTATCGAAATATTAGATTGCTAGACATCAATTGGACGGTTAGAAATGAAAAATATCTAACTTATGAAAGTGGCTTCCACAATTTAGTCGGTTTATTTTCGGTTAATATATGCTACGTGTACCATTTATAAATGTCTGGTTGATGATTTCCACGTGCTCACTCCTCCTTGCACGTGGCACTATGTACGGATCCATCCAGACCATTCAAAATTTTGGGAGCAACGTGGATGAAGCATAAGATTCCAAATTGACACTGATGGAGCAATGCTAACCACATGATCAGTCGCTATCAAGTGGAAGGTCTGGATGGATCAGATGGTTGTATCAGCTTTTTAGTTTGACTTTTTGGGCCTATATATATAGGCTTTCTTTCAATTTTGATAGATCATTTTAAAACATGGGCTTGAAAATGAGGCTGATCAAAGGTTCAAGTAATCCACACCACGGGAAGGGGTGGAGATAGAAAGCCTGCTAGTAAAGACTTTGTGGGCCATGGAAGTTTTGAATCAAAGTGATATGTATGTTTTCCTTCCATCCATATTTATGTGACTTTAAGAACAAGGTGGATGCCAGATAACCATCACAATAGGCTATAAGTAATTTTCAAGGTGATGGGTTCACAACCTAACTTCTTTTAGAATCATGTCCTAAAATGGTTCGCTACCTACCTTCTTTTAGAATTGATGTGCCAAAATAAATATACCACATAGATAAAATATATACATCATATATAGCCCCATAAAGCTCTTGATAAACCACCTGTTTTTAGCCAGGTCCTTGAAGAGTTAGTACTGAAATCCCACCCTCCAAATCTCAAGTAGTGGTTTGCACCATGTGAAATAATGTGATTTGAATGCCTGCCATTAAAAACTTCTTAAGGGACACAAAGGTTTTGGATGCAGCTGATAGTTGTATTTTTCTTTGTCCATGTTTGTGTGACCTTATGAGTAGATTTGGCGACAAATAAGTATCACCGTGGGATCTGAGAAGATTTTAATGGTGGATGTTGTTGCCTAAATCTAGTTGATATATGTGGTCGATGTAGAGCTAAGATGGCTAATAACATTTTTATAATCCTTTGATGGATCCGTAAAAACTAAAGAAAGTATGAACAGTGGGGAGTGTCAGTGGCCAGTTGTGGACCCTCTAATGCCTAATTAGTCAGGCTTATAGAAGGTTGTCGCAGGGAGGTAGATTAGGGTTTAAATAAGTCACCCCTTTCTCTCCCACTCCCTTCCATTGGTCTAGAGTTTGTGGTCATATATATGGGTCGTGAGAGAGTTTCACACCTCCAAATCCCATTGTAGTACGCTAAAGGTTTCTAACCTCGCGGGCTTCTTATCCTAATTATATTAAGTGATCTTTGGACGAGATCATGATAAATCATTCTCTTTTGGATTATGGGACGAGATTCGCTACTGATTTCTCATACCGCCACTTTGGCAATGGCCAACCTAGTCAGTTCAAGATCTTGGAGAGCTCAAGGTTTAGAGCCCGAGTTCCTTCGCCACGGTCCTTTTACTTAGACCTCAATCATCCTAGGTTGGAGGGTCGTCGTCAATTTGGAGGCATATCACTTGTAAATAATTATTAGTCTTTATCTCTCTCCCTCTCTTCCATTGGACTAATTTAATTTTCTTGGCAACCTTGGATCGATATCATTATCCCTGTTGTTTCATATGATGTGTTCCCCTTGGACTTATGCTTAAACTTCTCCACGGTACTCAAGAATGAGTTGATAAAATGGATGAACAATATAGATTAGATACATACATCCCCCGTATAGTTTTTTTAACCCAGTATCTATATAATCTGAAGCCATGCCAGTGGACAAGATGGGGATGCACGACGAGCGAGCATCTAGGAGATTGTATGTGACTTGTGTGTAAATGTGGGCCATGATTTACTAGTCCAGATTCCAGACCTTATAGGTATAACTGGGCCTATCGAGGATGACTAGACCCTTTCCTAGCTTTTACAGGGATTAAAACGTGCTTCTTACAGAGATTAAAACGTGCTTCTTACAGAGATTAAAACGCACTGAGTATTGTAGGACACGCGTGGTGTGTTTATAATATCCAATCAGGTCAAAAGGTGTACACCCCCCACGTGATGAATATAGTAACTAATAAATAAAGCCGATCTAATGATCAGGTGGGCCACACGTGAATCAGGAGGGTTTTTTCGTGGTGTGGAATATTGTCTTTTTATCATCATGGTCGACTACACAGGTTGGACGGACAGGATGTCTTGCTCACACCAAAAGGGCCCCATAATGCTTCCACAAGGAAGTATTTAATTTTGAGGTACCTTGTGTGGCCCACGTCAAATGTGCATCACATGTTAGGCTAAATTCAAGTGGGCCAGCCCAAAGGAACTGTTAAGATGAGACACCACTTTCCCGCTGTTTGTGGGGCCACCATGTTGTGTAAATGCCATCTAAACCAGTCATCAGATGTGCCCCACTAGAACCCCACAAAAAGCGGCCATTTCAAAACCGAGGTGGGCCATACAATGTGAATTTATAAGTCTTGAGCATGAGTTTACATTGTTACCTGAGTCGTGGCCTATCTAGCGTGAGGGGCAGAACAAGACGGACGGGGTGGATCTGATGCATACTTGAGGTGGGTCCCATGACATTAAATCAGAATTCCCAAGTAAACTCGATGGCCCCACAATTTGGACCGTTCAGATTGAGTTATATGCATGTAATGTGTAAAGTTTCAGATGCATGCATATGAACCATCAAACTCTGTCAGAGCATGGAATAGCCCTTCTCATTGTGTTTATCTCTGGTGTACCTCAAGGGACGCGGACTGCTTCCTACCCTCGCCCGTCTCCAGGAACGGGCAGGAGCTTTGAGTGGCCATCGTGATGTATGGTTCTTATCCACACCGTCTATCCACTTTTTTTTTTTTTTTTTTTTTTTTGTATAATTTTAGGACGTAAGCCCAAAAATGAATATATGCAAGCTTAAGTGGACCACACCACAGGAACCATCAGTGATGATGATTCTAGCCGTTGAAACTTTTCTAGGGCCCACCGTGATATTTATTTTCAATCCAACCTATTCATAAAGTTACATACATATGGATGAAGAGAAATCACAAATATCAGATCCATCAAAAACCTTTCTGGCCCCCAAGAAGTTTTCAACTGTAAGAGTTTAATCCCCACTGTGTAGTTCAATTGAAACTTAGATCTCCCTCAATTTTGGGATTATGCCCTAAAATGATACGAAAAAATGGATGGACGGTGTGGATAAGACCCATACATCACGGTGGCCACTCAAAGCTCCTGCCCGTTCCCAGCTGGAGAGGGGCGGAGGTAGGACGCAATCCGCGTCCTACCATAAGTGGGTCCAACTTGATGAATGGTTGAAATTTTGTCCACGCCTGCCACGTGTATCCTTTTCATCCAGGAGTTCTCTATGTCGGTTGAGGAATTATAAATCTGTGGCAACGTATACGTGGCATACATACATACGAAACAGACCGTCAAAATCGTGGGCCCCTTGCTGATGGAGCATGGCACGGATACACCATCCAGGCGATCTTGATGGCCTGATTTCACGCATCCGTCAAAATTGTGGGCCTGGAGACACTTGGACAGTTCCATCAACTGATTTGAACTGCCAGCTAAGTCCACTAAACATTTCATGGCCCACCGTGAAAGAATCACATCGATCGGATGATTTTCCCAACAAAAGTAATTTCTTCGGAATTATTAAGCAGTCCATGATGGTCCCCACAAAATAGACGGATCAAACTTTTGGTTGGGCCTATATTTGTTTATACAATCTCGACTGTCCATTTTAGAGGCTACGGATCAGATTGCTAAGATTGTCAGATCGGTGTGATTCTTGCATAGTAGCCCACAATGTGTGGTTTGGACCTAATTGAAAATCCTGATCGGTCTGTTTAATTACCAGGTCGGCCTCACATAACAACATTCTACATTCAACACACACGTGTGTATAATTCAGTGAGAGGGGCCAGCGTGTCTCGTAGAATAGGATACATAACCATGGGAGCCACCATACGAACGCCTAATATCGGAAACGGATTGGCTACTCCCGTGGCTGATGGTCGTGCCCCGTGGGGCCCACCATGATGTATCTGTTTCATCCATTCCGTCCATCTATTTTTCTACATAATTTTATAGTACGAGACCTAAAATGAGATATGTATATATATTAATATCAACTAGACCACATTACAGGAAACAATGTTGAATGAATGTAGACCATTAAAACTTTTTGGGGGCCATAAAAGTTTTGGATCAAGCTGATATTTTATTTTTTACCTTCATCTGGGTCTTTCTGACCTATTCAACATATTCGATGTCAAATAAATATTACAGTGGGTCTTAGGAGGATTTAAATGATGGATATCCAATCACTATTGTTTTCCTGTGGTGTGGTCCATAAGAGATTTATATAACTCTAATTTTTGGGTTAAAGTACTAAAATGATATTTAAAAATAGATGAACGGAATGGATGAAACACATACATCATGAAGGGGCCCACAGAGCACCGACCACAGCCACGGGGCTAGTGGCAGGGGGAGTAGCCAATCCGTTTCCATAATATCCCTCACACGTGCGATGCATTTATTGGCCCACGAAATGACATGGTACGTCAAATCTAGCTTTGTTTTAGCCTTGAAACCAAGCCACGCCAAAGACCCCACTGCAAAAAGAGCAGAAAGTTTCAGTCCAACTGGTTGAACCTTAAGTTGCTATCCATACTGCAGATAACTTCCAACCTTTCATGTACATACAAAATCTAACCCGTCCAATTGGTCTATATAATTTTTCTAAACCAAACCATATCAATTTATCAATGAAAAGAATTATATTTTTCTGTGTATGTTTAAACGTTATTTTATGTGGGGTGGACCATATAATAAGAAGATATAAATGATTTTTGTATAAGAATTTTTTCATGATAGGAAAAACCTATTCGAATGGTTGGATTTTAAATAAAAATAATCAATTGGAAATTATTTGTTGGTGGACCTTAAATTATGGTCCAACTAGTTGAATTTGAGAGAGATATAAAGAACTATTCTCGTAAGAGGCAAAAAGAGTAAAAAAGGAGATAGTTCTTGTGTGGTCACGCGTGCCTTTAAATATCCATCACTCCTTCATTCCAAACCTCATCATCCCCTCTCTCTCTCTCTCTCTCTCTCTCGCACAGCTGTTGGAAATGCTTACAAGGACTAGGAGCTGTTTCAAGCTAGGTGAGGAGAGTGATGAAGAGTACAAAGGAAGATGTAGCACTACCAGAGGCATGGAAGACTCGGAGGTGAAGGGATGGAACCCCGGCCCACCATCATCGAACCCGGTGGGGCTGAGAATTCTCATCCAACGGTCTGGAAGAGAGCTGAACGTGCTCAACAAGCCCATGTTGATACAGACCCTGCACATGGATGGAACCTGTTTCTTTCCAACCACCCCAGTTTCCAGTTTCCTCAAGCTATGCCATTTGTGTAAAAGGAAGCTGAGTCCGGACAAGGACGTCTACATGTACAGGTAACCATAGTTCCATTTCATGCCTCTGAATTAGGGAAGTGGGGCCCACTTTTCGGTGATCCCTACCGTTCATGTGATGGGATCCATGGTTGATATCTCCCCCATTAAATATTTTGTTGATTGCCCTATTGGGCACCCATCAAACGTGGACCCTTGCTTACTGTTTTTCATTTCCGTTGGATGGATAGGATCACTTGATGGACGAGGTATTGAGCATGGCTCATTCCTTGACGGGGACTCACCATATGAATGGCTTAGATTATTAGAACGCTGGCTCCACCGGTTCATTGCCTTGATCATGCATCATGATCTAATAATAGCCGTCCACTTATAAATGGTAGATTGGCAAAGGATCGATATTTGTCCTTTCTGCAGAACATCAGTACCATGAAAACAGTACTCCCTACCAGGAAGATCGCTAGGCAGAAATATCAGTTCGGTTGGCTCATCAGGTGAACCACACTGGCGGAATCAATGGACAGCCAATGGTCTAACACAACATACTAGCGTGGCCCAACTAGTTAACGGATCACCCCTATTTTTCACAAGTACGATCTTCACAACGGGACCTATTATTTTCATGGTAATGATTTCCTACACAAGTGTTATGTTCGTGAGAAACATGGTTGCACATGTGTAATCATAAACTAAGGTGGTCAAAAGAATTAAAAAAAAATTCCCTACCCATATAATAAAAAGAACATGTTACACACCCTCACATTTTAAAATAATATAATGTTTTTAATTAATAAAATAATTAAAATTTGTTTAATTAATGCAGGGGTGACCAAGGATTTTGTAGCGTCGAATGTCGCTGCCGGCAAATTTTCTTAGATGAGGTGGAAGAGAGAGAGTATTTCATGAAATCAAAGGCCGCGATGCTCCCTCCACGTTGCCGCCGGAGAGGCGATCGAATTCAACCGTCGGATCGCCGCAAGGGAATCCCAGCCATGGCATAAGCCAATATTAACCGTACATCCCTAGATTGGACCTCCAACGATTCGATTTGGATATTAGATTTCGAATCAGACTTTGGGACCACATCAACCATATTGTCGTCGCAGGAAAATTCGATCGACTACGGTTTATACTCTTTTTTAAATCCGATTTTCATATCATGAAAGATGGATGAGTAAATATAAGTGATGAAGAATTATATGTAATAGGAAATAGATAATTTTATTGTTTTATAATGTATGAGATGTTTTCTTTTTGTGTTGTATCATGGATTAGTTAGCATTAAATGGGAAAATATATAGTTTCTATCAATGTATTTTTTGGTGTGTAGATTTTATTGAATGTTGGTGTGAAAATATCTTTGATTTTTTAAGATGAATGCGACAGTACAGTTGTTACATGGTAGTATCTGGAAAGATCATGGTCAAATATTACGTGGGCCCAGCATGAAAAGTCCTTGGGTACTGATTATGACCAATCAATTCATTAGATCGTCCATTCTCTTATGATGAAAATGGACGGTTAGAAAATTAGCAATGTGGTAATATTATACAGTGCATATGTCGACCCGGCCCACATGAGAATGGACCCAGCTTGGTTATGGGAAAATGACGTGATCGCAGCATGCAATAATGCAGTCCTTATCAAGATGTCGCACGAAAACTGTACACGTGGCACAATGTGATTCATGATTTGGATTGTTGATCAGGTGGGTCCCACTGTGGATAAACCATGATAAGGAAGGCAAACTGATCAGGTGGTGCAAAAGAATACAGGGAAGACTCACATTAAAAGGGAGGAGATCCACTAGGCGTGGTATCAGGTAGGCCTGACTGAGGCTGGTTCAAGGACGGATTTTGAAGGCCAGCCCATTCAAAATATTGAGGAACGGCTTCGGTGGATTCTGACTGTGGAGCCCACCATGATGAATGTGCGTTACATCCACACCATCCATCCGTTTTGACAGCTCATCTTAGGGCGTGGTCTAAAAAATTAAGTAGATCCAAATCTCAGGTGGACCACACCATGGGAAACAGTGGCGATTGATTACCCACCATTAAAAACTTCTTGGGAGCCACCGGAATGTTTATTTGTCATCCAACCTGTTGATAAGGTCGCAAAAGACCTAGATAGATGCAGGGACCACACAAATATCAACTTGATCCAAAACTTTTGTGGACCTCCCGAAGTGTTTAATAGTAATGCACATACATCATGGTGGCCTCTACTGTCAGGAATCCACCCACCGTTAACGCACATAAAAAATATTGCTTTTTGATGTAGAGCAGGTCATGGATGATTCACGGCTAAGATGGACCAGAAAAGGCCCGATCAGATTTGAAAGTAATCCGAACTCCAGGAGCCTTAAAACGAACGTATCTCGTAAATTGAAATGAGTCATCGGACATGCCATATATGATTTTGGGGTAGGACAAGTTACTTTAGCTATCTTACCTACTAGGCTGGGTTGGCCACGCCAAATTTTCGAGATTCCATCATATTGACGATGTAATTTCCAATTTAGTTTCGTTTTTTCTATTTATTAAGTTACAGTTTGATTATAACTCTTCATAATTGCGTCCAACATAAAAAGTACTTGGAATAATTAGGAAAATCACATATTTGGGTCAAATCAGATGGTAATTTTGGCCAGTGATAACTAATAGGAATCACTATCATCTATAAATAGTAAGTTTACTATTTATAGTAAGTCATGATTTCTAAGAGTTTTAGTGGTAGTTTAATTCTAAACTTCTTCCAAGGTATAGTATCCCTATTAAAAAGGTTCTACACTCATTTATTTTAATCATCAATAATTTACAAATTTCTAGAACTTATTTCTATTTTTTTTTTCTTTTCGTTGTGGATTTGAGACATCTCTGTGAGCTGTGAGCAGTTCACAAAAGCTCCATGGATTCGGAGTAGTTATCCTTGAGGAAGACGGTGTTCAACCTCATCATGTTCATCCCTACGTCACTTATACCTTGTCTAAACACTGCTAATGGCTAGCCCTAAGGTCCACCGGTCTCACTGGTGAAGATCATCCAATCCATGAGATTTGATGATTCAATAGTCACATTGTTGATAGTGAAGGCTGAACAAGAGACAGTATTACAACATCAAGTGAGTCATAAAGGAGTATCTTCTTTATATAGGCCTAAAAATTCTTTAAAATGTTAAGATTAATGGTTAGCAAAATGCCAAGTGACATTCCACCGTAGCCTAAAAATCTTTTAGAACCTTTTTAGATACTTCATATCTATTAAAATTATTTACACAAGACTACAGAAATGGGAACTCTAAACTCTCTACACCACATTATAAAAATATAAGAATACAGGCCCTTCTAAATATCTAAACCTACCATCTAGGAGCCTCATACGCATAAGCAGAGCCAAAATGACTAAGTCCCTTGTTCAACATCAATGCCTGTGACATTATGCACTATATAATGGCTCTTCCCAAAAATCGAGTTGGTCCACTAATTAGGTAGGCCGCACATGTAATATTTATTTATTAATTAGGCTTTCATTTTCTCGTGATGTGTCACCCTCCATTTTCTTTTTATAATGTATAAGCGTGGCCCAATGAAGATTTGACACTAATTTGCAAGCTTTAATGAGCCTACACGTGTGTATAAGGCAGGTCATGTACACGTCATCACTGGCGTGACAGAATTGATAACAGACATTTTCCAACCTTTCCACGTCATCACTGGTCATGTAGAATGCATCTTCAATTTCTCACATAATGTAAAACAGTAACAATTAGGTATTTCATCGGAAACTTAGAGAGCAACATAAAACTCAAACAGCTGACATATCCATTCCTTCCTTGCAGCATTCATATCAGAAAAGCTGACTCCTTATCAAGATGTCGCACGAAAACTGTACATGTGGCACAATGTGATTCATGATTTGGATTGTTGATCAGGTGGGTCCCACCGTGGATAAACCATGATAAGGAAAGCTAACTGATCAGGTGGTGCAAAAGAATACTGGGAAGACTCACATTAAAAGGGAGGAGATCCACTAGGCATGTTATCAGGTAGGCCTGACTGAGGCTGGTTCAAGGACGGATTTTGAAGGCCAGCCCATTCAAAATATTGGGGAACGGCTTCGGTGGATTCTGACTGTGGAGCCCACCATGATGAATGTGCGTTACATCCACACCATCCATCCGTTTTGACAGCTCATGTTAGGGCATGATCTAAAAAATTAAGTAGATCCAAATCTCAGGTGGACCACACCATGGGAAACAGTGGTGATTGATTACCCACCATTAAAAACTTCTTGGGGGCCACCGGAATGTTTATTTGTCATCCAACCTGTTGATAAGGTCACAAAAGACCTAGATAGATGCAGGGACCACACAAATATCAACTTGATCCAAAACTTTTGTGGACCTCCCGAAGTGTTTAATAGTCACTCACCACGTTTTTGAAATTTGTTTGTACTTCACTTTTGGAATCATGGACTAGACAGCTGTCAAAATTGATGTACGACATGAATGTGATGCACATACATCATGGTGGCCCCTACTGTCAGGAATCCACCCACCGTTAATGCACATAAAAAATATTGCTTTTTGATGTAGAGTGGGTCACGGATGATTTCATGGCTAAGATGGACTGGAAACCGCCAAATTGAAGGCGAAAGTGATCCGGACCGTCAGAGCCTTAAAACGAACTCAAACTGGAATGAGTTATCTGAGTGCCATATATGATTTCAGGGTAAGACGAGCTACTTTAGTCATCCAACCCGCTACGCTGGGTTGGTCATGCCGAATTTTCGAGATTCCATATTGATGATGTAATTTCCATTTTATTTTCATTTTATCTATTTATTAAGTTATGGTTTGATTATAACTCTTTATAGTTGCGTCCAACGTTTAAAGTGCTTAGAATAATTAAGAAAATCATATGTTTTGGCCAAATAAGACACTATTTTTGGCCGAAAACAGTGATGGCTAGTAGGAATCATGAGTCTATAAATAATATGTTTACTATTTATAGTAAGTCATGATTTTTAAGAATTTTAATTATAGTTTAATTATGAAACTTCTTCCAAGGTTTAGTATCCCTATTTAAAGAGTCTTAAACTTGTTTATTTCAATCATCAATCAATTTACAAATTTTTAGAAATTATTTATATTTTCTTCTTTTCCTCGTGGATTCAAGGTATCTCTGTGAGGAGTTCACGTAAGATCCGTGGATTCAGAGTAGTTATCCCCTGAGGAAGACAATGCTCGACCTCATCACATACATCCCTGCATCACTTTTGCTTTGTCTAAACATTGCTTATGGCTAGCCCTAAGGTCCACCAGTCTCACGGGTGAAGATCATCTAATTCATGAGATTTGATGATTTAATAGAGGCATTCTTGATAGGGAAGGCTGAACAAAGACAGTATTACAACACCAAGTGAGTTAGTCAAAAAGGAGTATCCCCCGGCTTAAAAAATCTTTCAATTATTTAGATTAATGGTTAGTAATTTGCCAAGTGGCATTCCATCATGGCCTAAAAATCTTTTAGAACCTTTTTAGATACTTCATATCTATCAAAATTATTTACACATGACTACAGAAATGGGAACTCTAAACTCTCCACACCACACTATAAAAATATAAGACTCCAAGCAGTTCTAAATATCTAAACCTACCATTTACAAGCCTCATATGTATAAACAGAGCCAAAATGACTAAGTCCCTTATTCAACATCAATGCCTGTGACATTATGCATTACATAATGACTTTTGTCACATCATGGAGATGTTAGTTTTTCATAAAGCATGGTTATTATGTGATGCTCTTCTCAAAAATCAAGTTGGTCCACTAATTAGGTGGGCCACACATGTAATATTTATTTATTAATTAATCATTCATTTTCTCTTGATGTGTCACTCTCCATTTTCTTTTTATCATGTATAAGCGTGGCCCAATGAAGATATGACACTAATTTGCAAGCTTTAATTAGCCTACACGTGTGTATAAGGCAGGTCATGTACACGTCATCACTGGTGTGACAGAATTGACAACAGAAATTTTCCAACCTTTCCATGAGATTGATCTGACCCGAGATTTTATGAGCCAGAAATAAATTTAGTCCATTAAAATTTTGGGACAGGGATTAAGTGGTGTGGTGATATGTGGGGCACTGTAGGGTCCACTGTGATGTATGTGTTTTATAGCCACACTATCCATCCATTTTGCCAGCTCATCACCAACAAATGAAGTTCCAAGCTTTGACCACACCATAGGAAATAGTGGGATATGATGACACCCACGGTTGACACCTTCCTAAAGCCCACCATGATGTTTATTAGCCATCCCATCAATAGGATCACAAGGAGGTGGATGAAGGGATAATACAAATATCAGCTTGATTCAGAACTTTTGTGGCCCCCAAGAAATTTTAATGGTGAGCTTCAATCACGTACGACTTGAGCTTCAGTTCTGCTTCATTTTTGGGTTCATCATGCCCTAAAATGAGCTGAAAAAACAGATGGATGACAAGAATATAGAACACAAACATCACGGTGGGCCCCACAAAACCTAACACATCCACAAAACAAAGAAAAAAAAAAAAAAAAAACTTCAGCAGAATCTTTTTTTTTTTTTTCTTACATCATAAACTATGTCCATGAAATGCACCTGATGAGTGGACCACCCTAATTCATGGGCAAGAGCATCCAACCAATGGTTTTCCTTTGAATGGGTTGGATCTATAACTAACCAATATTGGATCATGGTGGCAGATGTGGGCTTAGCAAAGCTCATGTTTTACAACCCCATGTTGAGGTTTGCTTGAAAAATATTCCAGTAGATGGCATTAGGATTCTATAGGACTTAAACAAATAGATTGAGGTCTTTTTCAATGACTAAAATGGGATAATTGTGGATAGGAAATAGAGAGAAATAAGAGTCAGACTGTCCATTTAGAGGAAAAGGGTCAAATGATCCAAGGGCTGAAATATTCCAATCTAAGTGTTGGACATTATTCTTTGGTCAGGGCATCTACATAGTGGGACACCCCTAATGGTTGGATTGGATCGTGTAGCTACGGGCCAAGCCCGGCAGCTCTATCTGGTTGGGCTTGGTCCTAGAACACTTGTGTCCTATTAATCCCTGGGTTCTCTAGTTAAATAGGAACCTACGGCCCCTAGTCCAATCTGAGCCTGACTGCCCATGAGCTAGGATTGAGACCAGACCAAACGCAACCCAACCCAACCCGTGAGCTGATGAAGTCTGTTCATGGGCTAGGCCCAATGGCTAAATACTCAACCCCCCAATACAAAATAAGTTGGGCTGGGCTTTCTCGGAGAATTTTAGACCAGCCAATACTTCTCTCTCTCTCTCTCTCTCTCTCTCTCTCTCTCTCTCTCTCTCTCTCTCTCATATACACACCATGATGGTCCCACACACAAAATGGTTGGCATCACATTCTATTAATGTTGCATGTGATATGGCACACCTGAACCACGCTCCAAGCTTAAATTTTTTTGTGGCATCTAATGTTTGGGGTGGTTTCATATAATCATCATGCTGAATTATATGGAAATCAAAGCTGGTTCTCTCCTAGCTATTTTCTTTTGGTGAGTCCCACCTAATTCTTTTGGTGAGTCCCACCTAAGTTACAAGTCAGCCTGATTATTTATTTATTTATTTGTTTGTTTTTTTGTAAGGCTTAAATTGGGATTACACGTAATTTTTAGAGCAAATCTTACATAAACATCATAGTGGGCCCGGCAAAATAAGTCCAGCGCTCCTCTGTCAACTCTCATAGAGTATAGAGATTTTAAAAAAAATAAAATAAAATAATAAAATAAAATAAAGGAATTGTACAGACGCAATTCTTGATTTTGACTTGCTACCGTGATGTTTACCTAAGATCTACTCCAATTGTTAGATATTAGTAAAAAGTCGGCCAATAGGTAAAAATTTAGGTTGACCTGTGATGCTAATGGGCCAGACCAGAGGTGATATAACTTGAGAGAGATATCCACCCTTTTACTAGTTTCGTCCTGATAATTAGATTTAATACAAATATTAAGCATGTATCCCAAAAATCATATCCATTGTTGATTCACATTCGGCTACACTAAATGAAAATTGTTTGAAGTGCGAGTGTTGCCTTGTACATTTTTTCTAATCATGTGGTCCATCTGAACTATAATGGAGCTCATTAGATTTAGTCCTTCTTTTATAGACTTCTCGATAATAATACTAATTGAAAGATCATAATTAGAGGTGGGCAACGATCCTGGCTAGGCTGAGTTGGGTCTAGTTTGGTTTGGCTCGTTATTGTGCCAGCCCAATTTGTGGATCGACTTGGTTTGGCTCGTTATTATGCCAACCCAAGCAGCCGAGTTTGATTTGCTCTAGAAAAATCAGTTGCGGGCCAGGATCAGTTTGGTTGAAAATTTTGAACTGAGTCTGGGTCGAGTTCAAACAAGTAGTGACTCTTTTCTTTGTTGTTTGTTTAAATAGAAAATAATTTTAAAAAGTTAGATATAATACACAGAAGTATCTTACTTCATGATGTTTAATATCCTCCAAAGGAGTGCAATTTCAAAATAATTATCATCATTACCTTTGGGGTTTTTGACGATGAATTAGGGGTGGCCGGGCAAGGGCTGTTAGATAGGGCTTTGAGTGGTGGACAATGGAGGGCGTTGGCAAAATGGCACAGCAAACGGACCAAAGAGACATCATTAGGCAAGGGGTTTAAATCAGAGAGAGAGAGAGAGAGAGAGAGAGAGAGAGAGAGAGAGATTGGGGATTGGGTGTGGCAAGAAGAGTTTAGGTTTTTTTTTTAAACAAAGAATTATAACTAGTATTCTACAGCCGAACTAGTCCAAACCAAGTCGAGCCGAGCTTCGGGCCAAGCTAAGTCATGTTGGGGGCCTTGTACAAGACCTTAGGATCTAGCCTCCCGAAACAAACCAGAATTATGGAATAATAAAGCAATGAAATAAATCAAAGCATAAACCACACACCACACAAGAGATTTTTACGTGAAAAACCCTCGAAGAGGTAAAAACCACGGGACCTCGTCCAGATCAACAATCCACTATGAAGTAGAACGTTACAACCTTCTTCACTCACGTAGGAGTAGATAAACAATAAGAGAAACAAAGAAAACAGAGAGATCTAACTGATTACAAGGATGTGGAAGCGCTGAGATATCAAATGCACAGTAGATCACCTCTACGAGCAGAACCTCCCTTCCACAAGCTTCCTCTCTCTCTTTCTCTCACCCCTTTGATAGCCCTAAACCCTTTAACAAACTCTTGTAAAGCTTTAGAAAATCCTCTTGTATCTTTTCCATACCCTAGAAAACCCTAGGGACTTCGTATTTATAGTTTTAGGAAACTTCCTTCCACATCCTTGTTGTGAAAGGACTTAAAAATCCGCAATCTGCACAAAATCGCGGAACGAATCTGCGTAATATCGACTGGTTGAGTGGATCTCTCGACCGGTCGAGCGACACCTTCGATCGGTCGAGCGCATCCTACGATCAGTCGAGTACCTCGGAAATCCAAAACCCCAACTCGCTGGACTTTGAGTCAAGTCCTGCTCGACTAGTCGTGCACCAGCTGCCCTCGACCGGTTGAGCACAGGGAAAAAAACCCATCAAATCTCTCCCTTTTTGACCCAGGAAGGATTTACCTTCTTCAAGCCAACCTGGTTTTTACAAACCTCAAACTTGCCCTTGAGCAAAGCCTTGGTCATCATGTCTGACCCATTATCATCCATGTGGACCTTCTCAAGCTGTAACACCTTCTGTTCCAAAGTATCCATGATCCAGTGATACCGAATCTCTATGTGCTTGGACTTGGAATGCTACTTGGATTCGTGCTCAAGTGTATAGCACTCTGACTATCTCAATAGACCACATGCTCCTCCTGCTTCAGGCTAAGTTCATGTAGGAACTTCTTCATACAAAGCATCTCTTTACATGCCTCTGTGACTGCAATGTACTCGGCCTCTATCGTCGACAATTCACGACCTTCTGTAGCTTGCTCTGCCAGGAGATCGCTCCCCTTGCAAACGTGAACATGAACCCCGATGTAGACTTCTTGGAGTCTATATTACCTGCCATATCTGCATCTGTATAGCCCTCTAACATAGGTTTACTGTCACCATAGCATAGGCTCAACCTAGATGATCCTCTTAGATACCACAGTATCCATTTCACCGCTGCCCAATGCTCTTTGCCATGCCAGGATTGGTAAGATACCGATTGACAGCACCAACCGCATGTGCTATGTCTAGGTGTGTACACACCATAGCATACATCAAACTTCCTACGGCTGACGCATAGGGTATCTTCTGCATCTCTTCCACCTCTGCCTTCGTCTTGGGACACTATCTGTCACTCAATCTGAAGTGACTATCCAGTGGAGTACTGACCGGCTTCGCTGCATTCATATTGAACCGCTCTAAGATTTTTTCAATATACCGCTCTTGTGACAGCCAAAGCTTCATGCTGCTTCTGTCACGGGTTATCTCCATTCCTAGGATCTATCTAACCGGACCCAAATCTTTTATTGTAAAAGACTTACCCAACTCCTGTTTCAGCTTGTCGATCTTCTTGATGTCTTTTTCCATGATGAGCATGTCATCAACATATAACAGCAAAACTAAGAAATCACCATCTAAGAACTTGCGCGTGAACACACAGTGGTCCGACTCCGTTCTGTCATACCCATGTTGTAACATAAATGAGTCGAACTTCTTGTACCATTGTCGTGAAGCTTGTTTCAGTCCATACAAGCTCTTCCTCAGCCTACACACCATATACTCTTTGCCCTTGACTTCGAACCCCTCTGGTTGGTGCTTGTAGATCTCTTCTTCCAGGTCACTATGGAATAAGGTAGTTTTAACATCTAATTGCTCTATCTCCATATCCATGTTAGCCGCCAACTCAAGCAACACCCGTATGGATGTCATCTTCACCACTGGTGAGAATATCTCCTCGAAGTCTATGCCTTTCCTCTGACCAAACCCTTTCACCACAAGTCTGGCCTTGAATCTCATCTGTGAATTCTTCTGCTCAATCTTCTTTCTGAACACCCACTTGTTGCTCAGAGCTTTCTTGCCCTTAGGCAGTTTCACCATGTCATAGGTGTGGTTCTTATGCAAGGATTCCATCTCCTCTCGCATAGCTTTCAACCACTCCCCCTTATGCTCGTCGGCTAGGGCCTCAGAATAATCTTTTGGCTCTCCCCCATCAGTTATCATAATGTACTCATGCGGCGAGTACCTCTTTGATGATTGTCTGTCCCTAGATGACCTCATCACCTGTGGCTCAACAGGTGGATCAAGTGGGGGCTGCTCCCCTGGTCCATCTTCTAAAGGAACTCCCTTGTCCTCTGCACTTTGCTGTACTCCCCCGTCATCAGGCACCACGGAAGGAATAATCGGATCCATGTCCTCTAGCTCGCCTGAACTAGGCTGGTTCTTCTCTAGCTTACCAATGTCTTCTATACACTGATCTTCAAAGAAAACTACATATTTGCTCCTGACGAGCTTCCTCTCGGTCTGATCCCACAATCTGTAACCGAACTTTTTATCACCGTACCCTAAGAACACACACAGCCTAATTTTCATATCGAGCTTGGACTTCTCATCCTTTGGTACGTAAACGGATGCCTTGCATCCAAACACCCCGAAATGATTGTACAATGGATCCTGTCCAGTCTACACCTTCTCAGGTACTTCTCCATTCAACGGGGCTGCTGGAGACTTGTTTATCAAATACACTGCCGTGTGCATTGCTTCTCCCCAGAACTTCTTGGGCAATTTCGCATGGGATAACATGTATCTGATTCTCTTAATAATGGTACGATTCATTCGCTCAACTACACCATTATGCTAGGGGGTCTTGGGAACCGTCTGTTCATGTCATATACCCAAGAACTTACAATACTCATGAAAGTCGCCAATGTATTCACCACCATTGTCAGTGCGGATGCACTTCAATGATCTACTTGTCTCTCTCTCGATCATAGGATGAAACAATTTAAACACACCAAAGACTTCGTCCTTGGATTTCAAAGCATAAAGCCAAGACCTCCTAGATGCATCATCTATAAAAGTAACAAAATACAATGCCTCACCCAAGGTTTTTGTCCTCATAAGACCATAAACATCAGAATAAACTAAATCTAATGCATGCACTTTATTAACATGAGAAACAGATTTAATAAATGAAACTCTATGTTGTTTCCCTAATAAACAATCAAGACAGGTTTTAAGAGGCATACCTGTTACGTCTGGAAGGAGTCGTTTCCTCGCTAGTAGGTGAAGCCATTTTTCACTCATGTGGCCTAGACGCCTGTGCCACATGTCAATAGCTGAATCTTCCGCTGCGTTCAACCCATCCTTGCACACACTAACACTTACCTTGTAAAGGGTGCAACACTTTTTTCCTCTGGCTGCAATCATCGAACCCTTGATGAGCTTCCAGCGCCCACCAACAAACCGGCTTTCATAGCCATCATTATCCAACCTTCCTGTTGGCACGCCCCAAACTTGGAAACCGGGCTTACAAAATTTCCGATCGCCGAATCCGGTGCCGACAGCCTCCGTAGTACCCCATTCTCGGCTCCCAGCGCCCATACGCTAGATTCCGATCCTGGGATCCTACAAGGAGGATTTTCAGCATGAATTTTTTTTTTTTGTAATGGAGCATAACCAAGACACAAAACAACAACACCACATATCCACTATATCAAAAACTTTTAAGTACAATGCGGAAAAGAAAATACAATGTAATGCTATCAAAGAAAACTCCAAACGCTCCAAAAGACTGCTGCACGCTCCGAGCTCAACGCTGCTGCAACCTAACGCCACCTGCACGCATCTATCGTGCATAAGCTTACAAAAGCTTAGAGGGTGGTGAAAGTGTGTGTAAGGCGAGTGCCAAGTGTATAATATCAGAGTAATGCGGAAATATGCGGTAAGTCCATGAATGCTATCAGTTATACTAAAGCTATGTAATGCAAGGCATGAATGCTGTCGGTCATACCAAGACCATGCGATGCGAGGTCTATGTAGCCAAATGTCATATGCGAGATGTAAAGCAAGCGTGCCAGTACTCATAAGTACACATATCAGTACAGTTCCTCTCTAGATATCACCGGGGTCTAATACACCTCACACTGACTGCCTCCTCCCTAGCTGCACAGTCAAGCAAGTGGAAGAGACCACACTATCTGCCTGACCAGTAGTCTGCCAATACCTACCCGGCTCGTCGATAGTGGACACATTTGCTAGCTGTTCAAACTCAGCCTAGCTTATAGCCCCCTCACTCAGGCGGATAAGGCCACACCCCCTTCCAACCGACCACGACACAGTGGGAGACACGGCCTACTGGTATTCGGTACTCGGGCGCTCGTGTATCCACTCGGTCTAGACGTTGGAGCAACTCCTGATACCAAAAAGGTTATGGGATTTTCACCCAAGGACATCCTAAGTGCCCACAGTGCTAGAACAAAGTATTTCCGGTATCCGATACGGCCATCCACGATGTGCCTGTGGAGCCACGGCCCTGATGTCACTAGGGCGTGCAGTGATCAAGTCACACATATGCGAGATGCATGAATCATACCGTACAATCATGCAGCAATCTCACGCGTACCACGCGATCATGTGGGGCACTCCGTCTCATAAGGAGTCTCGTAAATGTCTCAGCCCAAAGGCTTATGCTATGGTCAAACATTCCTCATATCAAGCATACATATGATGCATATGGCATGAATCATGGAACTATACTAAGCATGTTATAAAGTAATGGACTATCCTTACGCCGAAGATGGGCCTAGACGGCCTACATGAAACAGATACGGGCCTATCAGTGGCCTTAGGGAGAGTTATACTGTGGACATCTAACCAACATTACTCGTACAATGTGGACGTCAAACCAACATTGTCCCCAAGGCACGGTCGGTCATAAACATCATTACACGAACCATGGGGAATCACACATTGCAATGGACCTATACACATCTCATTGGGCCTCGACCCAAAGTCCTCAAATACATCAAATGGGCTGCCTCATATGGGCCTTTCATAAATCAAGTGGGCCGCATCAATGGGCCTTAAGTACATTGCAATGGGCCATGTCCCATGGGCCTTTGAATACATCACAATGGGCCTTGTAACATGGTTCTCATATATATCAAAGTTGGACTTAATAACGGGCCACGAATACCTCGAATGAGCCTAATCACATGGGCTTTATGTACATCAAGGTGGGCCTCAATAACGGCCACAATTACACATCAAGGTGGGCCTCAATAAAGGCCACAATTACACATCAAGGTGGGCCTCAATAAAGGCCACAATTACACATCAAGGTGGGCCTCAACAACGGCCACAAGTACACATTGAAGTGGGCCTCAACAACGGCCATAAGTACACATTGAAGTGGGCCTCAACAACGGCCATAAGTACACATTGAAGTGGGCCTCAACAACGGTCGTAAATACACATCCAGGTGGGCCTCAACAATGGCCACAAGTACTCATCCAGGTGGGCCTCAACAACGACCATAAATAGTTGAACGACTTGGATGCAACACATGCATCATGGTGGGGCCCATAAAGGCCCACCCACATATATATATATATATATACACACAATATAATATATATAAATTATATATATATATATATATATATATATATATATATATACATACACACATGCACCCACATACACTCACACACACACACGCATGCACACACGCACGCACACACGCACACGTATACACACACACGTGCACTCCCCACACGCCCACCGTCCTTTGGACGGTGGGTTTAAAACAAACATCACAGTGGGTACCACCGTCCAGGCAGACGGTGGTAAAAACACATGCATCATTGTGGGTCCTATGTGGGGCCCACCTTACTGTTTATACACCATCCAATCCGTTCATGAGGTCACACAGACCTAGAAATGAAGAGGAAAAATAAATTTCAGATTGATCCAAACTTCAGTGGGCCCAGGGAAGGTTCCAATGGTGGAGTTCAATCACCGCTGTTTCTTGTGGTGTGGGCTACCTGAGCCATGGATCGACCTGATTTTTGGAGGGGACCCACCTTAGGGGGTGGTCCACCTCATGACGGTGTGGATACAACATATACATCATGGTGGGGTCCACAGGTGGAGCCGTGGCCCCTGACTCGTCCGCCCAAAACGGAGGACGCCTGCGCGTCCTCTCCGTGTCAGCAACAGCAGCAGCAATGCTGCTGCTGTTGATTTTTTTTTTTTAAAACCTGTATTCCTGAGGTTTTTCAGGTGTGGAGCCCGCTTTAGATAAATCCTCTCCGCCCATTACGTTCTAGGGCTCGAAAGGGATCAAATAAGTCCGATATCCAACATTTCTTAGCGTGTAGAAATAGAAAGGTGGGCCCAAATAGCTTTGAACGGTATGAGACAGTTTTCTACGGCATGGCCCGTCTGATTAACCGATCAGGCTCATTTTTCTGCTCAACGCCTCAAACAATATGAAGGGTGGAATGGACGGCTTGGATTGGATGCAAACATCAAGGTGGGTCCTATGCAAGTGGGTCACCCCAATGGCTTGTAAATCCAAGCCAATATTTGTGTTTTCCTTTTCACGTCGGAGAGTCCCTGGACTCTTCTTCTCTTTTTTTTTTTTTTTTTTTTTGTGTGGGCATGCAATGCCTTTAGGGTGGGCCCTTTGTAGATGGGCCACCACATGGTGAGGTGGTGTGGTCACCATACGTATGTAAAGTAGGCCCCACCTTTAGATGGTTTGGATTCCAATGCATGCTCTTTTGTGGGGTCCATCCAGGTGGGCCACACAACTATATCATCACAAGGAAAGAAAAATGTAAAGAGAGAGGGAGAGAGAAAAAGAGTGGGACACACGTGTGATGGAGGGACCCTGACACTATGGGTCCTCCCTTGCATCTAATCGTACATCAAATGATAATCAAAGTGGGCCATTGGCCACATCTTAGGGTCCCAAGTGAGATCCATACCATTAATCGGTAGGCCTCACTTGGCCCATCACAAAATTTATGAAATCTAGCCTATGGAAACACCCACCGTCGATCTTCTTCGGTCCGTTGGAACGCCAACCTTCTTGTGCTCCTCTTTGACGGTGGAGATGGGAAATCAAGGGCTAGGATGAGAGGTTTTGGGAAGGGAAAGGTGGGCCACACAAGGTCATTTTTTTCCATGGAAGGCTTGGACGTAGGAGCTCTCTTTGCTCTTGGTGTTGCTTGGAAAATAGTGTAGAGAAAGAGAGAGATAAGGAGAGAGAGTGATGTGAGGTGAGTGATGGATGTGAGTGATGGGTGAAGGGATGGATTGGTTGACTTTTGGTGGTAGCTTTACTTGTGGAAAAAGAAAGCATGGGTGCTTTGTACTTGACATGAAGTGATGGATTGATTGATGTGATTGATTGATTGATGGGATTGATTTGATTGATTGGATTGATTTGACATGTTGTAGAGATTCTCTCGGGATCGTAAAAGCGCGGCGTTTCTTCGAAATAAACGTCGGCTCACATCTTCCTGCCAGGGTATCGGATCGATGCGTGAGTCATGGCGTTGGAACCGCGGCGACGGTGCGGTCGCAATGATACAGGTCTCGGATTAAACCGACTCGAATCTAAAGGATGTGACTTACGATCGATCGCAACGTCGATTATCAGTCGTGGATTGCCGGACTTCGACGGAAAGGATCGCGGGATTCGTCGGAACAGTACAGACTAGGACACGGGTCTTATACCTGTCGACATCAAGTTGAGGCGAAGGTCTGGGATATACCTCACTTCCTGAGAATCAATGCGCAGCCCACATCGGTCTTCACACAAATATCACCAACTCCCACGATCTTCGATACGCCAGAATTCTTATCTTCACGGTCCCATAATCACCTGACTTGTAGCTGGTGAAGAAGTCCATGCATGGAGTCACATGAAAAGAAGCTCCTAAGTCTATCACCCAGTCGATGTCCTAACTCATAGTCGTGAGACATACATCGTGATCTGCTGAAAGAATAACTACAACGTCGTCATCTGAGGCGACCGCAGTAGAATCTGATTCATCTTCCTTCTCTTTTCCTTTCTTATCGTTCTTAGCCTTATGACATTCATGCTTATAATGGCCCTTCATGCCACAATTTCAGCATTCAACATCTTTTCTATTACTTGACTTGCCTCTTGATTTATCTCGGACCGTCTCACCCTTCCTGTTCTTTCCTCTCCCCCGTTCCTGTATCACAAGGGCCTGTTGCTGATCAGACCCCTGAGACTTCCTCCTTGTCTCCTCATTGAAGAGACAACTGTTACCTGTTCCATGGAAATCTTTCCGTCTGGCACGGAGTTACTTAGAGACACCGCTAATGTCTTTCAACTGTCAGGCAATGAACTAAGCAATAACAAAGCTTGCAATTCATCATCCAGGACCATCTTCATAGAGGAGAGTTGGTTCACAATATTGCTGACCTCATTCATGTGCTAGGCCACAGAACCACCATCCTTGAACTTGAGATTCACAAGTCGCCTTATCAGAAAAATTTTATTACCGGCTGTCTTCCTCTCACACAGCCCTTGTGATTTCAGTCATATGCTAGCAGCTGAGGTCTCCGTAAACATATGGTGGAATACGGAATCGTCCAACCATTGTCTAATAAACCTCACCGCCTTTCGGCCCATCTTCTTCCAATCATCATCAGACATATCCTTGGATTTTGCTGATATGCCTAAAATTGGAGAATATAGGTCCTTGCAATAAAGCAAGTCCTCCATCTTAGCTTTCCATATGGTTCAGTTAGAACCATTGAGGCTGATCATCCTTGATGAGCCACCTTCCATAATTCAAAACTGATCCTACCCGTTCAATGAACTTAACTCTGATACCACTTTGTTGGGGGCCTTGCATAAGACCTTAAGATCTAGCCTCCTGAAACAAATCAGAATTATGGAATAATAAAGCAATGAAATAAATCAAAGCATAAACCACACACCACACAAGAGATTTTTACATGAAAAACCCTCAAAGAGGTAAAAACCATGGGACCTCGTCCAAATCAACAATCCACTATGAAGTAGAACGTTACAACCTTCTTCACTCACGCAGGAGTAGATAAACAATAAGAGAAACAAAGAAAATGGAGAGATCTAACCGATTACGAGGACGTGGAAGCGTTGAAATGTCAAGTGCATAGTAGATCACCTCTACGAGCAGAACCTCTCTTCCACAAGCTTCCTCTCTCTCTTTCTCTCTTTCTCTCACCCCTTTGATAGCCCTAAACCCTTTAACAAACCCTTGTAAAGCTTTATAAAACCCTCTTGTATCTTTTCCATATCCTAGAAAGCCCTAGGGACTTCTTATTTATAGTTTTAGGAAACTCCATTCCGCATCCTTGTTGCGAAAGGACTCACAAATCCGCAATCCGCACAAAATCGCAGAACGAATCTGCATAACCTCAACTGGTCGAGTGGATCCTTCGATCGGTCGAGCGGCGCCTTCGAACGGTCGAGCATATCCCACGACCGATCGAATACCTCGGAAATCCAAAACCTCAATTCGTTGGACTTTGAGTCGAGCCCTGCTCGACTGGTTGTCCACCAGCCCTCGACTGGTCAAGCAAAGCTCATGACCGGTCGAGCATGGGCAAAAAAAACTCGAT
This sequence comes from Magnolia changhungtana, assembly GCA_030180095.1. Taxonomy (NCBI): domain Eukaryota; kingdom Viridiplantae; phylum Streptophyta; class Magnoliopsida; order Magnoliales; family Magnoliaceae; genus Magnolia; species Magnolia changhungtana. The sequence continues at coordinate 1,459,512 of JASAUF010000516.1, read as the reverse complement.
CAAGTCAGTGTTGCAAGAGTTTGGGTTCAGTTCATTTTTTTAATGGGTTGCATTAGGGTATCTCGTCGCTAGCTCAAACTCCACTTTGAACCAGCTAAATCGGGCTTTTTCGATATGGGTCAGGCCAAACTTCCAAGCTAGACCATTTTGTGCCTAGCTCTAATCATAATTTATAAAGTCAATGACATGAGAAATGGATAGGCAAGATTATTTGCAAAAGATGGGTCTGTATTACATGCTTAGGACCATAGATCGATATGAGTTTTGTAGAGTAGTTGGTGAAGTTTAGACTAAACCTGATGGACAATTCAGATGGTTGATTGGGATGCCAATGAGTCCCAACTAGGTGTAGAAGATTTCCTTAACTGATTAGGAATTTTGACCAAAGTAGCATTGTGGTATTCTCAAATACTTCAAATGTCCTAGCTAGTGCTTGACACATTTAAAAAAAAAAAAATAGGATGAAAGTGTCCTTGATTACCTTTTCTGCTGAGCCTAGTGCACAACATGAGGGATTCAGATGGGGTAAATATTGTGGGGCCCACCATGGTTTTTGTAAGAAATCCACACCGCTCACATGCTTTGCCCAATCATTTTATGACATGACTTTAAAAATGCGATAGATCCAAAGCTCAAGTGGGCCACACAATAGAAAATAGTGGAGATTGTATGCCTACAGTTATAACATTCATGGGGTTAGAAAAGCTTTGGATTAGGGTAATATTTTTATTCTTTCGGTCCATCCCCGTGGTAAGGACTTTACGAATGGTTTAAAATGTATATAAACATCACAATGGAGCTTAGAATGGTTTGAATGGTAGACAACTTATTTTCACTATTTCCAGTCATGTGACCCATCGAGTTTCAATTCGGTTTAATTTTTTGTCTCATGTCTTAACATGATCTTTCAAAATGGATGGATGAACTAGATTTCCTACAAACATCATGGTGAGCCCAACATAGCTTCTGGCGGCATGAACTACCTTAACAAAAAAAAAGGCTTTTCTTTCAGAATCCTTGTCGATGTGATATGATATGGCATGGATTAAGTAGTAGAACCTAGCTAGAGATAGATAATCTCGTGGGGACTTATAATTGAAACCTTCTTGGAGCCATTGAATTTTTAGATGTAACTCAATTTTTAGCAAGTGATATTCAATTAATGGATTCGACACATATCCCAATCAGCCTCATAATATAAAACCCTAGATTATTAACGCATTATTACTTCCATTGTTAACACATTACCACTGTGACCTCAACCATTATCATTTGACAACCTCCACTCCTATCACATGACAGAGTCAGACCTTGATAACCTCAACCCTTTGCAATTGACAACTGCGACGTAGACACTTAACACATAATGTCAGAAAATGCATTGGATAGGAAAGTAACAGTGCTACTTTGTTTAAACATTTTGATTTTTGGAGTGTGTGGCAGTACCACAGTGGTACTTTGTCAAAATTCTTATGATTATTTGTGGCTTTGGAAGCTCTCTCTTCTTCTTCTTCTTTTTTGTCTTTTTTTTTTTTTTTGGGTTAGTTTTTAGTACACACCCATGTCAGTACACACACTCCATGATAGCCACCGCTACTAGGGATGGATGCCAAGACCTCAAGTGTTGAAACGAGGTATCTCCACTCAGTCAATATACTGTTGATGTTGCAGTATGGTCGGTGAATCTAGACTGTCCAATTTGTGGACCCTATTTTGACTGACCCATAGGTGCATTAACCTCTCTAATTTAACGATATTAGTGTCTGATTAATTGACCTTTGCCCCATCTTTCTTAAGCATCCATTTAAAGGCCACAGATTAATGGCTAAAATAGTGTGTTCTTCGCTGTGGACTTTCTACTGTGGGTCATCTACAATATTTCTGATAAGATAGACGGTTCAGATCAACAACCATAGAGCCATTTGTATCACGGAGTGGCATTGCCCCATGACTGTCTAATTGGCAACCGATACACCTTTATGACTTTGTCATGCGATATTGTGATGCATGCATTTCCCTCCTGACTAGCTAATTAATTATGGGCCCCAAAGTCAAACTAATCATGTTTATGGGACCACTGAGCCTTAATGGACCTGAACCTAAATAGTGCCCTTTTGCACCTATCCATACAAAGGGGGTCCATGTTTTATTGAATACTATATCAGGTCACTATCCACCCACCCACCCTGGATTTTGAATGGTTCTAATTTGGCCACGGTAGTCCAGCCTAATGGAGAGAGATGAATACTTGTTTAGTCATCCAATTTTCAGTCAGTGGGGCGACCCTACCGGTCAAGAGGGATGACAGTGCCACACACTCGTCCCGGGATTGGGTACTTCACCCGTCGGTTCCTAACAAGGGCTCTAAGTATGGGTTTTATCCACACCGTCCATCCATTTTGCCATATCATTTTAGGGTAAAAACCCAAAAATGATGAAATTCTAAGGCTTCAGTGGACCACGTGGTGGAGATTAAACACTTATGGATCATAAAAGATTTGGATCAAGCTAATATTTGTATTTTCCCTTCATCTCCATCCATCTGGAAGCGGAGTGGCTGCTGTACCACACACCAGCTATATAGCTGATGTATTGACGTCAGCAAGTTCCGTGGGTCCAATTATGAGGTATGTGTTATATCTAAACCATCCATCCATTTGGCGAGCTCGTCTTAAGGATTGATTCGAAAAATAAGACAGATAAAAAGATTAAGTGGACCACACTGCATAAACCCTTTTGGGGGTCACAGAAGTTTTGGATCAATATAAAATTTTTTTTTCCTCTTCATCTATGTATTTGTGACCTTATTAACATATTGAAGGGAAAATATACATTATGGTAGGCCCTACAAAATTTTTAACGGTGAAAAACATTATCATCGCTGCTATTTTTGGTGTGGTCCATTTGAGCTTCGGATATGATTCATATTTTGTCTAATGCTTTAAAATGATCCCTAAAAATGGATAAACGGTGTGGATATAATAAATACATCATTGTGGGCCCATGTAACTTTGATCTCCTTTGAACCGTTGGTACAACTCAGAGCTCGAGGAGCCCGCCAATCCGTTTCCTATCTATGTAACCTTACGAGCAGATTGGATATAATAAATACATAAAGTATTGTTTTTTATACACACCATCCATTCAAATCTCCAAAAATAATATTTAAATCTCAAGTAAACTACATCACAAGAAAACAGTGATGATTGAACGCACACACATGTTGACACGTGTCTCAAGCATAAACAAGTAATTGGAAAGGGTATTCAGATTTCTTGTCCAAGTAGGAAAATTTTCCTTTGTAAAATATGAAGTGTATCAATCAGATTAATTACAAGAAAATAAGTCTGTTCCGGATTCTTTGGAAAGAGTTGTGTAAGTTTAATCCTCCTTTTTTAAGTCTTCCTTATTTCCACATCAATAGCCTACGTGAGTTCATCACCGTTTAAAATGTGATGGAGATACATCATATGTACACATGCCATAATTATTTGCAATCCAGACCGTTCAATATCTGAACGGACGATGAATCGAGTATAACCAAAATATTTAACTCTCATTTTTCTTCAAATTTGGATCATTAATTCATTGCATTATTTTCAACCATCTGTGATAGCCGTTAACTGGAATCGCATTTTGGATGGTCTGGATAGCTGTAAATCAATGCCACGTGTGAGGAGGATGAGTCACTAACATTTCCGAATGGTACTAAACTAACATAAGAACATCTTCGTACAAAGACAAATACTACCGACCAGAAGTAAAGAAAAAGGCAGCAATAATATCTCCTTCCTACGTAAAAGATTTAAAAGATGTGGCCGCTGATATTTTAATTAAAAATTTTAATTAAAATATCGCTATCTGTTCGAATAAGCAGCCGAATAAAACAAGCGTATTCTGATCTTGTCAGGATAAGCACGTAACAAAAAGCAAAGATATTATGATCTTTTCGGGTTTATTCGTATGATCGGCTACTTTTTCAATTAAGGCTTTTTTTGGGCGAAAGCAATTGGTGGGTGATAGCTATATCTATACACCTCAAGATCCCTTTAAAAGATCTCCCTGCGGTAAAGCCTTTCGTACTCTGCAGAGTTTGATGGATGATATTCAAGCACTTAAAAATTGCATAAATTAGCACGAAATTAAAACAAACTAAACTGTCCAAAATTAATGATATACGGTATAGGTATATCTTGAACCTTGTATTTAGCTTATTTGATTACCTGACCATCGGATTGAAATGCAAAATATCCAGCGGTCTTATTTCAATAAACGAGTATCCATGAATCAGATGTTAGAATTAGTCAACCAATCCGATCAAACTTCGCTAATGGAAGCAGATTTCACAATTTAGTCGGTTTAAGTTGAGTTAATGTGCCCCACGTATGTGATTTCTGAGAGGCTGCATATCAAGTGTCATACACTGCCAGAGCATAAAACAAAGTTACCTTTCAAAGCAGTTAATCAGATGGATGTGGCAGGATCTTCAAACCGAGAAAACGTATTTCATACACTGATTTTTCTTGTTTAACATGAGGTTTTAGTGATCCAGACCATTGGATCCGTTGGAAACACCATGGATGGGTGACGGTCCAAAATTTTCCTTAATCAAACAATCCTAACCTATCAGTTTGTGTCCTGCAGATAGACGATAAACATGAAAAATAAAGCATCATTTTAGCGGCCAGGATCTTTCAGTCTGGCTGGGTTGTTTTTGGGGATGGTCCATTCTGCCCCACTTGTTGAAATATTAGGCAGGTTACACAGGGGCGGCTCTAAGGGGTAGGCGGGTGAGGCAATAGCCTGATGTCCCCTAATTTTGGAGGCCCTATATTATAGAAAAATTAAAATCTGTTCATTACAAAGGTCCTATATTATAGCAAAATTAAAATTAATAAGAAGAAAAAGAGATTAAAATTTATGAAATAAAATTTATTGAAATTAGCACCATCAATAAGAATATTTTAACTCTATTCTCTTTTCAAAACAATAGCAACATTCCTATTAAATTCTTCTCTTAAAACTTATGACCACAATTACCTACTTCATTGTCAATTGGGTCTTTAAAAAATTAAATTCTAATATTATTTTTTAAAATTAAATTCTAATTTCATTTTTCTAGTGGTACAGTGGCACACTAGTGCCTAATTAGATTATCGGTGATGAATTGCTCTTTTTACTAAACATTCGAAACAATCGCACAATACAATCGACTTTTTTGAATTTATTAATTTTTAAAAAAAAACTAAAAAACATCATTTTCACGACTTGCCTCAGTCCCCGAAAATATCGAGCCGCTCTTTATTGTGTATATCCTCGTGTGGAGGATCTTCCCAGACGACCCTCCCATGATTAGACAAGACAGAAAAAGAGTGACAGACACTGATGCTCTGGCAACAACTTACAATCTATACGCATGCGCTCGTTCTTATGGTGCATGCATCCAGTTCCAAACGTTCAAATCAGGACGCGGATTTCCTGCGAAAGCCTTTCGCAGGAAGTTCCTGCGCAAGGATGCGGGTTGGGGCCACCACCATTGTTTTCAGGAAATATACTTCGTTCATCCGTTTTGCAAGATAATTTTAGGACAAGCTAAAAAAACGAGGTGGATCCAAGACTCAAATGGGCCACACGAGAGGAAACAGTAGGAATTCAGTTATAACCGTTGAAACATTCTTATGACCGTAAAAGCTTTGTTGCTGGCTAAATTTTTTATATTTTCACTTCATCCGTGTGTTAATAACCTTATAAACGGTTTGGATGGCATATAAACGTCAAGGTGGAGCCCAGGAAGGTTTCAACGGTAGGTATTTTTTTCCACAAATTTCCCTCTCGTGTGGCCCACTTTAGTTTTGGATTCACTTCATTTTTGGTCGATTTCCCTAAAATGAGCTCACCAAACGGATGAACGGATTACATTTCTCAAAAACATGGTGGCGGGCCCCACGCCGAATTCTTTGGCAGGAAATCGGCGTCCTCAAATCATGGCCTACTATAGATGGATCCATAAAATACTCTCAAAACATGGTCCAAGTTCCTCTCTCCCCAATTTTTGGTCATCACATGGACACGTATGTTCATCAACTAGTCTACACGGTCGTACAACCAATCTCATTTTGGTAATATGCCCATCTATGGTCAGATCCACAACTTGGACGGTTTGGATTAAGGTAAATGTACACCGCTTGTATGTTGGCTGCTTGCATGTGTGTGGTATTGAGTCATCATTCTCACTAAAAGCGTGGTGGCGGATCATTTCTTAAGACATCCATCCATTCCTCGTTTTTTATACATGCTAGTCAATCCAGACCATCCAATTTGTAGGTCCCATCGTGGATTAGCTGCATGCCAAAAATAATACTGATCTGACCACACAAACCTTGTGATCGGTGACAACCAAGTGAAAAAAGAGAATGGTCAGTTGATGAGCATCCAAAGGTGGTTGTCTGATGCACATGAACATCATTCACGGTCGAGTACATATACATTAGAATTCCACTGCACAGGCCCCACTCAGCCAATCAAAATAAAAGGGAGTTTGGTCCTTAGGGTGGTAGAATGAGGAGAGTTTCAACACCAGATCAAAGCCACGTAGGGCCCACTGTGATGTTTGTGAGAAATCCATCCTGTTCATCCATTTTGCAAGATTATTTTAAGACATAGCAATCAAAACTATCCAAAATTCAAGTGGGCCACATGAGAAAAAACAGTAAGAATTAAACAGCTACCATTAAAACATTCACATGGCCACAAAAGTTTTTAGTTTTTCATGTTTTCCGTCCATCCCAGTGAGAATGACTTTATGAGAATGACTTTACAATCAGTTTAAATGGCATATAAACATTAAGATAGAGCAAGAAGATTTCAAAGGTAAAAATTTATTTCTTCTATTTTCCGTCTCATACGGCGGAGTTTTGAATCTATCTGATTTTTGGTCACATATCCTGATATAATCTAAGAAAAATGGATGAAAAGTGGATTTCTCACAAATATCAGCGGCCCCACTAGCTTACCAGCAAAGGAACATCCTGTAAGCCGGAGATCATCCCATTCGAGTACCCTTTTGAAAAAAGTTTTCAAACAAACAACATCAATTGCAGCTATCATCATCGTCCCACTGTGTGAGTGCTAGTAAATGAGTCGATTGCTTGGGTGGACCTCACTGTAATATTTATCTAAAATTCATCTTGACCAACAGGTACAGTACCTCATGTTAAATGGTCTAAAAATATTTTCATTTGTGATTCAAGTGGACCATGATTGGAAATGATGCATATGATTGATAATGATTACCTTCCAAAATTTTACCTTAGTAGGGCCCACCTGTACTATAGATGGTCCAAATCTATATACTTATTTGGCATCAATTTCATACAACTATAACAATGGTCATTGTAAAAATCAAAATCAAGGGTGGACAACCATGTCCAGCTACTTTCTTTGGAAGGTCATCCCTTTTTTTAATGGCAGGAATAGATGTTACATCACCGCCGCCAAAAATCAAAGTTCCGTGCAAGTTAAGGAAAAACCCCACTTGCATCTTTTGATTAAGATGGCCCATTGTTGTGTTTTATTTATAAAATCCATTCGAAGGATTAGATATTTAGAAAAATAGATGACCCCACTAACAACAAAATCCAACCATTGAAATCTTATCATCAAAATCTTTTTTTTAAAAAATACCTATAAATAACACAAGAACACCAACTAAATCCCTCTACGAAAGAAAAAGAGAAAAAAATGGAAGAATCTTCAAACTCAAATACCTTACTCGAAGTAGTAGATGATTTCTATACAGCTCTCCAAAATGAAGAAGGTCTCATCCCAATCTCAGATGAGAAGTTTGCAGTAGAATTACAGCTCCAAGAAGTCATATTTTCATCACTTCTCCTTATTCTTTCCACCCCATCTCTCGAAACTGCAATCATACCGTCGTCGGAGAATAACAACACGACTCCGACGGAATCTAACACGTTGGTTATAACCGAAACAGGCGAATCTTCGAGAAGCTTCTGCGACATATGCGTGGAGGTGAAACGGCCTCATGAAATGTTCACGAACAAGAACTGTTCTCATGTGTTTTGCAACGATTGCATAAGCAATCACGTTGCGGTGAAGATCCAAGAAAGCATAGCAATGATTACATGTCCTGGTTTGGAATGTAAAGGGGTTTTAGAACCTGATCTCTGCCGTCCAATCATCCCCACCCAAGTGTTCGAGAGGTGGGAAGCTGCTCTTTCTGAGTCGATGTTTCTTGGATCGCAGAAATTTTACTGCCCTTTCAAGGACTGTTCGACGCTTCTGATCGATGATGGAGGGGATGTCGTGAGACAATCAGAGTGCCCGAATTGCCGGAGATTGTTCTGTGCACAGTGCAAGGTGGCATGGCACTCGGGCATTGGGTGTGAAGAGTATAAGGGATTGAATGAAGATGAGAAAGGAAGAGATGATCTGATGGTGATGGAGCTTGTTAAATCAAAGAAGTGGAAGAGATGTTCTCACTGCGAGTTCTATGTGGAGAAGACAGAAGGTTGTATGCATATGACTTGCAGGTCAGTTTCTTACTTTCTATCTATGTATTTATCTTGATCTTGGCCGTCTATCAAGTGGGCCACACCATGCACTTATACTGGATCAATTCTCATTGTCATGAGGGCTATTTGTATACAACAAGCATCGATCAACAGCTAAAATAAAATGGCCAATTTGCACATGTGGTCCACCTCATGATGTCTATGATCCAGCTGCAGAAATGAAATACAATACCGAAATATTTGTTAGCTCTTATCATAGAGGAGATGATGATCAACCTCAACCGACAGATACTTCAATGGTTTTGTTTGGGTGTTTGATTTTCAGGTGCGGGTTTCAGTTTTGCTACCGATGCGGATTGACGTGGTCGTTGATCCACTCATGTAGCTGCAACACAACGTAGAGAAAGATGAAGGTTGGATGGTGATGATTGTTTTATTAATTAAGACTTTCGTGGTAGTTGATGAATTGAGTCACTTGATGATTGTGATTTCATCTTAGATAAATCGAAAAGTAGATTTTAAGGGGGTGTTTGGATTGTAAGTTACTTTATATAAGACATTTATGTAAAGTAACTTATCTTGGTTTCTACCTTATAGACGTATTTAGTAAATAATGTAATTATCAGCCAAGAGTTAGAAAAGTATGCTTGTTTTTCAACATCACATGAGTATTATTCCCTTGAGTTTGTTGGGTCTACCCTTAACATAGACTTCCATCATGTGGGCCCAACCTTTGATGTGGACTACTCATGATATTGGGCCAACCTTAATGCTGTCTTCAATGTGAATTGTCCAACATGTGGGGCCTACCTTCAATGTGGACCATCCACCCTGGAAGGCCCACCGTCAATGTGGGCTATCCATTATGCGGGCCCACCTTGGATGTGGCCCAACCTTTAATGTGGATCATCCATCATGTAGAGCCTTACTGCAAAGTGCCCGGTCCATCAAGTGGGGCCTGCCTTGGATGTGGATCATTCATTATTAGAGGATGATCTTAGATGCAAACTGCTCTCATATGGGGCCCACCTTGATATGGGTCATCTATCATGTGGGGCCTACCTTTGATGTGGACTATCATCACCCTGGAAGTGGGCCACTCATCATCGGCACCTTTGCTGTGGATTGAGATTATGAGGGGCCCACCTTGATGTGAGTCATCCATCATTTTGAGCCTACCATCAAAATAAATAGCCTATCATGTGAGGCCCACCTTCAATGTCGATTGCCCATCGTGTGGAGCCAACCTTTGATGTGGACCGTCCATCATGTGGGCCCAACCTTCAATGTGGGTCATCGGTCATGTATGACCTACCTTAGATGTGGACCATTCATCATTAGGGGCCTACCTTTGATGTGGATTGTCCACTATGAAGGGCCAACCTTGCAATGGGTCATCCATCATGCAAGCCCCACCTTTAATGTTATTGCCAGTCACGTGGGGCTACCGTCTATCACCATCCCTCATGTGGAACCTACCTTTGATATGGATTGTACATCGCGTGGGCCCCACCATCAATGGGCCGTCTATCATGTGGGGCCTGATTTGGATGTGGGTCATTCATCATTAGGGGTCTACCTTTGATGTGGACAATTCATTATGTAGACTCATCTTGGTTTGGGTCACCCATAATGTGGGGTGCACCTTTAATGTGGACCCTCAATCATGTGGGCCCCACCATTGATGTGGACCTCCCATCATGCGAGGCTTCCTTTGATATGGACCATCCATCACATGGAGAGAGAAGTAGAAAAGTTTAAATTGAAAGCAACAAAAAAGTTTTGGGGATAATAACTTTTATCCCATGGGTTACTTTTATAATGATGCTTTTCAAGCTAACATAATGCTTGGTATTTAAACAGCCCTAAGTATTGTTAATGAAATGGCTCAAACTAGTTACATTTAGCTACCTATTTAATTTTTCTTAAACAACTTCATTGATTAATGGTTAGTTTTATCATTTTGGTAACTTTAATATGACAGAATTAGAAGTGTACAATCCTTTGTTTGCCAAAAGAGGAATATTCTATTTGTTGTAATGTGATTGGACCACATCATACATCATTACAAATAGTAAAACATGAAATCTCTACTTGTAGTAAGCAGAGTATCCGAATTCTAGAGGAAACTATCCCTTTGACAATAACTTGTTTAATGAGAGACTTTAATGAAAATTTAATTTAAAAAGATACTGGGAAAAAATATTATATTATTCAGGTACTAATTTGTAAAATTCCTGAAATGTTATAAACTCCAACCGTGAGTTTTATGTTTAAAAATCCTTCTATGACCCTTGTGGAATAATTGCTTCGGAAAAATCATCCATTATTACTTTCTCCATAGACAGTAGACAGCTATTAGGGGCAGCAGTGTGCTTTGCTGGCACCATAAGAACCAAAGCTAGAGCCAGGTTCAAACCCCACATGGACCTACCATAGTTAGAGGTGTACATGAGTTGAACCGAGTAGAGCTTGGCACAACTCGGCTCAGCTTGGCCCTAGCTCGAACTTGGCTTAGTCATTGAGCCTGACTGGCCAGCTCGACTCGGTTCAGTCAGCCGCTTGAGCCAGTTCAAGCTGAGTTCGAGCCAAGATTAATTTTTGCAAACACATGGAGTGCACTTTTAATTTCTTACTGTATGTAAAATAGCAACAGTTTTTTAAAGATATTTCATTAAACGCCTTGTAAGCAACATCAAAATTAGAAAAAAGGATATCTGTTTCATATACATACCTTCCTTACCACCAGCCAACACTTCATTGAGTCATTTCATCGAACACTTGGTGAGCAACATCACTATCAAGATGACCGAGTCACCGAACTGGTTCGATCCAAGTTCGATTCGAGTTGGGGTTTGATCCGAGTTGAGTCGAGCTCAGGCAAGCTCGAACTTGGTTTGAAATTTTTCAAGCTCAAAAAATCAGATCGCCTCGGCTTGAACTCAATTTCGAACCAAGTCGAATCAAGCCTTTTCAAGTCCAGCCGTTCGAGCTAACCGAGCTAACTTGGTTCTCCCGGCCAAGCTTGAGCCTATAAAGGAAACGGGTTGGGCCAGGGCCCAATTGGGCCCAACACAAAAATCTTAATTTAACACTGAATGTTCAAAATCTATCCCTTTGATCTGGTGGGGCACACATGCGCAGATGAGTGGACATCTAGAATAAAATAAAATAAAATAAAATAAATTTGAAAACCAATGTCCAGATGCAAGATGCATTTGGTGCCCAATCCACACATGAAGTCAGCTGGGTGGACAAAAATGATTAGAGCCTAAGCCTGGCTCAAAAATTGATTGGGCCATGCATGACTGACTACAGGCTAGTCCAAAGCCCATTTTGGCTCGTTGGGTGGGCCCATCACCAAACCTAATTCTTCCTAGGTGTGCAACTCGGGTAGTTGGGCAATCCGGGTCCAACCCGACTCAAATTTCAACCCAAACTCAACCTGATCGGAATTTACTCAACCTGAACCTAACCTGATTTCACATAGGTTCGCATTTTCCAACGTAAACTTGAGCTGAGGACCTTAACAACCCCACACCAGGGCTTTCACAACCCAACCCGAACTGGTGTTTGATCAATCTGGTTCGGGTTGACCCAAACCAAAATTGCAACCCTACTTCTTATGGCTCCAAAACCAGTCGAGTGGGGCCACTATAATATTTCTGAGAAATCCACTTCGTCCATGCGTTTTGGCAAATCATGTTAGGACGAGTGCTAAAAAATGAGGCAGATCTAAGACTCAAGTTCGTGCATGACAGGAAACAGTGATGTTTGAACATCCACCATTGAAATCTTGGTGGGGCAACAGAAGCTTTGGATCAGGCTAATATTTTTATATTTTCAGTTCATCCCAATAAGAATGATGTAATGAACAGTATAGATGGCATATAAACATCTACGTGAACTAAGGTTTCATTGATAGGTATTTTCCTACCTACTATTTTTTACACCGTAGTTTGACCTATTTAAGTTTTGGATATGTATCATTCTTGGGCCATGTCTTAACATGATCTGAAACGGTAGATGGATGGGATGGATTTCTCACAAACATCCTGATGAGCCGTAAGTAAGCCTTTCCACAGGCATTCCACGTTTTCATTTTAAAAATGAGGCATATCTAAAGCTCAACTAAACCACATCACACAAAATAGCGGTGACAATGACATCTAACGGTTGATACCAGTTTGGTATAAAACTTATGTTGCCATGAAAAGTTTTTAACAGTAAGAGTTCAATTCTCACTGTTTCCTATAATGGGTCCACTTGAGCTATAGATCTGCCTCAATTATGGGTCATGCCCTAAAATGAGCTGAAAATTTGGATGGATGGAGTGGATAAAACAGATACATCATGGTGTGGCCCACAGAGTTGCGACATTAGCTAGCTGGATGGTGTTGGGAACCAAATTGCGGTACACGATGACAGATGAACATGATCAGGTGGATCACCGTCTTCCTCAAGGATAACTACTCCAAATCTATGGAGCTTTTCTGGACTCCTCAGAGAGACTTCTTAAATTTACGAGAAAAAAAAAAGTAAAAAAAATATAAATAAATTCTAATAAATTTATAATTTGATTGATAAATTAAATAAATGAGTTCAGAACCCTTTAAATAAGAATAGAGAAATTTCAAAATCATACTACAAATAAAATTCCTAGAATTCAAACTCCTAAAATTCACAACTTACTATAAATAGTAAACTTACTAGTCGTGATGTCTACTAGAGAACAAGGTTTTCGGCCAAAAATAGTAAGTGTCCTATTTGGCTTCACCACATTGTTCTCCTAATTATTTTAAACACTTATGGCATTGGGCGCAACTCCTAAAGTCCAACGGAAGAGTTATAATTAAACTTAAACTTGCTATTTATAGTAAAAATGAAATTAAAATAAGAAAACGACCATGAAACTGGTGGTATTTTGCAAATACAGCTTGCGCTACGCCGAGTTGAGTGGCTAAAGTAATTTGTTCTACTCCAAAATCATATATTTTACATCCGATGTCTTATTTCGAAGTGCGAGATATGCCCAACTTAAGGCTTATTTCATTTTTCAAATTCATTGTAAGTGCTCGATAAATACCTACTTATTACAATTTTGATCCTGTTTGGAAATAGGTCAGTACTTCTGCTTGGAAAAATAGTTCAGAAGGATTAACTTAAATTTGTAGGCCCCATCATAATGTATATGACATATCCGTGTTGTTCATCTGCTTTACAATGGCATTTTGAGACATCACTGAAAAATGAGGCAGATCCAACGTTGAAGTGGCCCACACCAAAGTAAACAGTAGCTTCAAGAAGTTTTTAACGGTGAGTGTTCGATTCCCTTTTTCCTATGGTATGGTTCACTTGAACTTTAAATTTGACTTATTTTTTGGATCATGTCCTAAATTCAGTTGGCATATAACAGATGTGCAGTGTAGATAATCTACATACACCACGGTAGGCCCCACAAATATTTGGTAGCATCCTTAATTTTAGGGTTGAGAAAAGGGTCGAATCAATCCCAAAATTGATGTCATAATTACACATGAAAATAATTATTACTTACTTACAAGGCAATTATGTTTACAGTAGAAAATCGAACGGGCTTAAGGTATGACGGTCCGGATCTGTCCTCTATCAGGAATTTTCTGATCCATCTTAGCTATAAAACTGTCCGCGCGCCGCATCAAACACATACACCATGATGGGCCCAGTGAGCTTTTTAGCTGGGTCGAGGGGTCACCAACCAATCCGTGTCGATGATTTATACGGTCAGGACGTCCTATGGAAGGGCATGTTGACACGTGTCTGAAAAGTAGACCATTTCTCAATATTCCGTTACCCCCAAAAGCAAATGTGTACGGGATCAGTTATCCTTATTTACTTCCCCCATAAGCAATTGGAACCCCTGGTCGTCCTTGACCTTAAATGTTACTTAAAAGTCATATTAGTTCACCACCGTTTAAAATTTTGCGTTGGCTCTTTGTATGCACACATGGTACTTTTCCTGCAATCCAGACCGTTCAATTTCTTACCAGACTGTGAATGGAGGATGTACGAAACATCTAACTTAGAAGAGAATATTAGCCTCTGATTTTTTTTTCTTCAAATTTGGACCACTCATTAAATTTTCAACCATGGTGGTGACTCTTCCTCTTCACATGTGGCAGCGATGAATGTTGTGGTAAAACCCGTACATCACAGTGGGCCCCACAAGGCTCCTGCCATGGATCGATTCCGAGTAGGGGCAGAACGCAAATCCGCTTCCTTCGGACTGTTTGACTGGAGTCGCAATTTGAATGGTCTGGATAGCCCTACATGTGAAGAGGATGAGTCACCACCATTTTTCCAATAGTGCTAAATTAACATAGGAACCTCTCCGTACAAAGACTAAAGAACCACCCCTGGTTAAGTAAAGAAAAAGATCCCCGAGAATTTCTAAGACTTTCCAGGTCACATTATTCCAAAGACAAATTTACGAAAAACACCTCAATTCGGACGCGGGTTTCCTTTCCTGCCGAGGATTCTTTCCCGGGAAGTTCCTGCCAAGGATTTTGTGTGAAGTAGTCGATCCATCTGTTTTTTAGATCATTCTAGGAAGTAGTGAGGGATTTAGTGACCGCTGTTGAAATATTTATATATTTTGACCCACTTGAGTTCTGGGTCCTCCTCTTTTTTGGTTTTTTTTTTTTTTTTTTTTAAGGTTAGGTTGTTAGTACACACTCATGTAAGTACACACACTCCATGTTGACCTCAAGTGTTGAAACGAGGTATCTCCAACCAGTCTGTCAATTGATCTTGTTGACCTCAAGTGTTGAAACGAGGTATCTCCAACCAGTCTGTCAATTGATCTGTGGATTTGGGTGTTCCTCTTTTCTGGTTGAATGATAAACAATATACATATTAATATTCACCCTCTAAATTGTTTTCCATGGTAGGACTCACCTGAATCATGAATCCACCTGATATACCTGACTCATCTCTAAGTTTTAGGGTGTCATATAATAGTTGGAGTGGATTGCATAAAATCATTATAATGGGCCTGTAAAAATCAAGTGGGAATGTTTCTTTCAACCATTTCCCTTCATGTGTGACCCACTTGATTACACATCTAATGATCAGAGTGGATATCGTACTCTTGATAGTTCTAACCATTAGATGTGCAATCGTATGGATTCAAGTGGGCCATGAGAAGATCAACGATTGGAGATAAAAGTCCACACTTAATATGTTTAAGGCCCACATGAAGATTATATAAAATCTATTCTAACCTTTAGATGACACACTAAAACTTAGACCTCATACCTAAATGTCAGATCCATATGTGAATCAAGTGGGCAACACTTAGGGGAAAATCTTAGAGTGTGAGTTTAGTCTACCTAAATCATGGATGGTACCAATTTTTTTGCCCTGACTCTAACATGG
This sequence comes from Magnolia changhungtana, assembly GCA_030180095.1. Classification (NCBI taxonomy): domain Eukaryota; kingdom Viridiplantae; phylum Streptophyta; class Magnoliopsida; order Magnoliales; family Magnoliaceae; genus Magnolia; species Magnolia changhungtana. The sequence goes on along the minus strand of JASAUF010000516.1, from coordinate 1,443,562 downwards.
GGTGACTCACCTACTAGTTGGAGTGGATTTCACATAAATACTAATGTATGGCCCACCCAAGTAGCAATCATTTTTTCATCTTTCCTTAGCTATTAATTAACATTAAATAATTATTTAATTAATTTCCGATTCCAAAGCGTTTAACGGGTTGGAGTACTTGAGAGTGTCATCAAAAATCACCTATAAATAACGCAAGATCACCCACAAAATCCATACAGAAAAATGGAAGAATCATCTAACTCAAATGCCTTATTCCAAGATGTAGATGATTTCTATATTGCTCTCTTAAATGAAGAAGATCTTATACCAATCTCAGATGAGAAGTTTGCAGTAGAATTACAGCTCCAGGAAGCTATTTTTTCATCAATTCTCCCTTATCTCCAACGCCGCCCATCTCTCGAAATTAAGATCGAACCGTCATCAAATGAGAACAAGATGACTCCGACGAAATCCGAGACGTTGGTTAAAACCGAACCGGGCGAATCTTCGGGAAGCTTCTGCAACATATGCGCAGATCTGAAAGACCCACATGAAATGTTCGTGAACAAGAACTGTTCTCATGTGTTTTGCAACGATTGCATAAGCAAGCACGTTGCTGTGAAGATCCAAGAAAACATGGCAATGGTGTTATGTCCTGGTTTTGAATGTAAAGGGGTTTTAGAACCTGATCTCTGCCGTCCAATCATCCCCACCCAAGTGTTCGATAGGTGGGAAGCTGCTCTTTCTGAGTCGATGGTTCTTGGGTCGCAGAGATTTTACTGCCCTTTCAAGGACTGCTCGGTGCTTCTGATCGATGATGGAGGTGATGTCGTGACACAATCAGAGTGCCCGAATTGCAGGAGATTGTTCTGCGCACAGTGTATGGTGACGTGGCACTCTGGCGTTAGTTGTGAAGAGTATAAGGGATTGAATGAAGATGAGAAAGGGAGAGATGATCTGATGGTGATGGAGCTTGCTAGGTCAAAACAGTGGAAGAGATGTTCCCGCTGCAAGTTCTATGTGGAGAAGACGGTAGGTTGTGTACATATGACTTGCAGGTTAGTTTCTTAGTCTCTATCTATCTATTTCTCTTGATCTTGGCCGTCTATCAAGTGGGTCATGAGGGCTACTTGTATATAACAAGAATCAACAGCTAAAATGAATTTTCCAATGTGGACATGTGGTCCACTTCATGATCTTTATGATCAAGCCACAGGAATGAAATACAATACAGACCCATTTGTTAGCTGTCATTCTAGAGGATTTCATGCTCAACCCAAATCTACAGAAACTTCAATGGTTGTTTTGGGTGTCTGGTTTTCAGGTGTGGTTTTCAGTTTTGCTACCAATGCGGATTGGACTGGTCCAATCATACTAGCTGCAACCCGACATAGAGAAAGAAGGGGTGTTGGATGGTGATGATTGCTTCACTAATCAAGGCTTTCATGATAGTTGATGAATTGAGAATAGTAATGAATAGCCTTCTTCACAATTCAATCAAGACTATATATATAAAAGGACTTTATATGAAAAGATAGCTTTTATAAGTGTGTTATGTCTTATACTCATATGAGGATTGAAAGAAACTGTTTTTATAATTTCTTAGTGTGTGAAGTCTTTACTGTATGGATTTATTTATTCTCGTAAAATTATTTACTAGGTCATTGGGTTGATTCATCCACTCCAATGATTTTTTTATTACCATGAGAAAATCCAAATGTGTCTTTATGAAGGCAAATAAACACTGTGGTAGCTAAAGAAGTTTTTAATGGTAGTCATTCGATCTCTACTGTATCCCATAATATGGTTTATGATGTTTCTCTTTTTTGGGCTCATGGATTAGGTGCAGATTAGCTATTACCTGAGTAACAAATTAGCAGAGCCCACCTTGATATGTTTGTGGTAGATCCATCTATTCCATCAGTTTTTCAATCTCATTTTAGGATATGATGCAAACCTTAAAAAGATAGTGATTAATGACCATTAAAAACTTTTTGTAAGCCACAAGTATTGTGTTCTTTGTATTTTTCTTTATTCTTTGTATTTTCCATTCATCCATATCTTCTTGACATAATTATCAAGTTCAATTGGAAATAAACATTATCATGAGCCCTTTGAAATTTTTAATGGTGTGGTCCACCTTCCATTTGGATTCACATAATATTTTAGACCATGTCCATATAGCTTTTTCATCAACTAGGTGGGTGGTGTACGGGTCACCAGCCAATCCGCGTCCATGCTTTATGCAGTCGACATATCCTACATAGGACGTGTTGACACGTGTCACAAGAATAGATAGCTATGATGTAATGTGATCATTTCTCATTGTTACCTTCTACACATAGCAATGGAATGGAAAGAGCGACGAAGTTGGATTCGCTTCTTTTCAAGTCTTCCCCGTCTTTTGCGCTTCCACATTTAAAAGTCAATGTTAGTTTATCACTTTTTAGAAAGTGTTGATGGCTCTTCACATGTACACATTAAATTTTTCCTGCAATCCAGACCGTTCAATATCTGAACAGACTATGAAAGAAGGATGATCAGAACATCTAACCTAGAAGAGACTCTTAGCATTTGGATTTTTTTATTCAAATTTGTACCACTCATTAAATATTAAACAATCTCTAGAGCTATTAACTAGACTCCAATTTAAATGGTCTATATGGTGCCACGTGTGAAGAGTATGAGTCACCACCATTTTCCAAATGGTGCTAAACTAACATAGAAAAATCTCCCACAAAGACAACCACCGGCTTAAGTAAAGAAAAAGAGCCCTAATAATTTCTTAGATTTTCCAAGTCACAATATTTATTCCAAAGAGAAAATAGAAATGGTACTCTGTAGGGTTTGCAAGATGATACGCAGGCACTTAGAACTTGCATAAGATAACATGAAAATAAATAAAATTAAACTGTACAAAGAATGATACGTACCTCGTTTAGATATATCATGAACCTTGTATTTAGCTTAGATGATTACCTGAATATCTGCTTGAAATGCTAAATATGCAATGGTCTTATTTCAACAAACAAGTGTCCATCAATCAGATGTTAGAATTGGTCAACTAAATTCGATCAAAATAAGCTAATGAAAGCAGGTTCAACAATTTAGTCGGCTTAATTTAAGTTAATGTGTCCCATGTATGCGATTTGTGAGAGCCTGCATACCGGGAGTCGTACACCACCAGAGCATTAAAAAAATCCCTTTCAAAAGTAGTTAATTAATCAGACGGACACGAAAGTATCATCAACCCGAGAACACGTATTTCATACTCGGGTTTTTTCTTATTGTACAATAAGAAAATACCCGAGTATGAAATACGTGTTCTCGGGTTGAAGATGGATCCCAAACCTTCAAATCGTGGCCCACTTTAGATGGATCACAATCAAAACACATGGTGCTAAGTTCACTACCCAATATGCGGTCATCAGATGAACAGAAATATTCATCAACTATTCCATACGATTGTACAGCCAATCTGATTTCAATATATGCCCATCTATGGTCGGGCCCACAACTTGAACGGCTCGGATTGATGCAAATGTGCACTGCTTATATGTGTATGGTACTGGGTCATCATGTTCATCAAAGGTTGAAAAAATTAGCACCGTAGGCACTTCCCTTCTATGCTTTTTTTTTGAGAAAATGACCACTGTAGACAAAACCTTTTACCCAGCGGTTTCTATGGAAGAATACAAACTTTAGTTACCAATCTAGACTATCACGTGCGGACAGCGGCATTGAGGACGAAACTACCCCTCCTTTCACGGAAACGGATTGGGTACTCCCCCTGCCACCAGCCAATGGCGGATGGTCGGTGGTCTGTGGGCCCACCATGATGTATGCTATTCATCCATGCCGTCCATATATTTTTCCATATCATTTTATAGTATAAGACCAAAAATGAGGTATATGCAAATCTCAAGTGTACCACATTACAGGAAACAGTGTTGAATGAGCGTCGACCATTAAATCCTCCCCGTCTAAGTTCATTCATAGGTCACAAAGACCTGGATGAAGAAGAAAAACAAATTTCATAATGATCCAAAACTTCTATAACCCCTATAAGGGTTTCAATGGTAGACGTTCAATTCCCCATTGCCTTTTACAGTGTGGTCTACTTGATAGTTAGATCTATCTTATTTTTAGTCTCAAGCCTGAATATGAGCTCACCAAATAGATGGACGGTTTGGATATAACACATACCTCATAATCGGACCCACAAAAAGCGGTGGGATAAATATATCGACAACCGGTCCGATATATCGAAAATGGTCCGAAATCGTCTGAGTTTTCCTCAAAAATCTTACAATTTTCGATATATCGACCGTCTGTCGATATATCGATAAAAAATATTTTACCTTTAATACTTAATTATAATATAGCCATAACAATCAACTGTGCATCTATGGAATTTTTTATTTATTTTTATTTATTTTTATTTATTTTTTATTTTTTACATGGAGAAATTTATTCTACCTACAATTTTCTTTAATACATATTTATATAAATAGGTATATATAAGCATATAAAAAAAATTTCCCTCTTTTTTTTCATTTATTTCTTTAATCATTAAACAAGAATATCTTTTAAACCAAAATTAGTTGCTTGATGTACCACATATGATTTTGGGGTAAGAGAAGCTACTTTAGCCAACCAACCTAGTTATTTTTCAAGATTCCATCAGGTCGATGGTTGAAAATACATTTCATTCACTTTCATTGTCAATTTCGGTCCACTTCGGCCAAACTAGAAATTGAGCGGACAAATATGAAATTGAGTAGGCAAATTGAAAATTGAGTGAGGCAAGGTTGGAATTGAAATAGGAACCTAGAAATTGAGAAGCAAGGTAGGAGTTCAAATGAGGAATCTAGAAATTGAGCGAGGTAAGCTAGAAATTGAGCAAGGCAACGTAGAAAATGAGAAAGGGGACCTACAATTTGAGCTAGGCAACCTAGGAATTGAGCGAGGGAAGCTAGAAATTGAGTGAGGCAACGTAGGAATTGAGCGAGGGAAGCTAGAAATTGAGCGAGACAACGTAGGAATTGAGCGAGGCAACGTAGGAATTGAGCGAGGGAAGCTAGAAATTGAGCGAGGCAACGTTGGAATTGAGCGAGGGAAGCTAGAAATTGAGTGAGGGAAGCTAGAAATTGAGCGAGGCAACGTAGGAATTGAGCGAGGGAAGCTAGAAATTGAGCGAGGCAACGTAGGAATTGAGCGAGGCAACGTAGGAATTGAGCGAGGGAAGCCAGAAAATTGAGCGAGGCAACGTAGAATTGAGCGAGGAAGCTAGAAATTGAGCGAAACGTTAGCGAGGAAGCTAGAAATCAGCGAGCAACGTAAATTGAAAGGGAAGCTAGAAATAGCAAGGGAAGCTAGAAATTGAAGCGAGGCAACGTAGGAATTGAGCGAGGAAGCTAGAAATTGAAAATAAGGGAAGCTGAAATTGAGCGAGGAAGCTAGAATGAAGGAACGTAGAATTGAAGCGAAAGCGAGAAATGAGCGAGGAGAATTAGAAATTGAGGCGAGGCAACGTAGGAATTGAGCGAGGGAAGCTAGAAATTGAGCGAGAGAAGCTAGAAATTGAGCAAGGCAACATAGGTTCCCTCGCTCAATTCCTACGTTCCCTCACTCAATTTCTAGCTTCCCTCGCTCAATTTCTAGCTTCCCTCACTCAATTCCTACGTTGCCTCGCTCAATTTCCTAATCAATTCCTAGGTTGCCTCGCTCAAATTCTTGGTTTCTCATGAATTTTTACCTTGCCTCACTCAATTTCTAAGTTCCTCGCTCAATTTCTAGCTTCCCTCGCTCAATTCCTAGGTTGTCTCACTTTCTAAGTTCCTCGCTTAATTTCTAGCTTCTCTCGCAATTCTAGGATTCTTCGCCGAATTTCTATGTTGTCTCGCTCATTTCCTAGGTTCCTCGCTTATTACTATGTTGCCTCACTCAAATCTAGGTTGTCTCGCTCAATTTCTAGATTCCCTTGCACAATTTGTAGCTTCCCAAACTCGCTCAAATCCTACTGTCTCATTGAATTTTCTAGCTTCCTATTCAATTTCTAACTTCCTCGCTCAATTCCTAGGTTACTTTGAATCCCTACGTTACCTTTTCAATTTCTGGCTTCTCTATGCCTTTCCTTTCCCTCTTTCACTCGAACTCGAGTTGTTATGCGAACGGTTCAAAAGTGATCAACGTTACATGGGCTATTTATGTATTTATTATATCCACAACGTTCATCCATATTTCGAGATCATTTCGGACCATTATCTATATAAAAAATCATATCAAAGATCACACACCACACCAAAGAACAATAGAAAATTGATTTTCAGTTAAAAATTTTGTAGGGCCACCATCCAACCTATTCATAAGGTCACAAGAGCAGAGATGAAGAAAAAAACAAGTTTCATAATGATCCAAAACTTCTTTGACTTAAAGGGTTTCAATGGTAGACGTTCAATCATCCACAGCCTTTAACAGTGTGGTCCACTTGATAGCTAGATCTGTCTTATTTTTCGTATTAAGGTTTGAGACGAAAAATAAGACAGATCTAGCTATCAAGTGGACCACACTGTTAAAGGCTGTGGATGATTGAACGTCTACCATTGAAACCCTTTTAGGGGTCACAAGTTTTGGATCCTTATGAAACTTATTTTTCCTCTTCATCCTGGTCTTTGTGACCTTCTGAATAGGTTGGATGGAAAATAAATGTTACGGTGGGTCCTACAAAATTTTAACGTGAAAATCAATTTTCTTCGATGTTCTTTGTGGTGTGGTCCAGATCTTTGATATGATTTTTTTTATATATATATAGATAATGGTCCGAAATGATCTCGAAATATGTATGAACGTTGTGGATATAATAAATACATAACTGCGTTGATCACTTTTGAACTGTCAGTATAACTCTGAGTTCGAGGAGAGCCATTAGAAAAGCTAGAAATTGAAAGAGGGAACCTAGGAATTGAGTGAGGCAACGTAGGAATTAAGCGAGGGAAGCTAGAAATTGAGCAAGGGAAGCTAGAAATTGAGCGATGAAAAAATTATATGTGTATGGTACTGGGTCATCATATTCATTAAAGGTTGAAAAAATTAGCACCGTAGGCACTTCCCTTTTATGCTTTTTTATTTTTTTTTGGACCGCCTGAAACTTATGTTATTAAAGTAAATTTTTAGGCACAGAAAAAGAATTTACAAAAAAATAAAGTAGGAATATTTTCGTTTTTATTAGTTTCCTTTGTAGGTAGAGATTTATTTTGATAAGGTAGATTTTAATCTGGTCGAATAAAAAAAGTGGGTGATAAGTTGCGTCTATGGTAAAATATTACCCGTAAAATAAAAAGCTTGCAAAGCCTATCTGACAATAAAATCCAACCATTAAAATCTCATCATCAAAATCAATAAAAAATAATTAGGCACTCAAAATCAGGATCATGTTTTCTATGGTGTGACCCATTTAATCAGTGGATATGACTGAACAGTGTTTTAGTGAATCTTAGTGGTGTGACCAACCTATTGGAAGGTCTAGATGTCACATGTAGTTAATAATTTTGAAGTTACGGTATGGGTGGAGTGTAACTTGTAGTCCTATATACGCTGGACTTGGATTTTTCTTTTTCTAAGAAGATTTACTTTTGACCGCCGCCCTATGTTTTTACGGACCCACCGTGATGCTTACGTGAGATCTACTCTATCCATTAGGGCCGGAAATCCGTCCGGGCATGGCTCTGTGGGGCCCAACGTGATGTAAGTGTTTTATCCACCCCATTCAACAGTTTTCTCATATCATTTTAAAATACAAACCAAAAAATAAGGCAGGTTCAAGGCTTAAGTGGACCATAAGTGTGGATTGAACGTCCACCATTAAAAATTGATTGGGAGCCGGAGAATCTTCAGATCAAGCTGATATTTGTGTTTTCACTTCATCAACATCTACATGACCTTATGAAAAGGTAGGATGGTTAAAAACGCCCTTAGAAAGGTTTCAACGGTAGGTATCATTGTCGGTGCAGCTTCCTTTGGTATGGTCCACTGTATTTGTGGACCTGCCTTTACCTTAAAATGATTTGAAGCGTCCTGGATAAAACACTTACATCATGGTGGGCCCACGGAGCCCTGCACTGGGTAGGACGCAATCCCCGTCTATCCATATTAGATATCTAATCATAAATTAGGGCATGGGGAAAAATCTAGGAGAGAAACGTCAACCATTGATTTTTACGGGCCCATCGCGATGCTTACGTACGCAACCATTAGATGCCTAATCCTATGTTGTTACCGTTAATTTTTACGGAGCCCACCATGATGATTATATGCAATCCACACCAACCATTAGATGACACATTAAAAATTAGACCTGGTTTTGAAAATCAGGCCCATCCTAAATTCATTTGGGCCACACAAAAGGAAATAGCTTAAAGGGTGAGTGTTGACATGTGTACTGTTTATAATCGTGTGGGTCCACCTGAATCGCTTGTGCAGTTGAGTTTTTGGACCTGGCTCTAATATGTGGTGAATCACCTGATGGACGGGCTGGATTTCAGGTAAACACTACCGTAGGGCCCACCTGTTTGGGCAATCCCTTCTCTAGCATTAATTAATTTTCCGTTCCAAATCTGGCTGTACCTTGAGACTGACTCATCAAAAATCACCTATAAATAACACTAGATCACCTATCAAATTCCTCTAAAGATAGACACAGAGAGAAATGGAAGAATCATCAAATTCAAATATCTTACTCGAAGTAGTAGATGATTTCTATATAGCTCTCCTAAATGATGAAGATCTCATACCGATCTCAGATGAGAAGTTTGCAGTAGAATTACAGCTCCAGGAAGCTTATTTTTCATCGTTTCTATCTAATCTCCAACGCCCATCTCTCGAAACTTCGATCCAACTGTCTTCAAAGAAGAACAAGGCGACTCCGACGAAATCCGACACGTTGGTTATAACCGAAACCGGCGAATCTTCGGGAAGCTTCTGCGACATATGTGCGGAGGTGAAAACCCCACATGAAATGTTCGTGAACAAGAACTGTTCTCATGTGTTTTGCAACGATTGCATAAGCAAGCACGTTGCTGTGAAGATTCAAGAAAACATAGCAATGGTGATATGTCCTGGTTTGAAATGTAAAGGGGTGATAGAACCTGATCTCTGCCATCCGATCATCCCTCCCCAAGTGTTTGAGAGATGGGAAGCGGCTCTTTCTGAGTCGATGGTTCTTGGGTCACAGAGATTTTACTGCCCTTTCAAGGACTGCTCGGTGCTTCTGATCGACGATGGAGATGATGTTGTTACACAATCAGAGTGCCCGAATTGCCGGAGATTGTTCTGTGCACAGTGTAAGGTGGCATGGCACTCCGGTGTTGGGTGCGAAGAGTATAAGAGATTGGATGAAGATGAGAAGGGGAGAGATGATCTGATGGTGATGGAGCTTGTTAAGTCAGAGCAATGGAAGAGATGTTCCAGCTGCAAGTTCTATGTGGAGAAGACAGAAGGTTGTTTGCATATGACTTGCAGGTCAGTTTCTTACTCTCTATCTATCTATTTATTTGATCTTGGCCGTCTATCAAGTGGGTCACACCATGTAATTGTCTTGGCTCAACCCCAACCTACATATACTTCAATGGTTGTTTTGGATGTCTGGTTTTCAGGTGTGGTTTTCAGTTTTGCTACCAATGCGGATCGGACTGGTCTGCTCATACTAGCTGCAACATGACATAGAGAAAGAAGAAGGCAGTGGATGGTGATGATTGCTTCACTAATCAAGACTTTCTTGATTGTTGATGAATTGAGGATATTAATCGATAGCCATCCTAACAAATATCCAATCATGAACACTAAATTCAGTTATTTGCGACAAAAAAGACTAGATAGGAGAAAATAGTTTTATATGTGTTGATGTTTTAGATTCATTTGAGGATTGAAACAAGTTGCTTTTATTAGTGTGTGAAGTTTCTTATCTAATAGATTTATTTCTTTTCGTTTGTATTTTCAAGCGTAGTTGTTTAAATTTTAATAAAACTTTCATTTTATTGCTCCAATCCATTTTTTTAATATACCATAGTTGGGCCTAACTGTGACTTTATGAACAGATTGGATGGCAAATATTTATCGTTGTGGCTCCAAGAAGTTTTAGATGATAAGGGTTCAAATCCTTTCCTGTACTGTGGTCCACTAGTGTTTGGGATCTACCTCAATTTTGGGCTGTGGATGTTACTGCGTTGATAAGACACATGTACCTACCTCATGGTGGGCCCACAGAGGTTTTCCACGCTAGGTGGATGTAGGGGTCAACAGCCAATCCGCGTCCATGCTTTATACGGTCAGGATGTCCTACACAAGGACAAGATGGCACGTGTCTCAATTAGGAAGGGTTACGAAGTTACATTCACCTCTTAGTCGGAAGCGGATTAGATTCAGATGGCTACTGAAGTGACCTCACACTCTCTGTGAACCCCACCATGATGCATGTGTTGTATCCACACGGACCAACCATTTTTTGAGATAGTTTTATGGCATTATAAAAAGAATGAGATAGATCTAAAGCATTTATAGGGCGACCGCGATTTATCGTTTGAGATCCAAGCTATTCATAAGTTAACATAGAAATATAGAAATAGATGTAGTGAAAATATATATATATATATATATATATATATATATATATATATATATATATAGCAGCTTTATCAGAAACTACTATTATGGCTCCTAAGAAGTTTTGAACAGTGGATGTCATTATCCCCACTGTTTTCTATGGTGGGCCCAATTGAACTTTACATCAATCTCATTCCTTTTGTAATACCATAAAATTATCTCTCCAAATGGTTGGACGGTATGGATACAATACATGCATGGGTCCACACAGCTTGCTGACGTCACTTCAGTAGCGATTTGGTTGCTGAGCTTGTCAGTGACCAATCCGCGCCCCTCTTCCCTGTCTTCTGCGTTTCCACGTTTAAAAGTCAGTGTTAGTTTATCACTACTTAAAAAGTGACTATGACTCTTCAAACGTATACATGTCGTATTTTTCCTTATAATCCAGGCCCTTCAATATATGAACGGACTCTGAATGGAGGATGAGCAAAACATATAACTTAGAATAGAATATTAGCAATCAGATTTTATTTTTATCTTTTTCCAAAAATTTAGACCACTGGTTGAATTTTCAACCATCTCAGAGAGATATTAACTGGACTCGCAATTTGGATGGTCTAGATAGCTGTACATCAGTGCCACGTGTGAAGATATGAGTTACCACCATTTGCCCAATAGTGTCAAACTAACATAGGAACCTCTCGGTACGAAGAAAGAGAACCCCAGGCCTAAATAAAGTAAAAGAGCCCAAATTAAGTTCTTAGACTTTCCACGTAACATTATTCCAAAGATAATAAAACGGTACTCTGCAGAGTTTGATGGATGATACGCAGGCATTTAAAACTTGCATAAAATAACATGAAGTTAAATAAAATTAAACTGTCCAAAGAGTGAACCTTGTATTTAGCTTATTTGATTATCCGAATATGGGATTGAAATGTAAAATATCCAATGGTCTTATTTCAAGACACAAGTGTCCATTAATCAGATGTTTGAATTGGATCCCTACCCTTGGACGGGTGGTAGACTCCTGGGAGTTTAAACTCCCGTTCCAGGGTTCGAGTATCCATAGGGGGGTGGAATTCCCCAGGTGCAGGGAGTGAGTGCGTGCGCGTGTGGGGATGTGTGTGTGCGCGTAAAAAAAAAATAAATAAATAAATAAATAATAAAAAAATCAGATGTTTGAATTAGTAAACTAATCCGATCAAAATACACTAATGGAAGCAGGTTCCACAATAATTCCGTCCGTTTAATTTGAGTTAATGTGCTTCATGTATGCGATTTGTAAGAGCCTGCGTATTGGGTGTCATACACCGCCAGAGCATTAAAAAACTCACCTTCCAAAAGTTGTTACTTTTAAATCAGACGCATATGATCGATAGGATCTTCAACCTGAGAGCAAGTATTTCATCATCGGGTTTTTCTTGTTGTGCAAGAGGTTTTGCTGATCCAGACCATTGAATCCGTTGGACACGGTGTGGATGGGCCACAACTCAAAATTTTCCTCAATAAGACAATCCTAACCTATCAGATTATGTGGTGCAGACAGATAATAAAGAAGAAAAATACAGCAGCACTCAGCATTTTACAAGGAGAAAAGCATATGTTAATGGCCAGGATCTTTTGGGAGATGTCTCGTTCTCCTGAACCGTTGGGCCCCACTTTTGAAATATAAGGCGGGGTATATTTGGATACATCTATGGTTGGACGCACAACTTGGACAGTTTCCATTGATGAAAATGTCCACTGCTTGTATGTTGGCTGTACTTGCATACTATTGAGTGGTCATAGTCAATAAAAATGGAATGCATCATTTCTTAAAATATCTGTCCATTCCTCTTAAGTCATATATGCGAGTCAATCCAGACCATCCAATTTGTTGGTCCTATCGTGGATTGGACGAATGCCAAAAGCAATACTGATCTGACCACACAAACCTAGTGATTGGTGATAGCCAAGTGAAAGAGATAATAATCACTTGATGGGCATCCAAATTCATCATCCCATTCAAAGTGAGGGACCATATTTGAACTGTGGTTGTCTAATGTACATGAACGCGCGACATGCACGGTGGATTTTTTATTTTTTATTTTTTCATACACCCACATCCCATGGGGAATCGATCCATTATCTCAGTGTCCAAACAAAATATGTATGTGACTAAGCCACGGAGCTAGAACTCAATGCACGGTGGAGTATGGTCCCATCAACATACCAGAGTATATATATAATATAATAGAATTGCAGTACACATGGCCCACTCAACCAATCAAAATAAAAGCACTAGCATCGGAACCACTTTCTACGGAAAGCACATAAACCCATCGGAAAGGCACACAAATAAAAAAAAAAAAAAAAAAAAAATCCAACCATTGAAATCCCATCATCAAGATCTATTTGAAAAAAAATTAGACTGCACATCAGAAGCGGATTGTGTCCTGCCCCCGCCTGGGCGTTAATCCGTCGAGGAAAGGGCTATGTGGGGCCCACCGTAATGTATTGGGTTTCGTGGCGAGTGGCGACGTGCAACAACGGACGCGGATTTCCTGCGAAAGCTTCCTGCGCAACATTCTGTGTAGGGCCACTATGATATTTGTGAGAAAGCCACTCCATAAATCTTTTTTTTTCGAGTTCATTTTAGGAAATGCAACAAAAAATGAGGAGGATGAAAAACTCAAAGTGAGCCACACGAGAGGAAAGAGTGGGATTTAGTTACCACCGTTGAAACATTTATATGACCACAGAAATTTTGTATCGGTTTAATTTCTTAGCTTTTTCATTTCATATCAGTAAAAATGACCTTATAAACGGTTTGGATGGAATATAAACCTCAAGTGGATAGTAAAAAGGTTTCAACGGTAGGAATTCCTTTCCCCACTGTTTCATCTAGTATAACCTACTTGAGTTTTGGATCTTAATCATTTTCGGCCTCATGTACTAAAATGAGCTCAAAAAACGGATGGACAGGTTGGATTTCTAACAAACATGACAGTAGTCCCCACTCAGAATCCTTGTGCAGGAACTTCCTGCGAAGGGCTTTCGCAGGAAATCCGCGTCCTGCATCAACAATGGACGTCGTTAGATTTTTCTTTTTCTAAATATGTTACTTGACGATGGACGGTTTGGATGAGGGGTGGTTGCAAAATCCACTCCGCTATCGACCGCAGAAGGAGGCATGGGGGAGAGGGAGTCGTAACTTCCTTAGGGTCAGTTTGGGCAGTGGGATTAGAAGGAATTAGGTGGGATGGGATTCAAAAAACATAATTATTACCCTTTACAGGGATTGAATAAAATTAATGCCATGCTTTGTTGATGAGACGGTGGTACATTGAATAGATATACCCACCATCATTTGAAATTACTTAGAATAACACACATGTGTTATATCTAAATCGTTCATTTGTTTTGTAACCTCATTTTATGGCATGGGCCTAAAAATGAGGTAGATCCAAAACTTATGTAGCCTCAGAGAAGTTTTCAATGGTAAGTATTCAATTCCCGTTGCTTTCTATGGTGGGATCCACTTGAGCTTTAGATTTACCTGATTTTTTGGCCCATGCTCTAAAATAATCTTTATAAATCGGTGGACGGTGTGGATATAGCCCACACATCATGGTGGGACCTACACAACTTCTCAAACATTGAGTGAAATTGGCACGGACCCAATGCAATTCCATTTAATGTAATTCCAAGCTTTTCCATTCTTCCCAAACGTGGAGTGGAATTGGCACAAGACCAGATGAATCCCATCCCACCTAATCCCTTCTAATCCCACTGCCCAAACTGACCCTTAGCTTGGTGTCGATGTGCGTTAACAGCACGCATGCACGCACGTTGTTTTTAAATTTTTTTTTTAAAAAAAACAACAAAACAAAACCAAAAAAAAAAAAAGAAAAAAAGAAAAACGAAAAATTATAGGGTGGATCAGATTGAAGGGACCCACCGAATGAACGGTTTGGATCAGAGTGGGTTTGAGGACAGCGAGTCGACGTAGCTATAGAGGATCTGTGGGGCCCACCGTGATGTATTTGTTATATCTAAGCCGTTCATTCATTTTGAAAGATCATTTTAGGGATAAAAGCTAAAAGTGAGTCCTGTTTAAGGCTTAAATGGACCACACCACATGAAACAGTGGAGATTAAGTAACTACTGTTGAAAATGTCTTGGGGGCCGTAGAAGTTTTGGATGAAGCATATTTATGTTGTCCATATTCATCCGGGTCTATGTGAGTATATGGATAGGTTGGATGGAAAATAAACATCACTGTAGGCCCTAGGAATGTTTCAACGGTAGGCATTATTGTCTCGAGTGCTTTCGGCGGTGTGTTCTACTTGTGCATCCAATCTGCCTCTTTTTTGGATCATGCCCTAAAATTAGATGTGAAAATGAATGAACGGCGTAGATAAAACGCATACATCATGGCGGCCCAACACAGTCCCTGACAGGACCGTCCGATTCTGGCTACGTCACCCAATCCGGGCCCTATAAAATAGGAAGGAGTGTGGCTATTACGCTGACGCACGTCAATGTATATATCCTTTTTGAAACGCGGCGGACCCACTATGATGACGGGAGAGATGCAAAACAGAGAGACTACCGACCCCTGGCCCATCGCAATGTTAATGTGAGATCCAATCCGACCATCAGATGTGTAATTCCACTTTAGACCCATGAATAAAAAAATTTATGCTAACCTCTAATTCAAGTGGGCCACAAAAAAATAAAACAGTTGGGATAAAGATGCCTGCCCTTGATTTTTACAGGGCCCACCATGATGATTATATTCAATCCACTCCAACCATTAGATAACATATTAAAACTTAGTAACGGTCGTAAAAATGTGACTCATTTGTGATTCAAGTGGGCTATACTCAAGTGAGCATTGACCTATATATTGTTTCTAATAGTGTGGTCCACCAAAATCATGGATGTGGGGCTGAGTTTTTTGCCCTGTCTCAAACATGGATCACTCACCTGATGGTTTGATGGTTGGGATGGATTTCACATAGATAGTACGGTGTGGCCCACCCATTGGGCAACTCTCTCACATTTATTAGCATTAACTAATCATTTAATTAATTTTCATTTCCAAAACGTTGAACCGGTGGGACTTGATATTGCCTCTTAAAAATCACTTATAAATAACACAAGAACACCCACAAAAGCTATCTTAAGATAGAAACAGAGAGAAATGGAAGAATCATCAAATTCAAATACCTTATTAGAAGTGGTAGATGATTTCTATATAGCTCTTCTAAATGGAGAAGATCTCATACCAATCTCAGATGAGAAGTTTGCAGTAGAATTACAGCTCCAGGATGCTATTTTTTCATCAATTCTCTCTTATCTTCCCCGCCCATCTCTCGAAATTAAGATCGAACCGTCTTCAAAGAAGAACAAGACGACTCCGACGAAATCCAACACGTTGGTTATTACCGAAACCGGCGAATCTTCGGGAAGCTTCTGTGACATATGCGCAGAAGCGAAACCGCTGCATGAAATGTTCGTGAACAAGAACTGTTCTCATGTGTTTTGCAACGATTGCATAAGCAAGCACATTGCGGTGAAGATACAAGAAAACATAGCAATGGTGATGTGTCCTGGTTTGGAATGTAAAGGGGTTTTAGAACCTGATCTCTGCCGTCCAATCATCCCTGCTCAAGTGTTTGATAGATGGGAAGCTGCTCTTTCCGAGTCGATGGTTCTTGGGTCACAGAAATTTTACTGCCCTTTCAAGGACTGCTCGGTGCTTCTGATCGACGATGGAGATGATGTCGTGACACAATCGGAGTGCCCGAGTTGCCGTAGATTGTTCTGTGCACAGTGCAAGGTGGTATGGCACTCGGGTGTTGGGTGCGAAGAGTATAAGAGATTGAATGAAGATGAGAAGGGGAGAGATGATCTGATGGTGATGGAGCTTGCTAAATCAAAGCAGTGGAAGAGATGTTCCCGCTGCAAGTTCTATGTGGAGAAGACAGATGGTTGTATGCATATGACTTGCAGGTCAGTTTCTTACTTTATATCTATCTATTTATCTTGATCTTGGCCGTCTATCAAGTGGGTCACACCATGCACTTGTCCTAACTCAAAAATCAGCCCGTTCTCATTGTCAGGGCTACTTGCATACAACAAGAATCAATATCTAAAATAAATATTGCAAGTTGCACATGTGGTCCACCTCATGATCTTTATGATCAAGCCACATGAATGTAATACAATTCCAACCCATTTGTTAGCTCTTATCCTAGAGGATTTTGTCCTCAATTCCAACTACAGATACTTCAATGGTTGTTTTGGGTGTCTGGTTTTCAGGTGTGGGTTTCAGTTTTGCTACCGATGCGGATTGACGTGGTTGTCGACCCATTCATGCTAGCTGCAACATGATAGGGAGAATGAAGAAGGTGGTGGATGATGATGATCCCTTCACTAATCAAGACTTTCATGACATGATGATTGTGATCTCATCTTAGATAAAGTAAAGCTGAGGTTTTTAATGATTGTTACTGAAATAGGCCATTTGAGGATAGTAATGGATGGCCATCCTCACAATTCAATAAAAAACAATACATTCAGTTTTTTGCAATAGAGAGACTATATATAGGAGGAGATAGTTTTTGTAAGTATATATTTTGATGTTTTATGGTCATTTGATGATCAAAAGAAACTGTTTTTCCTGTCTAACTTTATCTGATCCTGTATGAATTTTTAGTCCCTTATTGGGGTATGAATTTACATGCATATGATTGCAGTGGTGGATCTGAATTAGATCACATTGCCCTAGGGGTCTTGATGGGCCACTTATACTAAGGCCGTTTTGCCCCAAAAAAAAAAAATGATAATTCTTCTCTAATTTTATTCTCTTTTTGGGCAAAATGAAGGTGGGTGGAATCCAATGCATGCCAAGCTTATAGATAAGGGAGGAAATTAACAAATAGAATGTGAGGGTACTTCAGCGGTATTTTTAATTCAATCCCATCTAATACCACCTGATACACTGAACCAAACAGGCCCTTAATGTTAGGATAGGGGATAGCACATCAAGAGCATTCTATACCGCGGTTCTTCACTGGTAGAGCTGTGAACTATCTCAAAGATATTGACATGGTGGTACATGACTCGACCAAATAGTAATTCTGTGGCGTCGACCATATCGCTTCTTATATCCCCAATTTGCATCGCAAGTGTGAAGTTACTTTTCCGTACAGATTTATTTATTTTTGTTAGTATTTTTTTTTTCTCCATAGTAGTTGAAGATTTAACAAAACCTTTAAACAGGCCCTTAATGTTAGTATAGGGGATAGCACATCAAGAGCATTCTATACCGCGGTTCTTCACTGGTAGAGCTGTGAACTATCTCAAAGATATTGACATGGTGGTACATGACTCGACCAAATAGTAATTCTGTGGCGTCGACCATATCGCTTCTTATATCCCCAATTTGCATCGCAAGTGTGAAGTTACTTTTCCGTACAGATTTATTTATTTTTGTTAGTATTTTTTTTTTTTCCATAGTAGTTGAAGATTTAACAAAACCTTTGATTGATTCCTTTAATACAATGATTTTTTATTACCATAGGTGGGCCCAATTGGGACCGACCTGTAAATTAGGCACTGGACTGCTCATATATAATTTGTCTTCCTATCTGTGTTCTCTCAGATTGGCGGGATTGGGCAGATCCAAACCATCCATCTAATGGTTCCATCAGTGAATGAACCATAGATAATTAATTAGACTAACCATCCTAGCCATGAGAACAGTGGCCTTCAAATGGACAGTAAAATTGGAATCAGCGAAAGTTGAA
This sequence comes from Magnolia changhungtana, assembly GCA_030180095.1. Taxonomy (NCBI): domain Eukaryota; kingdom Viridiplantae; phylum Streptophyta; class Magnoliopsida; order Magnoliales; family Magnoliaceae; genus Magnolia; species Magnolia changhungtana. The sequence continues at coordinate 1,425,182 of JASAUF010000516.1, read as the reverse complement.
ATTCAACAAGAAAAATGAAGGGCTACAACAATCCATTCAGTGCGAATTTTACGGGCCATCTACTAGACCACTGGATTGAAACACTGGATCAATAACCACACCAGTCGTGCGTAAGTTACTGAACATCAAACGCCCCCTTCTGAAGGAATGTAGTCAATTAAAAACCTGAAAGTGGACCATATCATAGAGGACATGCCAGAGAGAGAGAGAGAGAGACCAGCCATGCATCAGTTACTGAACATTGAACGTCCCCTTCCTAAGGAATGTAGTGAATTTAAAACCTCAAAGTGAATTTAACTTTTGGAAAAGCTTATTTGGACCACATTTATGCAAATGGAACACTAATTTTTGTTAGTAGGTAGTCTCTAATGTTATCAATAGAATTATGTAGGAGTCTTTTTAAGAAAAGAAAAGAAGGGCCAAACAATGCATTTCTTGCAACTGAGAAAAGAAATAGAAAAAGAAGAAGATGGTGATGAAAGAAAGAGTTTCTCAAGAATATCATTCAACAATAATTAGAAAACTAAGTCATGTGTATTTAGAGTCACTTTAATCTTTAAAAAACAAGGTTTTTCCCTATAATTGATCTCTTAAGCATTGTTCAAAACCCCAATTAACAGACTGAAAACCCAAGATTCGCAGTTTGGCTGGGATTTGCTCATCTTCTTCAAGATTGGAGAGTTTTTGACCCAGAGTCTAATTCGAAAACTGAAAAAGAACCATTAATGAGCCAAAATATGAGTTCATCTCATTTAAATTAACAGTAATTATGTATTAGAGATCTAGATCTCTAATAATAATTGCTGTTTGCTAAAATGAGATCTTAATCTCATTTTTAGGAATCTACTAAACAGGGTCTAAGATTTCTATCATTCCTTGAAATGAGGTGGGTACTACTAAAATCCTCATGTTAGAGTGAAAACAGCCATCCCATGCATCTTCAAAATTCAAATAGATTTTATGGAAAAGAAAGTAGAATATAACACCTCAGATTAAACGTCTGTGATCAATGAACAACTTCCCCCACAACATCCAGCCTCCTTATGCTTGGAACCTACATTTTCAGACGTCCAAGATGAGGTCACCTAGGCAAGAGATGAAAGAGTTTTCTTCTTGACGGATTCAAACTAGATTCCTATTATCCTGACCTTGACTTGCAGCTGAAGGAATTTGACATAATCAATGATATATCATCAAGCATCAACACCTTGTACGTCTGCACAAAGAAAAGGTGGAAGATTTAGCATCTCTCCAGTTCCAGTGATGGCAGCACAGAGGCCATTCTAAATTCTACCTTCCCACACACACAGATGCCAGTGGAATGCACAAAATCAAGGCTATACTTGCAGTACTCATATACAGGAGGGATTATTGCCATATGCATAAGGATGTAAATCACCCAAGATTCAGTGATTCAAGTTAATGATTTGATAGCGAAAGGGAAAATCCACCAAAAAAAAAAAAAAAAAATCGCCCTGACTGGGTAATTCTAACGTTTCAATTACTCACCTACATAGATAGAAGAAAAAAGAAATAGAAGAATGGTCCAGGAAAATGGACAAAGATTGGGTGGTGAGGATCCTTCAATCATGAAGTCTTTTGGGGTATCCACAACCCATTGTGGGGATTCTGAGCCACCGAACCATGGGTCCCACTTGTACGAAATTGGCACATAAGGACACCACATGTTCTGTTGCATTAGGGCCTACCCTACAGTCCCTTGCGCCTGAAAGGCTCAATCTCAATTCTCGGACTTTCTTGAGAAATACCAAAATCTCTTAAAGATAATGTTTTCCAACTAAGAAATTGTTTGTTCTACAAATAAGCTATGGATCACTACAGCTTTTACAACAATGAAAACCATTTTTTCTCCTCTAGTGAAGGTAATTCAGTTTTCTTTCCAAATTTACCTCGAAGGTTAGAGGATTTACAGATGAGAGTGAAGGATTCTAGGCTACCGGTAAGAAGATCTTCGGCTATCGTTTGAGGGTAGGGATTCCTTGGAATACGTTTGGATGCTTGATGGAATTACAATAATTTAAGATCTAACATGAAAAACATGGAACTGAAAATAGGGGTTTGGTCACCATTATGATTTCAAATTGAGGAACCCCAACTTTGTTCATTTACCTTACCCTATTTAGAATTGGATTGTCACAATTCAGTTCAATTGAGCACCCAAACACATCGTTTCTCATGTCTGGGAAAGGGTCGAAGTCACACAAACTAAGAACTGAACCCATGATGAGAATTAAGAAGCACCCTCTGTGAATTTCATGAAAAGATTCAGGTTGAAAATGGTATGCATTAGAACTAAGGGCAAAGTGAGACAATACCTTATTAGAATTTGGGACAAGTTCTTCTTCCTTTCATCAATTCTTTCTCGGAAGCCGCATTTGTTCATTACATTAAAACAACCAACTTCCAATTTTGAAAAGTCAGATACTAGACCAAATTCCAGAACACAAATGACGGGTTGCGGACACTTTCATGGCAAAGATGGACTAGAGAAGGCCCAATCAAAGGTGGAAATGATCTAGACTGTTGGAACCTTAAAACAGTCATATTTCGAAAACCAGAATAAGTTTTTCAACGTATAATTTTTTGGTAGGAGAAGCTACTTTAGCCAACCAACCCGCTAGGTTGCCCACGCTGTATTTTTGAGATTCCATCAGATCAATGGTCAAAAGTCCATTTTATTTTTGTTTTACTATAAATAGTAAGTTTTAGTTCAATTATAGCTTTTGATCCTTTAAGTTTTAGGGCTAAGGAAATTTAGGAGAACAGCGTGGTTAGTCCAAATTGGACAATTTTTGGCCGAAAACCATGAAATTTAGTAGGAATGATGACCGTCTATAAAAAGTAAGTTTACTATTTATAGTAAGTCACCTTTTTAGGGAGAGTCTAAAACTCCATCCAAGGTTTGAGGTCATTATTTAAAGGATTATAATTTCTTTTCTTTTTTTTTTATTTTTTTATCATCAATCAATTTATTTTTGAATTTATTAGAAATTATTTCTATTTTATCCCTCATGGATTCAAGGAAACTCTGTGAGGAATTCAGAGAGCTCTGTGGATTCGGAGTAGTTATCCCTAAGGAACACGACAATCAAACTCATCACGTCTTTTCCTATGTCAACAAACCACCAAGAACATTTACAAGTGAGCTACATTGTAAAAAAAAAAAAATGAAAATGCGGAGAATCTCTTTCTATCTATCCATCAATCAATCTCAATTTATCTATCAATGTATCTATCTCATATGATGATAATATCATATACTAACCAATTCAGCATTATTTCAGTGGATATGTGGCATGACCATTGCATGCTCTCACTGTGGTTTTACTGCTCAATTGCAACTAGCAACATCGGCAGAGATTGTAATTGAGAAACAGAAGATTGGTACATTATATATGTTCTCACCGTGGACTTGCTTGCATTCAGCCCCCATTTCTCCCTTTTGAGAGATAAGCTGCCTTGATTGTGAAGAAGCTCTGTCATCATGACATACTTAATAATCTCCTCATCTAGAAGATGCCTTCATAGCGTGTCATCTAATGGTTGGAGCAGATTTTATATAAGCATCATGGTGGACCATGCATGTAAAAATCAAGGGTGAACATCTCCCTCTCAATTTTTTTTCTTTTTGTGGCCCACCTGAATCACGGGTCTGCCTGTGTTTTTGTACATAGGCCTAATGTAGGATTACACATCTAATAGTCAAAGTGGATCAAGCAAAAATACCACAGTGGGCCCATAAAAAATCAAAGGGCAGCATGTATAAATTTGCTCCAAGGTGTTGAACTATAGGTTAAGGTCCAACTAACAGATAACTTTGGATCTTTTTTGTTCATACAAAATCCATGTCTGATAGATTTTACTAATTATTGGAATCACCTCTTTGAAAAATTAGCAACATCCACTCATTGGGTGGACCATACTTATGTTTCACTATTTACCAATGAATCCGGATCCTCTGCTTACCATGAGTAGGAAAATCTTGCTTTCCTGTGTTGTGATTGGTTGACATCATCACTGATGCTATAAAGCACTGCTTCATTAAATGCAGTGTGTGATGATGTGGTCCAATTAGATTGCAACAAGCTGGATTTTCTTGCTTGTGACTAGTAGAAGATCAGGATTCATTTACCAATATCTATAAGATATTTTATATGGTGTGACCTAGTTAATTAGTAGATAGGACTGGCCACTGTGGTAGGAGAATTGTACACATGCCAGAAGGAGAACCGAATTGTATGACGAATGACATGTGGCCATGATTAAAGTGGCATTTGAATAAGGTGACGTACCCAACATGTCTATGAAAGACCTACCGAGGCAAGAATCCAATTATGGATCTAGACATGATACACTTCATAAGACCATCTTTCACAATTCTTCTAAAGTGGGAGATCTTCCAGAGAAATTTGAAGGTCTTGCTATGATCACGAAGATTTTGTATATAAATTCGAAGACCGGACCAATATCTAAGTAGATTGGCCAAATCAAGAGAGAATTGACACTAGTAGATTGGTCCCATATTTGTGCATTGATCAGAATTAAGAGAATCAGAGATTAGAAATGGCGTGTGGTCCCACAACCAAAAGGGAGCGAGATTGAGGAGTTGTAGAAATAACATTACACCAAAATCATCTTTAGGAACCGTTTTCAACCGTGGTTAAAAAGGGCGTCGCAAAAATTAGGAATGATTCCCAACCGTTTTTGAAATAGGGCGTCGCAAAAACTTAGGGACGGTTGAAAACCGTCGCAAAATTTCAATTTCCAGCCCCCACTTCTAAATCATTCTTAATTTTTGGCAAAGGTATTTTTTTCTTATTTAGAAACAGTTTTAAACCAAAAAAAAAAAAAAAAAACTGTGTAATTACGAGCAAAAGCCAATAAATTTGTAGCAGCACATTATACAATTTTAAGCACATGAGAAAAGCCTGCATCAATAGTAAAGATTCACCAAAATGGACAAAAAAAAATTAAAAAAATGTCCAAGTTGATATACCCTCTTCTCCAAAACAAGCATGTATTTGAAGTCAATTTTTAATTTAGGTTAAACCCTTCTTAATTTTAGGAACAATATTTTTCCTTATTTGGGAAGGATTTTGAACCCTTCTTATTTAGGATGGGTCGATAAAAGCCATACAACTATTGAGAAAGGCAATAATTTTTTTTATTATTGGAACCTGTACTTTTTTTAATATTTGAAATCCAAATAATATTGTAGTACAATTAAACAAGGTGCAAGGCATACAGACCTTGACAAGATACATAACCATCACCATGATACTGAACACCATCCACTATAGGGCATTGACATAATCTACCCCTGAAAGTGTCCTAAACAAACAGAATCTAAAGATCAGTGAGAAGTGAGAAATAAGACATCATTCACTCAGAAACCCACCTCTATACAATGGTCGTATGTTTTTACCACATGAAAACTATCTTAACATGTATCATTCACAAGATGCATTTAACATAATCTCATTCACAATACCTTGCAAGCAGAAATATTCAATTTCTAGTTCTGCCAACAGCCGTCATTCTTTTCAGGGCACTAGTTAGTCTCAAGATCTGTACACACAACAGGAAAACCCAATAAAAATTCAATGCCTAGACCCCATAAGGAATTTCTAGAAACCAATCTCGACTAGAAAGCCATAGGCATGTGTTTAACCTCCACTCAAACCATATGCTTGTTTGTGTAAAGATAGACTTGCTGATGCTTTATGCCATGAGAGTTTCACCTTCTCTATTAACTGCATTGTACCACAACAACATAATCACCAAATCATGTGGATAATGAACAAAATCATGAAATCCAGTAAAAAAAAATGAACCTCTTTGTTGCTAGCACTGATAGCTCAACCAAGCAAAGAAGAGACTATCTTCTAGCCAGCAAGATTAGAAAAGAGTTACCTAACATAACCAAATCAAGAGAAATAGAAGATGCAAAATAGGTGAAAAGCAGCCCACACCACCAAGACCATCCTATGTCAGTATCTTTTGCAAAGAATTATGACAACCATGGGAACTATGAAATCCAAATGCACTTTTACATCAGGTGTTGAAACTCGAAAGCAACCCATTCAAGTGACCGTTCTTGAATCATAATACAAAATCAAAGCAAGGTCACTGATATGAAGGATTTTTGTCCTTCGAAGTATATGCTAAGAAATAAAGAAACAACTTAAAAGAAAAAAGTACAGCTTTGACGACATAAATGGATAAGTATTGCAGACTCCATGCAATGCAAATGTTCATCTGATCATGGTGCTAAGGCCGAGAACTGTCTGTAGAACTGCAAATGCAGCTTGGAAGAAGGGCAGGAATCCATCAATTTTCTTTCTTTCATCAACTTGGGCAGAACCCCAACTGACCAAAATCTTTTTCATATGCATGTTTTATGTCTCCGTTTTCTACATACTATTGAGGTAGCTTAAAGAAGCTTGGTACTCTCATTTTTTAGTGCTTTCAACATAAATATGTATGGACTCACTAACAACAAAATGGTGTTAAGTGTACAAGTAGTGTACAAAGGAGGGAAGAACGTCATAGGATACATCACTTATCTTAATGGTGCCACTCCTGCTCTCCTCCAACTCGTTCTCCTGCATTTCTTTAAAAACTGAAGATTCGCTTATCCATACAAGAAACTTCGAACAAGCGTAGCTAGACAAATGCATTCAAAAAGTTCTATCCGAATACAACTTTGAGGCTAACCAAACGGCCCCAAGATAAACATGAATTTAGTATACAAGTGCTACATATGCACGCCACAAAAGCACTTACACATGCTTATGCACAAGGTCATGCATGTGCACACATAAAGACACTAGCATGTTGCATCTGCGAAAACTTCCCTGTTACTATAGTCTGTCACAGTTCAATACTTACAATACTTACAAGGAATGAATGATATCCTTAATTTCCTGTAGATGATTATCATCCTTCCGATGAGCTGTTGCATCAATGTCACAGATGACCAAATATTAGTAGGTATATGAAAAAACTAAGAGATCATCGTGGCCTGATTCGGAATGCCAGCTTCCAACAGTCCAAAAGAAAATCGACACAGGATAAGGCCACCAAGTATTACTAGATAAAAGAGGAGAGTCAGGGGTCCAATGTGCTTCTTCTTTTGAACTTCCAGATACTTCCTGCAATTGTATGATTGCACTGATTTGGATGGCTTAAGATCATTCATGGAGAATTGCTATAGCGGCAATAGTACGGGAACTAAGAAATGGAAAGGAAAGGCAAAATTTCAAAAGCATTATGATAATCATTGGAGTGTTACCTTTTAAAAAAACTGCCCATAGGTTATGGTTTCAGTTATGGTTGGCTGTTGGATGGTGGGTGGGCTCCTGGCACGATTGATTTGAAGATCCAACGGTTGCCTACCTTCTGATGAGGGTGATTTTATTTTTATTTTTGTGAAATGGGCACTAAGGTGGTCATTATAAACCAAGAACATATAAAAAGATGAAAATTCTGTTCATATTGGAAATGCATTTATCAATCCTGATTAGGAAAAGAGAATATAAATGAAATTGAATTACCTGATTGTCCCAGTCAGTTCTCCATGTAAGGTAAGATAGTACAAGAGTATGAACAACCATGCCGAACAACATTCCAATCCAAATCCCCTACAAAACAAATAACATAATTAAGAAAACCAACCTCCTATTGCTGCATTTAGCAGTTTTTTTCCAAGCAGTCGTTTGGCAGCATAGATTCTTGGAAGTTAGGATTTTCAATAGTGGATTTTTGAACGACATTCCAAACAACCTTGCACAACATAAAAACCAAATCAGGATGCATTGGCAAAAAAAAAAAAAAAAGAAGAACCAAAAGTTAAGCTTATTTGATTATCTATCAGATTGGTGGAAATTTATTGGAATGGCTAAAAAATGAAAAATATCCAATGGTTTCACAAACAAGCATCAACGAATCAGGGGCTAGGACTGCTCAACTAATCTGATTTTCAGACTGTAACTTAGCAATAGTGGTTTCCAAAATTTACTTGGTTTAATTTGAATTATGAATGCCACAACCATCAAGAAACAAAACCTCAATGGGAAAAGCAAAGAAAGAGCAATTTTTGAAATCCAAGAGGTCTCTCTGACCTTCTTCCCACTCTCTATATATTTCACAGCAAAGAGCTCCTTATTTTTAAAAACCTGTTGGTACAAAGACCTGAATGAAGGGAAAACATAAATATCAGTTTGATACAAAACTTTTGTTGCCCATGAGAAGTTTTTAACGGTGTGGCCATTCAATTACGTAATTTACTATGGTGTGGCCCACCTTAGATTTGGATCTGCCTCATTTTCAGATTCAAGCTTGAAAATGAGTTGAAAAGATGAATGGTGGGCTTGAATAAATACATTCATTATGTGAGGAAAATTTTCAGTTGCTGAGTTTTACATTTCTCAGCTTAGTAATTCCTCGGTTTCTTGAAGAAAAAAAAAAGGAAATCGGTTCTTGGTTGGTTTTTACATTTCCCATGAATTCCTTCTGGTCTTAAATCTTGCCTCAACTTCTAGGTGGGGAGTGGAAAACTTGGGGAATTAAAACAGGATTTTAGACTCTTCTAAGGTTTTCCCAGACTTTCATGAATAAAGTAGTGGCATAAGTGTATGCATAGAGTCCAAATATTTATGTATATGGATCTCTATAAATAGGTTCTCTGGATCTCACAGATGAATTGGACCATACATGCATGGGTTGCTTGGGGGTCCCACAGTCTAAGATGAAGTGGGTTCCACAGGTGGACCTAGTTGGCCATGTTTGGATGCGCATGTGAGATGAATTGTAAATGGTCCATTTAAACAGTCTAGTCTGTAAAAAGTTGCAGGTGGTGTTCCTCCAATTCCTCAGTATCATAAAAGAAATTAATTGCAATTGGACCATTCCATCTTTATTAGATTAGTATTCAATTCAATTGGATGGATCATCCAAATGTGCACACACCCTAAAGGTGCTGGAAATTAGCGCCTTGAACAACATCAACAAACACAAAGCAATATGACAACATTCAACAATCGAATTTCAGTGGCTTAATAAACAGTAAATGACACTTGAATCAGATATTCACTAGTTCAAACAGAAACTATATCACACACAGGAATTTTTTTTTTCTTTTTGCATAACACATTAACAACTCATTATTTGCACATGCATGTAAGGTGTAGTTCATCTGAATTGATAATCAGGTGAGCCCTGATTGGACAATTCCAGCCCTTGGACTCGAGCACCTCCTTTAGGGGAAAAAAGGATAGTGAGAGGAGCATGGGTTGATGTGTTGTAATTTTCCCTAAAAGTCCTCAAATACAAAGGCTGAAAATCCTCAAAGGCTGGCGGTCCCATGATCAGTTTGGTTGGAAAGAACTAATAGGTGCTTTCGGAATAGCAGGGCCTCAGCTGCTCTAGGATTTTAATCATTAAGGCGATTCTATAGTTGTCATAAGTGGGTCATGAAATTGGTATTCCATTAGTGATTAGCAAACATCATGGATAAGATTTATGACTCATACTCTGATTTTGAGGTCTTATCCCACCAGTACTGATAAGCAGTGAACCTTTAGAATGGACTGTCTGTAAGCAATCAGTTCCCCTAGAGGAGAAAGGGCCACTGCTTGTCTTTGTTTTCCAGTTCTTGCTTATCTGGACCATGCATCTAAAAAGTACACAGAAAGGCCTTCCTTAGTAACTGATGTAGAGCGGGTCGCGGACAGTTTCATGGCCAAGATGGATCAGAAAAGGCCCGGTCAACGACAGAAGTGATCCGGACCGTCGGACCTTAGATCAGGCGTATCTCACAATCCGGAATGAGTTAGCTGATGTAAAATATATGATTTTGGGGTAGAACGAGCTACTTTAGCCAACCAACCCAGCTATGCCAGGTTGCGACACCCGGAATTGCGAAAAACCCCTGGATCGGCGGTCCTTTCCCCGCTTTAATTTCGTTTTTACTATAAATAGTAAGTTTTAGTTTGATTATAACTCTTCATCCGTCGGGCTTTAGGAGTTGCGCCCAATGTGAAAAGAGCTTAGAATAATTAGGAGAACGGTTTGGTGAAACCAAATAGGACACTTACTATTTTTGGCCGAAAACCTTGCGCACTAGTAGACATCACGACCGTCTAAAAATAGTAAGTTTACTATATTTATAGTAAGTCGCGGATTCTAGGAGTTCTAGTTGTAGTTTGATTCTGATTTCTTTCCCATTGCTTGGTACCCCTATTTAAAGGGTTGTGAACTCATTTTTAGTGACGAATTAATCAGTTTCGAATTTATTTCTATTTTCTGCTTTCTTTCCTCATGGATTCGAGAAGTCTCTGTGAGGAGTCCAGAGAAGCTCCGTGGATTCGGAGTATTTATCCTCATCACGTTCATCCCTGCGTCAGTAACTCGGCTTTGCTTGGTACTCTCAGTCGGTTTCCTCACATCCACAGATTGATCTTCAACGTCCTACAATTTAAAAAAAAAAAAAAGTTTATATCATTGAGCATGCCTCTTTGGCACCAGGATTTTGGTAAATGGATCTTGGGTTGTCATTTGAGACGTAAGTTGCGTATGCGGAGTCGCAGACTATGATAGATTTATTCTTGCTTGCAAATTCCACCAGTTTTTGTTCCACAGCATGTTTCACATCTGAAAAGAAAAAGAAAAAGAAGGAAGAAAGACCCGCGTGCCACACCGAGATGAGTGTAGAGCTGGCAAATCTATCTAGCTAGAGGTTACTGACAATGTTAGACTGTTTCCTAAGAAAAACAAACTGCACATGTGGACAGCTAGGCTGTGCAGAAGACCCAGTCAGAAAATCATGGTTGTACACTCATCAGATGGATGCCACACTTGGAATGAGCTGTGATTGGACATGTCAACAGAATGACAGAAATATATGAATGTAACAATAATCAAAGTCATGCCAAAAGGTTGTGAAGTTATAAACTCCACAGACACACTGTTAAAAATGGATGATTGTAGAAGAAGAGAAGGCATGAAAAAACTGGGTTGTAGTGTACAACCAGTCCTCTAGAGTAAATACTCTACCCAAGCAGTACATATGAAAAGTACATACATTGCATGACATGATAAGGTTCTTAACAAATGAATAGCACATGATACAAATTATCTGTTCAACCATGGAGAGGCATTTGCAAATGAGAAGAAACAGCATTCCATGAACGACGCAGAATCTGCTGTTGTGTTTGGGTGCACTATTGTATTGAATTGCAATAACTAATTAAACGAAGTGCCAAATTATCCAAATGTAATTTCCTTAGCATTCATAGGGCTTAGGCTCAATAGTGCAGTTACAGGAGTTCCAAATGTAATTTCCTTAGCATTCATAGGGTATATAGAATGGGCTAGCCTCTTGGAAAGTTCCTCTTTGCCAATCCTCAAAAAGCTGTTCTCCTGCAAGATTGAGTAAACTTTGGCATATAGAATTTGGAAAAAATAAAAAATAAAAAATCAATTCATATATGTGTTCATGCCTTGATCTTCGTGGGTTGGTGAACCCGTTTTTGGATGTCTTGTGATCCAAAAAGTTTCTTCACCATCTCATCCAATTCTGCAACCTTCCTCTTGAGATTAGTCTTGTCCATCTATACAAAAGGTAGAAGTGATAGCAAACATCATTAAAGCAAGGTATGGTAGATGGTAATGAACTCGAACAATATAAAAAGGAATTCTCCACACCTTCAACATCTCATTTTGGGCCGTGAGCAACTGATCTCGTTGTTGAAGCTGCTCAACCGTCAGTTGTGCATCTAGTACTTCTGCTTGCTGTTGATTGATTTCCTCAATCCAGCTACAAAAACAGTGCGCCCATATGAAACTAGTCCTAGAACTTCATTTTAAAATATTGCAATAACGAAGACATGAATGCAAGATGTTATGCGGTAGAAGTGAATAGCTCCATGTACCAAAAACAATGTCCTTTAGGTACTGGAAATCCTTTTTTTCTGCCAGAAACTGCAATTAAAAAAATAAAAAAATAAAAAATTTGCTGCTTGGAGGAAATCCTTATTTCACCATTAGGAACCTTTACTGCAAAATGTTGTTTTGAGGCTCGCTTTGCTCTACTCTCCCATGGCTAATTACCATGATCTTTGCAACTATTTTGAATCCCATCAGATGAACTTTCCAATGAGCTCTAGATCGACAGTATGAAGTTGTGGTCGATGAGCTCCAATGAGCTCTAGATCGTCATAAATCGACATTTGAGTATGAAGTTGTGGCATCTTTGGCATATCTAAATAAAAAACCAGAAAATGATCCTGATGTGATCGTTAAGCCAGAGGAAGCCTTTTAGTTGAAAGGATTGTTTACGTTAGTTCTCTATTAAATAGAATAAAAATGAGCTCTAGCTTGGGCTATCAACTTTTTGGTTGCATCCTACTGATCATTTGCATAGATTGTCTATTCATATGGACGAATTATATGTTTATCCTTTTTTCATTATCTTTAGCTTGTTTTTACTTTGTCGATTATAATGAGCTGCATTTGGACTGGTGCTGAAAATTTTTCATGGCTCCCTCAACTGACCATATTAATAAAAAAAAATTATAATTACTTTCATCTTTTTTCAACAGGGATATGCATTTATCTATTCATATTGTTTTATTGAGAAATATATTTGTAGCAAGTAGTAGTGAAACAAAAGTACTCAATATAAAGTAAAAAAATAATACATTAGGAAGATCGGACCAATGATTTCAGATTTACGGAGATTTTCCTATTCGAAATGCAAGCTGTAAATGCGAAGGATCATGCACCATCAAGGAAACCCAACGAGGGTTTTATCACCTTTCTCAAATCGTATGATCATTCAGATGCAACAATGACCTGATCAATTTAGATGTGAACGGTGTGAGGATATTCTAACTGCCCAATGAGTTGCAGTAATGCATTTTATCACTAATAACATCATGCACACTTAATGATGCAAAGCTCCAAACACATTCTATCCGCTCATGAATATAACTGATGCCTGGCTCAACAGCTGGATTTCATCTAATCATTTGCATAGGTCTTGGACTCAACCATTTCTTTAGTGTTTTTACTTTGTCGATTATAATGAGCTGCATTTTCGTATTAATAAAATTAGAATTACTTTAGTCTTTTTTTCATTTATCTATTCATATTGTTTTATTGAGAAATATATTTGTAGCAAGTAGTAGTGAAACAAAAGTACTCAATATAAAGTAAAAAAATAATACATTAGGAAGGACCTGCTACCCTTTCGCAAATCGTATGATCGCCGCTCATGAATATAACTGATGCCTGGCTCAACAGCTGGATTTCTTTTCAGTGTGGGGTTGCAGTATTCAATCAAACATGAATCGAGTACAACCCTCGATCACATGTGTGGCCTTGTGTTTGAATGGATTGTGCATATATGGTCAACTCGTTATAAGGTTTGGAGTCACATGCACTTGATACTTTTGAAGTTATGGTATTGGTGGATTGTAACTTATGGTCCAAATTAGTAGGACTTAAGAAATCTAATATTTATCCGCTTCTCCTCTTAATAGGGGAGGCAATACTCCTCCTGCCTTTGATTTTCAATAGGCCAATCGTGAAATTTACGTGAGATCCACTCCTATGAGTAGATGTGTAATCCTATGTTAGCTCCACGGACAAAAAATTCAAACTGACCGGTGATTCAAGTGGGCCACAAGAAGGGAAAAAGTTGGAAGAGGGATGTTTATTGATTTTTACATGGCTACATAATAATTATATAGAATCCACACCAACCATTAGATGACACACTAACACATATGCAGGGACTAAAAGTCAAGCCCATCTGTGATTCAAGTGAGCCTCAACCAGATAAACAGTTTGGAGAGTATTCTGTTTCTAACAGCATAGCCCACCTAAACCTGGCTGAGTTTTTGGTCCTGACTTTAGCATGAGTGACTCACATGATGATTTGGGTGGATTTTACATCAACACTACGGTGGGCCCCACCCGAGTGGACCACCTCTTTTGAACGTGTACCATTAAAAATTCATTGGGTACCACAAAAGTTTTGAATGAAGCTGATATTTTTGTTTTTCCTTTCATCCGGGTCTATGTGACCTAATCAACAGGTTGGATGGCATAGGAAGATATTAATGGTGGGTGTTCAATCACTAATGTGATGGACGGTGTGGATAAAATACATGCATCATGGTGGGACCGCATAGCGCTTTTCAGCTTTAATTAATTTCAAAAATCACCTATAAATAACAAAGAACGCCCATCAAATCCCTGAAAAGAATGAAACAGAGAGAAATGGGAGAATCGTCCAACTCAAATACCTTAGTCGAAGTAGTAGATGATTTCTATATAGCTCTCCTAAAAGATGAAGATCTCATACCAATCTCAGATGAGAAGTTCGCAGGAGAATTACAACTCCAGGAAGCTATTTTTTCATCAATTCTCTCTCATCGTCGCCGCCCATCTCTCGAAACTGCAATTGAACCGTCGTCGAAGAAGAGAAAGACGACTCCGACGAAATCCGACACGATTATAACCAAAACCGGTGAATCTTCGGGAAGCTTCTGCGACATATGCGCGGAGTTGAAATCGCCGCTTGAAATGTTCGTGAACAAGAACTGTTCTCATGTGTTTTGCAACGATTGCATAAGCAAGCACGTTGGGGTGAAGATCCAAGAAAACATAGCAATTGTGATATGTCCTGGTTTGAAATGTAAAGGGGTTTTAGAACCCCATCTTTGTCGTTCCATCATCCCCGCCCAAGTGTTCGAGAGGTGGGAAGCCGCTCTTTCCGAGTCATTGGTTCTTGGGTCGCAGAAATTTTACTGCCCTTTCAAGGACTGCTCGGTGCTTATGATCAACGATGGAGATGATGTCGTGACACAATCGGAGTGCCCGAATTGCCGGAGATTGTTCTGTGCACAGTGCAAGGTGGCATGGCACTCGGGCATTGGGTGCGAAGAGTATAAGAGATTGAATGAAGATGAGAAGGGGAGAGATGATCTGATGGTGATGGAGCTTGCTAAGTCAAAGAAGTGGAAGAGATGTTCCCGCTGCAGGTTCTATGTGGAGAAGACAGAAGGTTGTGTACATATGACTTGCAGGTCAGTTTCTTACTCTCTATCTATCTATTTCTCTTGATCTTGGCCGTCTATCAAGTGGGTCACACCATTTACTTGTCCTGGCTCAAAAATCAGGTTGTTCTCATTGTCATGGGGGCTACTTGTATACAACAAGAATCAACAGCTAAAATAAAATTTCCAATTTGAACCTTCAATGTGCAAATGTGGTCCACCTCATGATCTCTGTGATCCAGACCCACTAATGAAATACAATACCGATCCATTTGTTAACTCTTATACTAGAGGATTTCATGCTCAACTCCAACCTACAGATACTTCAATGGTTGTTTTGGGTGTCTGGTTTTCAGGTGTGGGTTTCAGTTTTGCTACCGATGTGGATCGACGTGGTTGTCGACCCATTCATGCTAGCTGCATCATGACAGAGAAAATGAAGAAGGCGGTCGATGGTGATGATCGCTTCACTAATCAAGACTTTAGCGATAGTTGATGAATTGAGTCACATGATGATTGTGATCTCGTCTTAGATAAATAAAAACCGTGGATTTTGAGGATTCTTACTGAAATTGGCCATTTGGGGATAGTAATGGATGGTCATCAGCACAATTCAATCAAGACAATACATTCAATTACCATAAAGAGTCTATATAGGAGGATATAATTTTTAGAAGTTTGTTGATGTTTTATAGTCATTTGAGGATCAAAAGAAACTGTTTTCCTGTCTATCTTCATCTGAGCTAATTTGAATTTTTAGTCTCTTATCAGGATGTGAATATACATGCATATGATTGCGGTGGACAGTTGGATATGATGGGTCCATCGTAGATTGCACATGGACTTAGGGGTCTTGATGGGCCCACTTACTAAGGCTGTTTGTGCGAAATGTGTATCTCTCAGTTTTCTCTAGAAAATAAAATAAAATCAATTCTTCTCTATTTTTATTTTCTTTTTGGGCAAAACGAAGGTGGGTGGTGTCTTCTTCAGAGACTTGGTGTTGGGATATCTTCATGGTTTGTGCATGCTATGAGAAATTGTATCTTGGAGATAGCATGGCGGGAGCCTTCTACACCAGTTATTCACAGTGAGGGGCGTGAACTATCTCAAAGATAGTAACATAGTATGCGCGTCTACTCAATAGTAATTCTGTGATGTTGACTGCATTTTTTCTAAAATCTATCATAAGTGTGAAGTTCCTTTGCCATATGCATTTATTTGTTTTCATTCATATTATGATTTAACAAACCTTTGGTTGATTTCTCCAATCCAATGTTTTTTTTTTTTAATTTATTTATTACCATATCTGGGCCCAATTGGGACCCACCTGTAAATTAGGCACTGGGTGGCTCATAGTTCATCTACCCATCTGTGCTCTCTCAGAATGGTGGGATTGGGACTTACGTCTGAAGTATGTTGTATGTATGTGGTATTGTAACTAGGACTATAGAAGTCTGAAATAATGCAGGGGCAGGCAGCAGATCCAGACCATCCATCTAATGGTCCTATCAGGGGATGAACTATAGAAAATCACACTACACTAACCATCCTAGCGATAAGAACAAGGGCCTTCAAATGGACAGTAAAATTGGAAATCAGCAAAAGTTGAATTCAACAAGAAAAAAATGAGGAGCTAGGTCCATCCATTCAGTGTGAATTTTTTGGGTCATCTACTGGACCACTGGATTGAAACACTGGATCAACAACCGCACCTACCATGCGTCAGTTACTGAACATTGAACGTCCCCTTCCCAAGGAATGTAGTCAATTAAAAACCTGAAAGTGGACCATATCACATATATATATATATATATATATATATATATATATATATATATATATATATATATATATATATAGAGTCATGCTCCCCTGCGCACCTACGCACGTGCGCACCTTTGCACACGTGCCATGAGTGTCTAATCTGAACGGTCCATATGATGCGGAATCCCATGAAACCTCACGGTACAAATTTTCACCCCGTTCTAAAATTCTGGTGGGCCATAGCAAAGAGAAATGCAAATCAAAGGAATAAACTGTTTTCATTTTTCATGGCCCATCAAAGTTTTAGATCAAAGTAAAACTTGGGCCCAAGGGGTTTGACGAGGTGCTGCTTCACATGAACGGTTCAGATTTTGGATCCCCATCATGTATGACAGGTTCTCAAAAAAGTTCGTACGTAGTACATACTAACTAGCTCGCAGGTGAGCGTTTCCGTGTATATATATATATATATATATATATATATATATATATATATATATAGAGAGAGAGAGAGAGAGAGAGAGAGAGAGAGAGAGAGAGAGAGAGAGAGAGCGCAAATTTGCTGATAGAAAGTGAGTAAAATCCAAGTCTTACGTTGATAAGCAGGCAAACTTTCAAAAAATTCCCTAAATACACCTGACCTGTGTTCAAAATCCCTTCCAATGTCCCGTTAAATCTCAAAGTTTACGCCTCTTCGAACTAATTGCATGGGCAAAGTTGTCTGTTTGCTACTTGCATTGCGTATAGTTGAGATGCATTGGCATCTTGCAACAGCTACCTAAATTCCTATACCAAAAACTCAGTTCATTGCTATGACTAAATAGTAGAAACTATCCAATTCAAATCTCAACTTCAACTCTCAGAACTATTCAAAAATACATTTGGATTCATGTGTATGCATGCATATAGGGATACAATGTTAGCGAAAAAAAAAAAAACAGAAGAAGAAGGAATACCAAGCAACAGCGGTTCACATGCTGATTGGAGAGTTCGTACTTCTGATAGAGGTCTTGGGATCAATCCCTCTCACTTCTATTGAAATGATTTCCATGTGAGTGACAGGCTTCAAGCCGTGTCAAGTTGACCGAATCACAGGGTTGACCCAACGAGTCACACTCAAAATATCATTGATTCGAGTTGACTTGGCCGAGTTTCAAGTCGATTCACTGAGCACTGAGTTTTAGAACTATGGTGTATGTTGGCAGCTAAGCAATAGCTGCATAAAAGTTAGAAACCCAAACCCACTTTCAGTACAGTGAAAATTCTCAATTGAAGAAAGGAGATAGTTCATTTATGTATTGGGCTTCCATTCTCATCAAACCAATTAAACCTTCATTTTTCTCAACAAAATACATACATACAACTAAATATCGTGTGTATACAAGCACATGTGCGCATATCTATTGGCATGTATACAAACTACTACCTAAATTTCAAAAATCAAAACCCAGTTCGGCTACACCAATGGTTTCAGAACTCCTATATTCAATGCGGGTTTCTGCACTTTCTCCTGTTTAACAATAGCCCCATTACGGCCTTCGATCATGGTATCTTCACTGCTCTTAGAGAGCAATGGGCATGAGGCAGGGCCTTTCGTTGATTGCTCGATGCTGGTTATCTTTGGGCCTTGTTGTGAACATGTGTCATCCCTCAGCTGTCAGCTCCTGTTATGCCCTCAGCCCTGCTCCTGCTTTGGCAATCCAAAAACTGTGTGGCCTGCATATGAGCTGCCTCCTGCTCTAGGCCTTTTCTCGTATGGCCATGTTGTGCCGCATTTGATGTCCCTGGGTAATGTTGCTGCTGCTTGGTGTCTGTATGCTTTATCTGTTGCTTGGGAGGAGCTGGATGCATGGTAGGTGGAGGAAGTTTCTGGTTGTTGCAGGTTCTGGAAATGGCTGTTTTGGAGATGCTGGATGATTGGCGGTTGTTCTGGGGCATGGCTGGTTCCTGTGATGCTGCTTCAGTGCTCAGTCTGAACAGGATCAGAGGTGATGGATGGGCTGATTGTTGGCTTCTCTGAGCAGGAGAGCAAGGAGCTCCGGGCTTACTGTGGAGATATCCAGGAGGAGATGCTGGGTGATTGGTGTGCTGTTTCCTTGTGAGGATGATGGAGAAGTCTGCTGGAAGGTGTGATTAGCCCAAGCAGTACTGTGGTTGTCTGTTGTATGCTTGCTGGGCTTGCTGCATTGCGGTTAACCTGTTGTGCATCCGGAAGGAGTAGAAGCAAATCCACAGAAGGCCGGCCACCTCTCTGTTTTTCAGATCAAGCTGCTTCTTTGGTTCAATTGCCCTGTGTCCCACCTTCAACAGCCAGCCTTTTCATCGTCTACTGGGGCTGCTGTCCAACGTTTTCCATGAGCTGCTGTGATTTGCTGTATTTATTTGGCACAGTGTTTTCCTTTTTGTGGTTGATCTATATGATAGGCGAGGCCCATTCTTTTTTGTGGCGCCTGCCTGAATTCCTGTACGGTTTTGCCAATCAACAAAGTTAAGTGTGGTGTGCTCCCACCTTTTCTCCAACCCAAAAAAAAAAAACTCAAAAAGAGAATTAGAATATACTTTTGCAGTAGAATTGTCAACAGAAATGGTCATCATATATGCTCATTTCTTTCAAGGTATTGTTTGCAGTCTGGCCTATAATCACATGGGACCAATGTTCAAAAACCCGAAACTCAACATGAGGACTCAATGACCCGATTCCGAGTTAATTTCAATCTGAATCTACATCAACTACTCAACCAAATGTTG
The DNA here is from genome assembly GCA_030180095.1 of Magnolia changhungtana. Classification (NCBI taxonomy): domain Eukaryota; kingdom Viridiplantae; phylum Streptophyta; class Magnoliopsida; order Magnoliales; family Magnoliaceae; genus Magnolia; species Magnolia changhungtana. Next base: position 1,405,584 of record JASAUF010000516.1, on the reverse strand, counting down.
TATATTTAGAAAACTTATGCTCTTTTTTTCGTGAGTTATGAAACACTTGACATGTTCTTTTGTATTCTCAGGTGGAAACTTAGTTACCCATTTAACTTGATCAAGCCTTAATTGAGTCAACTCAGTGACTTTTTAAAGTGCCAAATCGCTCTTTTTGATTCTTCATAGCACTCCTAGATGTAAACTGCCCCTCTGAAAATCAAACATAATCTTACCTAGAACATGAATCCAAAGTTCATGGACGTGAAACATTTTGGAAAACCTATGATTTGTTTCATTTATTTTAACTTTCAGAAAAGCTTATTTGGACCACATTTATGTAAACGGAACAATAATTTTGGTTAGAAGATAATCTCTAATGTCATCAATAGAATTATCTAGAGGTGTTTTTAAAAGAGAAAAGAAGGCCCAAACAATATTTTTCTTGCAACTAAGTAGAAAAAGAAGATGGTGATGAAAGAAAGTTTCTCATGAATATCATTTAACAATAATTGGAAAACAGAGTCATGTGTATTTAGAGTCATTTTAATCTTTGAGAAAAAAAGGTTTTTCCCTATTATTGATCTCTTAAACATAATTCAAAACCCCAATTAACCGACTGTGAAATCCCAAGAGTCGCAGTTTGGCTGGGATCTGCTAATCTTCTTCAAGATCAGAGAGCTTTTAACTGACCCACAGTCTAATTGGAAAACTGAAAAGACCCATTAATGAATCAATTCAAATCTTTTCGAATTTTGCTATTAGGGCTCTGTTTTTGTAGACGCGGAAATATGAATTCATCTCATTTAAATTAACAGTAATTGTGTATTAGAGATCAAGATCTCTAATACATCATTACTGTTAGCTAAAATGAGATCTTGATCTCATTTTTAGGAATCTACGAAACAGGGTTTGAGATTTTTATCAATCCTTGAAATAATGTGGGTACTACTAAATTCCTCATTTGAGAGTGAAAACAACCATCCCATGCATATTCAAAATTCAAATAGATTTTATTGAAAACGAAGTACAATATGGCACCTCAGATTGAACATCTGTGATCAATGGAACAACTGACCCTGCAGCACCAACCCTGCTCCTGCTTAGAACCTACATTGTCAGACGTGCAAGATCAGATCACCTAGGCAAGAGATGAAATAGTTTTCTTCGTGATGTGTTCAAAATAGATGCCTATTATCCTGACCTAGACTTGCAGCTGAAGGAATTTGACATAATCAATGATATCCCATCAAGCATCAACGCCTTGTCCATCTGCACAAAGAACAGGTGGAAGATTTAGCATCTCTACAGTTCCAGTGATGGCAGCACAGAGGCCATTCTAAATTCTACCTTCCCACACACACATTGATGCCAGTGGAATGCACAAAATCAAGGCTATACTTGCAGCACTCATATAGAGGAGGGATTATTGCCAAATGCATAAGGATGTAAATCATCCAAGATTCAGTGATTCAAGTTAATGATTTGATAGCGGAAAGGGAAAATCCACAAAATAAAAATAAAAATCACCCAGACTGGGTAATTCTAACCTTTCAATTACTTGCCGACATGGATGGAAGAAAAAAGAATAAAAGAAATACAAGAACGGTCCAGGAAAATGGCCAAAGATTGGGTGGTGAGGATCCTTCAATCACGAAGTCTTTTGGAGTATCCACAACCCATTGTGGGCCAACATGATCAGGACTCTGGCCACCGTACCATGGGCCCCACTTGTATGAACTTGGAACATAAGGACACCCACATATTCTGTTGCATTAGGGCCCACCCTATAGTCCCTCTCTCCTGAAAGGCTCTCTCAGACTTTCTTGAGAAAATACCAAAATCTCTGAAAGGTAATGTTTTCCAACTAAGAAATTGTTTGTTCTACAAATAAGCTATGGATCACTACATATTTTACAACAATGAAAGCCATGTTTTCTCTTCTAGTGAAGGTAATTCAGTTTTCTCTCCAAATTTACCTCGAAGGTTAGAGGATTGACAGATGAGAGTGAAGGATTCTAGGCTGCCGGAAATAAGTTCTTCAGCTATTATTTGAGGATAGGGATGCCTTCGAATGCATTTGGAAGCTTGATGGAATCGAATTGCAATAACTCAATAATGCGAAAATAACCAAAGTGTGGATATGTGCACGCCATTCATAATGAGGGACTAGCCCCCAAATTGAAATTACAACAATTTAAGATCCAACTGGAAAAACATGGAACTGAAAATAGGGGTTTGGTCGCTATTATGATTTCAAAAAGGTTCAAGTAGATGGATGTTACAGTGGTTTAATCCAACCATACAGCGACCTGCGAGTGTCAAACCAGAGGACCGGTAGCATGAAAAGGGTCTTGGTTGAAGCATTTCTTATATATATATATATATATATATATATATATATATATATATATATATATATATATATATATATATATATATATAAAGAAGAAGAAATTAAACACTTCACAAAACTATAAAATACTTTCTCTTCCTCATTACATATGGATACAATCTTTTAGATATTCATAGCAAGAATTTAATGCGTTTAAATGAGTAAATTACTTAAAGAATATAATTAGAACTTAACATTCATGAAATTATATAATTTTTATTAGTTGTTGATAACTTGATGAGATTATAAGAAAAAAATTGATATGATTATGCTAACTTCAAGTATGGATTAACAGGTAAATAAAAATGAAAAGGGAAAAAAAGTCTCACCAATGCAGCTAGCGTATGTCAATGGAGGGTATGTTATGAATCTTATGCCAATCCTCTGCTTTGTCTTTTCGAAGCCTTTCATTGAATTCATCGGGCATGTACCACAGCTCCAATTTCTCAAGGGTAATCACATGTTGCAGTCCTTCTGGAAGCTTCTTCAAATTATCACAAGCATTGATCTGTAAATGTAAAAGACTTGGCATTGCTCCTTCCTCTACTCTCCACTCTTCTAATTGATGTAACCGCTCGAGATGTAAAGATTCGAGTCGAGGAAACCCTTGTGCAGCACAAGCCATTTCCACTCCCCTGTACGACCAGTCCAGTAATCTGAGAATGCGAAGGTTTTTCAGCTTCTCCAACATCGGCAGTGGATCCAGTAATAAAAAGGAGTATTTCAAGGTAAGCTTGGTGAGGTTTGTGGGAAGCTGAACAGACTCAGGTAACTTCTCTAACTTTCCATCCAAACGCAACTTGCATAACTTGTGAAGAAGTGGAAAAGGGATATTCAATGGGAAAGGGGATCCTGTCACAAACAAGGACTCGAGGCAGTCCAATTTCACTATGGATTCATACAATACCTCAGCATACGCTCCTTCATCATCTAAACGTATTCCTAGTTTTTTAAGATTGACGAGCTTTCCCATGCAAGCATGCATCCATTCACCAGCCTTTACATATGATAGAGTTTTGAGGTTGCTAATCCGGTCGAGTCGCGCATGCCCTTCTAACACACAAGGACCTCCATATGCATTCTTCACTTGGACATGTCTTAACTGTTTCATCTTCTCTATGATGCTGGGTATGTGAAGGACTTTTTCATAAGTTGTTACAGTTAGTGTTTGTAAATTGAGAAGATTGCCGATCGACGATGGGAGCTTTTTTAACCAAGTGTTGGTACAGCTGATGTATCTTAAGTGGATTAGTGCACCTAACTCACTTGGTAGCTCTTCTATTGCTACATGGTGTAGATCTAACACCCTGAGCAATTTAAAGCCCCTGCAGAGAAACTTCTCTTGTTTTGGTCCACAGAGCCTCTCATGATCAGCTTGGGTGTGGATCAACACAGATCGAAGGAGTGGAGCGGAAGATTTTGAGGAAGAGCACTCACTTAAGGCAGTACGGTAAATTGCATGTCGACGGGCTTTAGATGTTGATAGAGTATCCATTTTCTCATGATGAACTTGGAGAAACTTATCTTCCTTTGCCTCTGATATGGAAAGATCCCGCAAAAGATCATGAATACGGCAACTTTTAATACCCCCACTTGAACTTCTTTTTACAAGTTGAATCAAACTTCGTTGAATCAACTCTTTCAGGCAATCTTCTCCCACCTCTTCTAGAGTTTCATCTCCTCTCTGCTGCAGAAACCCTTCTGCAGCCCACAATCTAATCAACTTGGTAGCAGGGAACTCACAGTCTTCTGGAAAAATCCCCAAGTAGAGAAAACATGGTTTTAAGTGATAGGGCAGATCTCCATAACTCAAAGATAATATTTTAGAGATTTGGGGTTGTCCTTTGACAAATTGCCAGCTAATGGTCTTGCGTACTTTCTCCCACTCCCATGCTTCTTTCCTTGACAAGAGCCCTCCAATGACAACGATCGCAAGAGGTAAACCATGGCATTTTTCCACAATCTCTCTTCCCAACTTCTTCAAATCCTGAGAGCAACCAGTATGTTGTCTTGGGAATGTCTTCCTACGAAACAATTCCCAGCTTTCATCTATTTCTAAAAATCGTAATTCATACGGTGGGCTTTGTGCATCTGCATGTAAAGCTACATCTTTATTGCGCGTGGTGAGCATGATCCTGCTTCCATTCTTCATATCAGGGAAAGAATCCTTGAGATCATCCCATGCTTCATTTGTCCATATATCATCTAATACCATCAGGTATCTCTTCCTTTGCAAATGCTCATAAATTTTATGCCTCAACTGAAAGACATCCATTTTCTCCACTTTCTTGAGCTCTTCTTCTGAGAGCACCATATAGCGATTTATGATGTTCTGAAGAAGATCTCTCACACCATACTCTTGCGATATAGAAATCCATGCGCAAGACTCGAAATGTGTCTTAACACGGATGTCATTATAAACTTTCTTCGTAAGAGTGGTCTTCCCAAGGCCACCCATTCCAACTACAGAAACAACACGACGGCACTCTCCCTCCGTCAATCGGGCCACCAATATCTCCAAATCTTTCTCAAAGCCAACAAAATCTGGCTCTTGAGCAAGAGGAGAAGTGAGCCTCCACTCTTGGCGGCTTAGACCTGCAGAGCTCGTCCCCACGGCTACCTGGCCTATATTTTCAATTCCATAAGTCAGCCTACTTTCAGAGATTGCACGGATTTTATTCTTTATCCGTTCAATCTCTGAGCCCACCTTATGGAGACCTATCAACTCATTGAAGATGAAAGCATACCTTCTAACGCGGCCTACAAATCCTCTTCGCCTCATGGTTGCTATCTTGAAGACAAAGGTGTCAACAACGTCCTCAGCATCGTAAGCAACATCTCTCACGTCTCGCACCCAGTTCTTCACTCTTTCATCTCCTCCTTGTTTGGCATCTGCATCTTTCAAGAAGCATCGTATCCGCCTAAATTCTGCCTCAAGCCATTCGACTTGATTGTGAACCCCATGTAAGAAAACAGCTTCTTGAATAAGCTGGTCAGCAAGTTTTTGTAGAAGGAACTCGACAAGGAACTCAATGACAGCCATTTTTCCTCACTCTTTTCTCTCACAGGAAAGAAATTGATTCTTATCTCTTTCTTCTTTTTTTTTCTTCTTTTTTTTTTTTTCAGATAGGTGGGAAAGAGAAATTCAGATCAAAGCTTTCTTTCTCTTGAGTTCATGTTGCATGTCTCTCCATTTATAAAGGCCAAGTTCACTGGTCATGCTACAAACCAATCCTGGTTCATTGCTACTCAACAGTACCTGCTGTTCTTCAGTTGATGAGTCTGGAGCCTCCCATCTGGTAGACTTTATGGAGGATGATCCACCACAGATTTAAAAAACGCCATACACGCTATCCCAACCGTCTAATCGTAGCCTCCAAATGGATGGTAAAAGAAATGAAATATCAACCGTCCATATTCAAAAGTTCCAGCTTTATTGATGGGGAAAGGATCTCGTGGGCCATGCATGCATGTATGCAATTTTGGAATAGAAAAGCTGGCTTGATTCCCGCCGATGTCTTCAATGGTTGGAGATGCAAGAGCACAAATTTCTTGGTGTTGAGTGAGGCATTAATGCCTTGATATCATGGACTAGAATTTCTGTATGAAAACTTCTATGGTGTGGCTCACCTAATGATTGTTTAAACCTTATATTTAGGCCATCTCATCAGCATATTGCTAGCTCACTAAATGTAAGTTTAATGTTATGCATACAATGATCTCCACACCACAGTGGAGGGTAATGACTATCACCTGTATGGTTAGGATTACATGATCAATGTGATTTTTGAGATTCATTTCATCATTGATGAAGTGCCACACATTTTGGATGGTCCAGATGCCCATATAAAAGTGCCACATAAGAGTTAATGGGTCACAACCACCATCGCTCATAAACAATGGCAACAAGATGTTCAAATAATTTAGTCCTACGTAAGAAGGCTAAGCATATAAAAGTTGATTACCATTTCATCCGTGAGAACATCAAGTTCAAAAAAAAATTATCAGAACCTATATTTAGTGCAAATCATAAGTTGTAAATATTCTTAATATGATAATATCATATTCATAAGTTTCTCTAATATATTCGAAGTTGGGCATGTTTGATATTTATGCTTCAACTTATTGTAGAGTATTAAAATCAAAACATTGTATTCTAAGTAGTACGGTAAACTACATATGTTTCTTTTAATAATAGAAATAAGAGAAGAGGCTCATCATAGGTACCTTTAAAAACAACCAATCTACGAAATGATTTAATCATTGTTTGAAAGTCATAGTATGGGGGCCCGCAGACGCGGTTTAGTGGTGCGAAAGTCAAGCCACATCTATCAAACACAATTTCCTACCCTTTCCTGCGAAAAAACTCCTCATGACTATTGATTTTGTGTTTTTAAAGAGCACAATTTCCTACCCTTTCCTCATGTATGTGTTTTATCCATGTGGTCAATTTCCTACCCTTTCCTCATGTATGTGTTTTATCCATGTGGTCCATCCAAAATTTATTGTTTTTGTATGCTGAGGTTGTCTGAAGATCTAGATCTACTTCATTTTTTTGGCTCATGCACTGTAATAATGATCTAAAATGGATGGACCACATGGATAAAACACATACATCATTTATGGGGCCCATAGACTAGTGACGGTATCAGTACGTGATTGGTGTCCAGCTGCTCTCAACTAGTGAAGACACGGTGTCGGTGGATCCCGGTGATGTATTTGTCTTATATCCACACCGTCCATTGGTATCTTTGCTCATTTGAGTGCACAGCCCAAAGTGTAGTAGATCCAAATATAAGGTGGACTGCATGATAGGAAATAGTGGTGATTGACATTAAAAATTTCTTGTGGGTTAAAAAAAATTTGGATCAAGCTTATATCTGTGTCATCACTTCATTCAGGTATTTGTGACCTTATCAATAGGTTGGATGACAAATAAACAGTCTGTGTTCCTAAGAAGTTTTTAATGGTGGGCGTCAATCACTACTTTTTCTTATGGTGTGGTTGATATGAGATTTGGATCTGCTACATTTTTGGGTCCGTGCTCTAAAATGATAGAGAAGAAATGGACGGACAGCATGGATATGAGGAAAATATTGAAGCTGCGTCCAACTAGTGCATCCTTGCAATTATCGTCTGAAGGAAGATTTAAAATGGCACGACTTACGGTCGTGCCGTGTTGGAGGGGAGTGGATTAGCTGTTACAGGTAACACCTTTAGTGGGTGTTACATAACCGTGTGGGCCCCACCTTGATATATTTTTTGTATATCTATGCCGTTCATATGTTTTTCCATCTTATTTTAGTATGCAATTTCAAACCTTAAGAAGATCCAAATCTCAGGTAGACCATACCACTAAAAATAATGATACACGACTATTAAAAACTTTTTGTGGGACAAAATAGTTTTGGATGTAGCTGATATTTATATTTTTCCTTCATCCAGATTTTATTGACATTACCAAAAGGTTAGAATGGAAATATATTACAAAAACCTTACATGAGCCCTTTGAAAATTTTAATGGTGAGACATTCAATCACCACTCTTTCCTATGGTGTGGTCCACCTGAGACTTGTATCAGCATAATTTGAAAAACCCCATTCTTAAATGGGCTGTAGAAACAGATGGACAGCATAGATATACAACAAATAATCAAGGTGGGCCCCACGATAAGGGTATGCTTACCCGTGTAACACCTAATCCGCAACCGTGACTACTTCGGTCTTCCACAGTAAGTCCAGCGTAAGATGAAAGTCCTCGATAATCCAACCAGCTTTCGGACTCGGATTTTGCTGCGAAAGCCTTTGGCAGGAGGTTCCTGCGCAAGGATTCCGGATGGGGCCATTGCGATGTTTTGTTAGAAATCCAACCTGTCCATCCGTTTTATGAGATCATTTTAGGACATGAGATCGAAAATGATTAAGATCCAAAGCTCAAGTGGACCATACCAGATGAAACAGTGGGGAAAGTAATTCCTACCGTTGAAACCTTCCCAGGATCCACCTTGATGTTTATATTCCATCCAAACCGTTTATAAGGTCATTTTCACTAAGATGAAGTGAAAATGCTAAGAAATTAAACCGTTACAAAACTTTTGTAGCCATATAAATGTTTCAACGGTGGTCACTAAATCCTCACTATTTCCTCTCGTGTGGCTCACTTGGGTTTTTGATCATCCTCATTTTTGGTCGCATGTCCTAAAATGAACTCAAAAAACGAATGGCCGGAGTGGCTTTCTCACAAACATCATAGTAAGCCCCACAGATAATCTTGTGCAGGAACTTCCTTGGGGAAGGCTTCGCAGGAAATCCGCGTCCCATACTTTACGGTGGGATTAAACGTTGGATGTGATATTCAACGCTAGAGCATTAAGACTGGACGCGGATTTACTGAGAAAGCACTTGGAAGGAAGTTCCTGCGCTGGGAACCTGGGTGGGGCCAACGTGATGTTTTTGAGAAATCCTTCCGGTTATTTTCGAGATATTTTTAGGATAATAGGCTAAAAATGTTCGTATCCAACACTCAAGTGAACCTAAAATATAAGCATTGAATGTACACAGTTGAAATATTTGTGCGCCACGTTAGTTTTGCATCAAGCTAATATTTGTGTTTTCATTTCATTCAAGTAGGGATGACGTTATTAACAGTATGGAGGTCAGGTAAACCTCACTTTCTATCCCAGAAAGTTTTCAACGGTAGGAATTTTCCTACCCACCTTTTACTCTAGTGCGGCCTACTTGAGTCTTGGATCCTTCTCACTTTTGATCTCAAGTCCTAAAATGAGCTCAGAAAATGGATGTACAGGGTGGATTTCTCACAAACATTATGTTGACCCCACCCAGGTTTCCTGCACAGGAACTTCCTGCGAAAGCTAAGACATGTGAAACGGGATGACTACATTGGCTGGTGGTCGGTGGTGCTCCGTGGCCCCACGAAGATGTATCTTTTCCACTCTACGTTGGGATTAAAACGTTGGATGTGATATTCAACGTTAGAGTATTAAGACATGTGAAACGGATTGGCTACATTTGCTGGTGGTCGGTGGTGCTCCGTGGGCGCCACCATGATGTATGTGTTTAATTCATGTTGTTCATCTATTTTTTTTAGATGATTTTATGGTACGAGACCAAAACTGAGCTATATCCCAATCTTATAGGAAGCAGTGCCGAATGAACGTTTACCATTAAAAAAAATTTGGGGGCCATGAAAGTTTTGGATAAAGCTGATCTTTTTTATTTTCCCCTTCATCTGGGTCTGTATGACCTAATCAACAAATTGGATGTCAAATAAACAGTACAGTGGGCCTAGGAGTATTTTAATGTTGGATATCCAATTACTATTGTTTTCTTGTGGTGTGGTCCACCTGATATTTATATCCCTATTGTTTTTTAGATCAAGCCCTAAAATGATCCGTCAAAATGGATGAATGGAATGGATGAAATACATATATCATGGTGGGGCCCACAGAGGACCAACCACCAGCCACCGGGCTGGTGGGCAGGGGAAGTAGCCAATCCGTTTCCTAAGACATGAACCTTCAGATGCAGAGTCTCAATCGACGGCCCCACCTAACATGTGTCAGTCTTGGGAGGGAAGCACGGTTCAGTGTTACCAAACTCAATTCTCTGTTTCTTCATGCACTATTTTCCTCGTGACTCCACTCTACGATTTGAAATTTTCTTTTACTCCAACCTGCTTGGTGCACCATCATGACTCTACCATCAATACAAATGGTTGCATGATTAGTGAATCACGACAATCCATTAGGTGGGCCTTACATCCAATCATGATTAATAAAACAGAGCAATATAATGATCTAAACCATTAGACCAATGGTGTTAAAGTCCTTTGATATATATATATATATATATATATATATATATATATATATATATATATATATATATATATATATATATATATAAGGAAAAGGTACTATGCGCTCCAGCGTAAAGCGGTCGTCCGCGAGGTTGAGCTGTGTGGGCCCCACCGTGATGCCGTTCGAAGATTCACACCGTCCACCAGATGCGCGAGCCCAAGGTGGGCCCACACAACCCAAAATCAGCCGTCCATGTAACTCGGGTGGGTCATACCATCGGCAAACATAAGTATATACGCAAAAACATGTAAATGCACTTGGTGGGCCCCACCTGAGTTGTGGATACCACCTGAAACTTGGTCTAAAATTATATTCAAGTGGGACACACATGATGGATGGTGTTGATCATAAAAAAACGTCTCGAAAGGTCCCCAAAAATAGTTTTGAATATTTCAATGGTGCACGGCCCCTCTCAACTTTTGTACGTGGTGTGGCCCACAAAAGTCATGGATTGACTTGATTTTCAGCCGTGTGGGCCCCCTCTGGAATGATGCATCTGGTGGACGGTGTGGATTTTCGAACGGCATCACGATGGGGCCCACACCAGCTCGATCTCACGGACGACCGCTTTACGCTCGAGCGCATAGTACCTTTTCCCATATATATATATATATATAAAAGATAACTTCACAATCCAGATCATCATAGGACGCTTCCAGATTATGATTAACTTCAGTTTTGAATTGTTATCTTTATCCTAACAGATTGTTTTGATCTTAACAGATTGTAAAATTGTATTTATCCTATTCATATAGCTTATCGTGTAAATAGATAACTCTTGTAACAAACATTATCCGTAAAGTTCTTTATATAGAGATCAATACAATCAGAGCTATTATTCTGGCCTTTCATCAAATCTGTTCTATATTTTTACATGGTATCAAAGCTCCTAGGTTCACACCACCCATCCATGGCCGAATCATCAACTGCTTCCGCAAACTCCCTTTCCATTCCAAATATTGCTCATCTTATTTCCACCAAACTTGATGACAATAACTACCTGATATGGGTCTGTCAGCTTCTTCCCATCTTGCGCACCAATGGTTTCTTAAGCATTGTAGATGGCTCAGAAACTTGTCCCCCAAAATACCTATCAACCTCGGATAAAGAGGATCCAACTATTAATCCTACATACATCACCTGGGAAAGAAATTGGATCAATATATATTGAGCTGGATTATCTCAACACTTTCTGAGAAAGTGATATTTACTGTCTATGGTCTCAACACCTCACATCAGGTGTGGACTGCACTGGCCAACAGGTTTGCTTCACCCTCAAGGTCTCGGATTATCACCTACGTCGCCGGCTGCAAAACCTACGGCAAGGTAATAAGAGCTAATCTGATTTTCTTCATGCAGCCAAGACCCTTGTTGATCAACTGGCTCTAATTGGAATGCTAGTAGGAGATGATGATCTCATCTCTTATATTGTGGGAGGTCTTAACCCACAATATGCTCATCTTATCACTACTATCTCATTTGCCACACGAGATAGATCTTTATCTATTGAGGAATTTCAATCAGAATTGCTTAGCTATGAACAACTCTTGGAACACCAAGCTACAGACTCAGAAAGCAGCAACTCCATTGCATTTTATATTCAAAAGCCTTCAACTCAGAAGAAGAAATCTGGTGGAAGTCAGGGCACTCCCTTCAGGAACTCTAATATACAAAAGACATTCAAAAGGAACTATCATACTGGAGGTCACTCAAATCAAGATAAAAGCAATTATACAGACCAGAAGTCCTCTAACTGATTCCCTTGTCAAATCTGTGGCAGAAATGGTCACCAAGCTTTAAACTATTTTCATCGAATGGATTATGTCTTTCAAGGCAAACATCCACCTAAGGAATTAGCTGCAATGGTTGCCCAAACCAATGCAATTCAAGAGAAGGAAGAATAGTTGGCTGACAGTGGAGCCAATAGTCATATCTCAGCTTCATTGGAGAATCTCACCCTGCAGCAACCTTACAAAGGAAATGATCAAGTTGCTATTGGAAATGGTAGTGGACTCAACATAACTCATATAGACACTTCTTCCTTTAAAACTAGAAACTCCTTGCTTCATCTTAAAAATATTCTTCACTGTCCCAATGCTTCAACAAATCTACTTTCCATACAAAAATTCTGTAAAGATAATGACTGTTGGTTTAAACTAACAGACACTTACTTTCTTGTCAAGGACAATGTCACAGGGAAAATCCTACTGCAGGGACCCAGTGAGAATGGTCTATATCCAGTGAAGTTGAAGCAGCAAGTATTCATGAATAAAGAGAGAAGTCTTGTAGCCTTTGTTGGAGCTCGAACTACCTCAGCAATTTGGCATAACAGACTGAGCCATCCTCATGATCAAATTTTCCATAAAATAACTACAACACATCATTTACCTATGTCCCAAGCCATTATAGAATACACATTATGTAAGTCTTGCCAAATAAGCAAAAGTAGGCATCTGCCCTTTCCAATTTCAACTCATGTAACCAACTCACCTCTAGAGTTAGTTCATAGTGATATTTGGACCTCACCAATCATGTCAATAAATGGATTCAAGTATTATGTTGTGTTTGTGAATGACTACTCGAGATATACATGGCTGTTTCCTCTGAAATTAAAATCAGATCTCTTTATCTGTTTTGCTAAGTTTAAATACCTCATTGAGAACCAACTTTCCACTAAGATTCGCCAACTTCAAACTGATGGAGGAGGGGAATACTTATCTCATCAGTTCACTAAGTTTCTGTCTTCTCATGGAATTCATCATAAAATCTCATTTCCACATACACCTCAACAAAATGGTATTGCCGAGAGAAAGCATAGACAAATTATAGAAACAAGTCTCACTCTCTTAGATCAATCCAAAGTTTCTACAAGTTACTGGGTTGAGGCCTGTCAAACTGCTGTGTATCTAATAAACAGATTACCATCTTCATCAATCAAATTCTCCATTCCATATACCAAACTGTTTAAGCTGAGAGCAGATTACACTCACTTGAGAGCTTTTGGCTGTGCATGTTACCCTTATCTTAGGTCATATACCAAGCATAAACTTGAATTTCGGAGCAAGCAATGCATTTTTCTTGGCTATAGCTCCAGTCACAAAGGATACAGATGCCTTGATCCAGTCTCCAACAAGATATTCATCTCAAGACATGTGATATTTGATGAGCTTTTGTTTCCTTCACTGGACAAGACCATTTCTAGATCTTCTGACAGTAACCATTCTTCTCCAAGTATATTTCTTGTCAATGACTCTCACCTTCTTATTGATCATTCTATTATTGATACTTCTGGTGCTACTATAAATGATAGCATATCCTCTTTAAGTAATTCACCAGAAAACACTTCACAGATCAATACACTTCCTGAACTACCTGGTCAACAATCACATCCTACATCACAAACTCAACCATCAACAAATACCACCTCTCTAAGCCAAGTCCTACCTTTTGAATAACCACCATCTCGTATAGTCACTAGGTTCCAAACTGGCAGTCTCAAACCCAAAGAATTTTCAGACTTTCAATTACATTACTCAACCAAACACCCATTAAAAGCTCTTACTGCAGTCTCATTACCTAGTGAGCCCACTACCTTTCTCCAGGCTTCTTCAAATTCCCTTTGGATGGCTGCTATGGAGAGTGAATTCAATGCCCTATTAGAGAACAAAACTTGGTCCCTCTGTCCACGACCACCCAACAAAAATATCATCAGCAATAAATGGGTTTATAAGCTGAAAACTAAACCTGATGGGACCATAGACCGATACAAGGCAAGGCTAGTTGCCAAAGGATTTGAGCAAAGAGATGGTATCGATTTTACAGAGACTTTCAGCCCTGTTATCAAGCCAGCAACCATAAGACTTCTCTTGGCAGTAGCTCTTCAGTTTAATTGGCCAATTAAACAACTGAATGTTTCAAATGCCTTCTTGCATGGGCAACTTGCTAAGAAAGTATACATAGAACAACCAAAAGGTTTTGTAGACTCTAATTATTCACATCATGTGTGCAGACTTCACAAGGCTCTCTATGGCCTCAAACAGGCTCCAAGAGCCTGGTTTCACAGGTTGTCTCAAGCCTTGTTGGCTCTCGGATTCACAGCTTCTCTGGTGGACACCTCTCTCTTCATGTTGCACAAACCACCAGTCCATTTATTTGTACTGGTTTATGTTGATGACATTATTGTCACAGGCACTCATTTGACTCATATTAATCAGCTTATTCAGCAATTGTAGATTGAATTCAAGTTGAAAGATCTTGGGAACCTCTCATACTTCTTAGGTATACATGTACATAGGACTGATCATGGTCTTCACCTCAATCAATCCAAGTACGTTGTAGACCTTCTCCATCGGGTTGGCATGGTTGGAGCCAAACCTTATTCAGCACCTTGCACCTCAGGCAAGCGTTTGACAAAGTTCGATGGTGATCCTCTTGAGGATATCTCTCTTTATAGACATATTGTAGGGTCATTGCAATATTTAAGCTTTTGGAGTAAATGGTTATTTGATATGGTATCAGAGCGGAAGATCGTATGTTCGAATCTCGAGAGCAGCAAATATGCCTTGCTAATATATTATTCTCCCACGGGGGGTCAGGAAAATCATGTCCGGCCCAGGGACCGGGAAATTAAGCCCGACCTATTTATGGTGTGAGTGTCCCTCCACCCTCATCAGTATGTTCTCGTGCGGAGTTCTTACCCCGCACGTGCGGGGGGGTGTTGAAGTGATAAAGCCCCTTGATATACATTGATACACCACACTCTGACAGCTTAAGATTTTGGAGTAAATGGTTGTTTGACATTTACTAGGCCTGACATTGCCTTTACTGTGAATCAACTCTGCCAATTTCTACACTGTCCCACAACAGCTCATTTTACTGCAGCAAAAAGGGTTCTTCGATACTTGAAAGGGACAGTAGATCATGGTCTATAGTTTACTCCTGGTTCTTTGACTCTCCAAGCCTATTGTGATTCAGATTGGGCTAGGGATCCTATTGACCGAAAGTCTACAAGTGGTTTTGAAATTTTTCTTGGAAATTGTTTAATCTCTTGACAGTCTAAGAAGCAACCAGTTGTCTCAAGGTCTAGTACTGAGTCCGAATATCGTTCAATGGCTATAGCGACAGCAGAATTATATTGGTTAGGAATGCTATTCAAAGAGCTCCAGCTACTACTTTCTTTTCCACCAGTGCTCTGGTGTGACAACTTAGGAGCTATTGTACTTGCTTCCAATCCCGTCTTTCATGCCAGGACAAAACATATAAAAATCGACTATCATTTTATTAGAAAGAAAATTCTGCATAAAGATATTGAGCCTCAGTACATCTCCACAACTGATCAATGTGCAGACTCTTCACTAACGGACTAGCATCTGCTCGATTCCTATTTCTTAGAGACAAACTCATGATCAGTTGATCACTCCACTTCCCATGAGTTTGAGAGGGGCTGTTAAGCTAACTTCAGAATCCAGATTATCATAGGACGCTTTCAGATTATGATTAACTTCAGTTTTGAATTGTCATTTTTATCATAACAGATTGTTTTGATCTTAACAGATTGTAGAATTGTATTTATCCTACTCATATAGCTTATCGTGTAAATAGATAACTCTTATAACAAACATTATCTGTAAAGTTCTTTATATAGAGATCAATACAATCAGAGCTATTATTTTGGCCTTTCATCAAATCATATATATATATATATATATATATATATATATATATATATATATATATATATATATATATATATATATATATATATATATATATATATATATATATATATATATATTGGGAGATAACTTATTCCGGTTTGCGAGATATGTCTGATAATTCATTTCAGTTTGCAAGATACGTCTATTTTAAGTTCTGATGGTCACGAACATCTTCGTCTCCAATTGGGCCTTTTCTGGTCCATCTTGGCCATAAAATTATCTGCAACTCACTCTACATCAAACATGGATATTTGACTTCTTGGTCAGATGATTTGGACAGTCCATTTGATTTTCGCAAATAGAGATAGCCCTCAGATAAAATGCATGAGAGACCAACACATTTTTTCTTTTGCCAAGCAATGGATTCCACTTGAATACAATTTGATTATATTCTATCTGCCTATTCAATGCGCAGAATATCTCTTATCTAGTTTGCAATAACAGACCATTTGCCTGTTTACTATCAGGCAACCATCACCATTTATTCATTTGCTTACTAACAGCTCCATATCTCTCTACTGCACCTTATATGGCGGGCTGGGGCTGGGCTAAAACAGCCTCTTTTTTTTTTATGAGAACTTTCTAAAATGACTTAATGGGATAGAAAGTTCTTAGAAAACAAAAAGATAAACATAATAATAATCATAATAATGCAAAGACCATGAATCTAAAATGACATTTTGGGCAAAAGATAAGACTGTATTGGACCATTCAAACACTAAGATAATAGAACATAGTAGCAACTATTAATGTTGACAAGCCACATAGCACTAAAATGCACTAAAAAAAAAAAAACTGCATCACATCAACGGAATCCACTTCAAAATGTACCACTAAAAAAAAAAAAAAAAAAAAACTGCATCACATCAAATCCACTTCAAAATACCACAAAATAAAAAAAAAAAAAAAAAACTGCATCACATCAACGGAATCCACTTCAAAATGTACCACAAAACAATAACAAAACTACTCCAGTACCTCAATCACTACAGAGAAGATATTCATGGCTGATCATGGAATCAACAACAGTTCTTTCCATCCATGCTCATTGAATCACTTCCCCTTTATCATGAGGGTACTTTTAGAACCATAGCTTAGCAAAACAATAGCATTCCTTCCGCATTAAATGTTAGCAAATGAAAACAAAACTCACAAGTGCTAAAAACGTGGACAATGACTTCTTAGTTGGGTGCCTTGAATTCTGTTCAATTTCTTTTTTGTAACAAGGTTAATTTAGTCCTTTTGCTTGTAGGAGTATAAACAGTTGTTAATATGATTAAGGCTTGGATTTAGTCCAATGTACAGAAATCTAACTAGTGTTCATTATAAAATTCTAATATGCTTAACAACTTTACGAGAGACGGATCTTTTAAACTTATATTACCAACATAAATCACCTTACACCACTCGTATCTAGCAAAACAATGATCTTTCTTTATTTTGATCATTATCTGTGATGTAGACTGGGTCGCGGACAATTTCATGGCCAAGATGGATAAGAAGAGGCCAGATCACAAGCGGAAGTGATCTAGACCATCGGGACCTTATTGGGCATGTCTTACAATCCAAATTTTCGAAATACCATCGGATCAACGGTCAAATTCCCACTATTTTCATTTTTACTATTCATAGTAAGTTTTATTCCAAATATAATTCTTCATCCGTTGGGCTTTATGAGTTGCACCCAACATGAAAAGTACTTAGGGCTGGTTTGGCCAGTTGCATTGGAAAGGATTAGGTGGGATGTGGGATTCTAAAAACATAATTATTACCCATGGCAGGGATTGTTCCTGTTACCATGGGATAAGCTTAATTCCCTACTTTGTTAATAATACGGTGGTACATTGAAAGGATATACCCACCATCATTTCAAACTATTGAGAACAACACACATGTGTTATATCTAAACCGTTCATTTGTTTTGTAACCTCATTTTATAGCATGGGCCTAAAATTGAGGCAGATCCAAAACTTATGTGGCCCCAAAGAAGTTTTTAACGGTAAGTATTCAATCCCCATTGCTTTCTATGGTGGGGTCCACTTGAGCTTTAGATCTACCTGATTTTTTGGCCCATGCTCTAAAATGATCTCGAAAAATGGGTGGACGGTGTGGATATAGCCTGCACATCATGGTGGGACCTACACAATTTGCTAACATCGGGTGAATTTGGCACGAGACCAATATGATTCCATCTAACCTACTTCCAAGCTTATCCACTCTTCCCAAACGTGGAGTGGAATTGGCACAACCAGATGCAATTCCATCCCACCTAAGCCCATCTAATCCAATCGGCCAAACAGGCCCTTAGAATAATTAGGAGAACGTCATGATTTGGCCAAATAGGACACTATTTTTTAGTGAATACCATGTGCACTAGTAGACATCACGATCATTTATAAATAGCAAGTTTACTATTTATTGTAAATCACGAATTCCAAGAGTTTTAGTTGTAGTTTGATTCTGAAACTTCTCCCGTGGCTTAGTATCCATATTTGAAGGATCGTACACTCGTTTATTTCATTGATCAATCAAATTACCAAGTTTGTAGAATTTACTTTCTATTTTCCTTGTTTTTTCTCGTGGATTCGTGTAGTCTCTGCAAGGAGTCCAAAGAAACTTCATGGATTTGGAGTAGTTATCCTCGAGGAAGACGGTGATTGACCTCACCACGTTCATCTCTATGTCAGTCTGTTATAGACACAAATGCAACTCTAAAAAGAATAATTATCAAATTTTACGTACAAGAGTTTGGAATTAAAGGCATTCACCAATTTAGATTACTTTGGTGGTTAGCATAATTTGTTCTAACATTCGAATTTTATGTTAAAAAATCTCTCCATAGAACAATACTCACTGTACTATCCTAAATATATCTAATTTAGCTCAAGATATGGTTGATATTGAGCAAAAAATATCCTAACTAAAATTAATAGTTGGATTTTCCTCTTTAAAAATCAACTATTAATATCAACTTTTCACCATCATGATCAACTAAAATAGCTGAAAATATCCTAACTAAAATTAATAGTTGTATTTTACTCTTTAAAAATCAACTTTTAACAATCACGATCAACTAAAATAGTAGGGCCGGCTATTAAGTGAGACTCATCACTGATTTGTTTTTCATATGGACTCACTTGTTATGAAACTAACTGCCCAAGTATTAATATCTTTTAACGGTCAAGTTCATCATACACATAGCGGATCGATCAAATTCCATGATTGGGCCATCCTTTGGTCAATCAGAGCCGTTAGTTATATTCAGAACGTCCTAATTCGGCTTGAAAGTAAATTCCAACCCAATCTGATCTGATATAAATCAGATCCATTCAAAACACCCTATAAACAGCCATGATCAGTTTGGGCAAACTTGGGTGGGATCTGGACAATCCGACCCATTCATCTCGAATTTTCATCCGATTCTGACTATCGGATTATGTGATTGGGCCCACTTAATGAGCAATCGATTTTATCCAATATTTCTGTGATCTACCAGCAATCAAATTATGCGATCGGCCCCACACGCTCATCCAATCGTTCAAGAGTCGTGGCTCAAACCTAATTATAATCAAAACAGAGGTGGTCCCACATTCCAAAGTGGTCAAATTGCCGATGGGCCCTTTGATTAGTGGATTTGGACAGGTGGACCCAAAACAGGCTTGTTTCCAGCAATAAACGGGCCCAAAGCCTGGCCCGACAGCCCCATTCTTACATCAATTTAAGGGTGCACACTGAGCCGAACTGAGTCAAGCTGGATCCCACTAGCTGACCCTAGCTCGAACTCGGCTCACCTCGGTCCTCGAGCCAAATTGGCCAGCTCGGCTCGGTTCTGTAAACAGCTCGGCTAGTTCAAGCCGAGTTCGAACCAAGATCGAGCCGAGTTCACCATTACAGCATTTTCACAAACATATGGACCGCACTTTCAAAATCTCATTGTATGTAAAACATCCGTAATAGTTTTACCAGTATTTTATCAAACACCTTTTAAGTAACATAAAAATCAAGAAGAAAAGGATATTTGTTTCATATACATACCTCCCTTGCCACCGGCCACACTTCGTTGAGTCATTTCATCAAACACTTAGTGAGTAACATTAATATCAAAATAACTGAGTCACCAAACTGGTTCGATTTGAGTCAAGTCGAGCCGAGCTGAAATGAGAGTCACCAAACTGGTTCGATCTGAGTCAAACCGAATCGAAATGAGCTTTTTTGAGTCGAGTCGAGTCAAGCTAGCTCGGTCTGTATAGGCCCCTATACATCATACAGGCCAAAGCCCAAAACCATGCCTGATACCAGCATAAAAGTCTACCCCAAAACTACGTCCGATGCCAACTTTAACGGCCCCGAACCACGCCCGATATCAACCATAAACGGGGGGAAAGGCCCAATTCCGGGGTAAGGCCCATCGCTGGTTATTACTACCGCCATAGTCCAGCAACCGCACGTTTATACCCTTTGAAGGGTACGTCCACCGTACGGCTGTGGTCTTGGAGAAGTCCGGCCACCGCACACCCTTGCTCTTTTATATGGCCGCTGGATACGAAGCCGGCAGGTATGATCGTCCGGCGACGGGAAGGTAAGCGATCGGCTTTTTTTTTTTTTCCTTCTTTATCTGATTAATTTATTTATATTTAATTGGAAACCGAAATCCGATTTGGTTTCCCTGGCTATCCGAGACTGCAATCCGACAAGGGTTTCCCTGGCAATCGGAGACTGAAATCCGGCGAGGGTTTCTCTGTCTTTCGGCAACTGGAAACTGAAATCCGGTGAGGGTTTCTCTGTTTTTCGGCAACCGGAAACTGAAATCCGGCTATAGACGGTAAAGGTGAGCAGTGGGGTTTTTTGGTTTTAAAGTATTATTACAAGGTCTTTCTCCGGTCTGTCCCCCTATTCAACGCTTGGAATCCGGCATCCGTGACTGTGATTCCGGCGGCTCTGACGATCGGAAATAGGGTTTTCAAAACAAAAAAGAAAAAGAAATTCCATCACATGATGCTGTCTAAGATCTGAATGGGAAGCCTGTGCTGCCGAGGTGAGAACTTTACAGCCCCATTTCGGTTTCTGTTGCTGAATCGCCTACTGAGTTGGGTCCTATATATAGACAGCTTTGATGGGTTTGCATTCATGGTTGCATACAACGGTGATTGGAGATGTGTCTGGAGGTCAATGGCAGCTGAATGAAGCACCGCGTGAATACGGATCCACTGATTTCAGCCGCCGATCAACAGCGTCTACACCATGAACAGCAGCCATCAATGGTGTTGGATCATGGGTCGAACATATTATCTTCAAGATTGATACATAAGTAGGCTCTGATACGAAATGTAAAACTGAAATTGTGGAATAACAGATCTCTTTATGTATCAATAATGGAGATTAGATAAGCTCGATCTTAAACACATACTTGAATGGGAAGCCGTTCCTCATTATTGATGTTCTTGGACGAGGATGGTACTTGATCTTCTTCTATGGAAATCCGGAGATGGGAGAGAGGTTTTCCGTATGTGTAAGTGAGGGGTCCAAGACTTCTTTTTAGAAAGAGGGGTGTAGTGTCAACCAAATGCAGCTCCTCGTCCTGGAGTCCCTACATTGAATAGAGTCCATGTCTATCCAAAACACATGAGTCCACGGGTATGCTCAATCCAATGGTCAGATACAAACCGATGATCATGTGGGGCACACCTAACAGAAGTCTCACATTCTTCCACTTTGGCCACACCTATCAATTGAAAGAAAAGAAAATGTTTTTTTTTTTTTTTTTTCCGTATTTCGATTCCCCTCCTTGGCTTTACTCGATACACGTGATTGTAGGTGATTGCGTGTATCCGCAGGGATTAGTCTCACTTCAAAAAAGAGATGGGGACACCCTGTGTCTTCAAAAAAAAAAAAAATTTTTTTTTTTTAAAAGCATTTTACATAACACATTTGTTCGAAACTTTCTAATCGGTACTCACTAGATTTTAAATAAACACTACTGTTGGATAATATGAGTAATGCTTCTCAGATCTTGTCCATCATTGATACTGGATGAGTGGACCTGCCTGATTGGTGCATGGTATTCTTCATGGTAGGGCCCACCTTATGCAAGTCTAGGATGTCCTACACATGGCATATTATCAAGTGAACTAGTTCTAGCATTTGATAATGTAACCATTCATCCCCTGATGAATTTTGGTAGTATAAATGGCAAAGGGCCATCCTTAAGTCTTTTAATCCTAGGAGCATTTTCTACCACCCTCAGGTGGCTTCAACATATGCACCATCCATTTTGGCTTCATATGTTGTATGCATTCTGCATAGACTGGTAATGGGCTAAGAGACCAGCCTGTCCCATATTCAAACCAAGCTTGGACATATCAGCTCAGCATGGCATGTATGGACTGATCAATTTTTTGGCTGGGCTTGGGATCAAGTTATTTTAGCCTGTCCCAGATTCATACTCTCAATGGTCTTAGCTTTGGAGGGATTAAAATGCTTGTCCAGAAGGCCAGATTCGGTCTGGAACTGAAACGTAAAAGTAAAGCCAAGACCTCCAGCAAATCCTTGCCGCAAGAATGGGGAGGATTGTTTTCCTAGCAGAGGACATTCTCCGCCAAGGAAGCGAGTTCGCTTTCATACAAGGAGGTTCTTGCAGGCCAAACTCCCAATCACTGTATGGCAGACGATAATCCCACCGCAGAGATGAGTCATAGAAGGAAAGATTCGAACGAGGCGAAGAAGACAGAGTTGCCAGAAGCTCATACCATCCAAATTCGTCAGGAATCTTTGGACAAATACAGGAAAGCCTTGGAAGACACTTTCGTGGTGATTACCCGAGCAAGTTCCTCGAAGTCATCAGTTAGCACATGGTTAGAGGAAGAAGGTGGCTTAGCAGACGACGCATACATGCTGAAACCAATCGGTTTCAACGAACTGTGGATGACGATATCTTCGGGCGCCAACATCGACTACCTGTTATTGGCGGTTGCCATTCACTCCGATGGGCCGATCCTTAAGATCCTCAGCTGGAACCAATTCTCTGCCTTTGGCATTAAAGATCTTTGGCTTTTAGTTTGGTCTATTCCTCTCGAACCTTGGAACAAAGAATTCTTTCAACAAGTAGCGTCCTGCCTGGGAGATTTCTTAGAACTAGACCCCAAATCCAGATCGGGCGAGGAGATGGGGGTTCTTAGATTACGCATTAGGAGGAAGAAACTAGCACAGTTGCCACCATTCATCAAAATCATAGCAGATGGCAGATCGCTCCTACTGCCCATTCAACCAGAACTCGATAACCACCCTATCGCGAGATGGAGAGATATTTGGAGGGAAAGAGATGGTGTTTCTCCTCCCGCTCATCCCTTCCCTGGGGCCGGTCGAGAAGAAGAGTACCAGCCTCGTCGCACTGTCGGACTACCGTATCATGCCGACTCTTCCTTTGGGAAGTCCTGCGGAGTACCGGATCACAAAGTCGCCATCGTGTAGGGACGTCAGAGAACGAGGGCAATACGTGGCAGCATCAGAACAATTGCTTCAATTCGCTTGACACGCGTCGACAGGAATCAGCGCCAGCGTCGATCCTGCATCCCAATGGGTCAGCATCCGGTTGCCATCAGGAAGCTTCCGTCTCCCTCTCAGACCACGTGTCATCAAGAGACGGTCTCGGATCTCTACGATGACACCACGTGTCTCTCGAAGGCGGTCCCAGTCCAAACGTCAATCAGTCCATCGGGTATATCTCTTCACCCGAGCGTCAACCCTGATCTATCCTCAAGTTGCCCATCGAACAATACTTTCCGTCCGGTCGCCGAACCAGACGCGTGTCGAGTGCTAGCAATCGACGCGCGCACCTCTCTAGGTTCAACTTCTTGTCGTGGCGCTCATCGGGAGGGTCGTTTGGACACGTGTTATCCTGTACCTTCTCCCGAGCTAGCCTCAGCTGCCTCGATTGAAGATTATCCGCCCTACAATCTACCTCTGCTTCTCAGAGAGGAAGGAGTCTCTCGCACGTATCCTTTCTTCTTAGATCCTGAAGAAGGTAGTTTTGCTCCTTACCAAGCGTCTTCGGAGAGATCATCGTTCTCGAATTTGCAGTCTCCCCGCTCTGCTGTTGTTTCAAACGCAGACCTTTCCCTAGCTTTGCTTTTTCAGGAAGACCCTCGGATCATAGAAGCGAAACCTCTACAGATGAGGGCAGGTAGTCCCTCAGAGGTTATGGAAGGAGACAATTCAGAGATTCAGGGATTGGCGCACCAGAAAATGTCGTTAGCTAAA
The DNA here is from genome assembly GCA_030180095.1 of Magnolia changhungtana. NCBI lineage: Eukaryota > Viridiplantae > Streptophyta > Magnoliopsida > Magnoliales > Magnoliaceae > Magnolia > Magnolia changhungtana. The sequence goes on along the minus strand of JASAUF010000516.1, from coordinate 1,381,358 downwards.
GACATCCAGCAGAAGAGGTAGATTAGGGATGCGGTGAACCACATAGGAAGGTCGATCGGTCTGTCCTTCGGAGATCATCCGGAGGACTTCATCTCTCCTTTCCATTGTATCGAGACCCGGGGTCGCCATTTCCCTCCATCCAACTCTCCATAAGTCAGGCGATCCAAGCCCAAATTCAACAGAGAGCTCCATGCCCTTCGAATCGATTCCCCTACCACTATAGGGATCAAGCAGGTCACGGCCATAGAGGGCCGAAGGGGTAGATTGGTTCCTAGATGATAATCTTATCCTGGAATGTTCGTGGGGTGAGCTCTCGTCGGAAGCGTAGCATCATCAAGGACATTTGCTACAGGAGCAAAGCCGACATCATCTGTTTGCAGGAAACCAAGGATTCCAATTTTTCTGACAGTCTTCTCGTTCTCTTTGGAAGATGAAAGATATCAATCGGGTGGTGCTGAATGCGTCAGGCAGCTCGGGAGGAGTAGTCATGGCATGGAATCCCGCAGTTTGGTCGCTTGTTCGAGATTGGGTGGGCAAGTTCTCTGTTTCGATTATTCTTAAAGAAGTGGGTTCCAATTTCACGTGCCTCTTCACCTCTGTGTATGGCCCTAATCAGGAAGATAAAGGTCAGATTTCTGGGAGGAGCTTAATCAGGTCAGGAAGCTTTTAGCGGGCCGTGGTGCATAGGCGGGGATTTCAACATCATCAGATTTGCAGAGGAGAAATCCAGTGCTAGGAAAGTTACTCCGGCGATGAGGCGATTCTCGAAATGGATTAACAGTCAGGCGCTAATAGATCTTCCTCTCCAAGGTGCTAGGTTTACATGGTCAAACGATAAGGCTAATCCAATCCGAGCAAGATTGGACAGATTTCTAACTTCGTCAGATTGGCTAGAACATTTCCCTCTCATTTCTCAGTCGGTTCTCCCCAGGCCCACTTCAGACCGTAGTCCGATTATTCTCAGTTCTTCAGAGGAAAATTGGGGGCCTAAACCTTTTAGATTCGATATCTCCTGGCTTCGAATTGACGGTTTTCCTCAGCTGGTTGTAGAATGGTGGAAGGGATTCTCAGTTGAAGGGTTCGCAGGTTTCAGATTATTCAAGAAGCTCAAGCTCCTCAAGGGTAAAATTAAGGAGTGGAAGAAGCTCATTCTCATTAAAAGGCAGTCAAAAACGTCGGCGATTCTGGAAGAGCTCTTCCTCGAAGACTCCTCGACAGAAGCGGTCCCTATGTCAGCTGATAGTTGGGCTAAGAGGTCCGACATTATCCACAGATATTCCGAAAGAACTCTCGAAGATGAGATTTCTTGGAAGCAAAAATCTCGGCTCTCCTGGATCTTGGAAGGAGACAAAAACACGAAATTCTTCCACAATATGGCAAGTGTGCGAGCGAGGATCAATAAAATCAAAGAATTAGATGTGAATGGGGTTCAGATTGATTCTCAGGAAGCCATTTCGAATGTAGCGATCGATTTTTTCAGCAACCTTCTACGTAAAGAGGACTGGTCCAGACCAAAGCTCGATCTCCTCCCCATTTCCCAAATTTTAGTAGAAGAAGTTTCTGCCATTGAATCCCAATTCTCGCCAGCAAAAGTTAAGGAGGCGATCAGCTCCTTATCAGGTGACAAAGCTCCAAGCTCAGACGGTTTTCCGATAGCATTCTTCATTTCCTTCTGGGAAGTGTTACAGGGGGACTTCATGGCATCTATCTCTGAATTTCATGATCACAGCTGTTTGTTTAAGGAAATGGGTGCAGCTTTCATAGCTCTCATTCTTAAAAAACAGGGGGCAGCGACTTTAAAAGACTTTCGGCCGATCAGTCTAGTAGGAGGGCCTTACAAGATATTGGCTAAGATCCTCGCAACTCGCCTCACAGGGGTAATGGGAAAGATCATATCCGAGAATTAGAGTGCCTTCATTTCAGGCAGACAAATTATAGATAGTGCTTTGATCGCGTCAGAATGTCTCAATTCTATCCATAAGCTAAATCCAAGAGCATTCTTTGCAAGTTAGACATAGTGAAGGCTTACGATCATGTTGACTGGGACTTCCTCCTATACATGCTGAAGAGAATGGGGTTTGGAGCTAAATGCTGTGGCTGGATAAAGGAGTGTGTGGGGTCAGCTTCTTTCTCGATTCTCCTCAACGGATCCTCCCCCAAAGGCTTTTTTGCGAGCTCAAGGGGTCTCCGCCAGGGAGACCCTCTTTCTCCTTTCTTATTTCTCATAGTGGTCGAAGCCTTGTCAAAGATGTTACACAAAGGATTGGAAGCTGGTATAATTGGAGGAGTCCAAATCAGAAATATGGCTCCCATATCCCACATTCAGTATGCGGATGACACCCTTCTCTTCTGCGAAGACAATCTCGACAAGGCGAGCAATCTTCGTACCGTCATTCGTTGCTTTGAAGCAGTCTCAGGGCTAAGAGTTAATCTCGCCAAATCCACAATATTCGGTGTCAACTGTTAATATGGATGGTTCGGAACTGTCAGAATTTGTGCAGCTGTTTAACTGCTCCATCGGCTCCCTTCCAACGACGTTTGTAGAGCTTCCTCTTTCAGTGGGTTCTCCCCCCAAATCTATGTGGGACAAAGTTATCGATAGATTCGAGAAGCACCTCGCCACTTGGAAATGTAAGTACATATCAACAAGGGGTCGTCTTACTATGAGCAAAGTTGTTCTCTCCAGCCTGCTGTTATATTATATGTCCCTATTCAAATGTCCAAGATTTGTTCTGGTTAAGCTAGAAAATCTAAGACGTGATTTCCTGTGGTATGGAAAAGGGGACAAGAAGAAACTCCACCTGGTCGACTGGAATACGGTGTGTCTTCACGCATCGCAAGGGGGAGCGGGAGTCAGAAAGCTGAAGTGGATGAATCAGGCCTTGCTCGGTAAATGGATCCGGAGGCTTTGGTCCGAGCCTGAGGCCTTGTGGAAGAATCTGCTTAAATGCAAATACGGGCGGTCAGCTGGTGGGTGGTGAACCAAAGACTCAGTAGCATACAGAGCGTCGGCCTTATGGAAAGGGGTGTTAGAGGTGAAACAGGAAGTTATCAAGGGGATTCGCTTCTCGGTCGGAAATGGGAACAAAATTTCCTTTTGGAACAATATTTGGATAGGAGATTCCCCCCTTCAAGTCGCTTTTCCTCTCATATATGTTTTGGCGTCTAATCAGGCCTCATCCGTTTCAGATAGCTTTTCCATCGTCGGCTCCAAGGTTGTGTGGGACATCCCGTGTCGCAGAAATCTGCAAGATGATGAAATCTCTCAGTTCGCGGCCCTGTTAGCCCTCCTTAGTAGCAGCAACCCAGATCACAACGCCCAAGACAGCATCCTTTGGCATTCGGATAAAAAAGGAGTCTTCTCAGTCAAATCCCTATACAACCGTATCCTCAGCTACTCCTACGGTTCGGCAGTCTCCCCGGCAGTTCATATTTGGAAATACAATCTCCCGCCAAAGATTGCGGTCTTCACTTGGCTTGTCAGCATCAGGAAGGTTCTCACAATAGATAATCTTAGGAAAAGAGGTATGTGGATTCCTAACATCTGCCTTTGCTGCATGGCAGATGCAGAATCAGTGGATCACCTCTTTATTCACTGTCCCCTCACTCTTCAACTTTGGTCAGCGGTTTTTCTTTGGTTCAATATTTCTTGGGTTCTCTCCTCCTCTTCTGCTAGCTTGCTTCAAGCTTGGCACGGGGCAGATTTTGGGAAACAAATTAATCAAGTTTGGAGAAAGTCTTTAGCGGCGGTTTGGTGAGCGATTTGGGAAGAGCGCAATGGGAGATGCTTCAAAGGGGAAGCTCACAATGTTGGGTTTTTAATTAAGAAGGTCCATTTCTCCATAGTGGAATGGGCCTCCCTCGCTCGGCAGCCTGGCTGCAACGAGCCACTTTCATTTTCTGTTTCTTAGGTGTGTTGGTCTGCTATCTCAGCGGGCCAATCCCTTTTGATTCCTTTTTTCATTGATATAATTTCGTCACTTCTCAAAAAAAAAAAGTTATTTTACCCGACCCGGTTTATGCATGTCATATCCTACAAAAATGCTATTCTAATCCTTAATTAGGCAATCCATGCATCTTGCACATAGACCGTTGATTTCATTCCTCTAGTGTCTATTTCTTTGTGCATGTGCGGCCCACTTGATCTACAGATAGATTAGTAACATTCCAGTGGAAAATAAGAATCTTTATTATTTTTCAGGCTGGGCTGGGCAAGGTTGGGATGGCCCTGAGCCTAGCTAGAATTTTTGGGCTCGGGTCTTGGAGCTTAAGTGTGGGGCTGGGCCAGGGCCCAAACCCGGCGCATTGCCACTCTTAGCCATTTACCCTGATTTACCCTGAGTTGGCCATGCATAAGATGACCCCCTTGGTCTGGTAGCAGCTGTTCTTTGAATTGCAAGGCTGTATTTGCTTATGAAAACTCCTGTGGTTGTTTCTTTTTACTTATTTTTCCTATTGAATATGTGAATTTCATCTGTCTGCAGTAAAATAAGGGAGAAGAGATCCCTAGAATAGTAGAAGAGTGGAATCAAAGAGACTCCTTGCTTTGCGAAATGGCGGAGAAGATGGGCAACGAAGCTAGTAGCAGCGGCGGCAGCGTCCACAGGGGTGAAAGTGTCGTCATCGATCACGGTTGCCGCTTGAGCTCTTGTGGTTACTGCAAGTCTGGAGGATTCACAAGCTGCTCTCATGGTTTGCACTCTCAATATTTTCTGTTTCTTTATTTTCAACGGTAACTGATTGTTTATTGGATTTAAATGATTGTTTCATTTCTACTGTAGTGCAGATCATAAGATAATTTAGACCAAAAGGGTGAATCCACCAGCATTTCTGCCTTTCTCTGTTCTCTAACTTTTAGGGGTTCATTTGGGAGCATGTAATCAGAGGTAATTGGTGGTAATTGGTGTGCTTGGAAGTGTAAAAGGGGGTGTTTTGAAATCACAGCAAAAGCTTGTGAATCCATTTCGCATGGATTCCGATTATCACTGATTACCACTGATTCTCAAGTCACGGTCCTCTCTCTTGCCTCCAATGCAATCCAGCTACAAGCTGTGAAACACATTTTTGTGGATTCTGATCACATCCATTGGATTCCTATTACATGCTGCCAAACACTACTGGTGATTCCAATTCATGTGGATTCCATGGTAATTGCCAATGCATCTCAAATACACGCTCCCAAACGACCCCTTATATAGGTTGCATTTGGTTGCCACAAATATTACAAAATTTCATTATATTTTGCACTGAATGAGACTGATTGATAGTTGGTGCAACCTAATGCAGCCTTAGTCTTTGAGTTCTTAGATGTGATTAATTGTGTAATCATGTGGCTTCAATGGTGATTTTTGGTTGATTTTATCCCCATGTCGAGTATTTTGATTGATAATAATGATGATTTGTGTTGTTCAGTTTTTTTTTTCCTAATTCAATCTTTAGGAAAGTTTTGGTCGAGAAGATGCTCTAAAACGGATGTTTACATTTGTGAGCTTCTAGCGGCAGTTCATAGTGCAATGGAATCTCTTTTATTGGCATTTCTAGTGTGAAAGTGATGCGTGCATGCTTTAGGAAATTTGAGCTAAATTAACGTGGACACTTGTTATTAGGTTTCTGAGGAATCTGCGAATTACTCGAAGGCACACTACAAGAATGCCCAAGTTTATCAAACAGTGTTGTAAACAGTAAACTGGACATTGAACAGGAAAACTTTCTGATTGGTTTTCTGTGGTAAAACCACTGGTCTGATTGGTGGAACCAGTTGAATATTAAAAAACTGAATAATGCAGAAAATGATGTGTTTTTTAAAATAACCACGTAAAGGGAAAATAAGAAAAAGAACTTAAAAAATATAAAAACAAACATTTAATAAAATAATACTGTATAAAATATATTTAGTACCGTGTAATACATAAGCACAATGAAGTTTAAGGCACCTATTAGTTCCAGTAGTTGGGAATGGGAAAAAAAAATACCATATAAAAAAATATTTAGTACCATGCAATGCATAAAGACAATGAAGCTTAAAGCACCAATTAGCTTCAGTAGTTGAGAATGGAAAAAAAAAATCCATTACCTATCTTTTTTCTTTTGTTTTTTGTTGGGAAGGATAACTGAAATTTTATTAAAGCAGCAACAGGAGATAAAAAAGGAAACAGCAAGGATGATGAGGAATCATCCGGCTAACATGAGGGAGAAGAATTCTCTCAAAAACCCAGAAAAGCCTCAATCGGGCTCCCTATAAAAGCTTTATCAGCCCTAGCCCATTCCATCATTAATCATTTTCCTTTATTCGGACTTGCACCCTTGTCATGGAAGGATCTCCCATTGCATTGTAACCAATGTGCATACCCAAGAGTCGAGATAAGATGAAGGGAGCTTTTCTTTCTTATACCCAATGTGCATACTCTTTCACCTCCTCATTGCTAAGCTGCACACCCAAGAGTTCACTGTTCTTTATATATTGATTTTCTGTCCTAACACCGTCTCAAAACCCAACAATTACCTTCAATTTCTAGGCTGTGTGGTTTTAGAATAACCAGCTGAACTGGCTGGTTGGACTGGTTTTCATCAGTCTTGACCAGTTTTGGATGGTTTTGACTAGCTTTGAGCTGAGTGTTTGTTTAGTATGAAACTGGACCCCCTTAGGCCTTTAGTTCAGGAAGAACCTGATAGAACAATTGATTTGGTTTGTTGTGGGTTTTACAAAATTGCTCACGTCATTGGCATCAGTGTTCAAAACCTTAACGGATTCATGTACCTTTCTCGTCTTAGTAAATGGCCATCATGCTTCTTTAGAGAGAATTAAAGGTGAAAGTGGTTTTCCTTTGTTTTGATTATTGTTGTTTCAAAGTCTGAACTCTTAAGGGTATATTCAGTGATGCTCGTTTGCTTCTATATTTTTATTTAGGTGAAAAGGATAAATAACGTGTGTTATTTTTGGGGTTAAGCCCTTTCTTAATTGGACAGTGCTTCATGTTGCAACCTTGAGGTTGTAGGTTTGAACCATGTTTGCCTGCCCAAAAAGGACATGCATTAACCTTGCTTTAATCAATCAGTATGTCAACGACTATATATCGGAGAAATTGTGATAGATTCTTACAGCAGAACCATTTGTTACATGTGCTTTTCCTTACTGAAAATTTGGTGCCTTGTGCATCTCAGTCACACTCTCACTATTAACCATCTTTACCTTTTAATTGTCATGATGCGGTGCAACTCAGTTCTCGAATCAATGAAATATCGACACCGAATTGCAAAGAAGTAGACAAGAATTACACTCACAAGAATCTTTGAGTAGAGATGGAGAAATAACTTTATTAATATCAAACTTCTTCTTACAATGCTTAAGAAAAAACTAGTACTTAGAAAATTTTGGAATGACTAACTCCTACACCACCCATAGACCCTAAATGAATCTTTAACGAACATCCTCCCCAGCTAAGAGATTGATTTCAAATCAATTATCGTTTATTTCAAATCAATCTAATCTTACCTAAGATGGTACAAGCCTTAGGGCCTGTTTGGGAGCGTGGATTCGGAACCCCCTGGATTTGGAATACTCCCATTGTGTTTGGCACCTGGAATTTAGAATCCCCTCTAATCCAGAAGTAGCTATGCATAGTATATTTACAGGGGTTTGAATTTAATTATTAAATCAACTTTAATATCTCTAATTAATGTATTGATGTAATGTTTGACACAATGGTTGTAACAAGACCGTTGAAATATATACTTCGGTTTAAATGATTGAAGTCTTGGTTCTACATCATACAGTGAATGTTTACCTCTGTAAGGCTTTAGATATAAAGTTGATTTATTTATTTATTATTATTATTATTATTATTATTATGTTAAATTTTGAGTAATTTTTTCTTGTTTGCATGACTTTCGCAGGTTTATGGGCTCAGAGCATTACAGTTGATGACTACCAAGGTGTGTTTCGTGACCCGTTCACTGTATTCCGGAAATGTGACTTTACGCCAATATATTAAAAACTAGACTGGATGTTGAACCAGAACGGTGTCTGGCAGATCAGTTTCAACTTCTGGTTCATTTTGGTTGTACCGGTTTAATGGGTGAAATAAAATGGTTATGATCCCTAAAAAAAAATCAAAAGGTTACAATTGTCTGATCAGTTTATTATTTCTATGCCATGTGTATTAATGTATGGCGGATGAATTGCTTCTTTTGTTTTGAATTCCCTTTTAGATTTTCTATATTTCTTAATTTCTTTTGTGCACATCTGTTGGCAGAACTTCTTGACCGAGGCTGGAGGAGATCTGGGTCATTTCTTTATAAACCTGAGATGGAACGGACATGCTGCCCCTCGTACACCATCCGTCTCAAGGCAGGTGATTTTGTTCGCAATAAAGAGCAAAATCGTGTATATAGACGAATGCAAAGGTATTTTTGCTGAGTCTCTCCTTTTACCATTTGGCTAATGCCTCCTCTCCTAGGCTGTCTTTCTACTCAAGATCCCAAACCTAAAAGGAATGCTTAGTTGTGTGGACAACATAATAAATCATGTCTAGAGTTGAAAAATTAGTAATAAGGAATTCTTTAAGGTCCTGTTTGGAATGTGGGATTGAATGGTATGGAATTGCATTAGGTGGAATTAACACCATTATTGCACAATGATTATATGTCTGGAAATACGACGGTATTTTGACTGTCCCATCCCACCATTGTGATCAAATTCATCCTTTGGGAAAAACACTGTATTAAGTGACACCTGCATTTGGTGGACCATGGAATTGTAATCAACAGACCAGATTTCACAACTGATGCCGGTCACTTGTATGCATATGCAACTTGATTGTCACGTGTAAAGGGTGCATATGGATGGACGGTGTGGATGAAACACATGCACCAATGTGGGGCCCACAGATGTAGTGGATTTCGAAATCCACTGGAAATCCTGCTGTATCTCCAATATCTCCTGCTGGGACTGGCTGATATGATACTTGGATTAATCCAGTTCCATACCACCTAATCCCACAATCCAAACAGGCCCTAAGATATTTTTATTGGAATCATCATCATAACCTTGTCCTGGGCTCCTAGCTACTTGGGTTGGCCTTACGAATCCTCTATGATTTCCTAACAAAAGTTCAATGAATGGCTGCCTCTTAGCATAGCATCACCACCAGGAGTTTCCAAGATTTATACACAAAAATAAAAATAAAGTAAAAGAAAAAAAAAAAAAAAGGACTGTAACCAAAGTAGAGCATAGGTACACAACAAAGTATGTCATGAATATGCCTTTTACTTCAAGATTTTGTATGCCGGATGTGGGTGCAACTGCTACAGTAATTTTGAAGTGTGCGTACCATAGCAGTAGACAACAACGACATCCCCTCCATCATAGCAGGGAAAAATCAGTCATGACAAAAAGTAATAGTAATAATAAATTTATAAATAATATTAAAAAAAAAAAATCCAATGACATATAACACTTGACTTAAAGGACTTACAACCAGGCTTAGGTGAAACAAGAAATGTGGGCCAAGCTTTAAAACCCCTATTCACAGAGAAAATCAAACTTTTTTCTGCACTTTTTTTTCTAGGCAAACTGACAAAATCTCCTAGCTGTTAGAACCCAATGCCCCCTTGCATAATGTGGATTCCAAACATTCATGATCTGTATGTGAATTTCTTCCTAGTAGCAGGTCCTCTATGATAAGCAGTGTTTTTTCCCTCGAGTCTTAGACCCCTTCTTGGTTGACCAGAGACTCAAAAGTAATAACATTTCCCACATAAAACAAAAAACTGGTACTCAAAATACACACATGCATTTTCAGGAGACTTGCTAATCCCAAAAGGATGTATAGCCTGGTCGCTCCACACGCCAGCACATCTGAAAATCTGGCATCACCCACAGTGCATATCCAGTCTATCCATCTAGTGAGATCCAACTCAATGTGCAAGTGTAAATTAATGTGCAGATTTTTAGATGGTACTCTCAATGTGAAAAAACCAGACAAAGTTGAGGATACACCCAATTCTTCTCAGGCTCTGTGCAGCTCGGTCGGTAATGCATCCTCAAGCACAATGGTGTCAGAATCTATCGCAAAGGAATCCTTTGCTGGGGGTTTTGGAGAGAAACATAAGGCTGAAGAATATATCAAGTACTTGTCCAGCAAAATTGATAATGCTGCAAGGACATGTGTGGAAAGGGGTAAAATTCCTTCTTCTGTTCAACTCCCCAAGGCTATTGTTAAAAAGGTGACACAGCAAGCCAAGAAGAAGCTAATTGAAGTATGTGGAGATCTGTTGTACACTAGCAACATTTCATTTCAGATAGCAGCAGTGCTGAGACGGTCTCAATCAGCAGAAATGGATGCTAACCAATTAGGGTTATCAAAGAGTGGTATTACTCAAAGTGGGCAGCTTTTTGAGGTTTCACCAAAACTTGTTGCAGAGATGCTTGCATGCTCATTAGATCAGCAGGGAGAACTCTCCAGTCTGTCAATCAAAGCTTGCAATGGGCACCTCAATTTTTATTCCTCTACCACTGAAGCTGTGTCACGGGAAACATCTGTCAATTTCGGCTCTCCTGCCCACTCTTCTGGAGGCAGTGGAGGTAAAACCAAATGCAGCATTGTAGTTAATAACCATGAGTTCTCTCAACATAAACGGCGAAGACTTGAGATTCGTTTGAAAAGGTCAACTTTTGATCCTGAAGAATATGCTTTATATAGAAGATATCAAATTAGAGTGCATAATGATAAACCAGATAAAGTCACAGAAAGCTCATACAAAAGATTTTTGGTGGACACTCCCATAATTTTTGTTCCACCATCTGGCGATGGGACTGTTCCACCTTGTGGTTTCGGTTCTTTCCATCAGCAGTATGTGATTGATGGGCAACTTGTTGCAGTTGGTGTGGTGGATATCCTTCCGAGATGTTTGTCAAGCAAATATTTGTTCTGGGACCCAGATCTTGCCTTATTATCACTTGGGAAGTATTCAGCTCTGGAAGAAATAAAGTGGGTGAAGGAGACACAAGTCCATTGTCCTAGTCTTCAGTACTATTATCTTGGTTATTATATTCATTCCTGCTGCAAGATGAGATACAAAGCTGCATACCGTCCATCTGAACTTCTATGCCCACTTCGTTACCAGTAAGTTCCCATTCCTTCACAATCTATGTACAACCAAAGCTTTGTGTAACTTTGACATGGTTGCCATAATGCACCTGTTCATATATTTGATAAATGTAGAGTTTTGGGTTTTTGACTGCAGACTTCCCAAGTTATTCCCATTTTACTAAATAATGCCTCAAGTAATCATTATTCCTGGGAATTGCTTTTGGAGAGGTGGAATGACCAAAATATCCTTGCTACTTTCTTTTCTTTTTTTCTTCTTCTTTAATAAATTTAAGAATTGTCAGGCCAGTGGTATGTGAATGACATCCAAGACATCTAACAAATGCAACCCACCATGATGATCAGACAAACGAAAAACCTGATCCAATCATAAGGTGGGCCACACCATAAAAAACAATGTACCACCCCCAAAAACATCGAAATTCACGTGCAGCCCATTTGCTGAACTGATTCGCAAGATTCTTGGTTCATCTAATCATCATGGTGGAGTTCATATGTTGGACAGGTTGGCTGTCATGCACATACCATGTACATTTTGCGGTATATTCCTAGTTCTCAAGGGTATATTTCATGATTTTCCCCCTCAAAGCTAGATCAGTGGAGGCATTTAAGGAATTTTGCAGTAAAAATCCCTAGATTTTTAAAGGGAAATTTTGCAAAATTTTTGCAATTTTTTAGCAGGATAAAACCTAGGCCATATTCCTTCAACATATGGGTATCTAATCAGCATCATGGGTTTGGGTTGTATGACACCCATCTCATAGTAATTATGTAGGTTTTGATACCATTTTCAGCTGGATTACACCTTTCAAGGTACATTCTAAAGATATTATTTATATTAGTTGATTCTTTGCCCCCAATATAGATGTCTCTTTCTGGCTGCAAGTTATGGTTCTCTTTGTTAAGAATCTGTTATGTATTCTGCAGATGGGTTCCATTTGATACTGCAAAGCCATTACTTGATAAAAAATCATATGTTGTTCTATCTGATTTTGCAAAGTTGGAGAATGGGGCATCTTCCCAACTTCAGGCTGCAGAAAACTCCATTGAGCAGGCATGCATTGAGCCTTGTCAAGAGGATCAGATTGAATCGTATAGCGATGAAGAGTCTCTTAGTGAGGAAGACGAGGAAATGAATCTTGATTCTGAAGTTAACTTCGGCCCAGAAACCAGCAGCATGGAAGTTGAGTATGAATTGAAAGCTGATGATATTAGTGATATTGTTTTGGATTTGAATGGCGTTCGCCTGCAATACAAGGTACGCATGAAATTCTGTTTTCAGCAATGTAGAAGACAAACGGAGAGAGAGGGAGAGAACATGTGTAAGTTGAAAGGAATTCATGTCTTGCTGGAATCTACAAGATGCAATAACAAGAATATAATATTTAAGTTATTTTAGGACCCAACATGCATGAATTACAAGATTCCGAAGCTGGGGCAGCACTGATCCCTCCCTCCCTCCCTCTCTTTATACCTGTGTCTTTACCTCCCTCAATGTGCCTTCATCTAGCAACACTGCCTGTCTTCACCTCTCTCAATGTTCCTTCATCTAACAACACTCTGCTTGTGTTTTCTAGGATTTACAACGAGCATTTCGTCCCATTCGTGAACGGAAGCATAAGGATTTGTTGGAACTGCAGCTGCATAGATACACGAGAGCAGTGGGTGCAGGACTCTCGTGTCGAATGGTTTACTCCCTTTGATCACTTGCCCACTAATTTATGAAATATGTGTCAATTGAGGACTGAAGATGCATCCATTCATAAGCTGAAGATGCTGCCATTGTGGAAGTCATTGGTTGCTGTGTATTGTTTTATTGCATCCATTTTGAATGAGGTACAGATTCTCATACTGGTTTCGTTTGTTGCTTTGTATTGAACCTTCCTGTTTAAGATGTGGGTCCTAGATAATGTAGGGGAAAAGGTAGTTAACTTGCTTGCCAGAGTCCTCCAAATTGTAGCTGACCCGAACCTCTGTCCCATGAGTGCCCAACCGTGGTGATTGAAATTGTTGACATGAAGGGACCCACTGTGATGTGCTCAATGTAAAACTTTCTATTCAGAAGATCTGGTGGGTTCTCCAAACTACCATTTAAATTTAAGAAACTGTTTTTAGTTCTAACCATCCATTTGCCTGCCATGGTGAAGCCCACATTTTTATGCAGTCCATAACTGGGTATTGCCTAGGTGTACCCTGCATATCCATCATGAAAGAAAATGGGGGTTTGGCTTGGCATTCTACTTACTGGTGGGCAACTCAATAAATTGCAATCTTGGGATAAAATTATTATACTTAAACATATGATCACAAGTATGAAAAGAGCCTAGCTCATAAGGGTTTAAAGACATACCGAGCTGCAATCCTAGCTGCTGGTTGGATGTAATTCCCTATGTCAAAAGTCTCTTCTTGCCACCATCCAACTCTTCCAAACTCCAACTGGGAACTTGGATCTCTCCTTTGACTAATGGGTCCTTGAACTAACTAGTCCTGGCAGCTTCAAAGCCCATATTATCTTAGGACCGTGTTAGGTTGGCCTTTGATTAAATAGTCATAAGCGATTTGAAGGAAACAAGCAACTTTGAGTAGATAGTGATAAACGTTTGGAAGGAAACAAGCAACTAACAACAATTATGTAAATGACAATCTATATTATTGGGAGGGCTGAGTAAGCAGCTGAGAAATATCTAATTTCAGAATTCATATGGTCCAATGAGAACCCAAGTGGAGAGAATATATAGTCATCAACCAGTAATGCTCATCTGATCTGAGTTTGGGACATAGCCAACCAATGGTGGGGGTCCATCAGACTAATTCTCTGTATACCTGAACCATGGATCCCACTTGTACCAGCTGAAAATCAAGACCCAACATTTCCTCCTCCAGTACGTGTCACTCATTCCTGTCATCATCATCCGCTCTCTTTTCACTCCCACTGAGGCGTTGACACTATGGAACATCATAAGAGAAGAAAGAAATAAAAATCAGCGGGAGCATTAGGAAGAGTGAAAAGGGGGCAGATGATATTTCAAAGAGTTTAGCAATCATCTTCACAGAATAGCATTCCTTCATTTTCAATTGGATGCATACAGACATATTGATTGTGTCTGTCATTATAATGTTGACAGAATGGCCCACCTGAGTTTTGGAATGGCCTGAAATTTGGCGTGACGCCCCATCCAAGTGGGACACACACAATGGATGAGGTAGATGTCTGAACCACATCTCATTGGGCCTATAAACAATAAGGAAGGTTTCAATGGGTGTGCATCCACTCTCAACTGTTGTCTATGGTGTGGCCCTCCTAAGCCATGGATTGGCCTGGATTTCAACCCATGGTCCATCATGAAAGGGTGCGTTTGATTGATGGTGTGGATGTTCAACACACATCACGGTGGGGCCCCACAGAGCCCCATCTCATGAAACCTTTTCCACACATACATACAAACTCAATTAATTGTATGGACATGTCATCATGCATGCATGCATACATTCACAATTGATTAACGGTATGGGCATGTCAGCATGTCGAGTTTCTACCATTTGACACGTGTGACATGTGAATCTGACCCCAATATGAATCCATGCGTACATTACATATCTACAGAATGTTGCCACTGAGAAGCAGTTTGAGAAGCAATATTCTGAGTGGTCTTAGGCATTTGTATGGGTATGTATTTGCAAGTGGGTGTGCATGCAGGGATTACGAGATTCCAATGTGATATTCCTCCCTCTCTGGACCCCCTCCCATATTTATATATTTCTGAATAGTTGAGTACTAAGTACAGATGTAAGGTATGGTGGGTTTACATTATTGAGTGGTTCATGTTATTGTCGTGAGCTCTACATATGCCACAATTGTTCTCTAAAGATGCATATTCAGTATCTTTATTACCGCGTCATGGTGTGCTGTAACAGCCACTATAGGACCATAAAGGCCATTATGTAAAGATGAAGACAACGGTGGTAACCATTGTATGTGACCGGGTCGTAGCTGCCATAATAGCTGTTATGGAAAAAATGATACGTAAATATCGTTATAGCTCTCGTAATGGCCATTACGTCCCGATAAAAGCCACAATGGCTCCATAACAGTTCATTAATGAGATGGTACAGATTTTTTGAACTTTTTCAATAAAAAGGAGGAAACAATGACAGCCATTACAGCCCATATCCTAAAGGTAATGTGGTGGCCATTACAGCCATCATTACTGTTACAGAGTACCTTAGACCATACTAAAGAAAATAGGGAACAAGATGTTGGGGATTTGTGCTGCAGAATCACACAGATCTAGATCTAGGATAACAATCCAATGGCACCAAACAATCACAAGAGCACACAAAGATTTAACGTGGAAAATCCTTGCTGGAAAAACCACGTCACAAAGTGACAGAAATCCACTATGAAAAGAAATTACAAGAGAGAGGACTTACCCGATTCGAACAATCTCGAATCTCACCCTTGCTACATCATTTAGAAACCTTAAAACTATTTTAGGAACCCTTGAAAAACCTTTAGAAAGCCTTAGAATACTTTAGGGACCCCTATTTATAGTTTAGGAAACTCCACTTACGCACCTACTTTGGAAAAGTCCGAAAATCGTCTCAAATTTACGCAGTCCGTACAGGATATGCGTAACCCTCAACTAGTTGAAGGAGGGCCTCGACTGGTCGAGCATCACGGACACTCAAAACATGTGCTCGCTGGACTTTGAGTCGAGCGGGCCTCGACTGGTCGAGTGAACCCTCGACGGGTCGAGCTATGCTCTCGACCAGTCAAGCAGCACCCAAAAACATTGAAGACATTCTGTCTGACAACAATCTCCATCATGTCGTCAATCTTCAATCGTGTAGCTTCTTGACCTCTTCTCTTATCTATGCATTATATCGTAGTTTCTCGTGTACACTTCGTCTTTCTTTTACGTCATCATCAAGCCCAAAGAAGTTTCACAGACATTGAACTTCTGTACAGGAATGATTTAGGAGAGCATGTCCGTCAAATCAGAATCCGCATGCCCAACCATCTTTGCTCCTGTCTTCTCAAAAGGAAAGACGTAATCTTCTTACCATCTCACCGCTACCCAATATTGCTTGTCGGGGTATTTGCTCACAACACTGATAGCTTGTGAAATAACCGGTCTAATCCAGACTATGGCATACACTGCCAACCGCATTCATATAAGGCTCATGAGATATCCTACTTTTCCTCATCTGTTTTGGAACATGTCCTGAGGAAAACTTGAAGAGAGGCGCGTAGGGAACGCTCTCTGACTTTACCTGACCCATCACATCCTTGATCAATACGTTCACACAAGGTATTCCTCCTGTGATTACCAAAGCCTACTCCTCATTCAGTCTCAATGCCGAGAACCATCTTCGCAGCCCCCGAATCCTTCATCCTGAATGTCCCACTTAACCGAGTCTTCAGTATATTGATATCAGATATGTCACAATTGGCGATCTACATGTCATCAACATACAATACCTGACTCACCATGAAGGAATCAAACCACTTGCCTAGGCGACAGGTTGTACCATGACTTCCTGTAAAGTCTTTTCTCAGCCTCTTTAACTTCGAACCTGTCTGTTTGCTTCATGTAGATCTGTTCTTCCAATTTCCTTTACAGAAGTGCAGACTCCACATCCATCTTTCCAGTTCAAGATCATATTGGCCAACCAGCGCTAATCACGAATCTAATAGACACCTGCTAAGCCGTCAGCGTGAATATATCTGAGAAGCCGATACCTTCTCTCTAAGCATAACCCATCGCCACCAACCTTTCTCTGTATCTATGTTGTATCCTCCTGAAAATCTACCTGCATTCAACAGCTTCTCGGCCCACTGGAAGCTCCACCAGCTCCCATGTGCCGATCTGGTACAACGAGGTCATCACATCACCCATAGTCTCCTTCTACTTCTCAGTACCAGGTTCACCTAGAGCCGTCTGAATAGAAGATGAATCCCCTGTGATATTGGACTCGTTCATGTACCTCACCGATATCTTGCGATTAGAGGCGGTCATCGCCATGGATTCTTCGGTCTCTCGATTAGATTCGAAATTTACTCCACCGTGACTCGAACTCGTCCGCCGTCTGGATTCGGGTCATCGGACTCGAACAGTCCGCTCAACTGTGACCATGCCCAACATGTTTGACCACACGGCTAGGAACCCAGTGGAATCGGATTGAAAAGGTTCGGATCCTTCATTTATTCAACGGATGATAGGGAAAAAGCGATGAACGGTGTGGATGAACCAAAAATTCAAAACGCCCGTTTTCATGAAGCTCCACCAACCTTAAGAAGCTCTACTTAAAATGCTTCTGAGAAGCTTTCCTCATACTCAAAGAAGCATTAAGTTAAAGTACAATACCATCATTCAAGTGTACTAATAAGCTAAAAAAAGAAAGAAAAAAAAATTAAAAAAATCACATGACACCAAGAAGCGCTCTGGTCCGTCATCTAAACATCTTGATGCGCACCGCTCCTCGAATAGCTCCGGGTTGTATTACGAAGCAATGGTGGGCCGCGGATTATGCTAAGTGGCATCACCAAGCTCTGTGGGCCCACTATGATGTATGTGTGTACTACACCGATGATCCATTTTGAGATATCATTTTAAATATGAATCGAACGAAGCTTAAAAATTTGACGCGGACCCACTCGTCCTTAAAAAATCATTATGGTCGAGTGATTCCCACCGTTGAAAACATCCTACCACCACATCCATTTGAAATCCAACCGTTCAAAAGTAAAAACACGAAAGAAGGAAAACACAAATATCGGTGATCTAACACTCTTTTATAAGGTTGTAATGGTGGGCGTCATTCCTTCTTCACATGTTCTTCCATCCACACAAGCTTTGGATTTAACTCATTCTCTTCTTGCCCTAAAATGATCTCTCCAAGTGGATGGATCTGTGGATACAAATACATCATGTGGTGGGGCCACGTACATTTGATCTCATTTGAACCAATCGCATCAACTAAGATATCGAGGCGCGTACGCCTTAAGTTTTCGCACGACACGTACATCCTTGAAGGGACGCGATAACAATTCGTCGATAACCTTTGGGGTCCACCGTTATTTCGTATTTCATCCACTTCATTCATCCATATGATTCATAATTTTAGACTTGAACCCAAAACAAAAGCATATAAAATTCTCAAACCAATTTACCAAAGTTGTTGATGTGACATCTAGATCTCCAACCTTCTACCATCTGAAAATTTCTTGGAGGCCACTGCAACTTTTGGATGTAAGGCGATGTTTGTGGTTTTTTTATCCATATTTTCTTAATCTTACCAATGTGTTAACTTGACAAATTTTCATTATGACATTGGAAGAACTTTCATCGTGGAAATCATTATTCCATGATAAAGCCTTCTTATTAAGGTATGGTCCATTCATTTCAATTTACTTCAAATTTGGGATCAACCCTTAAAATTAGCGAAAAAATTGATGGACTTGATAAACCACGACATTCATCATCTTGATTTACTCATACAATAAAATTATTTTTTCCGCGAGTACTTCGATAATCATCATTCATCCGTAAGTTACGGTACAACTATCACATAACTTTCAAGCTTTCATGCTTGTACAAAATCCAAACCATCCAGTAGGTTAGCACTAATATGATGACCACCTTATAAGTAAACATTCCATATTGAATCATCAGATAAACCACATTTACATTTTTCTATTTATCAATGGCTACACATTGTTCTTGTGTGTGGCCCACAGGAATCCAGATGGGTTGATTTATCGCACGAGATGAACCTGTGATAGTTCTAACTTCCAACCTAGTAGAATTATCCCTTAGGTTATGGTTTGGAATCGTTCGGCATAACTTAGGTCACGCCCGAAATTAAAAAAAAAAAAAAACAAAAAACAAAATTACCCGATCTTCTTCGAACCAAAGACGAAACATGTGCCTTCTTCGAATCCCATTCTCGGCCTAGCACCCATATACCAGTTCCGATCCTGGGTGCTAGAAGAAGAGAGATTTCTAATATAAGTTTGATTCGTTAATGAAGATAACCACAAGCATAGAGAAAGAGGGTAAAAATAAGAAAGAAACCATCGGTACAAAATCCACTAAAAATAAAAACTTATATCTATAATGCATCGGGAAATACAAGATCGTTGGGTCGGATCCATTCAAAACTCGGGTCGAGTCGGTTCGGATGGACCACGATCCCAAGAGATCCAAAGACGATCGGATCTGATTGATCTACTCGATCCTCACCGATCCAGGCCGCTCTGCATAGAAGCTTCGAGGGTCGGATGGGTGTGGGCGATCCACGGATCGAGCTCAGAATGCCCACCTCTACTTGCGTAATGCGTGATTCTTCTCACGATGGCTATCCACCTGCAACTAGCCTTGTCCGCGCGTCTCGCAAGACAAGATGTGAATCATGTGACCATGCCATACATACCATACACGTGCAGATGTGAATCTACAACAATCATACCAGGCCACCGATTTGAAGTGCTAAGTCAACCATGTCATATCCTCATACTTTCATGATTACCCGTGCCCCCTTAGAAACCTTAAGAGCACAATCAATATCTGTGAACTTGTAGCCCTTTGCCTCAAGTACACCAAGAGAAATCAGATTCTTCTTCATGTCAGGAACGTGCCTCACATCAATCGGGGTATGCTCTGTCCCATCAAACATCTTGATGCGCACCGTACCAATAGCCACAACATTATAGGCAATGTCATTGCCCATAAATATCTATCCACCATCGCACTCCCTGTAGCTGGTAAACCAACTCCGATGAAGAGTCATGGGAAAAGACGTTCTTGTGTCTAGCATCCACTCGTCCTTACAATCATCATATGGTCGCCTGATCGTAGACACAGACAAAACATTACCATCACATCCACTCGATCCATTTGACGTGGCAGCATTGACCTCCCTATATGAAGCCTCAGAATTTTCTCTCTTAGATTTAGAATTTTCACAATCCTTTTTCACATGTCCTTCCATCCCACAATTCCAGCACTTTACCTTTCCTTTGCCCTTGCCCTTGGATTTGGATCTAGAACCTAAAGAACCTGTGCCTAATTCAGAATTCCTACCCCTTGTAACCAGTGCATCAAAAGATATCCTCATGTCGACATTAAGTTTTCTCATAGCCTTCCCTTGAAGGGATGAGATAACAGTGTCGATATTTAGGGTTTTATTTGTTGATCACATTGTATCCTTGAATGACTCATAAGATGTCGTATCTAACATTTTGCAAACCAATTTATTAAAGTTGCTGATGTGAGCCTCTAAATCTCCACCCTCTACCATCTTGAAGTTATATCACTGCTGCTTCAAGTGTAGGCGATTTTCAGAGGATTTTTTCACATAGACGTCCTTTAACTTCGCATATAACTTAGTCGCAGTTTTCTCCCTCATGACATTGTAAAGAACCTCATCCGTGAGACATAAATGGATTGATGATAAAGCCTTCTTATTAAGAGTATTTCATTCATCATCAGTCATAGTAGACTTTCGCTCCTCAAGAGCACCATCTTCGCCTTACTTGATTAAGGAACTCATCATCTTGATCTTCCATAACTCAAAATTATTTTTCCCAGAGTACTTTTCAATATCATTCCCCAGGCTTGCCATTATACCATTAACGCCCCTAGAAAAATCGGGGGTACGTGCATAGACTCGACTCAGAGTTCCCGGTGTCACTTATCATGCATTTATGGTTTTTTTAATGATTAATCAAATTTAACTCGTAATTTGGAATTACCTAAGACACGAACACAATCACACCTCTGGGCCTTGAAGGATATCTCACATATATACAGGGCCAAAATAATAAAGGGTCCAAGGGCGCCCAATAGAGAATGCTATATCCAAAATGAAGCCCAATCACATAAGCTCTATGTGAATCAAATTCAACCCGATCATAGCCTTGGATAACCACCCATCAAAGTGGAGAGTCCGGGCCCATCCTCGCCAAGATGCCGGCCTCCTCATGCCCCAGTCACCCGCATCTATGAATGGGTCTCATATGGGTTTTAAAACACCGTCCCAGATAGTAGTGATCAAAGTGAGCCTCAAGTTACAACGGCATCAATGTGTAATATGAACTTAATGAAAAGCGCACAATCATCAACACCTAATAACTCTTATTTAAAAATGCATGCATGGGCCTTATATATATGATATGATGCATGCCCTCAACAACACTCCCTCAAACTACATCTAACGATCGTATATGACAACATCACATCGGGCCTCGACTTCCGGTCGCCACCCTAACTAATGCGTGCATTCGTATTTGAGTTAAGTCCATTCATCCTATTCATTCACCCTCACGTTGGACCTTGGGTAAGGCCAAGACCCCATCAAATGTGTATTTGAAATCCAACCTATTCATAAGTGATCCCGTCGGGACCTCATCCCCACACCAAGCACATGAGGAGTGCCATGAAAGGAAGGGATCGCTCGCGATCACTACGGGGAGGCGCGGTACCCCACTGTCAAATGTTTATTTGCCGGCCCACAAATTCGGACATAGGTCCCATTCCACCATGCCCGGGGTCACGAGGCTATGGACCCACCAAATGTGGTTTTAATGGGCTACCACCCATGGTAGGTGGTTCCACCATACACATGTGAGCAAACAGGGTTAACATACAAGTTTCGGATAGTAAAATTAGATCGCCGAGTCAAGGTTTTTATCGTGTTTAGGCATGTGACATCACATGACCCATGTATGAACTACTGACCACACGAACACACTCGCCCAAACCCATGGGGACAACCCATAATCATAGTCCTATCGATGGGACTACCAAATCTCGTCTCATGATCGAAACCCATGGGTATGGAGGGTGATCCGTAACAAGCCAACTACACAGTTATCAACTAGCATACTAACATCCTATTTCATGCATCTCTCGGTCATATGAATCAAATATTTCTAACAAGCAATCGTGAAATAAAGTGCGTGTGAGTCGTGTGGGTTTTGAGGAATTTATACACTTCCCCATCTTGAGATATTCCCACAAGAGTAATGAAATCATGCATACTATTAAGCAACAATATATATGTGTCAACAAGCATGAGCATGCAACCATCCATACACAAAATCATGTTTCAAGGAAACAAAACGACATCATGGGGTCCCAAACATGCATATCCATACATTCCATCAACCTACGATCTTTTCCATAGTTTTTCAGTATAACATCCAACAATCAAAATCATTAGTCTCGTATAAAAATTGGTGCTAGGCAACCTAAGAACAATAGTCCGCACCTAGATTGGACGTTGGAGGCTTGGAATACGACATCAGAGATGAGGGTTTTGGAGGTTGGCGAGCGAATCCCTAAAAAATTAAACATGAGAGAAATCCATGTTTTTCTTCTTCAATACAAGGATTTCAAGAGAAATGAGTGATGGATCTTACCTAGATGGCCCACGGACGATTTTCGGTGGTTGTGGTGTAGGGTTTCCTCTTGGAGAAAGTGTAGGAGGTTGTGGGTTTGATCCTCTTGGTCCCACCTGATTGAGAGTCCCTTGCTCACCTCACTCTCACTACTCCCTTCCTCATCCCTTCTTTCTCCTCTTTAAATCTTAATCTTTCCCCCTTTTCTCTTAGGGCAAAATCGTATGGGGAGAGGGGTGCTCAAATGAAACCCTTTATATGTGCCGCTTTAGTGCCACCCTATTTGATGTCTGGAGTCTTTACTATACATATTGGGAGGTTTTTTAGCTTCATCCTATGGGGAGTAAGAGAGTCGATATAGAGAGAAAGAGAGAGGGAAATAGTCCTAATGATGATCTACGGTGGACACAGGAGGGACCCGCCATTTCGACGGGCCCTCCATATGATTAAAAGTCTATTCAACGGTACATGGTCGATCGGGTCCCACCACATGATGTAAAAATATCCTTAATCCACGGGTAAAGTTTGGTCATAAACCGACGGTGGAAATCCCCAACTTGGCATAAGAGTGGACGACTCACTCCTTCTTCCCACAATTTCCCAAACTAGCCTTCTAGGGCTCCTTTGAAGTTGTGGCCTTAACGCCCTCTAACCACCAACTTTGGTGTGTGGTGCCCTGTGGCCTGATGGATCCATGCAAAAATTTAGGGGAACGATGAACGGATATATGATGGCAAGCGTTTCACACTTTAAGTTTTTTTGGGGGCCATTCTGGTGATTAAAGCTTAGAGAGCGGCCCTCGTGAAACTTATAGGATAGGGTCTCCATGGCCCGAGAGAGAGAAAGAAACAAAATTTGGAGAAGATCGGATATGGTGGTTTGGTCGTTACGGATGTCCGGTTAGCGATCAAAAATGTGCCAAAGATCGAATGGTGAGGGGCGTTGAAAAATACATTAAACCTTGTGGGAAGAAATTCGGGAGAGAGGCCACTCTCGTTTCTTTTGTTGGTGCCGGGCATTGGTGGCATGGAGCGCCGGTGGTACTTGTGTCCACTGACTCCGATTGATGGACCACAAACCCGTGAGATATATGATTTTCTAAAGTTTTAGATTTTTCAACCTCCATGCGGCATTTCTTGGGTGGCCCACACGGCGATGCTTAAGTGTAAACGGACTATCTTCCCACCTTGTCTCATCATAACAAGACTGGTCCACGCGTATGAACTAACATTGAGTGCTAATGGTCATTAAGTGATATTATAAGTTAATAAAAATAAATAAATTTCAAGGATTTTTAGATCGAAAACCACCTTCCGGGATGTTACACATTATTACGATCTCTCGATTAGATCGCCGCAATGATTGCTCGATACCACTTATTCGAGGGATTTATCTAGAATCATACTGGAAGATCTAGCGATAACAATCCAATGGCACCAAGCAATCACAAGAGAACATAAAGATTTAACGATAAAACCCTTGTCTTAAACACATGGCACAAAGCGACAGAAATCCACTATAAAAAGAAATTACAAGAGATAGGACTACCCGATTCGAATAATCTCGAATCTCACCCTTGCTACACCCTTTATAAACCCTAAAACCCTTTTAGGAACCCTTGAAAAACCTTTAAAAAGTCTTAGAATACTTTAGGATAGCTCTAGGAACCCGTATTTATAGTTTAGGAAATTCCAATTACGCATCTCTTTTGGAAAAGTCTGGAAACCGCTTCAAATTTACGCAGTCCGCGCAGGATCTGCGTAACCCTCCACTAGTCGAAGGAGGGTCTCAACTGGTCGAGCACCGGTCGAGCTTGACCCTCTACTGGTCGAGTCAGGCTCGATCGGTTGAGCATCACGAACACGCAAAACATATGTTCGCTGGACTTTGAGTCGCGTGGGTCTCGACTGGTCGAGTGGACCCTCCACTGGTCGAGCCAGTCGAGCAGAGCCCAAAAACATTGAAGACATCTTATGTGACAACATATCTGACAACACAAGAAAGACTAATTGTGAACTTGTAGTTCTTTACGGTATGAAATAAAGTCAATCACACATTTGAAAGAAAATAATAATAATAATAAATAAATAAATAAGAGCTCTAGAAGTAGCTTATTTACCGACACCACATCCTATTGATGAGCTGTGCTTTCCCATGCCTATGATGAAAAGGTAAGAACACATAATTCTCAGTCAGAATGATTTTTTTTTCTTTTCTTTTCTACCTATAACTTAGTAAATCTTTATAATTTACACCATCCTAATTTGTAGATGTTAAGGACATTGAGAACCCAATGCCATTCCAATGCACACACACACACACACACACACACACATATATATATATATATATATATATATATATATATATATATATAGAGAGAGAGAGAGAGAGAGAGAGAGAGAGAGAGAGAGAGAGAGAGAGAGAGAGAGAGAGTGTGTGTGTGTGTGTGCACCTTTGCACATGTGTCATGGGCATAGAATCTGAACGGTCCACGTGATGCGACACCCCCTAAAACTTTATGTTTCAATTTTCAACCTAATTCAAAACTCTAGTAGGCCATAGCAAAGATAAATGCAAATCAAGAGAGGAAACTTGTATCGGGCTGAAAATTGGGCTTGTGTGGTTTCAGGGGGTGGCACATTACATGGACCGTCCAGATTTTGTGTTCATGACACATGTGCAAAGGTGTGCATGGGTGCTCACATAAGAAGGTGCGTAGTTGAGCATTCCTATATATGTGTGTGTGTGGGAGACCTTGAAACTGAATCAATTTGTTTACAGGGCATGCTAGTTCAAGTTCAAGCAAAGCTTCTTCTCTTTTCTTTTTTTTTTTTTTTACATGTGCACTCACACGTCACACACCCATCTACTCACACTATGCAATAGGTACTCAAACCCATGACCCAAGTTGAAACTCTTGTGAGTCTACCACCATTAAATCTAATACAGGAATTGTCAATCAAATGTAAATATATTGATAAGATAAAAATATCATCATTATAATTATACCACCAACAAAATTAAACTAAGAATTAGCAATCAAATGCGAATAGTTTCAAGAGAAAGGTAAAATAATTTATAATCAAAGTATATTTCATTTACATTATTATGTATTGATGAAACAAACCATTTAATTGCATGGTCCATAGCCCTAATAAGGTTCGTTTGATGGGCCTCCTTACCCCTAATTCTTATTAAGGCTGAAACTTAAGTGGGTTAACCTAGCCGCCAGAGGACCCAATGTGCAACCTGACCTGAATTTTAACCTATGGTACCTAACCAAACCCCACCTGACCTCACCCAACCCGTACGGTTGGAATGGTTTGCCATTTTCCAAACCATACCCGACCCGAGGACCTTGACAACCCAACTTGGGTCAATCGGGTTCGGTTGATCCGAACCCAAGTTGCAACCCTAATTCCTATGGCTCGAAAACCAGTCGGTTGACTTGACTTTAATAGACTTACACTGAAAACCTGACTTGGAGCAGAAAGTAAAAGCTGGAGCAACAATCAGGGCCGTCCAATCTTTCAGTGGGCCATATTTTTAATCAGAACACGTGGATTACTTTCATACGGAAACGGATTGGCTACTCCCCCTGACACCAGCCCCGTGGCTGATGGTCGGTGCTCTGTGGGCCCCACCATGATGTATGTGTTTCATCCTTTCCGTTCATCCATTTTTACAGATCATTTTATGGCCTGATGCAAAAAATGAGAGGCATATAGATCTCAGGTGGACCACACCACATGAAAACAATAGTGATTGGATATCCATCATTAAAATCTTCCTAAGGCCCACTGTACTGTTTATTTGACATCCAATAGGTTTATTAGGTCATACAGGCCCAGATGAAGGAAAACAACAAAAATCAGCTTGATCCAAAACTTTTATGGCCCCAAAATGCTTTTTAATGGTCGACACTCATTCAACACTGTTTCCTGTAATGTGGTCCACTTAAGATTTGAATATATCTCATTTTTCGTCTCATACTGTAAAATGATCTTTTAAAATATATGGACGGCATGGATGAAACATATATACATCATCGTGGGGCAGGGGGAGTAGCCAATCCGTTTCCCTTTCATACATCTTGACTTACCTGATGACTGACTGTGTTTTTATTAATTTATCTTTTTCCAGGGGTCTTCGTGGTGGCCTATGTTCTATACGGCCAGGACGTACTACTCACGGACGTGTTGACACGTGTCTCCTGAGACGATCCTTACTCCTTAAGCAACTGGAAATAGCTACGATGTTTCATCCACATCCCTTAGTCCTCCCTACTACCTCTTTCGTTTCCACATCAAGTATTCTATGGTAATTCACCACCATTTAAAAAGTGGTGGTGACTCTTCATATGTACACACGTCATAGTTTCCCTACAGTCCAGACCGTTCAAATCTCTGACCAGACTGTGAATCGAGCATAACCAAAACATTGAACTTAGATGAGAATATTAGCCATCTGATTTATTTATTTTTTTTCCTTCTATATATTTTGGATCACTGATTATTTTATTTTTCAACCATATATAATAGATACTTACTGGATTCCAATTTGGATGGTCTGGATGACTGTACATCAGTGCCACATGTGAGGATGAGTCACCACAATTTCCTTAGTAGTGCTAAACTAACATAGGAACCTGTCGGTACAAAGAGAAAAAGCCTTCGACTGAAAGAAAGGGTCACGGATTGGCTCGTGACCCTGCAACTAGCCAATGGCTAGTGGTTGATGATCTGTGGGCCCACCATCATGTAACTGTTTCATCCACACTGTCCATCCATTTTTTCAGATCATTTTATATGATGAATCCAAAAATAAGGTAGATCAAAATCTCAAGTGGACCACGTCATAGGAAATAGTGTTGATTGAATGCTCGCCATTAAAAACTTCTTAGGGCCACAAAAGTTTTGGATCAAGCTGATATTTTCTTTTTTACTTTTATCCAGGTCTTTAGGTCTTAATCAACAGGTTGGATGTAAATAAACATTACAGTGAGCCTAGGAAGCTTTTAACGGTGGACAAACAGTTCCTATTGTTTTCCTGTGGTGTGGTCCACATGAGATATAGATATTCCTAATTTTTCGAATCAAGCCCGAAAATGATCTGAAAAAATGGATGGACGGTGTGGATAAAACACATACATCATGGTGGGGTTCACAGAGCACCGACTATAGCCACCTGGCTAGTGGCAGCGTCAATGGCCAAACCGCGTCCGAGCCCAAATGATTTCTTGGACTTTCCACGTCACATTATTCCAAAGAAAAAGATATATAAAAAACACCTCAAAACCTTCGGACGCGGATTTCCTCCAACAGCCTTTCGTACTAAGTTCCTGCGCTTAGATGGGGCCCACCGTGATGTTTGTCAGAATTCCAATCCGTCCATCCGTTGTTTTAGATCATTTTAAGACATGGGACCAAAAATTATCCGGATCGAATACTCAAGTGGGCCAAAAACGTGAGGATTGAACTTCCATAGTTGAAAAATTCGTGGGGCCACAAAAGTTTTAAATCAGGCTAGTATTTGTGACTTCGTTCATCCCATTATGAATGATGTCATGAACGGTATGGATGTCATGAAAACATCACTGTCAACCCCAGAAATATTTCAATGGTATGAATTTCCCTACCCACCTTTTCCTTTAGTGTGGCCCACTCGAGTCTTGGATACTCCTAAATTTCTGTTTTTCGTTACTAAAATGATCCCAAAAACTGATGGACGGAGTAGATTTATCATTATCATTATGATGGGCCCCACTTATGTTTCCAGTGAAAGGCTTTACAGGAAATCCGCGTACAATTCCTTCCCTTGTACCTTGTACTCTGCAGAGTTTGATGGATCATACACAGGCACTTAGAAAATGTATCAAATAACATAAAATAAATCAATTTAAACCGTCCAAATAACGATACCCAGTTTATAAACTTCATGAAAAAATAATTAAGCTTATTTGATTTCCTGACTAATGGATTGGTGGACATTTATTGGACGGTTAAGAAGGAAAATATCCGATGGTTTTATTTCAACAAACAAGTGTCCATGAATCAGATGTTAGAATTGCTCGACCAATCCAATCTTTTGAAAATAAGCTAATGGAAGAAGGTTCCGCAATTTAGTCGGTCTAATTTGAGTTAATGTGTCCCCATGCATGTGTATCAGGCGTCATACACTGCCAGAGTATCAATTAATTCCCCTTTCGAAGACAGTTGAACTGATGGATAGTATCTTCGACCCGAAGCAATCACTTCATACTCAGGTTTTTTCATGTTGTACATGATTTTAGTAATCCAGACTGTCCGACCCACAACTTGGACGGTTTGGATTGAGGCAAATGTACACTGCCCATATGTTGGCTGTTTGCATGTGTATGGTATTGAGTGGTCATACTCAATAATAGTGGGCCGTATCATTTCTTTAGAAATCCATCCATTCCTCGTATGTCATACATGCAAGTCAATCCAGACCATCCAATTTGCGGGTCCCATCATGGATTGGGGAAATGCCAAAAGCAATACTGATCTGACCATACAAACCTTGTGATCGGTGATAGCTGGGCCCACATTTGAAATGTGATTGTCTACTGCACATGAACGACATGCATGGTCGAGTATGGTCCCACCACCATTCCAGAGTATATATAATATAATTCCATTACCCCCACAGGGGCCCACTCAGCCAATCAAAATAAAAAGCACTTGCATCAGTTGCATGCAAAACCGCTTTCGAACCGAAAGCATACGAACCCAGCAAAGCCCCACTAATAACAAAATCCAACCATTGAATTCCCATCATCAAAATCTATCAAAAATCACTTATAAATAACTCAAGAACACCCACCAAACCAAACAGAGAGAAATGGAAGAATCATCAAATACTTTACTCGACGTGGATGATTTCTATATAGCTCTCTTAAGTGAAGAAGATCTCTTACCAATCTCAGATGAGAAGTTTGCAGTAGAATTACAGCTCCAGGAAGTGATTTTTTCATCCATTCTCTCTTCTCTTCCCCGCCCATCTCTCGAAACTGCCATCATACCGTCGGAGCAGAACGAAACAACTCCGACGAAATCTGGTATATTGGTTAAAACTGAAACAGGGGAATCGTCTTCTCTTCCGCACCCATTTCTTGAAACTGCGATCGTATCATCGTCGGTGAAGAACGAGAAGACTCCAACGAAATCCGACACGTTGGTTAAAACCGAAACTGGCGAATCTTCTGGAAGCTTCTGTGAGATATGCATGGAGACGAAGCCGCCACTTGAAATGTTCGAGAACAAGAACTGTTCTCATGTGTTTTGCACGAATTGCATAAGCAAGCACGTTGAGGCAAAAATCCAAGAGAACAGAGCAATGGTGATATGTCCTGGTTTGGAATGTAAAGGGGTGTTAGAACCTGATCTCTGCCGTCCAATCATCCCTGCCGAAGTACATGAGAGGTGGGAAGCTGCTCTTTCCGAGTTGATGGTTCTTGGGTCGCAGAGATTTTACTGCCCTTTCAAAGACTGCTCAGCCCTTCTGATCGATGATGGAGGAGATCTTGTGAAAGAAACAGAGTGCCCGAATTGCCGGAGATTGTTCTGCGCACAGTGCAAGGTGCCATGGCATTCAGGAGTTGGGTGCGATGAGTATCAGGCATTGAATGAAGATGAGAGGGGGAGAGAGGATCTGATGGCGATGGAGCTTGCTAAGACGAGTGGGTGGACTAGATGTTCCCACTGCAAGTATGTTGTGGAGAAGACAGAAGGCTGTATACATATGACTTGCAGGTCAGTTTCTTACTCTCTATCTATCTATTTCTCTTGATCTTGGCCGTCTATCAAGTGGGTCACACCCTGCACTTGTCCTGGATCAAAAATCAGGCTGTTCCAATTGTCATGAGGGCCGCTTGTGTGCGATGGGGCCCATCTGATGAACCACCCAAATCCTCCCCCTGATATCGACCTTCTTCACATAGATGTGATTGGCATTTTTCAAGCTATGATGTGCAGTAGAGAATGATCACTAAAATCTGAATAATTTGTGATTTCTCTCTTGGGTGGAAGATCTTATTTGAATCTACACAGCTCAAGTTGGATGTAATCCATCAGAGAAGGATGAAATACACATTGTTCTTAAGAACTCCCAAGAGCCCTGCAGACCTGACCAGCTCGTGGGGCCATTAAAGCCTTCTCTGATCTCTATGATAGAATTCGAACCACACAATTGAAATACAATACCGACCCATTTGTTAGGTTTTATCCTAGAGATTTCACCCTCAACCCCAATCTACAGATACTTCAATGATTGTTTTGGGTGTCTGGTTTTCAGGTGTGGGTTTCAGTTTTGCTACCGATGTGGAGGGGCGTGGTCTGATATTCATGCTAGCTGCAATACAGAATAGAGAAAGGAGGCAGTGGATGGCGATGATCGCCTCGCTAATCAAGGTTTTTGCGATAGTTGATGAATTGAGTCACATGACAATTGTGATCTCATCTTAAGATCAATCAAAACTGTGGATTTTAAGGACTGTTAATGAAATGGGCCAATTGAGGATAGTAATGGATAGCCATCCTCACAATCCAATCAAGAACAATAAATTCAGTTATTAGCAGTAAAAAAGACTATGGGAATAGATTCATGGTGTTCTTGATGTTTTATAGTAAGTTTTGGATCAAATGAAACTGTTTTTAGTCCTTACTGGGGTGTGAGTTTACATGCATTTGATTGTAGGGGACTGTTGGATACGACAGGTCCATTGTAGATTGCATATGGCCCTAGTATCATACTGATTGGATGATCACTGCTGTTCCATAAGGGCCCAGACAGTCGACGGTAAGATCACTTTTAGTCTTAACTGTCCATTTTTCATGATCACTAGTTTATATCTTAACTGTCCATTTTTTTTTTTTTTTTGTCAATTCTGTGGACTCCTCAAATCCAATGATTTGTTGTTGTTGTTGTTGTTGTTAAAGGTGGGTCTCAATGTTGTTGTTGTTAAAGGTGGGCCTAATTGAGACCCACCTGTAAATTAGGCACCAGGCAGCTCATAGTACATCTTCCCATCTGTTCTCTCCCAGAATGGCGGGATTAGGACTTAATCTGAAGTCTGTGGAATTGAAACTAGGACGACAGGAGTCTGAAATACTGCAGGGGCAGGGAGTAGATCCAGAACATCCATCTAATGATCCTATCAGTGGATAAACCATAGAAATTCACACTAGACTAACCATCCTAGCCACAAGAACAGCAGACTTCAAATGGATGGTAACATTGGAAATCAGCAAAAGTCGAAATTCAATAAGAAAAATGAATGGCTAGGAACATCCATTCGGTGTGAATTTCAACTATGGGCTATCTCCTGGACCACTGGGTTGAAAGACGATCAACAACTGCCCCTGCCATGTGTGTTTGTGTGTGTGTGTGTGTGTGTGCGTGCGTGTGTGTGTGTGTGTGTGTGTGTGTGTGTGTGTGTGTGTGAGAGAGAGAGAGAGAGAGAGAGAGAGGCTGCTGAATAGGGAGTAGGGAGAGAACAGGCACTCGCTACTCACATGAAAGAAAAATGGCAGGAATGCCCCGTGCTCACAAAATCCACTGATACAAAGCGAGTAAAGTCCAAGTTGTACGTTGATAAGAATGACACTTTCAAAAACTTCCCTAAATACCTATGTTCAAAATCCCTTCTAATGTCCGGCTAAATCTCAAAGTTTACTTCTCTTCAAACTAATTTCATGGGCAAAATTATCTGTTTGCTGCTCACATTGTATATAGTAGAGATGCATTGGCATCTTACAACAGCTACCTAAATTCCAATACCTAAAACTCAGTTCAGTGCTAGGACTAAAGAGTAGAAACTATCCAATTCATATCTTAACTTCAGCTCTCAAAACTATTACAAAAATACATTCAGATTCATATATGTTAAGTATGTGTATTTCATAGTTCAAAAACTCAGAAATTCAACTGACTTGATGTTCAGCCAGGTCTGGTTGACTCAAAGACTCAGACGAATCTTTACTTGACTTGATATGTTTAATTAATTTAATAATTATCATCAATATTTATAATGTCATATAGGGATAAAATGTAATTTAAAAAAGAAGAAGAAGAAGAAGAAGAAATACCAAGCAACAGCGGTTGGCATGCCCGTCAAAGACATTAGTACTTATGATAGAGGTCTTGGGATCAAACCCTCCTCCTTTTATTAAAAACAATTTCAAAGCAAGTGACTCGGTTCAAGTCATGGCAAGTTGTGTAGAGTCGACTGAATCATCGAGTTGACTCGGCGAGTCACACCAAATTAAGACCTCATAATTGAGTTTCATGGTGACTCGGCTCAAAATCTCATCAATTTGGGTCGACTCGGCTGAGTTTTGAGTTGATTCACCGAGTTTTAGAACTATGGTTTACATATGCATCTAAGCAACAGTTACATAAAAGCTACAAACCCAAACTCACTTCCGTAAAGTGGAAAAAATAAAAATAAAAAAAATAAATAAAAAAATTTCTCTATTGAAGAAAGGAGATAGTTCATTTATGCATTGGGCTTCAGTTTCTCATAAAAACGTATACATACAACTACATATACATGTGTATACAAGCACATGTACATATGAACGCATGTATATTGGCACATATACAACTACTAGCTAAATTTCAAAAATCAAAAAGAAGTTTACTACTGTGAATAAAGCTAAAAACAACCATCCTCAGATCTCAAAGAGAAAAATGAAGATACCGGTTCAGCTATCCCAATGGTTTCAAAACTCTTATATTGTGTGCGGATTTCTGCATTTCCTCCTGTTTAACAACAGCCCCATTACAGTCATCAATGATGGTATCTTCACCATGGATGTTACTGGCCATATTCTCCTTTGTCGTGCTCTAACTGCCAGAGGACAAGGTCTGGGTCCCAGCACTGGCTGAGCTGCTGCTTGGTGAAATTAAACCGTGGGCTGTTCCAGGACTCTTTCTAGCAGCGGAAACCTTATTGGAAGTTGCCTTCCTGCGAGAGATGGCAGCTGCAAGAGCAATGGGCATGAGGCAGAGGCCTTTGGTCTGAAGGTATTGCATGGCAGCGGCTACATTAGATCCCATCAGCTTCACTACTTCTTGCTCGAAGGCAATGTTGTCCGATGATTCAGAAAGGTCGGTTTCCTGTCTGCCCGATGGTGATAGAAGTAGAGTAGAGCCCTTTGTAATTCAAATCAAATAGAGAATTAGAATAGTCTTTGCAATAGAATTCTCATCAGAACTAGTCATCGTATATACACATTTCTTTCAAGGTATTGACTGGGGTCTGGCTATAGTTACATGGGACCAATGTTTAGAAAATCTGAAACTCAAAATGCAGATTCAATGATCCGAATCTGAATCGATTTGAATCTAAATCTAAAACTACTTGACCAAATGTTACATCTTTAGAAAACTTGTGCTTTCTTTTCTTTTTCTTTTTCTTTTTTCCTTTTAGTTTTGAAACACTCAACATGTTTTTTACTATTCTCAGGTGGAAATCAAATTACCCATTTAACTTGATCAAGTGTTGATTGAGTTGAGTTGCGAGTTTCAAAAGTGCCAAATCATGCTTTTCGTCACTGCATAGAACTCCTAAACGTAAGCCACCCCGAGAAAACCAAACGTGATATTACGTAGAACATGTACTTGAATCCAAAGTTCATGGATGTGAACATGTCGGAAACCGTATGATTTATTTTTCTTTTCAACTTTCACAAAAGCTTATTGGGACCACATTTATGTAAATGGAGCACTAACTTTTGTTAGAAGGTAAACTCTAATGTTATCAATGGAATCATCCAGGGGTGTTTTTAAAACAAGAAAAGAAAAGAAGGCCCTGATAATGTGTTTCTTGCAACTGAGGAAGTAGAAAAGGAAGAAGAAGAAGATGATGATGAAGGAAAGAAAGAAATTTTTTTCTCAAGAATGTCATTTAGTTATAATTAGAAAACAGATTCATGCGTATTTAGAGTCGTTTTAATCCCTGAAAAAACAAGGTTTTCCATATAATTGATCTTTTAAGCATTGTTCAAAACCCAATTAACTGACTGTGAAATCCCAAGATTTGTGGTTTGGCTGGGATCTGCTTATCTTCTTTAAGATTGGAGAGTTTTTAACTGACCCAGAGAATCTAATTGGAAAACTGAAAAGACCCATTTATGAATCAATTCAAACTTTTTGAATTTTGCTATTAAGGCCCTGTTTTCTAGATGCCAAAAATGAGTTCATCTCATTTTAGTTAAGAGTAATTATGCATTAGTTATTACTGTTAACTACAATGAGATTAACTCATTTTTAGGTGTCTACCAAACAGGGTCTTAAGATTTTTATCATTCCTTGAAATAAGGTGGGTACTACTAAAATCCTCATGTGAGAGTTGAACAATCATCGCATACATATTCAAAAGTAAAATAGATTTTAATGAAAATAAAGTAGAATGTAGCACCTCAGATAGAACATCTGTAATCAATGGAACAACGGCTCCCGCAGCACCTAGCCTGCTCATGCTTAGAACCTACATTTACAGACGTCCAAGATCAGGTCACCCAGCAAGAGATGAAAAAATGTTCTTCTTGATGGATTCAAACTCGATGCCTATTGTCCTGACCTTGACTTGCAGCTGAAGGAATTTGACATAGTCAGTGATATCATCAAGCATGGACGCCTTGTCCATCTGCACAAAAAAAGGTCGAAGATTTAGCATCTCTCCAGTTCCAGTGACAGCAGTACATACTCCTCCCCCCCCCCCCAAACACACAAACTTCTCATTCCTCAAGACTCGAGGAAAAAAAAATACCAAAAGCTCTTAAAGATAATGTTTTCCAACTAAGATATTGTTTATTTTACAACTATGCTTGGATCGCTACAGCTTTTACAACGATGAAGCCATGTTTTCTCCTGTAGTGAAGGTAATTCAGTTCTCTCCAAATTTACTTCAAAGATTAGAGGATTTATAGGTGAGAGTGAAGGATTCTAGACTACCAGGAATGAGATCTTTAGCTATCGTTTGGGGATAGGGAAAGCATTGGGATGTATTTGGATGCTTGATCGATCGAACTACAATAACTCAATCATGTGAAAATAACCAAAGTGGGGATACGCCACTCCATTCATAATGAGGGACTGGCCCCAAAATTGAAATTACAATCATTTAAGATCCAACTTGAAGAACAAGGAACTGAAATTAGGGGTTTCGTTGTCATTATGATTTCAATTTGAGGAACCCCAACTTTGTTCATTTACCCTATATAGAATTGGATTATCACAATTCAGTTCAATTGAGCATCCAAACGCACCCTTTCCTGTGTCTGGTCAGGGGCAGAAGCCACATAGAAACCAAGAACTGAACCTGTGAATGAGAATTAAAAAGCGCCCTTTGTGAATTTCATGAAAAGATTTGGGTCCAAAAAGGCATGCATTAAGAACTAAGGCCAAAGTGAAACCATACCTTATTAGAATTTGGGACAAGTTCTTGCAAGCTCTTCATCCGTTCAGCAATTTTCTCTCTCCGTAGCTACATTTGTATATTAAGTTCAAAAAAAAAAAAAAAATTTCAACAAACTTCCCAATTTTGAAAAATCATATTCTAAAACTACACCAAATTCCAGAATGCAAACCGCCTAGAACATTCATAAGTGGGCTACATTGTAAATAAAATAAAATTGCGACAAATATGACTCTTTTTATCTATCAATCTATCTATCTCAGATGATAGTAATATCATATACTAACCCGTTCAGCAATACTGTGTGGATCTGTGGCCTGACCACGGCGTGCTCTCACCCGAGGTTTTACTGCTCCATTGCATTCAGCAGCAGCAGCTAGCGGAGGTTGTAATTGAGAAACCGAAGGTTGGTACATATAATGCTTGATCGAATCTCGTTCCTGTAGATTGTTACAACTGGATATAGACATTGTAGGGGAGCTTTTGACAAAAAGAAATTACCAGGTGGTGGGATTAGAATTTTGAGTCCTGCTCCTCCTCAACAAAGAGGAAATTATGAGACAGGGAAAAGAAATGGCTACTCAAGAGAGTAGGATTTTGGGTAGAACTATGACTCCCTCCCTCCCTTTCATTTTTTTTAATGGGCTAACATGTGCAAGTTCTGGATCATCTCCCTGCCATGAATGAGCTGTGGACTGAAGTTCAAGCATGTCCACTCATCAAGTTGACCGTGCATCTATGAAGAAAATGAACAATTTAAAAAACTGAGCAATGGGTATGGTCCACATTTGACATGTAGGCATGGCCCCACCTGATAACTAGAATGGCCAGCCTTTTGGGCCATATAGAACAGCCCACCTGACGAACAGGCCGGATCACGCCAAGGGGAGGGCAGGATTCAAAATCCCACATGAATAGCCATAGCTGAGCTCTACCAGAGAAGTATATAGCAGAAGCATTGAATAACTAGAGTATATGGCACCTGCTGATGAGACTGCAATCCAGGCGTAGCTCTGCTCAATGTAGGTGGCCCAGCAGTAAAACGAGGTGAAAGAGGGCTCAGCAGATCATCTCGATCCTATAATGTTACAGAAGCATATCAAACATTGGGGGAAAGAGTCCTTGTTAAGGATATGAACACATGCTATCATGACTACCATGACATGCCTGTGCATGATCTGGGGCATTCATCATGAGCCCAGCCTTTTATGTGCCCTGGCTCAAAATCAGTCTGGTTGTCCTTCAGGTGGGCTGCATGATTAAGGTAGGAATGGAAAATTAAAATAACTTAACCTACAATCCACATTCAATGCACAAGTGCAGCCCAACGACGGAACCGGCCCAATACTTGGGTCATCACATCTTCAGCCTGCCCAATGAACGCCCTGAATCTCACAGGCTTATCCCACACTCTCACATGTGGCTAAGAGAGGGTCCTCTTTGATATCTTTTGTACTTCTCCAAATCGAATTCATACATTAACTGAAGCAGCAGGCAAATTGTCCAGCAGTTGGAGTTTCTTCCCAAAGTATCTTTTTTCCGAAATATTAGCATTGCCTTCCACGGATTCTCCTTGCAAGCCAAGATGTTGTTTACCTTCCCCCATGACTGGAGGCAGAGAAGAAATACCCTTGTATGATAGTGGCCACAGCGGTGAAACGGACTCATGCAGGCTTGAGGATCTGGTTGTCGGGCTATTCTCTATCAGTTCCTGTATTGAGAGATGGGATTCGTCATGGCGGGATGGAATTGATACATGATCCGGATGCTCTTGTCGCAGTTGGGTTCCTCCTGTAAATTTCCCATGACTGATGCAATAGGTCGAGTTCCTGCTAGCTAGAATAGGAGAACCATCATGCTCCACATGTCTAGGCAGCCCATGAGCAGCTAAGCTCCCAATGACATGGCCTGAGGCAACCATACTTGTTGGTGAATTTTTCTCATTCCCATCATATACCATTGAATCGGCTACTAAGCCATTTCTTTGAGCTGTACTTCCATC
The DNA here is from genome assembly GCA_030180095.1 of Magnolia changhungtana. NCBI lineage: Eukaryota > Viridiplantae > Streptophyta > Magnoliopsida > Magnoliales > Magnoliaceae > Magnolia > Magnolia changhungtana. The sequence goes on along the minus strand of JASAUF010000516.1, from coordinate 1,343,397 downwards.
AACCCAAGATGAACAGGCAGCGGGGTTCGCATCCATCCATGACGAGGACAAGATGATTTGATCAAGAAAATCATCCATATTGAAATAACTGGTTGGTGTGGGCACTTCACTTGGGCCCACCAGGACAAGTGAAATGACAGGGCCTTGATGATCAGATAGTCGTCCTCGTGCTGCAAATCAGCTATATTTTAATAGAAAACAAATATATGAATTCATTGCAGACCTACAAAGTGTGATATATGTATTCTACCAAATTCCAGAGCTGCTATATAACAAGTAAATATTCAATTGCATCCGATCTTTGGTAATTAGGCAACTCTTACTATCAATTCAACCTCAAAATTTTACAAACTCAAAAGAGAACGCATCATTCTTTGAATTAACAGCTAAGTTCAAAGTAATTGCAAGAATCCTTACTCCCATTTTCAATATGAATTACACCAAATAGAAAATTTCCTGCGATGATCTATATAATATAATATTAAAACAATTCAAAAATTATTCCAAATGAAGAATTTGTACGACTAAAATGAAACCCAAGAAAATCTGTCTAAATTCGTGATTCAACAACCTAATTATCACCACTAAAAATAAATCAACAGAAAATCCAAATAAACTCAAAAGAACAAATGCCAGGCTGTCAATCCAAACACACGATGGATACACATGCATCTGTTATCAGCCATCTAATTTCGAATGAAATGCCATTAGCTGCCCATCTGTAAATCAGGGCCGGAAACATGAATGGAACAGTAGCCCACACCCTTCCACATGGGTTTTTCATGGTCTAATAAAATGTCCTTCCTCCGTCAAATTGAGGATGAGATGAAATACAGATAGTCCCATCTGTGGAATGGGGAGTGTCCAAATATGCCCAAATTCAATACCCAACTCCTCAGCCAACCTGTCTAAAATAAAAGAGAAGAAAAAAAATTGAAAATTCACAAAACCCAAAAGAACAAAACAAACCAGGTCTCAAAAGTAACGATTAAACCCAGAAATCAATACTTCATTTCGCTCATTCAAACAGAAGTAGAAAGATGACATCCCACCAAAAAATTCACCTGGAGACATTCTTCGAGAAATGAATAGAACACAACTCTACTCATCCAAACAGCTCAAAACAGAATGCACTAACCCAAAACACCAAAACCCATCAAGCAAACATCAAATAAAAGAAAATTTCAATAGATAAATACATATCACCTTATTCCCTCATTCTCTCAAATTACACTGAAATAAAACATGTTTCAAAGTTACTGGTAAGTTGAAACTCAGCCTCACTGCCTATGAGATTTTCACAACTTTTTCTTGTAAAAAAAGTTAGAAAGTTACAAGTAACTTTCCTCCCCCAAACACCACCTGTAACAAAGTTACCTATAACTTTCTTACATTTTACACAAGTTAAAGGCATCTAAACGGCTCCTAAAGAACGAAAGAGAAAATCCAAACAAACCAAAATGGGAAGAACACATCAAGCATCAAACAAAATCAAAACTCATATAAATTGTTTTGAATTATACTGAAAATTTCAATAATAATAATAATAATAATAATAATAAAAAACCTCCAACTAGCAATTCTCCAAGGATTAGAAAAAAACGAAAATCAAGCAACTATAAAATCAATCAGGAAAGGGGAAAAAAAAAACATCTACTCAAATATCTCTGAATTTCTAGGGAGAGAAAATGTGCCGACGATGTGAGTGAGTGAGAGAGAGAGAGAGAGAACTCACATAGAAAGCCAACAGAGTATAAGCTTCTGAATCAAAGGTGAGGAGAAGAACGAAGCAAGAACTATCACACTGCAGTTTCTTTTCACTGAAAAATACAAACGTTTTTTTTTTTTTTTTTTTACGTGGATACTTAGTATATATTCCTGATGGGTTCGGTAGTTTCCGCGAGTACCCGAATTTGTAGTCCGAACGACTCCTGACCGTCGTACATGGGCCCATATATATTCCGAAATATGGATAGTCAACTACGATAATCCTAACCGTGTATTAATGGAATGTGAGCAATTGTCCCTGGAGCTTGATGGAAAAGAGGCCAGATCCACTAGAAATTAGCAAAGCTGACGTGGGCTAATCTTAACTTCAAACGTGATGTGTGGTGCCCACATTGATGATGTGCAAATGACATCCAATCAGTCCATCACCTGCATGGACTCATTTTTCCAGGTGAGCCAACATGTTTTGGCCATTGAGAATTTTTTAAGTGTCATTTGAATCCTCATAAGTTTTTAAGTTGTAGCTGACTTTCAAATGTAATTAAGTAGGTGGCTTGCATCTACCCAAATCCTTAGATTGTGTGTCTCAGGCCATAGTATTTTCTTTTATGCTGTCCAATCCACCTAAAATATGTGCCTTATTAGGATGAATAAACACTAGAAAATTCAGGCCATTTGTAACATGTCATGAGATTTTACACATGATTTTATACCTTGTAGCTAATTAGGTAGTTTTTTTAGGATAGATTTGACTTATTACTCACCTTTTTTTATTCGACTTGAAAAAAACTTAACTTACCAAACTAAACCTCTATCCATATAAATGAACCTATCAAGACAAAAATAACTCCTACTTTTTTCAGCTGTTTTACCTTTAAAGTACGTTAGTTTCAAACCTCGAATAAAATGTATAGTATGGAAGAGTCTAGTGCTAATTTTTTCTTAAATCACCCTAATTTTTAGGGTATGGAGAACATGTCTGAAAGACCTTATCAAGGGGGTGGATTGGTAGACCTTATGAAGTTTTTAGTGGTCACCATTTAATGACCATTGATGTGTTCCAATTGAGATTTGTATTTGCTTTATTTTATTTTTTCTGCACCTAGCTCTAAAATGAGCTGGCAAAGTGGATTGACAGCATGGATATACAACACATACATCAAGGTGGGCCCCGCGGTCAGGGTTGCACTCACAGGGATGGATCCGGTGTCGCACCTAATCTGCGTCCACACCCTGGTCCAATCCAATCCGCTTTTGGCTACTGGGACCCGCAAGATGGCTGGATGTGATGATGTCCCGCGGACTACGATTTGAAAGTACTCATGCGGTATTCATGCTTTCTTCTTTTCGTTTTTTTCCGTATCCCAAAAAGATTCTGGTTACGTGGCAGCCTCTTATTAGACCACTTGACCAAGTTTCTGTTCTTCAGTTCCGGGATGGGGAGCGGATTAGGTGCGGCCTCGGCCTAATTCAAGATGGTGCGTCGCTTATACCATAGAAAACCTTAATGTATATATTCTATATCCACTCCATTCATCCGTTTTTTCATATTATTTTAGAGCATGATACTAAAAATTAAGGAGATATAATTCTTATGTGTACCATAACATGGGAAAAAAGGGTGATTGACTATTAATTGGCCAAAATGTTTTGGATCAATCTGATATTTGTTATATCCCTTTATCCATGTTTATTTAATCTTATCAACAGGTTGGATGGAAAATAAAAATTATAGAAAATATTCGGTAGGCCCTAGTAAGTTTTTAATCGTAGAACGCTTAATCACCACTATTTCATGTGCTATGGTCCACTAGAGATTTGGATCTACTTCAATTTTTGGACAGAAAATGATATTTAAAAACAGATGGACAGAATGGATATACAATCCATACATCTAGGTGGGCCCCACGATAATGGTCGTACCACGTTGGGTGAGGCCGGGGCCGCACTCCCATGAATGTACTGTTTCGATATTTTCCATAGCTCTACCTTTGTCGTGACGCGTCGAAAAGGTTATTCGCTTTGGCGACAGAAATGCCCCTGGAATCAACGGCTAGTTGAAGGAAATGCGTCAAATGACTCGTTCTTCATGGGTATTATGGTCATTTTCGTGGGAGGTTTTCGTTCCCGGAGAATGCGGAGATGTTTAGGTAATTGGCGTTGAAATAGGGTTTTCTGTTGATAATGGACGAAAATACCTTTCTAAGCATCTAAGTATCATGTTTGTAATATGTGGGTATTATTGTAAATTTGTAATAATGCACCGGATATTGCGGAGAGGATTTTGGTAATGGGGAGTTTTTGATACTCTGACATAGTATGATGATTTATACACAGGCGCTCATAAATTGTCCGTGTGGCATATGCTAGGTTGGTTCGATTCAGGAGCGGATTAGCTGTTACTTACCTTAACCGTGCAGGGCTCACATGATGTATTTGTCGTATATCCACGCCATCCATCTGTTTTTACGACTCATTTTCATAGGCGGTGCAAAATCTTAAAAAGATCAAAATTAGATATGTACACAAATCAAACCGAGTCAAGATATGCCCAGTTCGACCCCAGCTCAAACTCGGCTCAAACTTAGTCATTGAGCTCAAACGCAATTGAGCAACTCGGTTCGGCTACTCAACTCAAAGTAGTTCGAGCCAAGTTTGAGCTGAGTTCATCTGTAGGGCATTTTCACAAACACATAGAGTATACTTTTAATTTCTCACGGTATATAAAACAAAAGCAATAATTTCCATGTATTTCATCAAATAGTCAGTCGGCAACATTAAAATTAAGATACATGAGTTTTTGTTTCATATTCATACATTTCTTGCCACTTGCTGACAATTCGTTGAGTCGTTTCATCAAACACTTGGTGTGCAACATTAATATCAAATTAATTGAGTCACCTAACTAGATCGATTTGAGTTGAGGTTCGATCCGAGTCGAGTCAAGCACGGTCAAGTTCGAACCCGGTTCAAAATTTTTTTCAAGCTCAAAAATCAGCTCAACTCAACTGGAGCTCAATTTTGAACCAAGTTGGATTGAGCTTTTTCAAGTCGAGTCAAGCGAGCTAACCAAGCTAACTCGGCTCATTTACAGCCCTAATCAAAATGTCAGGTGGACCACATCATTAGATGCAATGATGAAGGACTGTTAAAAACATTTTCCCTTTATCAGTCAAGGTACTCTTTGACATGATAGCGAATATACATTACCAAAACCTTACCATGGTCCCTTTGGAATTTTAAATGGTGAGGCACTTGATTACCATTGTTTCATGTGGCATGGTCCACCTGAGATTTAGATCTACTTAATTTTTGGAACCGCATCCTAAAATGATTTGGAGAAACAAATGAACGGCATGAATATACAAAACATCATCAAGGTGGGCCCCACAGTAAGGGTAGTATGGCCCACTTGAGTTTTTGATCCATCTGATTTTTTTTGAAGCAGACTGCATCCAACCCACTTGGATAATAAGTAGTCGGTTTAGTTTTATGTGAGGCCACCATGATGTATTTATTTATCCTCACCACCCATCTTTTTTTAAGATCATGTTAAGATACATGCCTAAAAATAAGGTAGATCCAGCTCTCTAATGAATTAACTATGTTAAATAGTAAGCTTGAGTTGCATGAAATGCACAAGCATTAAATGCAAGTCATGGTGTAATCCACAATAGCATGAGAGCATTGGATCTACTTCATTTTTTACTCATACCTTAATATACCTTAACATGATATGAGAAAAGGGATGGACAATATAGATAAACAGATTCATCATGGTGGGCCACGACTTATTATCCAAGCAGGGTAGACAATCTACTTCCATTTCTTAGATCCATGTCCTATTGTGGTCTTTCAAAATAAATGAACAGAGTGGATTTGTCATAGACATCTCTGTAAGCACCACACGGCTTCGGCACACGAATATCTATGTGCCCAATGTCATAAGCAATCTGCTCCCTTTCTCAGGAGTTTTGGGTCCATCTTGATAAGGTGAGAGAAATGTTCACACGTGACCTTGTATTGCTGACTGCAAATGGGTCATTCTTTTATAGCATCCGAGCTGTGCAAATGGTGGGCCACATTAGGAGAGCTACATTGGATGATGTTCTGTCACCGTGTATGTGTGGCCTACCCAGGAGTGTGCCGTTACGAGTTTTACTTTAGATGATTTTCTTAATGGTCTTCACCACTTTCATGTCTCGGATTCTTGATCTTTAAGTGATTCATGTTCTATTTTCCGCCTTTAATCATAACGTATTAGTATGAAGTAAAAATTGTTGAATGTTGAATTTACCATTACCCAATAATCTATGTATGTAATTTTTTCCAAAGAAAGATTATTAGTCAGTTATGAAATTTGTATTGGCTTTTGCCCCTCCGGCTCCACGCAGGAATGACATTGTGGGATTTTTATTTTTATTTTTTAATGACACCCACACATATGAGGAGTAGACAGTCATTGTGGGATTTGATTTGATGGTACTGTCAAAGATGGGGCCCACTCAAATCCCACCGGTTGTACTTGTCTCAATCTTGATATATATAGGTGGAGACCCTCTTGTATGTATGACGCAAGGATGGACCCGTCTTCTTCAAGGATAAGTACTCCGTGGCCACGGAGCATCTCTAGACTCCTCACATAGACTTCTCGAATCCACAAGAAAAATTACATGAAATATATAAATAAATTTTAAATAATTGATAAATTGATTAATGATCCAAACAAACAAGATTACAACCCCTTAAATAAGCCTTGGAATAAGTTTCGGAATTACACTACAACTAAAACTCTTTGAAATCAGGACTTAATATTTATAGATGGTTGTGATGTCTACTAGTCATCACGGTTTCGGCAAAAAATAGTAAGTGTCCTATTTAACTCAACCCTGTGATTCTCCTAATTATTTTAAGCACTATTCATATTAGGCACAACTCCTAAAGCTTAACCGCCGATGAAGAGTTATTAAAGAAATGAAATTAAAGATGGTATTTCATAAATTCGGCATACGCTAGCTCATCCTACCCCAAAATCACATATGGTAAGTTGGATAACTCATTCCGGTATGCGAGATACGTCCGTTTTAAGATCCTGACGGTCCTAATCACTTTTGCTTCCAATCGGGTCTTTTCTAATCCATCTTAGCCATGAAACTATCCGCGACCCTTAAGAACAACTTAGAAAGTCCTAATCATTTTCCTAATCCCGATTACACTCAGTATATATACTATCCAACTGGAATAGGAAACAAATCGCGTACTTACACAATTTTATGCGTGTCTTCGATGAGACCTTTAATGGCATCGACAACCATCAAGGACCAGTCAATAACATCGAAGATCCTTCGATGCATCAAGTAGCAACCTCCAAAACTATCTAACAAACAACTAGGATTTTTCCAAATTTTTCCAATGGAATCGAGCATTTGTCGACGGTATCAACATCTGCTCAATGAAATCAAGTGGTTTGTCGATGTCATCGACATACCCAATTCTAGACAGATTTAAGGCATTGACAACAGAGGTTACAAAGGGGTGAACAACTTAAGCATGTCTCATCATTATGTTTATATGAAATCACCCATGTTAAGCAAGATTGGAAAATAAGCTCCATCCATGATTCACCTTGATCACAAATGGGCCTAATTTTTGTGCCCCAACCCTAAATTTTGGTGTGGCATGTAATGGCTAGAGTGGGTATCATGTAAGCATCACAGTAGTCATGTAAATCAAGGGTGGACACCTCTCTCTCAACTTATTTCATTTGGTGTGGCCCATATGAATCCCAAGTGGAGCTATTTTTTGTCTTTGGTCCTGGCATGAGATTGACATCTAACAGTGAGTGGATCTCACATGCACATCACAGTGGACCCATAAAAAATCAAGGGTTGGCCGCACCAAAAATTTCCTTCTAAATTAATCTCTGTTTTTTTTTTTTTTTAATAATAATAATTGGGAGAGGCTTTGAGCCCAAAGTAAGTAATGTATATGTGAAATCCACTTTTGACCATGAGATGTCTAATCCTAGTTAGGTTCATGTGGGCCACATCAAAGCAAACAATTAGGAGAGAGATTTCCGCCCTTGATTTCTTTTAGAGCCCACCATGATGATTACATCAAATCAAATCCAATCATTAGATGTCACATCAAAATTTACATCTAAGGCCGAAATATCAGGCCCATCCCTAATTCAAATGGGCCACTAAACAATATGGAGGGTGAGGGTTGTCCCATACACTTTCCAATCATGTGGTCCACTTGAATTACAAATAAAGCGGATTTTTGAGTTCTCGGCCTAACATGGAGTGATGGACCTGCTTGTCAATGTGGATTTCATAAAAGCATTGCACTGGAGCCCACTGCAGTCACCCTTTGCTCTCATGGCCAAATCCCAACTTGGGTTAAATTTGGTAATGAAAATAACAAATACTTAAATTAATGGGATAGTTTATTAAAAATCATTTGAAAAAATATATCCAAATATAAATTCCATATTAAATAAGTAGTTTTTTAAAAAAATAAATGCCTAATTATCATGGTCGCACTTTATCAAAGTATCAAAGCTCCTTATATTACTATATACACTAATAAACTAAAGTTACAGGCTACATTATTAATACTAATACTATATGGTGTACCAGGCAATAGGCTGAGGTGGGCAGGTGGCTATATATATCACACGCACCACCCAACACACACACCCATGCACGCCGTAGTGAGATTTCACCACCTATGGGTATCGAACTGAAGACCTCGTGTTGAAGCTCAGAGTCTACCAGTGAGGTAAGGACTCGAACCCAATGGCTAGGTTATTCGTTAATGGCCCTACCCTGGCCACACCCGACTATAAAACCTAGATTTCAAGTCCTAATCTAGCCTCAAGAAAAGTTTAGTGGCTCAAGCCCTGACCCTTTAGGGCTAGGTCACCCAAGCTGGCGAGGCAGCCTAACCCATTGCCACCTCTACAAAACTTCGTATAGGTTAAGCATCACCTACAAGGCCATGTGTGGGGGCCACCTTGATGTGCGTGACATCAAATCCATCCATCATTGAGTACCTTATGTGAAAATGATGAGCTACACCATAAAGATCACCTGTAGAGAAAAATCACTTTGATCCACCCCCCCAGCTGGGCCACACCATTGATGTCAATGGACAGCTACTGGTCTGACTCAATGTATAGGTCTGGTCCACCTAATGAGCAGATTGGTTGGATCTCCACAAAAAATGGTTTGGCTCATAATGGCTATATGTGAGTGTGATTAATTCTCCCTTTTCATATTGAAGGAGGAATAAAATCTGAGCGAACACTGAACTAACCATAGGCATTTTTAGCCTCACTGTTTCTTATGGTGTGGCTCATTTAAGTGTTGGATCTCTATCATGTTTGGACTCATGTCTAACCATGAGTTGGTGAAACCCATAGATGGAGTGGATATAACAAAAAACAAAAAAATCATGGTGGGCCCAATAGAGCTTGACTTAATGGCAAGACAAATCACAGAACTTTGATGCCTTGTACAAATGTTGATCGTAGAAGCAAACTCGAATTCAATCAAAAAAGATAAAATTAAACGCAAACAAAACATTTAAGAACACATGAATTTTTCGTGGAAAAACCCTCACAGGTAACGGTATCAACGTAAAATGATAAGCAATTCACTATGAACTGATATTACAAGATATAATAAAGAACTTAACAACGATGAAAACCTCCTTCAAATCTCCCAAAATCCTATCTTTTTCTTGCTAGAATCTTTAGAAATATCTTAACATTCACTTAGAATACCCTAATCTTGATCACACCCGATACATATACTATTACAATTGGAATTAGAAACGAATCGTACACTTGTGCGGTTTCGCATGCCATCCATCGATTGACATCGATCGAGACGCATGTTTGACAATCGAACACACCAAAAACTGTCCGGAGAGTTCGGGGAATTTTTCAACTTATTGTCGATTGATCGACCTGATCATGGTCCAAAACATCTAGAGAGCAATATGTCTAATCCCGGGCTAGTTTAATTGATTGAGCATGATTGTCGACCGATCAATGTCCCCTATTTCTTTATGCATAGATTGAAGACATCTATTCAATAGGACCATGTCTAGATATTTCAAAAATGAGCTGAGCTCAATCTTACTATATTAGAACAGTTTTGATGTCAATACTAATGTTGCAGCTCAATAAAAATGCAAGGAATAGAGTATCCAGATTCTTAAAATGATAAATTGTTTGAAATAAGCCAAATCAATGATTTTTTATTTTTTATTTTTTCTACGGAGATCATTCAATGCTGCAAAAAGCCTAAAAAGGAAGCGGTCGTGTGTTAGATTCCGGAACCGAGAGCGAATGGGCTATTGATGATTGCCATCTGGTAATTGGCTGGAAAGGGTGGTGCGTCAGATTCCCGCAAATTAGCATGAATTATCATCGAATACACTGTACCAAACGAGACCTCATCTATCACGATTAACATGACGCAGATCCAATGAATGTCATATGTATGGTGAATTAGTGTCTTTAAACCGTCTATTCTAATTGTACATTGGTGGCCCACTTGATTATTGGAGCAGAACAATGGGCCGAACAGGTTTAAAATGGGCCATCATCATTGGTCCAGGCAGGCGCAAAAAGTGGGCCTAAATTCAAGCCTGAGCCCATCCCTTAGGACCAACTTTGGAGGTGAATCCCTAACCCTACAGGGCCGGTTGCCCGGCCCATTGCCACCCCTAGCCACTGATGTCATGAACCGGCGGTGCGTGATTCCAGTCCTGAAGAGCAACCCACAACCCTATGATCCGATCCGACCTGACCCACTTGAAATTCATCAAAACCCAACCCAACCCATTTAATTGTAATTTGGCCTGGGTCATTAATAAAACACAACCCACCATGACCCAACTCTGACCTAAAAATGAAATATAAGGACACAAGGTATGAGTAGACCAAACCACTTAGTGAATGCATACATACATACACAATCACATGTGTACATGTCTTCTAATTAATACTTTTGTTTCAACGTATGGGATGGGCCAGGCCATCTGGCCCAGCTCATTGATGGCCTATATGGGCTGTCCAGGTTGGGTGGGGTTCAATGCCCAACTAACTTAAATGTGCCACATTTCTACCCCAACCCCAAAGGGTTTCAATCATATCATATCCCATGTTTAGAAAGATGTATGGGTTGAATTATCAGTGGTGGGCTATGTGTGAGTGGTCAGAAATTCATTTCCATGTGGCAATTTGGTAAGAGAAGATTTGGGGGTGACATGAAATGAAGTGGGGATCACAACGAACTCATAAATGTATTTCTTAAAGTTGAGAGAGACTCATTTATGAAAGGGGGACCCATGAGTCTCTTGGGCAAAGTGTCATTAACCATAGGTCACAGTGGTCACGATCCACTGACCATCTGGTTGGGGCTCGACCCATTGACATCTCTCTCTCTCTCTCTCTCTCTCTCTCTCTCTCTCTCTCTCTCTCTCAGAAGTGAGAGAAATTCATCCTTTTAAGGGAAACACATGGGTCTACCAAACCCAAAACTCTCTCTCTCTCTCTCTCTCTCTCTCTCTCTCTCTCTCTCTCTCTCTCTCTCTCCTGCATTTTTGGTGAAGAACAGACAAGAAAATTATGTATCTATGGCTGCATGTGTATGTACACATGCAGGGTTGAAACTAGCCAGCCTGGCTGTGGACCCAGATAGGGTATTTTAGCTTTAGCCCATGGCTGGAGCTTTTGATGGGGTCATTTTAAACTCACCCAACTCGTCTAACATGACTACATATGGACAGATGTTCTATTCCATATATAAATGTAATGTTTCAATCATCAACTAGCAACACATGCACTTTATGTACATGCAAGCCATGATTTTCATTTTTCCTAGTGTCTATTTCTTCAGGTACGTGTGGCCCCTTTGACCCAGGGATGGAGATCTTCTACTGTCACAAGTTCCAGCTTCCCATAACGTCTTCATTAATGGCTAAGCTTGAACTCTGCAATAGAGCTCCTCAATTCAAATTCAATCCAGAGTCGATCTACTCAATTTTTATTGATTCAAGGATCTTTATTATTAGTATTTTTCCTACACACCACATCTATCTAATTAACTATGGACAAATCAATATTAATGCTTTATCACATTGCTTTTTATGAGATGATTCATAATAGGTTATATACTATTGATTGTCTCTTTCTCTCTTTTATTCGCTCTTCCATTTGCCCCCATTCCTCTATTTTTTTAATTCACAATTCATAATTAGAAGAAAGAAGATAATAGATTCAATCCAATCATCAGGTAAGCCACTTAGGGTATCGCATATCCAATGTCAACAGGTTAGATAACATACACATACAACCATATATACCCAGTAGTTAACATCTACTAACAAAATATAATATTATCATGTCAAAGCGTTATAGTATACTTTTACTGTTCGTATTGTAAATTATATCGATAATGTACTGTGAAAGTGCCATCATTGCAATTTTACAATGTTTGTATAAAAATGCAATTAAGCAATCAAATGTATATGTAATAGGAGATAGAATGTGTATTGGGTACTACACGTACCATGACCTAGCTAGAGACGAATGATCCTATCGCCCTCCATGATATATATGTTTTATTACACTGTTAATTAAATTTTGAGAGATCATATTAGGGCATGGGCCAGAAAAAAAAAAAAAAAAGAGTAGATTTAAGGTTCAAGTAGACTACACCAGAGGAGATTGAAAGCCTATTGTTGAAAACTCTTGTGAAACACAAAAGTTTTGAATCAAGTTGATATTTATGTTTTCCCTTCACCTAGGTTCACGTGACCTTACGCGTTATGAACAAGTTAGGTGGCAAATAAACATACCATAAGTGCTAAGAAGTTTTCAACAATGAGAGTTCAATCCCTACTACTTCTATGGTGTAATGTACTTGAGCCTAGGGTTGTACATGAACCGAGATATCTCTGTTAGCTCGCTCGACTCGACTCGAAATAGCTCAATTGGAGCCGAGTCGAGTTGATTTTTTTAGCTCGAAAAAATTTCGAACCAAGTTTAATCTTGGTCGAGCTCAACTCAACTCAGATCGAACCCAACTCGAATCGAACTCGGATCAAACCAGTTTAGTGACTGGGTTACTTCGATATTGATGTTGCTCACCACCTGTTTGATGAAATGCCTTAAAGAAGTGTCTGTTGGGGGCCTTGCACAAAACCTTAGGATCTAGCTTCCCAAAACAAACCAGAATTATGGGATAATAAAGCAATGAAATAAATCAAAGCACAAACCACACGACACATGTCATGCCCCAAACTCGGAAAACGGACGCACAAAATTTTAGATCACCGAATCCGGTGCCGACAGCCTCCGTAGTGCCCCATTCTTGGTTCCCGGCACTCATATGCCAGATTCTGATCCTAAGATCCTATAAGGAGGATTTTCAATGTGATTTTTTTTTTAATGGAGCATAACCACAAGCATAACCAAGTCACAAAACAATATTGCCACATATCCATTATATCAAAAACTTTAAGTACAAAGTGGGAAGGAAAATACAGGGTGATCAAAAACTCCAAAATAATCCAATGCGCGCTCCTGCCTCAACGCTACTGCAATCCAATGACACCTGCACGCAACGGTCGTGCATAAGCTTACAAAAGCTTAGAAGGTGGTGTAAGTGTGTGCGCAAGGCGAGTGTCAAGTATACAATATCAGAGTAATGCGAAAATATGCAGGTAAGTCCATAAATACTATCAGCCGTACCAAGGCTGTGCAATGCAAGACATGAATGCTATCGGTCATACCAAGGTCATGCGATGCGAGGCCTATGTAGTCAAATGTCATATACGAGATGCAAAGCAAGCATGTCAGTCCTCATCTAGTACACATATCAGTACAGTTTCTTTCTGGGATATCACCAGGGTTTAGTACACTCCACACTGACTGCTGCCTCTCTAGCATCATAGCCCAGCGAGCGGAATAGACCTCACTATCCGACTTACTAGTAGACTGTCAATACCTACCCGACTCGTCGATAACGGACACATTTACGAGCTGGTCAAACTTAGTCTAGCTTACAACCCCCTCAATCGGGCGGATAAGGTCACACCCCCTTCCAACCGACCACGACATAGTGGGAGACGCAGCCTACTGGTATTCAGCACTCGGGCGCTCGTGTATCCACTCGGTCTGGACGTTGGAGCACCTCCTGATACCAAAAAAGTTAAGTGCCCACAATGCTAGAACCAAGTATTTCCGATATCCAATATAACCATCCATGATGTGTCTGTGGAGCCATGACCCTGATGTCGCTAGGGCGTACAATGATCAAGTCACACATATGCGAGATGTATGAGTCACACCCTACAGTCATGCAGCAATCCCGCGCGTACTATGCGCTCATGTGGGTAACTCTTATCAATGAGTCCCATAAATAATCTGCCCAATGGCATATGCAATGATCAGTCACTACTCATATCAAGCATACATATGATGTGTATGGGCATGAGTCATGGAATTACACTAAGCACGTTATAAGGTGATGAACTATCCTCACAACAAAGATGTGCTTAGATGGCCTACACATAACAAGTATGGGCCTATTAGTGGGCCCTAAGGAGAGTTACAATGCGGACATTTAACCAACATTGTACTTACAATGTGGGCGTCAAACCATTATTGCTCCCAAGGCATAACCCGTCATCAAGATCATCACATAAACTATGGTGGAATCACATTATAATGGGCCCTATGTACATCTCATTGGGCCTTAAATATATCAAATGGGCCGCATCACATGGGCCTTATATTCATCAAGTGGGCCCCATCAATGGGCCTTATGTACACTGCAATGGGCCATAACCAATAGGCCTTCAATACATCACAATGGACGGTAATAATGGGCCTTACATATATCAAGGTGGGCCATACCAATAGGCCTCATACATATCAAATGGGTCACCCAAACTATAAGTGGTGACAATGATTTCCACCATTAAAATTCTCAAGGCCCACTAGAACATTTATTTTCTTTATCCAATCTAATCATAAGGTCACATGGACCTGAATTAAGAGGGAAAACAAATTTCATGTTGATCCAGAATTTCTATAATACTAAGGGGATTTCAATGGTAGACGTTCAATGCTCATAATGTCGTGTGGTCCACTTGATAAATAGATCTGTCTTATTTTTAGTCTCAAGTTTTAAAATGAACTTGCCAAAAGAGTTGAATGGTTTGGATGCAACACATGCATCATGGTGGGTCCCATAGGGATGGATGACATAAATAAAGTACATACCCCATGGTGGGGTCCACACTGATGGAAGGTGTGGATACCACATATACATCATAGCAAGGCCCACCGTCCAACTATCTGGACGGTGGAGTGAACACATACATCATGGTACGGCCCACCGTCCAGCCATCTGGACGGTGTGGACCAAACATATATATCAAGGTGCGGTCCCACGTGGGGCCCACCATAATGTTAACTTCCATCCAATCTGTTGGTAAGGTCACGCAGACCTGGAGGCAGAGGAAAAACAAATTTCGTATTGACCCAAAACTTCTGTAATACCCAAAAAGTCGTTCAATCACCACTATTTCCTATGATGTGGGCCACCTAAGCCATGTATATGGTTGATTTTGGGAGGGGGGCCCACCAATGCACGATGTTGATGACGACACACATCACGGTGGGGCCCACGGTTGGGACCCCCTGCTTCCAACCCACCCGTCCACGGTGACGCCAGCAGCAGCGTCTTACGTTGCTGACACTACAGCAGCAGGCGCTGCTGCATGATTTTTTTATTTTTTTTAATATCGATTTCTTACAGTTTTCCCAGGTGGGGCTCGCATCAATAGAATCCGACCTGTCTACTGGCTCCTATGGCTCAAGACAAGCCAAACAAGCCCAATATTTGACATATTTTAATGTGTAGAAAGGTCAGAGTGACTTTTAACGGTGAAAATCACTGTTTTCTATACTATGGCCCGCCAGATGATCAGATTGGCCTCACATTTCGGATCAACGCCTAAAATGGGTTGAGGAATGGAGTGGACGACGTGGATTGGATTGATACATCAAGATGGGGCCTGCATGAACGGCCCACCCAAAACCCTTAAAGCAAAGCATTTTTTTCTTTTGCTAGTACACCCCACTATCAGTTCACGCATCACTGGACCACGTTCAGTGTCCAGCGACGCTGGACGGTATGCATGTCCATTCAAGGTGGGTCTCAGATAGAAGTGGCCCACTTAATCAATCCGATATTTGTATTTTTTTCCCATCATCAAAGGGTAGGGCCTGCATGGCATGGATGGCCATGGGGTCCACTTGATGGATGGTTTGGACACCACATACACTCATCATGTGGGCCACAAAATAAATAAAGGAAGGAGAGAGAGAGAGAGACGTGATGATGGAGGGACCCCGGCACTATGGGCCCTCCCTTGCATGATTTACAACATACATCAAGTGGGTCCCATTTCATATGGGCCCACCGATCAAAATCAACGGTGGAGATCCTTTCTCCACTGAAATGGAAGGTCTAGATGACCCTATCCATGCAAGGAAAATAAACATCATGATGGGGTCCATGGAGAATGGCCCCATCATGGAATGATCATGAGGATCAAGGTGGGCCATCAGCCACATCTTAAGGTCCAAAGTGAGATCCATACCATCAATCGGGAGGCCTCACTTGGCCCATCATCACAACATGAAAATCTAACCTATAAAACACCCACCGTTCGATCTTCTTGGTCCGATGGAAAGACGATCTCCTTGTGTCTCACTTTGATGGTGGATGATTAGAAGTGAAGGGTTAGGATGAAGGATTTTGAGGTGAAAAAGTGAGCCACACAAAACCACTTTTCTCTCTTGAAATTCCTTGGACGTGCACCACTTTCCTTGCTTGAAAAATATGAAGAGAAGGAGAGAGAGAGGGGGGGTTGTAAGGGAGAGAGAGTGATGGGTGATGGATGTGAGGTGAGTGATGGGTGAGGTGAGAGACTTGTTGACTTTTGGGGTTTGCGTAACTTGGGGAGAAAAAAGTATGGGTGTGTACTTTGATTGATTGATTAATTGATGGGACATGTTGTAGAGATTCTATTGGGATTGTAAATACGCAGTATTTTTCTCGAACTAAACGCGGGTCCACATCTCCTAACCAGGGTATCGGATCGGTGTACAAGACGCGGAATTGGAACCGCGGCGACGGTGCGGTCGCAATGGTATAAGTCTCGGATTAAGCCGACTCAAATCTACGAGATACGACTTAAGGTCGCATGTAAACATCGATTATAAGTCGCAGGTTACCAGAATTCAACGGGAATGATCGCGAGAGTCAACGGAACAGTACGGACTAAGATACGGGCCTTACAACACAAGAGATTTTTACGTGAAAAACCCTCAAAGAGGTAAAAACTACGGGACCTTGTCCAGATCAACAATCCACTATTAAGTAGAACGTTACAACCTTCTTCACTCACGCATGAGTGGATAAACAATAAAAGAATAAAAGAAAAACGGAGAGATCTTACCGATCACGAGGATGTAGAAGCGCTAAGATGTTGATTGCACAGTAGATCACATCCACGAGCATAACTTCTCTTCTATAAGCTTCATCTCTCTCTCTCTCTCTCACCTTTAATAGTCCTAAACCCTTTGGTAAACCCTTGCAAAGCTTTACGAAACCCTCTTGCATTGCCTAGAAAAGCCCTAGGCACCCCTATTTATAGTTTAGGAAACTCCCTTTCGCACCCCTTACGAAAGAGCCTTGGATTTCCACAATCTGCACAAGATCCGGACTTAAATATATGTAAGCTCGACTAGTCGAGCCCCTCCCTCGACTGGTCGAGCACCTAGGAGAAAATTCATCAATTGGTCGCTAGACTTTGAGTCGAGCCCCACTCGACTGGTCGAGCGCCACCCACGACCGGTCAAGCAGTGCGGTGAACTACTCCGAATTTCCAACCCGCTGCACTGTCTCTCCCCTAAACTGAGGAGGAAAACCCCATCAGTGTCGGTTGGTGGCAAGGAAAATATGTATATGAAACAAATACCCTTTTCTTGATTTTGATGTTACTTATAAGGTGTTTGATGAAATACTTAAAAAATCGTTGTTGTTGTTTTACATACAATGATAAACTAAAAGTGCAGTCCGTGTGTTTATGAAAATCTTGCACATGTGAACTTGGCTCGATCTTGGCTCGAACTCGGCTCAAACTGGCCTGAGCTACTAACTGAACCGAGTCGAGTCGAGCCGAGTTCGAGCTAGGGTCAGCTAGTGGCCAAGCCGAGTCGAGTTGTGCCAAGCTCGAGTCGGATCGACTCATGTACACCTTTACTTGAGTCTTCAATCCACCTCCTTTTGAGCTTATGCCCTAAAATGATCTTTCAAAATAGATGGATGGTGTGGATAAAAACATATACATCATTGTGGCCCCACAAACCAAAAATTACCCAATCCGCATTTAAGAAACAGATAAAGAAAATTGTAATTTTTACAGCTTTACATGGTATTGTAGTGGAAATTTTCTATCCTAACACACACACAAATGCATCGGCGAAGAGTAGAGCTGGGCACATCTGATCTGATCCGGTGGATCCGACCTGATCCAATCTGTTCCGATCCGAACCGATGGCTTGGATCGGTGCGGATCAAGTAGGGGCCCTTCAGATCCGAGCATTTTCAGATCGAGATTGGGTCGTGGTTAATCCGGACCGACCCGATCCGAATGGAACCGGACCGATTCGATCCGGAGTGGTTCATATCGATATTTTTACTTTTTCCTATGCTATGTTCCACTTAAGGTTTGGATATTCATCAATTTTAGGTTCAACTAGAGCTGGGTATTTCATACCTGAACCGGTGGATCCGACCCAATCAGACCCGATCCGACCCGATTCGAACAGAACCGATGATCAGGATCGGGTAGCATAAGTCAGATCCGAATTATTTTCGGGTCGGATCCGGATAAGCCTGGTTCCGAACCGACCCGATCTGTAATCTGATCCGATTTGACCCGATCCGAAGATGTATGTGTTTCATCAATTCCGTTCATCCATTTTACATATCATTCCAGGGATTTATACAAAAAAAAATTAAAAATGATAGGGATATAAATCTCAAGTGGACCTCACCACAGGAAAACAATAATGATTGGATATCCACCATTATAATCCTCCTAAGGCCCACTGTACTGTTTATTTGACATCTAATCTATTGATTAGGTCATAGGGACCCAAATAAAGGGAAACAATAAATATCAGCTTGATCAAAAACTTTTATGGCCTCCAAAATGTTTTTAATGGTCAACATTCATTCAACACTGTTTCTTATAATGTGGTCCACTTGAGATTTCGATATACCTCTTTTTTTTCTTATAAATAAAATGATCTTAAAAATAGATGGAGGGCATGGATGAAACACATACATCATGGTGGGGCCCACAGAGCACCAACCAATGGCTGGTGGCAAGTGGAGTAGCCAGTCCGTTTCTGGTACAGGTACGGCGTCTGGCGCTCCTTAAGCTCCGAGTTGTATGAACGGTTCAAATGAGATCAAAGTGATATGAGCCCCACAGAGATGTATTCATTATATCTACACCGTTCATATATTTTTAGAGAAAGTTATAGAGAATTATCCAAAAATAAAACAATATCCAAAGATCATCTAGACCACACCACAAATAACAGCAGAGAATAATTTTCACCGTTAAACAATTCGTGTGATCCACTTGATAGTTGGATCTGTCTTATTTTTCGTCTCAAGCCTTAAGAAGAGCTCGCCAAATGAGTGGACGGTTTGGATATAACACATAAGTACATAACCCATAATCAGACCCACATAACTAGCAAACTATGATAAAAAATTCATTAGGTGGACGCTGGGCTTACGTGAAAAGCAAGCTACTGCTGTTTCGTGCAGTGCACCGTGCACGTCAAAAGTTAAAGTCCAGTATAAACACGTACACGTTAGATTGAAAGTCTTCCAGAGCCATGTGGGGCCCACCTTGATGTATGTATTTTATCTAAGCCATTTATCCATTTTGAAATATTATTTTAGACCATAAGCACAAAAAGTTGGTATATTAAAGATTGAAGTGGACCACACCACATGAAACAGTTGAATTAAATTTCATACGATCCGAATCGTACCCAACCCAATCCGACTTGGTTTCCCTGACCGATTCGGACTCGGTTCGGGTCAGGCCAATCATGCATCGGATCTATCCGAGTCTGGTGACCCGGATTGGGTCTCGGATTGGATCGGATCGGGTTCGGGTCAAGACTTTGGGATTTCGGATCGGATCGGGTTGGACGTAATCCGATCAAATCCGGTCCAATGCCCAGCTTTAGGTTCAACCACTAAAATGATATGGAAAAACGAATGGACGGCGTGGATAAACCACATGCATTCAAGGTGGGCCCCAACAGAGTTTACTCACTACAATAAGAGGATTGCCCGTGTACCACACAAAGCTAGCAGTAGCTAGTTGTAGGTACGTGTCGTGTGAAGACGAGCACTGACGCTCCTCGAGCTCTGAGCTGTACCAACAGTGAGATCAAAGTTATATGGCCCCACAGTGATGTATTTATCATATTTACACCGTTCATATATTTTTAGAGATTATAACAGAGCATTATCCAAAAAATGAATCATATCCAGAGATCATCTGGACCACACCGCAAATAACAACTAAGAATGATTTTCACCATTAAACAATTTGTAGGGCCCACCATAACGTTTATTTTCCATCCAATCTGTTCATAAGGTCACAAAGGCCTGTATTAAGAGGAAAAACAAATTTCAAATTGATCAAACAAGGGTTTTAATAGTAGACTTTCAATCACCACAGCTTTTTTAAGTGTTGTCCACTTGATAGTTAGATGTGTCTTATTTTTTATCTCAAGCCTTAAAACGAGATCGTCGAATTGATGGACGGTTTGGATATAACACATACCCCGTAATGAATCCCACAAAACTTACTAGCGTTACACCATGCACAACACGTAACAGCTGCTAGCGTGCTGTGCACGTCAACACAGCTATACTCCTCGAGCTCCAAGTTGTAAGAACAGCTTAAATGAGATCCACATTACGTGGGCCCCACAATGATGTATTTATTATATCCATACCGTTTATCAATTTTTTGTGATCATTTTAAAGTATTTGGGAAAAAAATGAATCATATCTAAAGCTCAAATGGACCACACCGAAAATAGTAGCAAGGATAATGATTTTCACAGTTAAAAAACATCGATTTGTACCTAATCTGATCCGACTTGGTTTCCCTGACCGAGTCGGACTCGGTTCAGCTCAGGTCAATCATGCAATGGACCGTTCGGGCCAGATGTCCCGGCTCGGTCCCGGATCGGATTGGGTTCGGGGTAGCTTTTGGACCGAACCGAGTTGGACCCAGTCCGATCCGACTCGGTCCGATGCCCAGCTCTATTTCGAGAGTTCATGCAAACACATGTACCGGCCGCATGCATTCCGGGCAGGAATCTTAAGATGCCTATTAAAATAGGCTTTGAAAAATCGAATTTGTAAGTTATAATTAGATATCCCTCCAAAACTCCTTTTAATTTAGTGGAATGTACGTGCACACCAAATCTCGTGGTTCTTGTACTCATTGATATCGTGACCAGCAAGGAGAATCTGAGTTTTAGCTTTTCTCTGTGCATCCACACGCTTGTATGCACGCATGCACACGCACGAGTAGGATGATGACCCTGTTTTCTAGTTGAATTTGAGATCTTGCCAAGCCCACATCCACCTCTCTCACGTGCACGTAAGTCTGAGTTCTGCATCAGGTGGTTGCTGGCACGTGTGATACACCTGATGAGTGGACAGCCTTGCCTTCGGAACAGATCATAAAAACATGGTGGGTCCCACCATATGCATGGTTAGCCCGTCTCATATAGTTGCCAGGTTAACACGTGTGGCAGTGCTTGTACCTTCACATAAGCACACGTGCCAGCCTGTCGCGCTCGTGGGACATCCGGACAATTCATAAGGTGTCCTTATACCTGACAGAAAGATAAAAGTGGTCCACCAATAAGGTAGTCACGTGTGTGCATCGTCTACACTGGATGCTTTTCTTTTGTTTTATTTGATGCAAACCCCTTCTTTTCTGTATATTACCAAAAACCTCCTCATGTATTTGTGAAATACCTCATTCCTTTTCGACGTTTGATGAAAAACCTCAAACCGTTAAGTCGGTTATTTACCAGAACTTAAACTACAGTGAGTTGTGAAGGAAAATTGTCCAACCTTGCCCGGAAATTTTGAAAAGGTCTAAAATATAGTAAGAGAATGTCTTTTAACGGTCAGGATTTACCGTTAGTTATTAGCTTGTTTGTCCTCAGAATGGGGTGCGACCCAGAACCAGCTATGTGGGTGCTACACTAACCATAAGGCTCACCTCGATGTATGAAATGTACATACAAGATGTCCATCTATTTTGTAAGTTTATTTTACTGTATGTTTCCAAAAATAAAGCAGGTACAAATTTCAAGTTGAAACAGTGGTTATTTACCATTAAAAATATTTTATGGGCTAAAATCTTTTTGATCAAGCTGGTATTTGTTTTTTCCTTTCATCCAGGTCTGTGTGACCTCATCAATGGGTTGGATGGTCAAAAAACATTATGGTAGGCCTTAAGAAGTTTCTTAGGACAGGTGCTCGAGGACTACTATTTCTTGTGGTGTGGTCCACCTAAAGTAAGTACCTACTTCATTTTTGGGAACATATGCAGTAAAATAATCTGAAAAAACAGATGAACGGTATGGATATATATTAAATATATTGAGGTGAGCCTTATGATCAGTGTCATACCTACATCATTGATTACCGATTGTAGCAAAAGATGGATTTTTGGTCCAAATAGGTTTTTGGTCCAGATAACTTAGTATTGTGATGTGGTCGTGGTAGCCGTCCTTTCCTACCTAGAAGTTTTTGCTTTTTTATTTTTAAAGGATGAAAATGCACCTCTAACTCCTCAGATATATGGTTGTCCATCGGATCAAAAGGAGAAAGAATTTTGTATAAAAGGTGTGTGGGCTTTATCAAGAATTGAAATTCGATCAACTCTTAGCAGATTTGGTCCGTTTATTTTAATTTGACAGTCATGAACTGTAACGCCCCGGAAAATCAGGGGTCGTGCATAGACACAACTCCCGAGTTCCCAAGTGTCACTTATCATGCATTTATGGTTTTTAAGATTAGTCAAGTTTAACTGCGCAATTTGGAATTACCTGAAACATGAAGCACAATCACACCAGTCTACTGAAGTGAAGGAAATCTCACAAATATACAGGTCCAAAATAATAAAAGGGTCGCCCAAAGCGTTGCCCAACAAAACAACAAAAGAAGGCTATGTCAAAAAAAAAGAGTAAAACTGAGCCCACGGCTCAGCAAATCCAAATTCGACCCGATCAAGCCGATGGAGAGCCGCCCATCAGCGCAAGTAGGAGAGTCCGTCCTCCTCGTCCAAGCTTACCTTGCCGGTTCCTCATGCACCTTGGGTCACTGCATCTATGAATGGGTCCAGTTGGTGTTTTAAAACACCGTCCCAGTGAGGAGTGAGTGATCAACTCGGTGTGAACTATTGGTCTCAAGTTACAACAGGGCATCAATTATAATATGAACTTAATGAAAAGCAGACAATCATCACACCTAATAACTCTTATTTAAAATGCATGCATGCGGGATGATATGATGCATGCCCTCGCCACAACACTCCTCAAGCGACTCCATCTAACGATCGCATATGACAACACTCCCTCGGAGCGACCTCGACTTCCGAGTCGCCACCCTAACTAATGCGTGCAATACGATCGTGTTAGCCGAGTTATTAGTTAAGTCCATTCATCCAAAGAAAGGTTGGGGATTCGATTCACCCTACGTATCAATGCCCTAAACTGGTTGCGAGGCCAAGACCCCATCAATGCGTGAGGCCGAGACCTCGCGGTCCGTGATCCCGTCGGGTTCCTCATCCCCGACACCAAGCACATGAGGAGTGCCGAAAGGAAGGGATCGCTCGCGGTCACTACGGGGAGGCGCGGTACCCCGGCGTGAGGCGGCCGGCTGGACATAGTGTCCCATTCCACCATGCCCGGCTCACGAGGGTATGGACCAATTGAAAGTGGATTTTTTTGATGGGCTACAACGGTAGTAGGGTGGTTCAGGTTCCATACACATGTGAGCAAACATGGTTAACATACAGGGTTAGTCAGATAGTAGGTTAGACCGTACGAGTCAAGCGAGCGTGAGACGAGTGACATCGGGCACAAGAGACCCATGTAGTCGAACTACAGCCACACGAACACACTCGCCCAAACCCACGGGTCTAGCCCTAGCATAGTCCTACCGATGGGACTACCATCTCGCCTCATGTTCCTGACCAACCCATGGGTATGGAGGGTGATCCGTAACAAGCCAACTACACAGGTTATCAACTAGCATACCAACATCCTATTTCATGCATCTCAGTCATATGAATCAAATATTTCTAACAAGCAATCATGAAATAAAGTGCGTGTGAGTCGTGTGGGTTTGTGAGGAAGTTATGCACTTCCCCCATCTTGAGAAATTCCATGTACAAGAGTAATGAAACCATGCATACTATTAAGCAACAATATATATGGAAATCAACAAGCATGAGCATGCAACCATCCATACACAAAATCATGTAAGGAAATAAAAACAACATCATGGGGTAGCCAAACATGCATATCCATACAATTCCATCAACCTACGATCTCAGGGTTCCTCTAGACTTTCAAGCATAACATTCAACAATCAAAATCATTAGGCTCGTATAAAAATTGGTGCTAGGCCACCTAAGAACAATAGTCCGCACCTAGGATCGTTGGAGGCTTGGGAAAAACGTCCTAAGAAAGAGGGCTTTGCGGTAGATCGGCCGGAATCCCTAAAACAACTTCACATGTTAGATTTGTAAGCAAAACCCCCCTCCTTACAAGGGTTTTCAAAGAAAAAGAGGGTTGGATCTTACCTAAACGATCCATGAAATGAAGAGGGCGATTTTTGGATGGGTTTCCCCTTGGAGAAGGTGTAGGGAGAGGAGAGATTGATTCCCTTGGGCCCCACCTTGGTTTAGGGTCCACCTTGTCTTCTTCCCTCTCTTCCTCCTTTCTTCTTTCTCTCTTTTCTCTCTTTTCTCTCTTTTCTCTCTTCCCTTTCCTAGGGCAAATTCGTATGGGAGAGGGGTGCCCAAAAGAAACCTCTATTTATAATTCCAAATTTGGTGCAAATGGCCCTAAACTTCCATAATTTCCTAAAATAGACTTATGGGACTCCCTATTGGTGTTGGGGTGGCCCTAACACCCCTCTGGCCACCAAATTCGACGTGTAGGTGCCTTGTGGCCCGATTAGGGCCCATGCAAAATTGGGGACGAACGGATGAGCGGATATATGATCCGAGAAAGCGTTTCGACCTTTAAGTGGTCCCGTGGGGGCCATTTTGGTGATTGGAGCATTTCGATGGCCCTCGGCCATGAAATTTATAGGATAAATGGTCCATGGCCCGATGAGGGGCCTTACAAAATTTGGGAACGAACGGATGCGGAGTTTGGTCGTACGGGTCCAATTCGCGATCAACGGTCATCGTGCCACGATCGGGCCCAGATTTGGTGGGAAGGCGTTGAAAAAATACATTAAACGTTCATCGTAAATTTGGAAGAAATCCGACGGCTAGAAGACCCGGAGTCTCGCTTTCTTATATCGGTGCGTTTTTAATGCGCATTGGTGGGCGCGATTGGGCAAGCGCCGGATGGTACTTTAGGCGTCCCACTTGGGTCCACATCCGCGATGGAGTCCGCGATGGACCACAAGCCCAAATGAGATCTATGATTTTCTAAAGTTTTAGATTTTTCTGACCCTTCTCGGTCGCTGGGGTGGCCCACACGGCTATTGTTAAGTGTAAATGGGTCATCCGGCACGGCCGCGCACTTGGTCCTATCATAACTAGACTGGTCCACCCCAGTATAAACTAACATTGAGTGTTAATGGTCGTTAAGTGATATTATAAGTTAATAATAAAATAAATAATTAAATAAATAAATAAAGTTCAAGGATTTTTGGAAATCTAAAACAGTGAAAATTCGGGATGTTACATGAACCTATGGTAGAATTTTTAAAATTTTTTGTATAAAGTTTTTTGTGGCCCTCGATTATATTAATGTTGTACATTAATTGTGAATTATTTCCTTCAATGTGGCCCATTTATGATGAATTTTGCTCTCAAACTTAGACCCATGATATAAAATTGAAATCTCTTACATATTGAATGATTGGATTGACGTCATGACAGCCTAATGGGTATCATATAAGATGTATATGGGTTCAAAATGTGGAGCCCTTCAGCAAGAGGGTTGTTTTTTATTTCCTTCTTCATTTCTTGGTTTTTTTCATGGGAGGAGAAGATGGTGTTTTCTTGTTCCCTAACTCATTTTTATTCATTCTTCATTAGTTTATTTTATTGTTGTTTTTTGAATTTTTTTATTTAATATGAATGATGGAGGTTTATGAAGGTAAAGAGATTGTGAAAGAATAATATAATGGATGAATTTTCATAATAAAAAGATGTTGTAATAGAAGAATGTTGTAATGCATGAATTTTATAATGTAAGAATGTGATGAATGTTAGAATAAATGAATGTTATCATGGATGAACATTGTATGGTGGATGATCAATATTTACTATGGATTGCCTATTTTCATTGTGGATCGTCGATATTTTTATTTTATGGATCACTGATAATAATTGTGGAAAATAACTATGAATGGAATCATCATACCTTCCACTCTTTCACAAACTCATATTATTCATTATAAAGAAATTTAAAAAAAAAAAAAAAAAAAACAAACTAAGAAAGGAAGAAGGAATAATGAAGGAAGCAAATATATATATATATATATATATATATATATATATATATATATATATATATATATATATATAGTATCCTCATTTTTGCCCTACTTGTCTCTCATGAAATTAATAATAATAATAACTTTTAAAAAAAAAAAAAAAGGGAAATAAGTAAATGGCCTTTCTGTGACAAGTACCTCACGTTTTGAACTGGTGCATATTTTACTTAAGGCCTATTAGGTTATTTCAAAGCAAATTCATTATGTTTATATGTAAGAGATTTTAATTTTATATTATCGACCTAATTTTAAGAGCAAAGTTCATTATAAATGGACTACATAGGATAAAATAATGCAAAATTAACGTACAACATTAGTATACTTATAACATAAAAAACTTCAAAAAAAAAACAGAAAACCTTAACATGAGTTCACGATTGTCAAATTAAAATAAATGCATCAAATCGGTTAATAGGTTAGTTGAATTCCATTTTTGACGGGGCACACATCTCTTTAAAAAAATAAAAAATAATAATAATAATATTAAAAAAAACTTCCTTAGAGACCGCCATACGAAGGGCAAATGTGAAATAGGAAAATTTTATTCCACTAAATAATGAAAAAAGTGGTTTAACGCTAAACAAACTTACTTTAGGAAGGAACGGACTCCTAACCACATCGATTCACGGGTATTCGGATCAAAACCAAAATCCCACAAAAGATCCCAAGTCTTCTCTGAACGGAAACGGATTGGCTACTCCCCCTGACACCAGCCCCAGAGCTGGTGGTCGGTTCTCTGTGGGTCCCACCATGATGTATGTGTTTCATCCATTTCGTTCATCCATTTTTAAATATCATTTTATGCTTTTATCCAAAAAATGGTAGGGATATAAATCTCAAGGTATCACACCATTAGTGATTGGATATCAATCATAAATCCTCCTAAGGCCCGATGTACTGTTTATTTAACATCCAATCCGTTGATTAGGTCATAAAAACCCAGATGAAGGGATAAAACAAAGATCAACTTGATCAAATACTTTTATGGCCCCCAAAAAGTTTTTAACGGTCAAAGCTCATTAAACACTGTTTCCTGTAATGTGGTCCACTTGAGACTGGAATATACCTCATTTTTTTTTTTTATCATAAATTGATCTACAAAAGTAGATGGACGGAATGGATGAAACACATACATCATGGTGGGCCCACAGAGCACCGACCACCAGCTCCGGGGCTGGTGTCAGGGAGAGTAGCCAATCCGTTTCCTCTCTGAACACGCATATCCAAGAGATTTATTTATTTATTTATTTATTTATTCAAATGCAGAATTCGTAAAAGGGAGGTGTTTATGAAAAAAAAAAAACTTTTTTAAAACTCGTGTGTGCAGTGGTGGCCCACCTAATGAGTAAACCTGCTAGATTTTGTGCTATGTCAATCTCACGGTGGTTGCCACAGTACAAACCATTCACACGTGTCCTGTTGGCCCGCGTGTTGCATGTAAAGGCGTGTGCGAACATGTGCATGTGGGGGCTACAAAACCTCTCATTGTTTCTCTTACTTGACTATTTTCTTTTTGTATTTCGTGTTGCTGGCAGTCCAAACCCTTCTCTGCAAAGGTTTCTTAAACCTTTGCTAATTCCTCCCGCATGTGCGAATCGCACATATTCATCTAAGAAACATGCCACAATGAGACACGTGTGTGAGATCTAACCTTTCCATCAGGCGAGATACACTGCTTAGATCTTCTACCATAAAAATAAGGCTATTTCACCCCTCAGGTGGGCCACATAATAGCAAAATAAATGAATGGTTAATAAAAAGCCTTCATCACGTAAATTGTGGCCCACCTGAAGAGAGGGATTTCCTGATTTTAGGCGTAAGATCCAATCATTATTTCCAACCTTACGGAAAGCTTAGATCTCACACACGTGTCTCATATTTGCAATGTACGCCCGCATGTGAATATGTACGGCTCTGCACGCGTGCGGAATCAGATACCTCTTGATAAGAATTAGAAGACAAAAGTTCACCAGCCGGAGACGTAGGGCCCTTCATCATAAGTCATAACTGTAATGGAGCAGTATTGTGGCCGTTCACGCGAGTAGCTATTTGGATGGCTGACATTCTGACGGTTGGCAAGTGGCATTTAGACATGAGATCTGGACCGTTCATCTAATCGGACGGGCACATGTAGTATTTTTCGTGGCAAAAGAATCAGGATCAATCTATTATCGGGGGGGCCAAAGGCATGTCTTGAATTTTAACCGTCCATTTTTTTCATACGCTTGTACCCCATATGATGAACAGAATGAGCTGATTTTTGGGCCATATCACATACGCAGAGGGGTGAAGTAGATGAACGGCTCCGATCTTTCCCACATATGTGGCGGTAGTTGGATTGAAATGGCTGCTTCCATCTCTAGTTATGGCAGTTCTCTATGTTTTGGAAGCCAAAAGCAGCTTAGCTAGACAGCATTTGCTTTCAATGCATAGATCTGATCAAGGACGAGTGCTGGGTGAATTCCAGCGAGAGTACGCTTTTTTGGCACTTATCTCTCACGTGGAAACAAGGAGCGAATAAGCGATCCAAGCCGCTCTTCTCTTTGATCCAAATGTCATCATGCCGATCTTCTAGATAGGTGGACCACCCAAGAAGAAAAGAAACAGATGGCTAAAAGAAGTCAATCCGACGGTCCTTATTCAACATGCATTCACTGCCTGCCTGATAAGTGAACTGGCTCGATTTTTGGGCCAATATATGTTCACAATGGGCCAAACCTGATGAACGTCCAAGATCTATTACACGTGCACTACTTTGGCACATTTGCTGCAAAACACTCCAATCAATCCCTTGCAAGCGAGTACAATTAAGCTTTTTTGTAATACAAACGTATGAAAACCAGGACACCCAGATTTTGGCTGTCCAATGTCCCAAACCACCTAATAAACAGACGAACAATAATGACATGTGGCCCACATCCATACCTTCAAAATTCAAATTTCTTCCATGATGGCCCACCCCTTTATCTTTACCCTCTTTGTTCTCTTTTTTTCCCTCTCTTTTTCCTTCTTTAGCGATCTCTGCCCTATCTTTGTTTTACTAGGATTTTGGTGTCCACCCAAAGGGAGGGAAATCAAAGTCTTCTCTTCAAATTTCAAAAGAAATGTCAAAGGAACCATAATCTCTTTCAATGAGAATGATAACATTGCAAACTTAGTTCCTCACATCATGATTATTACTTTATCTGTAGAGCATCCGATCCGAGGAAAAGGTGGGTCCCATCATGAAGATCACCTAGCATAAAAATCAGAACAATCCGATCATCACATGGCCCACATGAATGAAATCAGTGGGTGGCTTATGATATTGCATAACGTGAAATTGTGGCTAACCTAGTGGATAGATCATCCTGGTTTTCTTTCCTGGTGATCTCATGATGGGGGCCAACAGTCTTCACTGTCCGGATGTTCTACACATGCAACACATTGGCAGAAAAGTGGTGTAGCTTGTTAAAGCTTAGACTGCAATGGTTGTATGTGATCATTCCTTTTTATTACTGTTTAACGACTTTAATAACGCTAAGGAAGATATTCATTCATATTCAATCACTGTTAGTAGCGTCATCAAGCAATTGATACTACTCTTAGATAGGTTAATAAAGAAAAGAAAACTGTGATTACAGAAGATATGGCTAATGGGTAGGATACAGTACACGTGGCACACTTTATACGAGATCCACAACGTTCATTCGTACGGTCTACTGTGGGTGGGCCATCCTTCAAAAGATTGGGTGGATTGGAGGAATTTTTCCCTCTGAATGTCCACCTTACATTTGTATAACCATCCATCTCTGATGTATGGTCCCATAGTATATGTCTCATCTATACCGTCTATCCATTTTAACATACTATTTTAGGGCATGAGACCAAAAAGGAAAGGCACTGTGGGGCCCACCGTAATTGTATATGTCTCATCCATGCTGTCTATCTATTTTAACATATCATTTTAAGGCATTAGACCAAAAAGGACACAGATTGAAGGTTCAAGTGGACCACATCACAGGAAGCAGTGAGGATTAAAAGCCTACTGTTGAAAACTTTTTGGGGCCACGAAATTTTTGGATCAAATGCATATGTGGGATATGGGCTTAAATGGGTAACACAACTGAAGGACAGATTGAATTTCTAGAATACATTAATGTTGGGCCCACAAAGTTTGATGCAGTGGGAATCCTCGGTGTAGAATCGTGCAAGGTTTTTCCTGTGGTTCACCCCATCCACAGTAGGGCCCAAGGGATGAACGTCCAGATCTTGCACATTTGTGCCACGTCTACAAGATATGCACTCAGGTGCTGATTTTTTACAAGTGTGGCCTATGTCTCAGTTATATAGAAACTTTATATCGTAGGCCCACAGTGATAGATGGACATTTCTCCCAAAATCTTCAACTTGGAGATCACAGGCGTCCATTCTTTGGATCTTGGATCACAAGTACAGCGGTCCACACAAGTGACAAAATCCCATGATTGATGGGTAGTGTTTATGCCCTTTTTTTTTCGGCACAAGCCACCTGTTAGCACTACAGGTTCGATATTGCCAAAATTATAGATATATTTTACTCATCTCTTCCGGTGATATGCCTTTTATCGTTAATGCAATGGTACACAATTGTATTCATGGCTTAAAGGAACGAAGCGACGAATAACATGTAGCCATTAACCCTATGTTTGAAGTAACGTATACAACAAGTCTATAAAATACCTATTGAAGCAGGATCCTATCACATATTCGGATATGCTCAATAACATTGTTTCTCTCAATTCTTTCCAAATGTAATATTTCCTAAAGACGTTTGGAACTCTTAAAGTGATTACGAAATCAGATCGAACTAATATTTGAACATACTAGAACTAACGAATTAGGGGCTGATAAGAATCTAGTGGATCTAGTCCCATCAAATCCACAAACATTTAAGGACACGATACGCAGAATGGTGGATGTGATGTAGAGTGGGTCGTGGACAGTTACATGGCCAAGATGGATCAGAAAAGGCTCAGTCGACGACAAAAGTGATCCAGACTATCAGACCTCAGATCGGGTGTATCTCGCAATCCGAAATGAGTTATCGAGCGTAAAATATATGATTTTGGGGTAGAACGAGCTACTTTATCTACTCAACCTGGCATAGCGGGGTTGCGCAAGCCGGATTTGCGAAATACCCCCGGATCGACGGTCGTTTCCCTAGTTTAATTCCATTTTTACTATAAATAGTAAGTTTTAGTTTGATCATAACTCTTCATCCGTTGGGCTTTAGGAGTTGCACCCAACGTGAAAAGAGCTAAGAATAATTAGGAGAACAACTTGGTGAAGCCAAATAGGACACTTACTATTTTGGGCCAAAAACCTTGCGCACTAGTAGACGACCGTATATAAATAGTAAGTTTACTATTTATAGTAAGTTGCGAATTCTAAGAGTTTTAGTTGTAGTTTGCTTCTGATTTCTCTCTCATTGCTTGGTATCCATATTTAAAGGGTTATAAACTCGTTTATTTCATTCATCTATCAAATTATGAATTTATTAGAATTTATTTATATTCTTCTTGCTTTCTTTTTTTGTGGATTCAAGAAGTCTTTGTGAGGAGTCCAGAGAAACTCTGTGGATTCAGAGTAGTTATACTTGAGGAAGACGGTGATTAACCTCATCACGTTCATCCCTGTGTCACGATGGTTCTAATTCAGCCAGATTTATATGCAACAATATTGTAAAAATTCTGATCTACGTAAAAGTGGAGACCTGAGAATGATTTCAAATTTACGGAGATCTCACGAGAAGACTACATAAAAAATCGTACTTGCAAAAGATCTTGACCAACGAGGAAAACCGGCAATGTTTTGCCACCTCCAAAAGCTATAAAAGGAGAATGTACCGAAGACCTTAATGCCATACACCAAACACAATATATCTTCTTTACATTTAAATTTAAATTTCTGTTAATATGTCTTAGTCTAGCCTTAGTCTTAGCATAGAATGTTACTATTCAGCACTACTACTACAGTATTGTTGGATTAGTATAATCATCAACAACCCTCTATTGTTGAATCCTGATAAATCGAATTCTTACTTGGGAGATCAAACCTTCTGGTCACATTCTGCTAACCATCCACCTAGACCGTCTATTCATTAAAATAGTTTCAAGTATTTATCTCTTTTGTATTTCTCTATTTATTTTTTACTTTATCATTTGTAATGAACATCATTCACAAAGTAATAAAATCAACATTATTTTAACTTTCTTCTATTTTATTTGTTTATCTTTATTCTTTTTCAAAAATAAATTAACGAAATTATTGGTGAAAGAAAAGTTCTTGAACGTAAGGCAAAACGAATCCATTAAGAATGACAGACCCCCACTCTTTTACAAATCGCTTGATCGCTGATACAATCGGCAGTTGAGGGGGCACTTGGATTTTCGTATCTGATTTTAATTGGTCCATCTCAACATGGGGGCACTAGCATTCAATTAGATATTGAGTCAAGAAAGATTCTAGCACACCCATACTTCCTAATCACACACATAAACCAAATACAAGCCCTCGTTCACACATGTAGCAAAGTGTTTGATTAAATAGCTAGGATCTTGGCCATTCCAAAAATAGACAAGGAAGAGATGCACCTAATAGGTTTATATATTTTAACCATAAGATATCAATAGTAGAACACACTAAATGGATGACCCTAATTAATAATCACAATGACATAAGTATAATAGGTACATCTCTCTGGACTAGATAGGGTAAGGTACAGGTAACACCAAGTTCCATCAAGGCATGACAGTGGAGCACACCTTGATGCATGTGTAGCATATCTACGTTGTCCATCCGTTTTTTCATATCATTTTAGAGTATAGTCATAGATCCAAATCTCTTGTGGGCCACACCACAAGAAACAATAGTGAACAATGTTGGCCATAAAAGTTTTGGATCAAGTTGATATTTATGGTTTCCCTTCATTCAGGTATGCATTACTTTATCAACAGATTAAATGAAAATTATGTTGAAAATAATGGGCTGAAAACAGTAGATAATATTATGAAAAATAGGATCCTTGCTCTTGCACGGGTGGTAGGCTCTTGGGAGTTTCAACACCCAGTCAAGGGTTCGAGTATCCATAGGTGGTGAAATCCCACTACGGTGTGAGTGTGTGGGGTTGTGTGTGCGCGTGTTTTATATATATATATATATATATATATATATATATATATAATGAAAAATAGAAAATATGAATAATAAAAATAAAGTAAGATAAGATGACATCGAGGCATGATTGGCTTACTTGGCTTGAAACCAAATTTCCCCTTGGATCATGTCCCAAGTACAATGAGAATCTTGGACAGTTGGCCTCTATGATACATCGACTATTATTTGGTCCCAACAAATACGGATTTTGAAGAAACGGAAAAAGAAATCATTAGTTAAAAATTATTAGCGCGAGTATACTCTCAGTCCACACATTGAACCAAACTTAAACTCACCCAAACATGCCCACACACGTCACACTGTGTAGTATGGTTCGGTGCACGCGTTGTAAAGAGATGATCCAACCCAAATGGCTATTATTAATTGGCAGCTTAAGTCTTATACAAAACCACATCTTTTATATACATGAGATTTATTTGATTCTTTCCAACGTGGAACCAAAGAATTGTAATAAAAATGAAAATATTTTTGAAACAAAAACATAGAGGAAAAACTTTAAACATTGAACTAAAATTATTTTTAAAATACAACAAAATAAACATTACCATATGCTTTAAAATACAACAAAATAAACATTAGCACAAGCTTTATGAAGATTTTTATGTGCAAGGATGCTGGGTGGGGCCACCGACATCTTTTTGAGAAATCTACCTGACCTGTTCATCCCTTTCACGATATCATTTTAGGATATTCGACCATAAAAAAGGTGGATCTAAAACTCAAGTGGGTCCCACGAGAGGAAATAATGGGGATTCCATGAGAACCGTTGAAACATTCTTATGGCCATAAAAGCTTTGCGTCAAGCTAATTTATATTTTCACTTCATTCATGTGGTAATGACCTTATAAATGGTTTGGATGGTTTATAAGCATTAAGGTGGAGCCCAAGAAGGTTTTAATTGTAGATATTTCTTCCCTCAATTTTTTCTTGCTCCAGTTTTTTATCTACCTTATTGTTGCTCTTCTACTAAATTGATCTCGCCAAACGGATAAACAAGATAGATTTCACACAAACACATCGGCAGGCCTACCCACCATCCTTGTGCAGGAACTTCCCCGAAAGGCTTTCACAAGAAATCTGTTGTCCTTTCATAATTGTTGTTTCCTGTGATGCGCTTCACCTGAGATTTGAATCTGCATCATTGTTAGGTTAATGCCCTAACAATGATGCAGATTCCTTACTCTTGGACGGATGGTAGACTCATATAGTTTCATCCCGTTCGAGGGTTCATATCCATATATAAATTCCCAGGTGTAGGGAGTGAGTGTATGTGTGGGGGTGTGTGTGTGCTTGTGTTAAAAAAAAAAAAAAAAAAAAAAAAAAAGAAAGAAAGAGGTTAATGCCCTAAAATGATTTGGCAATATGTGTGTCTGCGTGTGTGTGGGGGGTGGACCATATCGGTGTTTGGCCGACCTGGTTTTGGTTCGCAAGTGCGATAGCACACATGCCAAGGCTGAGGTGAAAAGAATCGTACTGACGTGGCGCTCGAATAAAAAATAACTCTGAAAGTGGTAAAACTAAAGTAAGAAGACACGTGTGCGGAACCACGAGACCAATACCAGCACGTTCGAGTCCCGACAAGTACACCGACACGCTCTCGATTGTCGCGCCTACCAGAAACCGCGTAAATTTCTTGAGAAAACTTATTAGATGCATCGGTTGTATCAAAACTTACAATGCATCAGTCCTTTTTTCCATAACAAGTCACCCATATACAAAATCCTATCCTTCCAAACTGTTCCAAAAATCATTATGGTCATCTAGAATGAAAATCAGTTGGTCTAAGATTATATTTAGATATTAATACAATAGAAATGCACAACATCTGATATTGCTACTTGGAGTATTTTTGTGATCCCAAAATCACTGAATCGATTTAAATCAGTAAAAATAGATTTAAATTAAGTGATTCACATTTTTTACGGATGGGATATTATTTTAATATGATAAGTTAGGAGGTAAGAGTAGCTGTATTGGAAGTTATGATGCAGCTGCGGTCTGATCATTTCTCCTGTTTCTTTTCTCCCCGGGGTAACTAATTTTATATCTACACCCAAGTTAATTGAGATTACCCCTTATAAATTTAGTTTTAGTAAAAAGTTAGCCCAACTTTGTACTAATTAGTAGCAAAAGGTAAGAATATATGGGGCGAGTATCAACGCAGAAAGAAGGAGATAGTGGAACCCGTGACAGATTGCATACGTGGAATTGATGATACGTAGACTGTGATTGATGATACGCAGGCATTTAGAAATCACATGGAAATTGCATACGTGGCAAACAAGCATTCAAATTATACAGTCCAAATTAGAAGTATCAGTTTGGATGTATCATAAGCCAGAAACTACACCTATTTGATTATCTGACTAACAGATTAGTGGATATATAATTAACGGTTGAAAATGAAAAATCTAATGGTCTTGTTTCAACATGAATTTGTCCATAAATCAAACGTTAGAATTATCCAATAAATCTGATTTTTTTTAATTCTAAATTTTTTAAATATTTCCCACAAATTAGTCGGTTTATTTGAGTTAATTATAACAAATGTAGAGTTTATATATAGAGTCAGCGTATCAAGTGTCATACGCAGCCAGAGTATCAATGCAATGTTGCGCCATTTTGTAAAAGCGGTTCCACTGTGGAGAGATATGAAAAGGAATCGGATTGGCTACTCCCCCTGCCACCAGCCAATGGCTGATGGTCGGTGCTCTGTGGGCCCCACCATGATGTATGTATTTCATCCATGCCGTCCATCTATTTTTATAGATCATTTTATGGAATGATACTAATGATAAGGTATATCCCAATCTCAAATGGACCCCATTACAGGAAACAGTGTTGAATGAATGTTGACCATTAAAAAATTTTTGGGGGCCATAAAAGTCTTGGATCAAGATGATCTTTTTTTTTCCCTTCATCTGGGTCTGTACGACCTAATCAACAGATTGGATTTCAAATAAACATTACAGTGAGCCTTAGGAGGATTTTAATGGTGGATATCCGATCACTATTGTT
The DNA here is from genome assembly GCA_030180095.1 of Magnolia changhungtana. Taxonomy (NCBI): domain Eukaryota; kingdom Viridiplantae; phylum Streptophyta; class Magnoliopsida; order Magnoliales; family Magnoliaceae; genus Magnolia; species Magnolia changhungtana. The sequence continues at coordinate 1,306,483 of JASAUF010000516.1, read as the reverse complement.
TTCCTGTGGTGTGGTCCACCTGATATTTTTATTCCCCTCATTTTTCTAGATCAAGCCTATGATGATCTGTAAAAATGTATGAACGGCATGGATGAAACACATACATCATGGTGGGGCCCACATAGCACCGACCACCAGCCACCGGGCTGGTGGCCGGGGGAGTAGCCAATCCGTTTCCATATGAAATGGTCGTTCATCTGATGGACACCTCTAAGAGAATTCTAGGCGTCGAAATTCAGATGTGTCCAGTCATTAGGTGGGCCATACATACATTAAAGAAAAATGGTAATGTGCGGTGGTTTTCAGGCCATGGGACATAACAAATGGATACCATCTGATGAACAGTCCGGATCTTCCGCTACTGAGTCACACTGAGAGTTGTACGATTCTGAGAATGTCAGCAATTATCCCGCGCAATAATGTACTAGAATTATTTTTAAATTAAAATTTTCCACGTTAAAACATTCTCTTTCTCGATTCACACAACTACTAAAGGGTTTGACTTGGAATGATAGCTCACCACTCGTTTAAAAATAGTTGTGTGTCAATCCACCGTACGTTTTGAAGTTTAACAGTAATCTATACGGTCCAAAATGGTGAAATGATTTTGGATGGACCATAAACCTAAAATTTCAATGATCAGATGACTGTAACCATCAGAATTAGCCTGTTGAATCTGGCCTACTCATTGTTTTCAGTTTAACCGTCTATTTGATAGCCAGTAGTTGGACGGTTAGGATAGTTCTGTCGATCTAATTTTTAATACATATTTCATATACAATATGCCCCCACAATTTGGTTGGTACGGATGTATGTAGAGATATACCAGATGCAAGGAGGGTGAATCACCACCGTTATATATCAGGGGTGGTGAACCATCGCTTGAATCTGTTCCGTTATTATAATTTGTCTGCGGCTGGTTCATCCGCAACGTTTGCTTCGACAACGTGTATGGGACCCAACATGATCTATGCATGAAATCTAATCCGTCCATCATGTCTGTCCGTAGTTTAACAACAAGAATCATAACGTTCCAAATCTCAGATGGGCCACACTACGTAAACTAATGCCTAAAACCACTAAATTTACATGTTATCGCCTATATAAGTTTTGGAATGGTCTAATTCTTGGAAATATCATTCATCAGAGAGAGTATCTTCTTATGAATGGATTGGACGGCTCATATACAAATTGATTTTCTCCACACAATCTGAAAGGTTTTAATGGTTGGCGTTCTCACCCTAACTTCTGCCGTACTGTTATGCACTGTTGTTTTCAACAATTATGATTTTTGGTATTCCAGGAGAAATTGAAGGGGCGAACCTTATGGACGGATTGGATTTCATCAATATATCATTTACAGCCCAAAAACTTCCTTTTAGAAGAAGTCTATTCTACGAACGCTGCAAATGAACTGGCTGTCTTCTTCTGAAGCGGATTGGCTGGTGTACCTCACACCAGCTATTCAGCTGCTTTATTGACGTCAGCAAGTTCTGTGGGTCTTATGAGGAGGTATGTGTTATATCCAAACCGTCCATCCATTTGACTAGCTCCTCTTAAGGCTTGATGCGAAAAATAAGACAGATATAACTATCAATGGACCACACTACAAAAAGCAGCTGGTTATTGAACGTCTACCATTGAAACCCTTTTTGGGGTTATAGAAGTTTTGGATCAATATTAAATTTGTTTTTCCTCTTCATTCAGGTCTTTGTGACCTTATGAACAGATTGGATGGAAAATAAATATTACGGTGGGCCCTAGGAATTATTTAGCAGTGAAAATCATTATCTCTACTATTATTTTTGGCGTGGTGCAGACGGTCTTTGGATATGGTTAATTTTTTCAATAATGCTCTACAATGATCTCTAAAAATATATGTACGGTGTAGATATAATAAATACAACACAATGGGGCATTTAACTTTGATATCCTTTGAACCGTTCGTACAACTCGGAGTTCGAGGAGTGTTAGTGCTCGTCTTCGCACGTCACGTACCTACAGCAGCTGTGAGGTACACCAGCCAATCCGCTTCCGAGTACGTGGACTGGGTACTGCCCCACCACAACCTCGCTAGAGACGGACGGTCCTGTCAGGGCCTCTATGGGGCCCACCGTGAAATATATATATATTATCTAGGTCGTACATCAATTTTTACAGATCATTTTAGGGCAGTATACCAAAAAGGAGGCAGATCGAGAGCTCAAAGTGGACCACACCACAGGAAGCAGTAGTGACAATGACTTCCACCGTTGACACATTCCTAGGGCCCACGGTGACGTTGATTTGCCATGCAACCTTTTCATAAGATATCATATACCTAGATGAACGGAAAACATAAATATTAGCTTGATCTAAAACTTCTGTGGCTAAGAGAGGATTTCAACGGTAATCCATGTGGTATGGTTCACTTGAGCAATCTATATGACTTAGTTTTAGGCTCAACATTTAAAATAATTTTTCAAAAGAGATGGACGGTTTGGTTGAAACACATACATCACAGGGGCCCAAGGAGCCTCTGACAGGACCGACCGTCCCTAGATGTGTTGCGGTGGGGGTAGTACCTGATCCGCACGTGTTTATAGACAACTTGTTGCTTTAAATGGCAACTCCCATCACCTACACAGTACACCTACTAAAAAGGTCCCACGTTCTGGACCGTCCATCCGGTGGGCTCCAACGTTATCGGACCATGGTCCAAAAGGCACACCAGCTTGTGACAGCCTACCAAAGCAGCAGATTAGATATAAAAAAATTAAATAAAATTTAAAAAAAAAAAAAAAAAAAAAAAAAAAGCAGTCAAACGTGAAAGCAGCAGTCTACCGATTTTCAACGGTGACCTATCTACAGTGGGGCCCACCTATCCGATTTTTCAAGTCGGAAGCGGATTACTATTCACACTGTTACCTGTGGCGTGGTACACTTGAGCTGTGGATATCATTCGATTTTGGGCTAGTGTCATAAAAAGAGCTGGTAAAACAGATCAACGGTGTGGATAAGACGCATACCTAACAGTGAGCCTCACAGAGTTTACTTAGTACGAAATTTGCTTCCTCCCAAGTAGTGAAATAATAGATGTATCCACAGTGGGGCCCACCTAATGGATAGTCTACGTGGTCAAATCATAGTGCCTATTTCCGATGGTGCCTTTAAAAAGTGAGAAAAAATAGTGTATTCAACCAGTGATCCATCTCCACCACACACGTGGCCCTTATAATTTCATCTATCCAGACTGTTCAACTGTTGGACCCCACCAATTCAATGAATGTGGATCTTATATGAGGGGTGTTAATATTAAAATTTTACAGGCCTAATATGACTACACAAACGACATATTAGACCTCAGAATTCTCATCTCTCCACGTTTGCCAATATGGCATGGGTGAGATATGGGCCATTCATCAGGTATGACCTGCGGTTGCATTCATCATATCCATCCATGTTCAACACACACATTTAGCTTGGAAGATGAATTGACGTGGAGAAGGATGTGATGAGGTTGATCATCATCTTCCTCAACATTAACTAGTACACTGGATCCATGGAGTTTCGCCCGACCATTCAGCAAAGATTCCTGATACCGACTAGGGAAGAAAACATAAAATAATTTTTAATAATTTTAAATAAGTTGATTGTTGATAAAAAATAATAATAATAATAAGTTAAAATGTACAATTCTTTAAACATCAAATGTTAAACACTGGAAGAAGTTTTAGAGCATGTTTGGCCGGGCATTGGATGTGGGCTATCCTGTGATTAGGAGGGTTATCCTGCGCCATCTCATCCCATCCCTCGTTTAGGATGACGGGATGTACCTCGCCTCGTAAACACTGCCCTTTGGCTAAGATGGATTCTGCTAATCCCAGGAGGTAATTTTTCACCTTTGTGGGGCCCACTAAGATATCAATGAGATATCCATTCCGTCCATCATTTTCATCGGCTTACATGCATGTATCCATAAATCTGTTTTAGGGCAAATATAAAACAATGAGTGGGGCACACCACAAGAAGCAGTGTAGATGCAAACCCGTTCATTTGGAACGGTCCAAACAGGCTGCTGTATATCCCATGGGCTATCTCAAACCCATGGGATCAAGGGACAAACACTGGCACTACTATCATTACCTTAAAAATCCATTCCATCCCACTTAATCCCATGGAATTGGTTCGGCCAAACACGCCCTTAAAATCATACTCCAACTCAAAACTCTCTAAAAAAAAAAACAAAACATGGATTGGGTACTGCCCCCACCACGACCTTGCTAGAGAGGGATGGTCCTGTTAGGGCCTTTATGGTGCCCACCGTCACACACACACACACACACACACATATATATATATATATATATGGAAAAGGTATAGTGCGCTGGAGCTAACTGTAACGCCCCAGAAAATCGAGGGTCGTGCATAGACTCGACTCCCGAGTTCCCGAGTGTCACTTATCATGCATTTATGTTTTTTTTATGACTAATCAAATTTAACTGCGCAATTTGGAATTACCTGAGGCATGAAGCACAATCACACCAGTCTACTGAAATGAAGGATATCTCACATATATACAAATCCAAAATAATAAAAGGTCGCCCAAGGCGTTACCCAACAGAACAACAAAAGAAAGCTATGCCCAAAAAGAGTAAAGCTGAGCTCGCGGCTCAGCAAATCCAAATTCAGCCCGATTAAGCCGATGGAGAGCCGCCCATCAGCTGCAAGTAGGAGAGTCCGTCCTCCTCGTCCAAGCTCGCCTCGCCAGGTTCCTCATGCCATGAGTCACCTGCATCTATGAATGGGTCTGGTTGGTGTTTTAAAATACCGTCCCAGAGTGGGAGTATGTGATCAACTCAGTGTGAACTATTAGTCTCAAGTTATCATAAACATCAGTTATAATACGAATTTAATGAAAAGCAATCATTCACAGTCACTAAACTAATCTTATTAATGTGCATGCATGATGGATGAAATAATGCATGCCCTCACCACAACACTCCCTCGAGCGACTCCGTCTAACGATCGTGTATGTCAACACTCCCTCAGAGCGACCTCGACTGCCGAGTGGCCAACCTAGCTAGTGCAATGCAATGATAATGTGAACCGGGTTCTTATTTAAGTCCATTCATCTAGCAGGTTTGGAAATCTGATACACTCCATGTATCAATGCCCTAAACTGGTTGCGAGGCCAATGCCCCATCAACGCGTGAGGCCGAGACCCCGCAGTCCGTGATCCCGTCAGGTTCCTCATCCCCGACTTCAAGCACGCGAGGAGTGCCAAGAGAAAGGGGTCGCTCGCGGTCACTACGGGGAGGCACGGTACTCCAGCGTAGGCCGACAGCTCAGACACAGTGTCCCATTCTACCATGCCCGGCTCACGAGACTATGGACCAATTGCAATCTAGGTATCAGTGGGCTACAATGGTTGGAAAGTATTCCAGGTTCCATACATTGGTGAGCAAACAGGCTTAACAAACAAGGTTGGTCAGATAGTAGGCTAGACTGCACGAGTCAGGAGAGAGTGAGACGAGTGGCCTCGGGCACCAGGGACCCATGTAGTCGAACTACAGCCACCCGAACACACCCGACCAAACTCATGGGTTTAGCCCGAGCATAGTCCTACTGATGGAACTGCCGTCTCTCCTCATGTTTCCAACCAACCCAAGGGTTCAAAGTTGATTCATAGCATGCCAACCATCAAGATTTTCAACTAGCATAAAAATGGCATGTTCACATACATCACAGCCTACGAGTCAAATATTCCTAGCAAGCATACTACGTTATTAGGAGCAAGGTGCATGTGAGTATTTGGGTTGGTGAGGAAGTTGAGCGCTTCCAACATTTCAAGGAATCAATGCACATGGAACAAACATCAAACACATCATAGGCAACAACATATGAGAAAATTACGCAACACGTGAGCATATAGTCATCCACAATATCTCAAACAAGTGAGGCACCAACAACATCATAAGAAAGGGTAAGCAACATACAATTCCATACATCTCAACAAGCACCCAAATCCTAAGGTCTCTCTAGATTCTACATAAGTTTCACCCAAGCAAACAAAATCATTAAACTCATGATACAATTGGTGTTAGGCCACCTAAGATTAATAGTCCGCACCTATGGATTGTTGGCGATTCGAAAAACATCCTAGGAAAGAGGGCTTTCGGGACGATCGGCCGAAATTCCTAAATTAAGCTTTTGCATGTTAGCTTTCTAAGCCAATCCCACCTTAATATATGGATTTCAAGAAGAAAAGGGGGAAAGGACCTTACCTTGACGACCAACGGATGGTTGTTGCGGTGGTGGCGAAGAGTTTTCCCTTGAGGAGAGGCAGGAAGTTGAAAGGATCGATTCTCTTGGGCCCCACCTCGATCTAGGGTCTACCTTGGATCTCCTTCACTCACACTTTCTTCTCTCCTTGCTCTCTAGCTCTCTCTTTTCTCTTTTCTCTCTTTCCTTCCCTAGAGCAAATTCGTATGGAGAGAGGGGTGCCCAAAAGAAACCCTTTTTATAATGTCAGATATGGTGCAAATGGCCCCAAGCTTCCACAATTTCTTAAAATAGACCTATGGGACTCCTATTGGTGTTGGGGTGGCCTTAACACCCCTCTGGCCACCAAATTCGGCGTGTAGGAGCCTTATGGCCCGACTAGAGTCCATGCAAAAATTGATGACGAACGGATGAACGGATATATGATCTGAGAAGGCGTTTCCGACCCTTAAATGGCCCTGTGGGGGCCATTCTGATTGATGGGGCATTTCTGGTGGCCCTCTAGCCATGAAATTTATAGGATAAGTGGTTCATGGCCCGATGAAAGGCCATGCAAATTTTGAAACCGATCGGATATGGGGTTTGGTCGTACAGGTCCGATTCGCGATCAACGGTCACCGTTCCACGATCTTGTCCCAAACTTGGTGGACAGGCGTAAAAAAATACCATAGACCTTCACCATAAACGTAGAAGAGATCCGACGGCTGAAAAGCCTGGAATCCTAGTTTCATTCAAGTGATGCCAGATTCCAATCTGACATTGGTGGGGTGCATTCGGCAAGTGTCAGATTATAATTCTGGGTGTCCACTAGGTCCGCAGTCCGCGATGGACCACAAGCCCAGTGAGATCTATGATTTTCTAAATTTTTAGATTTTTCTGACCTTCCTCGGTCGTTGGGCGGCCCACACGGGCTGTTGTTAAGTGTAAACAGGCCCTCTGGCTTGGTGGGCCACACTTGGTCCGATCATGACCTGACTGGTCTAGTCTAATGGGCTAATCTTAGATTTAATTTACTTGTGATACCTCACCCTGAGTAGTTTAAACGAACGATCCTGCGGCAAATCCGACGTGGACGCCACAGGACACTGTGCTGGTTGGACGGGACGTTACAATCACCCATGTATGAGTTAGCATTGAGTGTCAATGGTCAGTAAGTGAAAATATAAGTTAATTACATTAAAAAAATAATTTAAGGATTTTTAGAAATCTAAAACAGTAAAAATCCAGTCGGTTACACTAACAATAAACTCCCGTGAGGTTGAGCTGTGTGGGCCCCACCGTGATGTGTTTCGACCATCAACACCGTGCATTTAATGGGTACCCTTTAAATTATGTGATATCCCAAAAATCGGTCGTATACGGAACTCAGGTGGGCCATACCATCTAAAATTATGTGAAGACACCGTTAAAACATACAAAAGCACTTGGTGGGGCCCACCTGAGTTTTTCATGTGCCTGAAACTTAGTCTGAACACTCATTCAAGTAGGACACACATAATGGATGGGCTGAATTTGCAAACTACATCTCACTGGGCCCTCAAAAATGGTTATGAATGTTTTAATGGTGCACGGCCCCTCTCCACTTCTATATGTGGTGTGGCCCACACAAGTCACTGATTGACTTGATTTTTGAGACCTATGCCCACGATGGAATGGTGCATCTGACTGATGGGGTAGATGTTCGAAACACATTACAGTGGGGCCCACATAGGTCAACATCATGGGGCGTTAAAATTAGCTCGAGCGCACTGTACCTTTTCCCATATATACACATATATGTTTTATCTAAGTTGTCCATCAATTTTTATAGATCATTTTAGGGCAGTGTACCAAAAAGGAGACAGATCGAGAGCTCAAGTTGACCACGCCACAGAAACAGACCGGATGGAAAATAAATGTAATGGTGGCCCTAGGAATTGTTTAGCTGTGAAAATCATTATCTTGGCTGCTATTTTTGGTGTGGTCCTGATCTTTGGATATGATTAATTTTTTGAATGATACTTTAAAATAATCGCTAAAAATATATGAACGGGTATATATAATAAATAAATCACCGTGAGGCTTGTAACTTTAATATCCTTTTAACAGCTCGTGCAACTCGGAGCTCGGGGAGGGTCAGTGCTCGCCTTCGCAGGTCACGTACCTACAGCAGCTATATAGCTGTGCGGTACACTAGCCAATCCGCTTCCGAGAACGTGGACCGGGTACTGTCCCCACCACGACCTCACTAGGGAGGGACGGTTATCTAAGTGGTCCATCAATTTTTATAGATCATTTTAGAAGTTGACCACACCACAGGAAACAGTAGTGACAATGACCTCTACCGTTTAAACGTTTTAAGACCCACGGTGACGTTTATTTGCCATGCAACCTTTTCATAAAATATCATATACCTAGATGAATGGAAAACATAAATATTAGCTTGATCTAAAACTTCCGTGGCTAAGAGGATTTCAACGGTAGAATTTCAATCCCTGTGGTATGGTTCACTTGAGCAATCTATATGACTTATTTTTAGGCTCAACATTTAAAATAATTTTTCAAAACAGATGAACGGTTTGGTTGAAACACATACATCACAGGGGCCCACAGAGCCTCTGACAGGACCGACCGTCCCTAGATGGGTTGTGGTGGGGGTAGTACATGATCCGCGCCTGTTTATAGACAACTTGTTGCTTTAAATGGCAACTCCCATCACCTACACAGTACACCTACTAAAAAGATTCGACGTTCTGGACCATCCATCCGGTGGGCTCCAACGTTATTGGACCATGGTCCAAAAGGCACACCAGCTTGTGACAGCCTACCAAAGCAGCAGATTAGATATAAAAAATTAATTTTTTAAAAAAAAAAAAAAAAAAAGCAGTCAAACGTGAAAGCAGCAGTCTACCGATTTTCAACGGTGACCTATCAACAGTGGGGCCCACCTATGCGATTTTCAAGTCGGAAGCGGATTACATATAGAGGAAACTCTGTGAGGGCCACCATGATGTATATGTCTTATCCACGCCATCCATACATTTTACCATATCATTTGAAGACATGAGCCTAAAATTGAAAGATATCAAAAGCTAAAGTGGACCACACCATCAGAGAAAGTATGACTTGAATGTCTACCGTTGAAAACTTCTTAGGGGCCACAGAAGTTTTCGAACAAGCTAATATTTGTGTTTTCTCCTCATCCATGTCTTTGTGATCTCATGAACAGGTTGGATGACAAATAAACATGACTGTGGGCCCTTGAAGGTTTCAACGGTGCAGGTCACTATTCACACTGTTTCCTGTGGCTACACTTCAATTATCAGTTGGTTCCATAAAATGAGCTGGTAAAACAGATGAACGGTGTGGATAAGACGCATACCTAACAGCGGACCCCACGGAATTTACTCAGTACGCAATTTGCTTCCTCCTAAGTCGTCAAATAATAGATCTATCCACACTGCGGCCCACCTAATGGATAGTCTACGTGGTCAAATCATTTGCCTATATATTTCCGATGGTGCCTTTAAAAAGTGAGAAAAAATAGTGTATTCAACCAGTGATCCATGATCTCCACCATACACGTGGCCCTTATCATCATCTCTCTAGGCTGTTCAACTGTTGGACTTGGACCCCAGCAATTCACTGAATGTGGATCTTATATAAGGAGTGTTAATATTAAAATTTTACAGGCCTAATATGACTACACAAACGACATATTAGACCTCAGAATTCTCATCTCTCCACGTTTGCCAATATGGCATGGGTGAGATATGGGCCATTCATCAGGTATAACCTGCGGTTGCATTCATCATATCCATCCATGTTCATCAGGGAAGAAAACATAAAATAATTATTAATAATTTTAATTAAGTTGATTGATGATAAAAAAAAATAAAAAGTTAAAATTTACATTTCTTTAAACATCAATGTTAAACATAGGAAGAAGTTTTAGAATCATACTCCAACTCAAAACTCTCTATAAAATAAAATAAAATAAAAACAAAACAGAACCTATTATAAGGTAGTAAACTTATTATTTCTATATTGCCTTCATTTCTACTAAAAATTCATGATTTCTATTAAAATTTATGTTTTTTGTCATTAAAATGGTTAAGTGTTGAATTTGGCCTAACATTATTCTTTTAATTTTTTCAAGTCTCTTTCATGTTGCGCACAGACTCCTGAAGTTTAACAATCAAGAGTTATGATCAAATTAAAACTTATATATAAATAATAAAAATAAAATTAAAAAGAACTTTCACAAATTCAGCATGAGCAACTTGGCGTGGCAGGCTTAGTTGGCTAAAGCAAATTCTCCTACCCGGAAATCATATATGATATGTAGAAAAACTTCTTTTAGCCTGCGAGATACGACTGTTTTACTATTTTGATAATCTATGGTCTTTGATCGGACCTTCTATGGTCTATCTTGGCCATGAAAGTGTCAGCCACCCCTCTACATCATGAATGGTCTAATCTTGTTTTTTGGACGGTGCTTGGTCATGCATGGTCATGATGGCCTCACCTGATGAATGGTCAAGATTTCAAATAAGTGGGCCACCTTGGGACGTTGGTCATGATTATCTTCTCAACTTAAAGAGACAACATCAACACGTTAGGTACATCACACTCTCGATTGCCGACAAGGAGACATCATGTACATCGAACGGGCAGCGATGGACGGTTCGTTGGCTTTTTGTGGAGGAGGTTGCATTGGAGTACTACTCCTGTGATAGTTTAACCACCATATTAAAACGGTGGTGATTCATCCGCTGCACACACGGCGTAGTTGTACATCCATCAAACCATCCAAATCGTTGACCCGATTCCAGATAGACCATATAAAAAAATCACACCGATCGGATTGCAATTTAAATGGTTGGATACTTCATTTTCAACCATCCATTTCATATCCAACAATTGGATGGTAAAGGATTGTTTGATCAGTGTAATTTTTTGAGCCATGTCCCGTACATAATGTGGCCACAATTTGGATGGATTGGATAACAACTCATGAGGGCCACATCTAAGGAGATGAGTCACTACGATTTTGATAATGATGGTGAACTAACTCCGAATCTTTTCAATGTGATAAAAAAAATATAAATTATTTTTTCCTATTACAATCAAATCCCACTAATAAATCTTTCCAACCCCACAACCAGAAACGTAAGTAGAAGTGGGCCAGACTGCAATATGCGTTTGCTACAGTTGTGGATGGTGTATTGCCTGTAAATGTACTGCAATCCAGATTGTCCAAATCATTGGCCTTATTGCAAGTGGAGCACAGACTTGAATTATACTTCTGACCATTTTATTCTAATCATTCATTGGATTGACGGTTCAGATTGTCTGACCAAAGCATGAGTTGGTGGGTCCTTATTAACGTACACCCACGCTACATGTACAGTGAATGAGTTGCATTATTTTTTAAAAAATAAAATGGTGGCAAAATCACACCATGATGCCCATCCTATGGAGTCCAGCCAGGAGTCCAGAAAAGAAAAGAAATGTTTCTGCAATCCAGACCATTAATCTAATGTGCCCCATACTGCATGTACACCACCCCAAAAACATCCCAAATTGGAAGATCTTAGCCATCCAATCTGTAGCCTTCTTCTCCTTCTTGCAAAGATAGCCGTTGCCATAATTTTATCTTCTATCTGATAAACACCAATCCAAATGTAATCTCCGATTGTTAGTCTCGGGACATGGTCCACCCACAAGGACTCCCCATTTAATCAACACCGTTCAACAGACTAGATGCCCTACTTACACAAATCCCATCACGTGTTCTCAGCCCAGGATCACATAATCAATCCCCTATTTAAACATTAGTGCTCTTACTAAATCACCATTATATCATTAATCAAGTCAGGGAAATCATGCCACTCCCACCGCACACGTGGAAAGGCATACAGTGAATCAGAACCGTCCATCTAGTGGGCTCTCTCATAGATGGCCCATAGGTCATGAACCATACTAATGGAACCATTAATTATATCTTCTTTTCATCATGTATTTTTTAAGGCTGCCAATCCAATGCAAACAAGCATTCAATTTCCATGAATTTGTAATCATAGACCATCCATTGTAGGATCCAATACGTGTACGGTCCCAATCCACCGATTACCCTGCCACGTGGATGGTGAAAGGAGGTTCAATCATATTACGAAAGAACCCCCTAGAACATGTTAATTCTCTCTAATCAAATCCCTTTCATAATCCGTGGCCCGCATCTTTAAACAGCAGCCGTTTATTTAATTCTAATAGAGTGCATGATGGGTCATTCATACGATTGCGCTGCTGTGGCCCACTGTAGATGACGTATTCATTGCTATCCACAATAAGAATATTTATATATGTGGCCTACATTCAATTTTTTAAAAATGAGAGGAATTGCCGGGAGAACCGGTACCCAGGGACCCGACTCCGTGGGCCCACCATAATTTATGTGTTTTATATACTCCATCTATCTGATTTTTCATATTATTTTAGGTCGTGAGCTTAAAAATGAAGTAAATCTAAAATTCAACTGGGCCATGCCAAAAAAAAAATAAAAAAAATTGGGATAACACACCCACGGTTGAAACCTTCTTAGGGCCCACGATGATGTTTCGTGTGGTGTGGTCCACTTGAACTTTAGATATGCCTCATTTTTTCCATAATGCTTTAAAATGATATGGAAAAACGTACAGACGGTTTGGATAAAACAAAGACATCACCATCCACTGTAAGACTCACGAGACTAATGGTCTGGATTGCCAAACCATGGCCCCACTTTATAAAAAAAAAAAAACTCGTGTATACTTCTACCAGGACCTCGGTAGGGACGGACGCTGGCCACAGTAATGAATATGTTTTATCCACGCCGTCCATCTATTTTGACATATATTTTTAGAGCAACATTATAAAAGGAGGCAGAATGAAGGTTCAAGTAGACCACACTACAGGAATCAGCGTTGATTAAATTTCTACCGTTGAAAACTTCCTAGGACACACCGTTATATTTATTTGCCATCCAACCTGTTCATAAGGTCATATAAATCCGTATGAAGGTATAAACTAAATATCAGCTTGATCCAAAACTTCTATGGACCTCAAGAAGTTTTCAACGGTAGGGATTTAATATCTTCATGTGGTGTGGTCCACTTGAGCCTTCAATATATCCCATTTTTGGGAAATTACCTAAAATGATCTTTTAAAGTGGATGGACGGAGTGGATAGAGCATATGCATCACGTTGATCCACCCGCATAGCCCATTACCGGACCCTCCGTCTCTTGCTCGGTCCGGGTGGGGTTAATTCCCAATCCGCGCCCACCTGTCAACCACACCGTGGAACAACTTGATACTCCGGCGGCGAATGTCGCTTCGTACGCATTCACTAGGGTTGTACACGTGGCATAAGCTAACTCACAACAAATATATTATGGAACTCACCATAGCTACGTCCTAGTCTAAATATTTAGATTCGTTGAAAAATCCTAACCTCTGAATTGTGGGCACCTGTTTATTGAATAAGACCATTAGATTATCTTCATTTCTGACCGTCCAACAATTGTCCACCAATCCCTTAGTCAGACAAATCAAATAATTTTAAATTTTATATCATGTTCAATCTAAAATAGAACCAATATTTTGGACAGTTTAATTTTGATTATTTAAATTCCAAGTATACAATTTATAAAAGCCTGAGTATCATACATCACACACTGTCAAAGTAACTAATCTCCACCCTCCAAAATCCCACTCACTCGTCACTCTCCTCACTCCACTGAAGAGAGTAGATATATATGCCGCTGCGTCAGATAACAAATCGCATCTCCTCTCTCTCTCTCTCTCTCTCTCTCTCTCTCTTAACATGCAGATCTCCCTCTTCCCTATCCTTCTTTCTTTCTTCTTCTTCTTCTCCTTCTCCTTCTCCACCATTTCCACATCTACCCCTGACCAATCAAAAACGTACATCGTCCGTGTCCGTCGCGATTCAAAACCGTCAGTTTTCTCCGAACATAGCCACTGGTATGAATCCACCCTCAACTCCCTTCCTTCTCAAAACCCATCTCCAGACTCCGTCCTTCGCGTCATACACACCTACTCCACCCTCTTCCATGGCTTCTCCGTCCGTCTCACCTCTTCCCAAGCCCAAACCCTCCAATCTCTCCCCCACATCGCAGCCGTCGTCCCCGAGCAGATCCGCAAAATCCACACCACACGATCCCCCCAATTCCTCGGATTGAAGTCCCAGGACAGCTCCGGCCTCCTCGCCGAGTCCGATTTCGGATCCGATCTCGTGATCGCCGTCATCGACACTGGTATCTGGCCCGAACGCCGCAGCTTCAGCGATCGAGATCTCGGGCCCATCCCCGCCAAATGGAAGGGCCGATGCGAGACGGGGCCCGGCTTCCCTTCGTCGTCTTGCAATCGTAAGCTGATCGGCGCGAGGTTCTTCTCCGGCGGATATGAGGCCACCAACGGTAAGATGAACGAGACGCTGGAGTCCCGCTCCCCGCGGGACTCTGACGGCCATGGGACCCACACGGCGTCGATCGCCGCCGGGCGGTACGTTTTCCCGGCCTCGACGCTGGGATACGCCCGCGGCGTCGCGGCCGGGATGGCGCCCAAGGCCCGGCTCGCCGCCTACAAGGTCTGCTGGGCCGCAGGGTGCTTTGATTCCGACATCCTGGCCGCGTTTGATGCCGCAGTAGCGGACGGCGTGGATGTGATCTCGCTCAGCGTCGGCGGGGTCGTCGTGCCGTACTACCTCGATGCCATCGCAATCGGGGCATTCGCCGCCGCCGACCGAGGGGTCTTCGTGTCGGCGTCCGCCGGTAACGGCGGGCCCGGGGGGCTGTCGGTCACGAATGTCGCGCCATGGGTTGCGACCGTCGGCGCCGGATCGATGGACCGGGATTTCCCCGCTGACGTCAAGCTTGGGAACGGTCGGATCGTCCCGGGCGTGAGCGTCTACGGCGGACCAGGGCTCGCCTCGGGCCGGCTTTACCCGCTAACATACGCAGGGAGTGAAGGGGGTGACGGTTATTCATCTTCACTCTGTTTGGAGGGATCTCTAAATCCCAATTCTGTGAAGGGGAAGATTGTTTTGTGTGACAGAGGAATCAATTCCAGGGCTGCCAAAGGGGAGGTTGTGAAGAAAGCAGGTGGCATTGGCATGATTCTGGCCAATGGGGTGTTTGATGGGGAGGGCCTAGTAGCTGACTGCCATGTGTTGCCGGCGACAGCTGTCGGCGCATCCAGCGGCGACGAGATTCGCAAGTATATCAGCTCAGCATCGAGCGGACGGTCCAAATCGCCGCCGACGGCAACGATTGTGTTCCGTGGGACCCGGCTCGGTGTCCAGCCTGCGCCGGTTGTCGCCTCATTCTCTGCCCGTGGCCCCAACCCAGAGTCGCCAGATATCCTGAAGCCGGATGTGATTGCCCCGGGATTGAACATACTCGCGGCCTGGCCCGACAGCGTCGGTCCGTCCGGCATCCCTTCTGACAAGCGACGGACAGAATTCAACATTCTCTCCGGGACATCAATGGCGTGCCCTCATGTTTCAGGCCTTGCAGCATTGCTGAAGGCGGCCCACCCAGATTGGAGTCCGGCCGCCATCCGCTCTGCCTTGATGACGACCGCCTATGTTAAGGACAACCGTGGGGAGACTATGCTTGATGAGTCAACCGGGAACTCATCAACCATCTTGGATCACGGCTCGGGGTATGTGAATCCCCAAAGAGCAATTGATCCTGGGCTAGTGTATGATCTTTCGGCGAGCGATTACATCGACTTCCTATGCAATTCAAATTACACTGAGAAGAACATCAGGGCGATCACCCGGAGATATGCCGACTGCAAGGGGGCACGAAGGGCAGGCCATGTAGGCAATTTGAATTACCCCTCCTTTGCAGCAGTCTTCATGCTATATGGCCGAAGGAGAATGTCCACACACTTCATTCGGATGGTGACGAATGTGGGGGACCCCAAATCGACATACCGAGCAACGGTGAATGCTCCGGCAGGGAGCACCGTGTCTGTAGAGCCGAAAGTGCTCTCGTTCAGGCGGCTCAATCAAAAGCTCAGCTTCCTTGTGAGGGTGGAAGCCGAGGCTGTTCGGCTATCTCCAGGGACCTCCAACATACAGGGCGGTTCTCTCTCATGGACCGACGGGAAGCACACCGTCACTAGTCCCATTGTCTTGACAATGCAGGCACCTCTGTAACCCTTGCTTAGGGTTCAAGGTTTAGGGTTTTAGAGTTTTTTAAATTATATATTAATTATAAGAGTGTTTTTTTCCATATAAAAATGTCTTAATTATCTTGAATGTATGCACGTGTTTATCCGCCTTTTGTTTAAAGGGTTTTTTAAGAATATCTTAATTAACTTAATGAGGATATTCTAAAGTTCTTTTGTAAATTAAGAGCATGTTTCCAGTGAAATGTGAATGAAGAAGGTTGTAATGTCTTTGAGTAAGATAGGGAGAGAATGAATGAAATAGTAAATAGGCCTTTTTCCTATGCTTGAAAATACACAAGCTGTGAACCACCTAATTTTCACACAGGTATTCCATGGCGTGAGGAAATGATCACACCAATCCAATGATCAAGCCGTCGGTTAGTGGTCCTTCATGTGCTCGAACCTCCGATCAATGATGCGGATCTGGCAGTGCGTCCCATTGCAGGTACAATCAGAATTGAGAATATGAATTTGTTAAGTCTATATACTTTTCAAATTTAGAGTTTTGCATTGAAATTGTATTTAGCAAGTCTCAAAATACATGGGCTTAGGCACATTCACTACCTTTCGCTGTCTTCCCTTAGCTCAGCTGTTGGTATGTCATCTTTAAGGCTTCACAACGACAGCGAAACGTCTTCACTGACATAATATGCATGCTTGAGTAGGGTCAGGCAGAACCGTTGTTGCCTGATGGGAACTTCCCCCATATTGCTATCAATGTCTTCATGTCGCACGACCTCTTAACATCACGTCGCTAAATCCACTAATTGTTGTTTGCATACATGATCGTCTGCTTGAAAATCGATTGATAGATTTTTAAATTTTGAGGGTGTTCTTGATATCTAAAATGGAATTTTATTACAAGGGAATAACTTTTATTTCTTTTGAAATAGTCTCTAATTTTATAGATATCTAAAATGTTTCATTCTTTTATAAAATTTGAGTGGATTTAGGTGATTTATGCAACAAAATGCAATCAAGAAAGCTTTGAATATGCGTATTTTACTAATTCATGTCTGACCACCATTACCTTAAGCAGCCGATAAGATGAAATGATCCTACTAGCCGGGGTGAGTCCCAACTCAACTCAGGTCCAACCAATCAATCCAGGTAGCAGTCCTTTAGCCATGGTGTGTGATGATGTTGTTTGCTACAACTCTACTATTATTACCACTATTAATTATTTAATTAATTTTATTATCATTACAATGAAATAATCAAATGCGAAAAATCATGCAGCACGTATGCAATTATAATAAATTTGTGTGGCATTTGAGTATGCATGAGGTGGCCCCTTGGTGAAGATGAAATCACTAAGATGGTCCACTCATTAGGCAATGTATTTATTCTTTTAAGCTGTCCATTGTTTTAGTATAGTGCTGACCCGCCTGATGAGTGGATTAATTTGTTTTTTAATACTTGTATCCTGAAATGGATGTTTTTACTGTGAAAAGAGAGATTCCGGGTGGGTCTCCTAGCATTCCATTAACAAAATAAATTATTATAATCCATTTTCACAGCTTTTCCGAACATTTGGTTGGCACGTGTGCTGCATTTAGAGACGCGTGAATAACTTCTAACCTGTTTTGGTCCAACCAGCTGGATTAGGATTTATGGTCCACTCAACAGATAACTTCTAACCTGTTATGGTCCAACCAGCTGGATTAGGATTTATGGCCCACCCAACAGATAACTTCTAATCTGTCACGTGTGTGTGACATTAGACCTGTCTAATAGGTTGGTCCCATCGTAGACTCAACTTGTGCAAAAAATCAGATTCACCGACTCATCACGTGGACCACATATATATATATATATATATATATATTCTGTTATTTATTAATGACTATAGATTTACAGCACGTCGCGGGCAGTTTCATGGCCAAGATGAATCAAAAAAGGCTCCGTTGATGACAAAAGTGATTCAGACCGTTAGACCTTAAATCGGGCATATCTCATAATCCGGAATGAGTTATCGGACGTATAATATATGATTTTGGTGTAGAACGAGCTTCGGGTAAACGAGCTACTTTAGCCACCCAACTCTGCTACGCTGGGTTGCGCAAGCCAGATTTGGGAAATACCATCAGATCGACCAATGTTTCCCTATTTTAATTTCGTTTTTATTATAAATGGTAACTTTTAGTTATTATAACTCTTCATTGGTTGGGCTTTAGGAGCTGCGGCCAACATGAAAAGTGCTTAGAATAATCAGGAGAACAGCTTGGTGAAGCCAAATAGGACACTTACTATTTGTGTTTGCTTTACATCCAAGTCTATGTTAACTTATGAACAAGTTCATGGCAAATAAACATTATTATCTACCCTACGAGGTTTTCAACATTGGGGGTCATTATCCACACTGTTTCCTATGGTGTGGTCCACTTCAGCTTTGGTTTGCCTCCATTTCCTAAAATTAGCTGGCAAAATGGATGGGCCACCTAAAATTTTAAAAAAACATACATCATGGTGGTCCCATAGAGCTTGGTCTTCAAAATGTTTCAAAAATAGGTTAAGTGTGGCAATGGTTTAGCCTAATGTTAGGCTCAGGTTGTCCCTAGCCCCACCCTTGCTATAGTCAAAGCTGAAAAGGTGTGGCCTAGCTAAGACCTATAGGGAAAGATTTAAATGACCAAAGGTTTGAAATTTGAAATGGATAGGTGGCTTGGATATACAACTAAGGGCTATCAATTGGCGGGCCTTAGGTTGTCTGGGGCGAAGATTTTTGAACCATTGGGCCAAGTTTATTCAAAATCTTGCATTTATCTGGCCCATTGAAAGCCCTAACACCAAATACTAAACTCATGGCTTTTGATCAAGTCAGGCCCAGAATGGATGGATGGCTTGGATTTACAACACATACATCTAGGTGGACCCCACAATCATGAACTAACCGAATCTACTACCGTTCAAAAAGTTTATTGCGTAGTCCGATGTGGGCCCGTTGTGATGTATACGTGCCTTATCCATACCGTTCATGAGGTCACATTGAAACACAAATATCAGCTTCATTTAAAACTTTTGTGGCCTCGGCTGGCATTTAGTTTCCACAGCTACCTGTGGTAGTACTTCCCCACTTGTCCCGAGCACGCAATGTATGGGTTTCATCACACCGTCCATCTATTTTTCAATGTTATTTTAAGTTACAGGGCCAAAAATGACGCAGATCTAAGGCTCAAGTGGACCGCAAAATAGAAATTAACCCTTACCGTTGAAAAAATTAAGAAGGCCACGGAAGTTTTAGATCAAGCTGATATTTGTTTTTTCCCTTCTTCCATATCTATATGACCTTGTGAACAGGTTGGATGGTGAATAAACATCACGGTGGGCCATAAAAAGGTTTCAACAGTGGGTATCATTAGCACCGCTTCCTCCTGTGGTGTGGCCCACTTGAATGTTGTATCTGCTCATTTTTGGGGTCTAAAAATAAAACTACATGGAAAAATGGATGAACAGTGTGGATAAAATACATATATCACAGTGGGCCCTCATAGCCCCACTTTGCCTTGGATGGTAATTGTTTTTCCGTTAGGTTTGTGTTACCAGGTTGGAGGGCAAATAAATATTATTGAAACATTACACTCTTTAATGGTAGGAAGGTCAATCGCCATTGTTTTCTATGGTATGGTCCACCTAAAATTTGTATTTGTTTTAATTTTGGTCTTATGCCCTAAAATAATCTTCAAAACATATGGACAACATGAATGTAGAATATACATATGATGAGGATATCATGTTATGTACACCTTTACGTACGTATCAGATGAAAAGGCGAGATGCGCTAATTTCTCTATGGCTAGGCGGATATTCGTGATCGTGCTGAAGACCCTATATGTATGTGCAAGCATATAAAAAACCTCACACTGGAAAGATGTATATGAGATGTTTTATGAAGTGATCTAGACTGTTGGATCGGAGGAATGTGATGATCGGACTATTTGATCGCATGGATCACATAATTGGGTCATTGATCGTTGATTGTCCACATCAATCTTAGACTTTATCATATTTTAGGATTTAGTTTTTGATTATTTTATATTTGGACACATAATGAGTATTTTAGTTGATTTTATTTAGACTATGGTTATTTTCGTTAAATTCACGAGATAGGAAAATTTTTGTAATTTTTGTAAAATTTGAAACTTCTTATATCTATAAAAAAGAGGGAAGCGTGTGATGGATGTGCGAGTTCTCTGTCTATCTCCACACCCAGGCATTTTTTTCAGTTTTTCATTCTCCCTATCATAAATCTTCGTCTTCTCCCAAACTCAATATTTTCATACCCATCTACAATTCAAATTCTAATCATAAACTTAAAATTCCCAATTTTACTACTTTCTCAAATTATCCAAACTCTAATTTTTACCATAGGTTGTATTATATTTACTATTTTAAAATATCTTATACCCTATGCTAATTGAATGTATCTACCTTAACGAGATCTTAGTTTTTTTTTAATTTAATAATTTTATGTTACAATGTTAATGTTGGTAACTTAGGTTAGGATTACATATGATTTTCTTTTGATTTTATGCCATTTGTGATGAATATAGGGACATTTGTGTGTTTTTTTTTTTATATATAAATATCTTAATTCAATTATTTGATTTTGGATCCTGCATCAACATATCAAGGTGGGCCCATGGTATGGTACGCTTTGTTTAGGATGAGGCCAGTGCCGCACGTAATCCGCTGCCATTGCGCAATCCGCGTGGTACAAAGAGGGCACATATGTCATTTTGGAAAGCCAAACTACGCGGATTGCGTCCTACCCCCGCCCGGACGCTAATCCGTCCGGGCAGGGCTCTGTGGAGCCCACCGTGATGTAACTGTTTCATCCTGCCGTCCAACCATTTTCTCAGAAAATTTTAATACGTGAACCAGAAGATGGGGCAGGTCCAAGGCTTGAGTGGACCACACCAAAGGAACCTGCACTGATATGACACCCACCGTTGAAACCTTTCTAAGGGCCAACGTGATGTTTTTTTTTACCATAAAACCTATTCATAAGGTCAAGTAGACGTGGATGAAGTGAAAACACAAATATCAGCTTGATCCGAAACTTCTCTGGCTCCCAAGAAGCTTTTAATGGTGGACGTTCAATCCCCACTTTGTGGTCCACTCAAGCCTTGGACCTGCCCCATTTTCTGGTTCACATATTAAAATTTTCTGAGAAAATGGTTGGACGGCAGGATGAAACAGTTACATCACGGTGGGCCCCACAGAGCCCTGCCCGGACGGATTAGCGTCCGGGCGGGGGTAGGACGCAATCCGCGTCCCTAAGTTACATACCTAATCAGGGGTATTTCGGTAAATTTAGGGGCAATTGCCAGCAGAGTACTATGGCCACTGAAATAGACGGTTGGATCTGTCAGCACATTCACCAGTAATTTTACCTACTTACATCAGGAGCATTTCAGTAAATTTTAGGGACTGAACATGCGGATCCATAATGGACGGTTTGGATCTATCGGGAGCACCTTCATCAGTAAAATTTTAGGGACCCAAGATGTGGACGCCGTGATGGACGGTTTGGATCTATCGGCACCTTCACTCGTAGTCAGGGGCATTTAAGTAATTCAACCCTCCCCATTCTCCACTGTCTTTCCAGTACCTGACATTTCCAATATTTCGCGTTACTTTCCGGTCCGATATTTCTCCTTCAAAAAAAAAATCAGGATTCGATATTTCGGACACGATACAGAAGACGATACAGAAGATGTGCAGAAGATCAATCATGTCGGATTTCATCCCGCCGAGCCGATCGCGGCCACTGACAGACGATTATCTGAAGCCGGTCCTCAAGAAGGGCGTGGGAAATTACTACTGGAAGCCGCTGAAATCGAAGATGGTTGGATTGGAAGACGATTTCGAGGCCGATTTTCAGAATTTCAGAGACGATTCAGACGAAGAGGATGAAGTAGAGGACGTGAAGCCGTTCTCTTTTCCCAAACTGGATTTCTCTCGAGGTATATGAGAAGAAAGTGGATTTTGATTTCTTGGGTTTTTGGTTTCTAGGTTTTTTTCCCTTTATTTTTCATTTTTTTTCAAATTGGAGTTTTTTGGGGTTTTATTATTATTATTATGATTATTAATCTTCTCGTGGGGTTTTTGCAATTTTTATTGAAATGACTTTTTTGGGGTTTGTTTGTTTGTTTTTTTTTTTTCCTATTCTCTTTTGGTTTCTTTTTTGCTAGTTTCGTGAAATGGGCTTTTGGGTTTTCAATTCTTTTGTTAAATTCTCTCCTATTTTTTTTTTTTTTTTTCTTTCTTTCTTTCTTTCTTTTCTGAAATGGGCTCTCTCTCTCTCTCTCTCTCTCTCTCTCTCTCTCTCTCTCTACAAGTGACTGTGTTTGTAATGGTGAATTTCTTTATATGTTTTATTTATTTATTTACACACGCACACACACCCCACACACTCACGCTAGTGGAATTTCACCGCCTATGGATACTCAAACCCTTGACCGGGTGTTGAAACTCCTGAGAGTCTACCACCCGAGCAAGAGTAAGGATCCTTTACACACCAATTGTATATCCTACATACCTTTACAATTTCAACAGAAATAGGAAGTGTGGACTTGGTCCAAGTGTACTACGTATTTGATTGGGATTGATGATGCTGCTTGTGGGAAATCTCTGTTAGAGAAGATCTCTGTGATGTGGTTTCCATACATTTCATCAATCTAAGCTGTCCATGTGTGACGAGCACTGAGTCCTTTAGTAAAGATATTAGCAATCTGATCCTTGAAGGAGATAAAATGAACATACAGTTGACGACAGGAGACCTTTTCCTGGACAAAATGATAATCTATCTCCGTGTGTTTAGTACGGGAGTGAAACATGGGATTGGTGGTGTGATATGTTGCCCCCAGATTATCGCACCATAATATTGGAGGAGATGGATGCCATATTCCAAGTTTGTGAAGAAGTGACCGAATCTATGTGATTTCAGCAGTGGCGATTGCTAATCCACAGTATTCAGATTCTGTGTTGGATGGAGAAAAGGTATTTTGTTTACGAGCACTCCATGAGATTAAGTTGGAGCCAAGGTATACATAGTAGTCACTTGTGGAATGATGATCATTGTGGAAGGCAGCCCAATCCACATCAGAAAATGCATTGATTACAAAGGACGAAGGTTGTAAGAAATTGTATGTCTGAGATACCGTAGGATTCTCTTTACAGCAGTTCAGTGTTCATTAGATGGATTTTGCATAAATCAGTACACCTTGTTGACAGCATATGCAATGTTTGGCTGTATTAGTGTTAGGTATTGTAGGGCACCAACAATGCCTCGATATAGTGTTGGATCACTAAACTGAGAACCACCATTGCACGAGAGCATGGAGTTGCTATAGATGGGAGTTGTACGAGTTTTGGCACCATCCATCTTGGTCTTGTGTAATAGATCAAGAATATATTTTCTTTGGGAGAGAAAAAGTCCTTTGGCATGTCTTACACCTTCAATGTTGAGAAAATAATATAGTGGTCCAAGATCCTTGATCACAAATTGTGACCGAAGGTGAGTGATCACCTCCTGAATGGAACGATCTAGCGATGAACATAAATAAGCATGTAGATAATAAAATGAGGAGGGCGCTTGATAAATAGGGATGTATCTGCTTTGGATCCAATGAAGCCAAGTTGTTGAAGAAAAGTGCTTAAGCGACAATACTAGGCCCAGGGTGCTTGCTTAAGCTCATAGAGGGACTTGTGTAAGCATCACACATGATTAGGGAAGCGAGAGTCAAAGAAACCTGGGGATTGTTTCATGTACACTTCTTCAAGGAGGCCATGAATAAATGCATTTTGAATGTCTAACTATTGAAGTGACCATCCTTTAGAAATGATGATTGCGAGAACTGTGCGAATAGTGCAAGGTTTGACTACGAGACTAAACATTTCACCATAATCAATGCATTCTTGTTGGTAGAACCCTTTTCCTACAAGGCAGGCCTTATACGTATCAATAAACTCATTGGCTTTTCATTGAGTCTAAAAACTCATCTACTGCTAGCAACATCCATGCGGGAGTTATAAGGGATAATAATCTAGGTACCATTATGTAAGAGAGCATTTATTTCAGTACACACAGTGGCATGCCACAGAGGATCCTTGTTTGCTCGAGAGAAGCATGTTGGTTCTATGCCAATATCTTCAAGAGAGAGCGGGTGTTTGCTGGTTGTCAAAGCTTCCATCCGTAGCCCTTGTTACCATAGGATGTGATGGTGCATTGTAGGCTGCTTATCCGAATTGGTAATGGATCGGCTATCGTCCTCCAACAGGCTAATGGGTCGGGTGCGAGTGGACAGTTCTTGGATTAGTGTTGGTGTTGAACTTTGAGGGGTATCATTAACGTGTAGAGGGGTTGGGGTGGATGGGTTGTTGTTGTCAGTAGTGGTTGGAGTGAGTGGTATGTTGGGTTCATCAATGGTGTTGAGAAGAGGTGATGATAGTGCTGGTTTTAAGGGCATGGTTTAGGCGGGGTTTGGGTTGGTGGGTAGTGATGTTTTATTTAAACCAACCTGATTTAAATTAAATTTAAACTCGTAAGTATACGAATCAGGTGTAGACACAGTACTTATTACGAGATCGTTCCCATGAGGACTGGTTGTCACAATTCAAATTTTCAGATTCCTCTTAACTAATCCAACAAATATTTTAGCTAGTTATTAAGTAAAATAACAAAAATCAATGAAAAATAACTGAGAACAAGAAGGAAAATTCACTCAAGGAGAACACTAGGACTTTCAAATCCACCCCTAATTATCCTAACCCTTGTTTTACCTGTTGATTCACCCTAATTTAGATTGATATACATTCAATAAATAAAGCACACTCTGTGTCCTTGGTCAGGCACACAGGATGTATAATCTCTTGAAGCACAAGGATCACATCTTTCCATCCATGTTCAGGCATGAATAGATGTGAATTCCTATTTCTTTCTTTGTAGGAAAACCTGTTCATGGTCAGACACAAGCACACCTATAATAAAATTCTAAACAACATCCACATCTAGACTTTTGGTAAGCTCATAGATTGAAGAAGTATGGAGTTTTCATTTAAGCATAATAGAGAAAGAAATAAATCAATCAAACCCAGATGAAATCAACAATCAACAAGAATCATTCAAATTAGGGGCTTCATCTCAGCCCTGGCTAAGAAATTTAGCCTGACCTAAACATGATTAAACTAAAAAAAAAATATAAAACAAAAGGATGGAAAAAAAACTATATTAGGAAAGCTTCCAGCTCCACGTTCCAGCTCTACGTTCTCCCTTCCCTCCTAGCTTTTCTTCCTCTTATACCTGATACAGTCGGTGGAGACTTCTTACGCACGAGAGGCGGTGAGAGAATTGCGTACGCAACAACGTGAAATCCAGTTGCGTTCGGTCCATGAACGTCTCATATGCTAGATCCGAGCCATTTAGGCTCCTTGAGCTTGATCGGTTGGCCCAAGGGAAAATTTTGAACAGCCAGGATCGTCGGACCGATCCTATCCACGTCTGCAAAACAACCCGCAGTGTCTAGGTTTCGGACGCTCTATAAACAGGATGTGCGTAACCGGACTTACGCTGTAAAGTTGGTGGGGCCCATTATCAATGTTTGTTGACAAATACACTCCGTCCATTAGATGCGCCTCGAAATTCTGATAAGAAATGGACGGTTTTGGTTATCCGATGATGCGGCCCAGGGAAGTAATCCCGCTGCAACGATAGCAGACAGTCCTTTTGTGGCCGCTGTGACTTGCATGTGCACTTGCATGGCTGACAACGGTCAGCATGGTTTTGACTATTTCAAGCCCCTCTACATGATGGACGGCTTGGATTATTCGCATGGGTCATGATGGAGGCCCACTACAGATCAAACGGCGCCCCTATTTCCATTTTTACAGCAACAGAGAACGGCAGTTGCCGTTTCTGAAGAGGATACGGTCAAAGGTTGGTTTGACCCGACTTGAGATGCAGTGCATATGAGAGCACTTGTACACGATGCACCCATCATGCAAGGTGGGGTCGTCTATGATGTTTATGAGTAATCCAATCCATCCATTCATTTTGTCTCCCTATTTAAGGGATTGAGACCAAAATTGAAGCATATCCAGATATCAGGTGGGCCTGAAATCATTAGTTTATGGACTGATTTGTCCGTTGGGCCACTTCTGCAGGGAACCAATGGATGAAATTTGACGTGTACGGTTAATTTATGATCCTTAGGCCATATATAAAGTTTGGAGCCGATCAGATGGTGGGAACCCTGTGATCTTACATCTTGGACAACTTTTGGGCCTCTTTAACCTGAATGGCTTGATTTTCTTGGATCCCTGGCATGTAAATCCGTCGATCTTGGTCCCCTGGAGTCCATCCCTTACCTAGGTGACATCAGATCATTAAATTCATGCTTTTAGCATCCTATTCAATGCAAGCTAGTAAATACACCCTGCATCACAAACACGATTAAATCGGACCATTAAACAGTACCATGTTCGTAAATTCAGGTAGTAATTGGGGTCTAATATGCAATATTCGACCCTCATCAGGTAGTATGAGTGGTGGTGAGTGGGTGGAGGATTGCAAGATTGTCGGTAGTATGAGTGGTGGTGAGTGGGTGGAGGATAGTGTTGAGCCGTGCCAGAGGGGAAGGTCTCTTCATTGAATATAACATGACGTTTTGGTGAGATGGTGAAGACACTTGTAACTTTTATGAAGAAAACTATAGCAAATAAATATGCACAGAAGGGAGTGAGATATGTGTTTATGAGCATTATCTGGTCTAAGATGAGGATAACACCTGCATCCAAACACACGCATGTGGATATAATCAGTTGGGGCTTTGAATAGACATTCAAGAGGCGATTTACTGTGGAGAATAGGAGATGGAAGTCTATTTAAAAGATAACGAGCAGTTTGGAAAGCGTTAGACAAAACATTGTAAGAACCGAAGCACACGACATAAGGGTAAGTTCAGTTTTTATAATGCATTTGTGTCGACGTTCCGCTAAGCCATTTTGCTCTGGAGTGTTTGGGCAGGAAAACCTATGAGTGATGCCGTGGGAAGCAAGAAAAGATTTAAATTTTTTGTATTCACCTCCTTCATCAAGATTTAAAAGACCTTATTTTATGACCGAGAAGGTTTTCAAATTTGGTTTTAACAAAATGAAAGTTTGGAGGGCATTTGACAGGTTTGCAAGGGCAAACATCCAAATATATCTGCTAAAAACATCCATACAGTGAATCTAATACCAAAAACCATCATGCGAAGTTACCAGTGCGGGTTTCAAGAAACCAGAAACAATTAATTCGAGAGGTAAATTATAGATAAAGGAAATGTGTGACTTTTGCATAACTGACAAGGGCCACAAAATTCAAAAGTTTTATTATGATCTGGAAGAGACTGAGATGCAATGAAAGTAGAAAATATATTTTTTACAGTTCACATCTTCAAATGACCTAGGCACCAGTGCCAGATGATCATGGAAGTTTTCTCACCAATGAAAGTAGATTGAGAAGAAACTTTAGACACTATCACGTTCGAGGCAGTATAGTCCCCCTTTATTTGGCCCACGTAGAACCACTCTCCCCGTGCGCCAGTCCTTGACAATAAAAGAGTTAGGAAGGAACTCAAAGAACACATCATTGTCATGTGTAAATTTAGAAACAGATAAAAGGTTGGTAGATATTTGTGGAACATGAAAAATGCCTTTGAGAACAAAGGTATCATGGGTAGGGGAGGGAGTGGACATTCTAATGTTGGAGATGGGAAGGCCAAAACCATTACCAATTTGAAGTTACTTGGGACCAGTGTTTTCAGATCGTAGATTGAGAATGCCAAGGTCAGCGGTCAAATGATTGGTGGCGCCATTATCAGGATACCAATTCTAGTCATTTTTTGGAGAGGAGGTGGCCATGCATGCAGTGGTGTTGAGAGCGGGGGAGGCAGCTTGAAACTGTTGATCAAACCGATGCCAGCAAGTGGTACCGGTGTGGTTCTTGTGGCCACAGATTTGGCATTGACCAGCCTAATTATTTAAGGGTGGTTGTGATTGACTGTGTCCCCAAACACTGTTAGATAGATCGCATGAGGATGATCGGTTGTTGGAATTATGAATGGCAACATTCATTGTGGGTGTGGCGATATCAATGATTGTATTTTGACAATCAGGGCGCATCTCAAATGCTAAAAGATGAGCTTGAAAGTCACCCATGGAGATATCTTCTAACATCGTTGTGAGGGTGGTGGCAATGACATCATAGGCTATATCGAGGCCATTGAGAATAATTTACTGCTCATCAGATTCGGGCATCAGGCAGCCTGAGAATCGGTGAGTTGCTTCATCCGTTGAAGATAATCAGTCATGGACAGGTTTCCTTTTCGGATTGTTTACACTTCGCATTGACCTGCATGATTTGTGTGCAAGAGTGACATGCATATTGTTTCTCAAGCGCAAGCCAGATGGAGTGTGAAGAGTCGAGGTCAACTACTTGGGCCAATGCCAAGCAAAACTTGGTCTTGTTATTGCCAAGCACCATAGGCAGGGTTGAGAGTGCTCGATCCTTCATCATCTTTCTCATTGAGAGAGCAATCCATCAACGTATCCTTCAAGATCATACCCTTTAAGTAAAGGGATAAATTGGGTGCCATAAGAGAGAGTTACGGCGGTCCAGTTTAACAAAAATTAGGGGTGAAAGGGAACTGGTTGATGAAGTGGTTGTCAGAGGTGAAAGATTACTTGTTGATGAGAGGGTTGACATTGTGAAGAGGTGGTAGGAGTTGAAGAGTTGCTAGGACTTGAGTCTCTTACAAGAAGCTCTGGTACCAATACCATAGAAGGTAAACGGAGAATATTGTTGAGAGGAAAAACTCACCGTGTTATTAATGGTCAATTTCTTCAAATTTTATATTGCTAAAAGATGAATCTTTATGCACTGATCGCATATCCTGCATGGCTGTACAATTTCAACAGAAATAGGAAGTGCGGACTTGATCCAACCGTACTATATATTTAATTGGGATTGATGATGCCGTGTGTGGGAGATCTCTGGTAGAGAAGATCTCTATGACTTGGTTTCCATAAAGTATAGGTGTTAATTGTAAATTGTTTATAGCATGCCTTGTTTGGCTTTAAGTTGTAATCTGTCTAAATGTAACGGCCCGTGTTTGGATAACTTGTAAATTATTTGCAGCCTATAGTTGGGTATTCACACCCAACAGAGCTCCTTTTTTTTTTGAGAGATAACGATAACTTTATTAGAAAAAAGCAAGAAAGAAACAAAAAGAGAGAGGATCGCTAATCCACTGAGAGAGGTAAATCCCTATAAACCTTCAAATGACATATAAATGTTTCATTTAAGATTGATCACTGGGTTGAGCCCATTTCAGTAAAGGCATGGGGCCAAACCTTATGCTAAACCAAGCTTTTGGTGGGTCATAGAAGTGGGCCCACTAATTTAAATGCCCTTTTATGAGGAGAAGCTACTGAATATAGACAGTTTAATGCAGGGGCATTTTTACATCGGGCTCGAGTGGGGTGGCCTGCGGGATGCAGGGGCACACTAGGGGTGGGTGGCGCGTGTGAGGTGGCCCCACCCTTGTGAGGCCTATGTGATGTGGGGCCCACAGTTTGGTGGGGGGGTAGCCCATGGGATGTGGGGCTTGGGCTATGAGATAAAGGAATTGATTTACCATGCTCTATCAGTTCGAGCTTTTAGAGCAAGTGGTTAGTTGTCCTACATAGTTAACCTTCAACTACCATATAATTAATAGCAACTAAAAGGTTTAAACATGTCTTCAATAATTCAAATACAAAACAACTCTAAAAAACCACATTTAGAAGACATTTATAATGGAATGTTCTTCTCCAGGCAACAACGGGCTGTTATTTCTCTTATATGGACACGTATAACCAATTTAATGAAAAGTAAATTATTAACAGGCAACTCTGCTGGTCTTAATGTATGTGAGCTACAGTGGAATCTCCGCTTGGAAATTTGCTATCTGGTTGATGATGGGATGTGCGAGACAACAAGTCATTTTGTCCCATCTTGCTGGGAGATTGATCAGGTTATTTGACTCATGGAGTCCATACACTGTCCTTTGTTTGTGGATGACTTTCCATTGATGTGAAACCTTTAACTTCAACAAACAGAAACTTCACTTTTCCATCTTAAAGTAATAAAAAAATGCATCAATATAACATGGTCATTGACTAACATTTCTGCACTAAGAGAGATATGCCAAAAACTTAAACCTTGAATTCTTGAACAACTCAGGAATGATGGTCCCTTACTGCAAAAGACTGCTATTCCAGCCATTCCAACAATGATCTGCAACCCCAATCGCACACAACAATGATCTTTTTTTTTGAGTTTTAATATTATTATTATTTTTAGGGGGCTCTTTTTTTTGGGTTTTAATAATATTATTATTTTTAGGATCTTGATGTTTGCACAATTTCAGAGTTTTGTTTTGTTTTCCGTTTTTTCGATCTGGATCTCAAAGAAAGTTTTTTTCCTAAATAAAAATGGGATTTTTCTTTGGTTTCCGTATTTTTCTATGACTTACTTGAGTTTTTCAAGATCCTCGGGTGCCCCCTTTTTGTCTTTGTTTTCAGTTGTTGGTTGCTTTTGCTTCGTTGATTCCCTCTCTATCAAAGACAGAAGCACTTTTTCCCTCATCATCAAAGGGAGAAAAGTATTTTAGAAGGGAGGGTTCTGATTTGATCTCTTTCTTTATTTCTGAATGATCCCAATATTTGGTTGTTTTTTCGTTCTTTCAAATGGTGGTTTATTAGACAGCAAGAGTGGCTTTTCTTCATCTGTTTTCCATTTTGTTTCAATCATAAGGATTTGCTGCTTTTTGAAATTGAATCCCTACTTCTATCCACCGACACATGAAAATGGAAGAAAGAAGATGAAAGTGAGGGATTTTCTCACCCTCATCAATGCATCTTCGATCATTATCATGGATTCATGTTCCGAGTGTTTACATGCTCTCTTCCATCATTTGCTGAATCAGCACGTGAATTGTTGTTGTTTGTTAATAACATTATCATCTCTCTGTAGGGAGAAAAGTGGAAGAAGATGAATAAAAGAAACGTGTCTCATGGCCATGGCCATACCCATTTCAGGAGCACATAAATAATTTGTAATTTTGGAAATTTGCGCACTTATTAGAATTTCCAAAAATCCATTAATGCGGCTCTTCCTTATCCACGCGACTATGGTTTCGTGATTTTTTGGAAAAATTTCTCAATGCCAGGGCCAAAAGGGCAGCCTAGGATTTTTACTTCTGTTACTATTTTCTTTATAGCAATGTCTTGTAATTATGTATTTGGGTTCTGATGTTTTCCTAAAATCCTTTCAATTTATGGACCTTAAAACAGAAAATTTTAGAATCACCCATCGGTGAAAGGATAGGATTTTTTACTTGCACTGCAAAGTTGTTTTTTTAAACCTTTGATGTTGGGCTGTTCTGTTATTTCCTTCACCAATTGTAATAGTTCCATAGCAAGAACTAAGAGAAAACAGAGAAACATTTGATGATGTTGTTATACATCTTCCTTATATGGTTTCTTCCTTTCCCTTTGCATGTTGATATCACAGAATATTCTATTAGAGCCAAATCAGTGGAATACAGTGGACCCGCTGAGAAATCTGCAAAAAGGAAGAGAAAGAACCAGTTCAGAGGAATCCAACAGTGTCCGTGGGGAAAATGGGCTGGCAAGATCAGAGACCCAAGAAAGGGTGTTACGCTCTGGCTTGGGACCTTCAATATTGCTGAAGAAGCTGCGAGTGCATATGATGCTGAGGCTCGGAGGATCCGGGGCAAGAAAGCCAAGGCGAATTTCCCTGAAGAACCGTCCACAGTTGCTCTGAAACGCCCTGTGAAACCGAGTTCTCAGAAAGCTTTGAAGTCTGGGAAACCCACGTGCAATCAATACTTCAATTTCATCAACAGCTTGGATCACGACTTCTACAACACTCTTGGGTTTATAAATGAGGAATCATCTGTTAAGCCATCTGGGTATTTGAGTTCCTTTCCCATGAATGGAAATCCAGTGGAATTTAATTCTGTCATGCCTTCTGATGGTGGGTGCCTGTGTTTCAACTCTGATCAAGGGAGTAATTCTTTTGATTCCTCAGATTTTGGATCGGAACAGGAGCCCAAAACCCCTGAGACCTCATCCATTCTTGCAACTAAACCCGAATCTGATGGGTCGGAATTCATAGAAGATGCAAACCTGAGGAAGAGACTGAAGAACAGTTCCAAGAATGCAATGCTGGTCAAGGAAGACATGACAATGGAATAATTCAGCCTATACAAGTCAGTATATGAAGCTAGATGCTAAGTATGACAGCTATCTACACAGCTAGATCCATATCAACAGGATACTTATTTAACAGTATGCTAATGTACACGGATTATGTTAATCTGCTCTAATGGGCCGCATGATTTGGATGGTCTTTAGTCAAACACCAATCCATTCACATCAGAACATGGTTTTAAGGCTCAGTGATGCGGACAACTCGTTCGGTCCGGAGTAGAGTCGTGACTCTGGAGAATCAAACCGTGTCGCCACCTATTTTCAAGTCTGGTTTGCAAAGTCAGCTTCAGGGTTCTATTTGGTTTTATGCTTGGGAAGTCTATCACTGAAGTTATTTCTCTACTTAAATAATTGATAGAGAAATATAGTAAGATGAAAGATCTGTACATGATCTTTATTAACTTAGAGAAATCATATGATTAGAGAGTTAATTTGATAGGTATCGAGGGGGGGAAAAGAAAAGATTTCTTGTTATGATGGAGTGTTAGCAAATATGAGAACTACTAGTGAAGAGACTGGTGAGTTATCCAGAACTCTTAAGTGGGCCACACCACAGGGGAAAGTGATATCTGTGTTTTCACTTTAATCCAGGTTGGATGGCAAATAAACAGTGGGCTTCATTAGCACAGCTGCTCCTGTGGTGTGGTCCACTTGAGCTTTGGATCTGCAAATGATATGGAAGAATGGATGGACAGTGTGGATTAAATCCATACATCACGATGGCAAATATTTATGTTTTCTGTTGCTTCTGCTGGGCCTACCTGAGTTTCAAAACAGCACCATTTTTGTTTTGGAAACCATCTGTCCTAGTGAGTTATGTCAGATGAACGGATTGGACGTAATGCGGAGATATTTAATACTCTGTCTGTGTATGATGCTTGATGCACAGCTACTTACAAATTGCAACCTACGCTTGCTCTATTTAAATCGTCTAAATTGTGAAACGACTGTAACCAAGGGCCTGTTTGTTAACACTTAAATTTTTTACTTAATACGGAACCCGGAAAGCTCGATGTCTAGTGGTATTTTTTAATGGAATGACTACCGTTAAAACATTCCTGAGGTCCACCGTGAAACTTATTTGTCATCTAAACTCTTCATAAGGACACAAACTTGGATGAAGGGAAAACTCAAAAATCAATTTGATCAGATCCTTCTGTCCCCTTAAGCCTCGGATATTCTTTGTTTTTTTCCTTATTTTCTAAAATATTATGGAAAAATGGATGGATTGTATGGATAAAACATATACATAACGGTGGGCCCTACAAAGCCCTTGACGGTCCGTGTCCGGCTAATCCTTAGCCAGGTGGGGGTGGTAGGCAGTCCCCGGGTTTTATGCAAAATCTATCTCGTCCATCCGTGCTTTGAGGGCATACTTGGACTTGAGACCAAAAATAAGTAGGATACAAGACTCAAGTGGGCCGCACTAAAGGAAAAAGGTGAGTAGGGAAATTTTTACCGTTGAAACCTCCCTGGGGTCGACGGTGATGTTTACATGCCATCGATATCGTTCTTAAACGTCAGTCCTACTAAGATGAACTGTAACCATATTACTTCTATGGCCCCATGAATATTTCAATCATGTACGTTCGATCTTCACATTTTCGGCTCATTTGAGCATTGGATTCGGCTCATTTTTTACCTCATTTCCTAAAATGACCTCACAAAACGGACGGATGAGGTGGATTTCTTACAAATATCATGATGAGCCTACCTAAGTTTCCAGCGCTTTCGCAGTAAATCCGCGTCCGGGATCTGGGGGAGCGGATTAGGTGCGACGCGGGATCCGCCGAGGTGGGTGGGACCCCTGACCGCGGAGCCTACTGTGATGTATATGACTACATCTATACCGTCCATTTGTATTGAAAGATCATTTTAGTGCATGATAAAAAAAAAAAAAAGCAGCTCCAAATCCTAGATAGACCATGGTATAGGAAACAGTGGTGACTGACCATTTAAAATTCCCTGTGGGCCATAAAAGCTTTGGATCGAGATGATATTTGTGTCGTCTCTT
Organism: Magnolia changhungtana; assembly: GCA_030180095.1. NCBI lineage: Eukaryota > Viridiplantae > Streptophyta > Magnoliopsida > Magnoliales > Magnoliaceae > Magnolia > Magnolia changhungtana. The sequence continues at coordinate 1,271,662 of JASAUF010000516.1, read as the reverse complement.
CATCTAGCTGTTTGTGACCTTATCAACAGCTTGGATGGAAAATAAATGTTTCAGTGAAATCTATAAAGTTTTCAATGATAGGATTCAATCACAATGATAACATATCTCAAACATTTCATACATACCTTAGTTAACAAACTAGTAGCATTAGTTAACAAGCTGGTTGTGTTTCCTTTTAACTGTCCAATAAATGTTCATTAGTTTACTTCATTAAATAGCTGACAATTTTGGTCCGTGATACATCTAAAATGGAACGTAAGTTGTCCAATTCAATTTGAATTAATTCTTGGCAACGTCTATAATTTCTCAGCGCCTGAGCATCATCCGGAAGCGGATTAAGTGCAGCTGAGGCCTCACCCAACACAGTATGTCCCTGACCGTTGGGCCCACCTTAATGTATATTTTGTTACCAGTTCCAAATCACAAGTGGATCATACCAAAGAAAACAGTGGTGATTAACCATTAAAGATTATATTTATTTCCCTTAGAAAATTTTAACGGCGGGGCGTTCAATTACCACTGTTTCCTATCGTGTGAGATTTGGATCTGCCCAATCTTTGGATTCATGCCCTAAAATAAGCTGGAAAAACAGATGGACGGCACAGATAATACACACAGATCATGGAGGGCCCATCCAATGAGCTGAAAAAATGGATGGATGGCGAGGGTATACAAATTAAAAATCAAGGTGGGCCCCACGGTCAGGGCCGCACGTGCTGCTCTCCCTCATCGTTCATCCCCTGCCAGTGTACCCCAGTTTCCCTCAACAAACGATATGCATGACGTGCCTTCAATCATTCAATAGGTGCTTCCGGACTCTGGAGTTATTTGACACACTGGCAGAGCGTGACACTCAATACTCGTGCTTTTAGAAATTATAGAAGCTGACTAACGTGTGGAAGATTACGATCGCTGTATCAGTTGCGTTGAAGAGCCGTAGTCACTGATAGTTGAGCGCTTGTTTGTTGAAATAGGATTGTTAGATATCTTTCATTTTCAACCGTCCAATCAATGTCCAACAATCTGATAGTCAGATAATCAGATAACCCTAATTTCATCTCATGATATATCTATACCGACACCCGTATGTTCGACAGTTTAATCTATATTACTTATATGCGACGTACGCAACCCCTAAGTAATCTCTAAGTGTTTGTGTATCAGCTATCAGGCTCCGCCAGAGTATCAAAGCTTTTTTTGAGTAATAAACCCTGCTGTTTGTGGGTCTCACTAATATTGTCGTTTTCCTCTTTTAACTTGACATCTGGAGATATATTTACACCAATTTTATATATGAAATCATACAAAGTTGTACTAACACTTTAAAAAAAAATGGTGTAATTGGCCATATGTGGGCCCTTTTCCATATTTTTTGGGTGAGAGGGAGGACTACTGAAATGAGATGGCATTCTGCTAGCTGGGCCGTGCCCCCAAGCTACAGGAAGCACCCGTGGTTGGAAGGTATGTGGGGCCCACATAGATTCCAGTGACAAATCCACTCCGTCCATCAGCTCTGAAAGATCACAGTAAGACAAAAATCCAAAAATCAGGCATATTCAAAACTCATGTGTACCACACCACATGAAACAATGAGAACAAAAGCGTCCACTGTCGAAACCTTCCTAGAGCTGACCATGATGTTTGTATTACATCCAAACCGTTCATGGGGTTATTAACACTTAGATAAATTGTAGGCATCCTAGTGTAAAATCTCCATGGCGTTCATTCCCCACTGTTTCGGGGTGTGTCCCAACTGAGTTTCGTATCTACCTAGTTTTGGACTCCTATCTTACTGTGGTCTTGAGAAATAGATGGACGGAGTGGATTTGTCACGGGCATTTCTGTGGACCCACATAGCTTCCAACACAGGAACTTCATGGCCGGGTCATAGCCAATTTTGCGTCCTGCGGATAGGAAAGTGGATTCGAGGGTGACCTCAACACCGCAATATCCAAGGGGACCTGACTCTCTGAGGCCCACCATGATGTATGTGTTTTATCCACGCCGTCCATCCCTTTCCCCCCCTCATTTTAGGGTATGATCCCAAACTTGAAACATATCCAAAGCTCAAGTGGATCACACCACAGGAAACGATGGTTTCCACTGTTGAAACCATCATAAGACCCGCCTACTTGATCTTTATTTTCCATCCAACCTAATCATAAGGCATTATGGGAAAACACGATTTTCAAACTTAGATCCAAAACTTTTGTGGCTCCTGAAAGGGTAGGGGTTCAATCCCCACTGTTTACTGTGGTATGGTCCACTTTAGCTCTGGATATGCTTCAATTTTGAGCTCATACCTTAAAATGACATGACAAAACGGATGTACAGCTTGTATAATATATACCATTCCTGTTGTTGGGACCACCACCCGCAATCTACTTCCATGCAGGAAGCGGATGGGCCCACTTTAGGAGTTAGGGACGACCATGGCTACTCCTTAACATGAAATGGAAATGAATATACACCGTTAGCCATTAAGCTATTTTATCTCTCTACTGCAACTTGCATGTCTCGTTTTCTTGTCACTATACTACCAACTTGGCATCGATTCCCTAGTGGGGGTGGATAACAGTGAAGTGTGATCTGACAGTGGGTGTACTAACAAGCTGAAAAAATAAAAATAAAAACTATACTACTAACTTTTTGAACGGTCAGGATCATCAATTGCGCGGGTTCAACTAATAATAGTTATACGAGAACCACTGTAAACGCTACCTTTTTTGCAGCGTCTTTTACCGAAAGTCCAAAACTTACCTTCACAACTTAGGGCAAAGCATGTCAGGACGAAAATACCCATGCTTTTCATATTGCATTGCACGTAGCACGTGGTATTTACGTCCTCAAATGCTCTATCCGTACGTACAAGTTCTAAGTTGGGGAGGTAAGTTTTGTACTGTTATTAAAAGACGCTGGATAAAAGGTGGATATACAGTGGTAATTTTCTCTACTTCTATGAACTCAGTTTCGTAGTCCGCGGACTACAAGATGACACCTCCCCAGTCTCTACATTATTTTGGAGAAATGAAATGATACAGCGGCTGTATCACAGGTCCTGATAAAGCTATTTTGACAGGACACATACAAATTATTATGATTTATAAAAAAAAAAAAATAGCTAATAAAAACTAAACAAATGGGGTCATGACCATGCAATGTCAGGATCTAGAGAAGGAGGGTCCTTTGAGGAGCTATATGCGGTCCATTATGATATATGTATTTTATCCAATCCGTCTATCCATTTTTAAACATTATTTTAGTGAATGAGCCCGAAAAATGGGAGATGAGCTTCTTGAGTGGACCACACCACAGGAAACAGTGGGCTTACCGTATTTTTAAAAAATCTTACATCCAACCTATTCACAAGGTCACATATATCAGCTTCATCCCAAGCTTCTGTGGCCTCCGGAAGGTTTTCAGATGTAGGCATTCAATCCCCGCTGTTTCCTGTGTGTAATCCACTTGAACATTCGACCAGCTTCATTTTTTGTTGCATCATCAAGATTGATTTTTCAAAATAAATGGACGGCGTGGATAAAACACACACTTCACAGTGGACCCTACAGAGCTCCTGACAGGACTGTACATCGCCAGCTAGGTCGTGCGAAGCGGATTGTGTCCGATTCGGCTTGGACAAAAGACCATCCGACCAGTGCTCCCTTGGGCCCACCTTGATGTATCTATTTATCCATGCCGTCCATCCATTTTAACAGAACATATTAAGATATGAATCCAAAAATGAAGTAGATAGAACGCTCAAGTGGACCAAACCAAATAGTGAGCTTGGATTGCATTAAATGCAATTGTCTATCTCTATTGTAACTACTTAAGCGTTGGATCTGCCTCAATTTTGGGCTCATACCTTAAAATGATCTGAGAAAATTGATGGACGGAGTTGATAAACAGATACATCAACTTAGACTCCACAGGATTCCTGAACGGACGGTTGTCGGTGGCGTCGGACGCAATCCGCTTCCGTCCTGTTGGGGCAGTACCAAACCCGTGATCATTTCTCAATATTTTATTCTCTCCCCTGAGTTCGGCGAAAGGGGAGCGGATTAGGTGTTGTCTAGGTAAAACTCTAGTGGTATTACCCTTACCGTGTGGGGCCCACTTCAACGAATGTATTGTCAATCCACGCCGTCCAAATGATCCAAATCTCAAGTAAACTCAACTATAGTGGTGATGACCATTAAAAACCTGTTGTGGACCAACAAAATTTTGAATCAATCAGATGTTTGTATCTTACATCCATCCATGTCTGTTTGACTTTATCAACGGCTTGGATGGCAAATAAACATTACGATGAGCCTCAGGAAGATTTTGATGGTGGGTGTCCAATCACCACCGTTTCTTAGCGTGATACAACTGAGATTTGGATCTACTTAATATTTTGCACCACTTCCTAAAATGAGCTGGAAAAACGGATGGACGGCATGGATACACATGACAAATTATGAAAGTGGGCCCCACATATTTGCAACTGTTTAATTTTTTACACCATTTCCTCCTCCGCACAGAGGATTGCGTAGTTTACTGCGCACCACCGACTTTGGTGGTGTGTTGAGGTGGCAAAGTTCGGCAAGCTGCACCACGATGTATGTGTGATATCCACACCGTCCATCCATTTTGCAAGATCAATTTAAAGCATAAGCCCAAAAAACAAAAGCATATCGAAGCTTAAAGTTGACCACACCATAGAAAGTTGTGGGGATTGAATGCCTACCGTTAAAAACTTTTTAAGGGCAGCATAAGTCTTAGATCAAGCTGATATTTGTGTTTTCACTTCCTCCATGTCTATGTAATTTTATGAATATGTAAGATAGCAAATAAACATCATGGCAGACCTTAGGGAGGTTTAAATGTGGTCATTGATATAATACATAGATCATAAATATATGGGCCTGTAGAACTTTGCCACATCAACACACCACCGACACTATACCACACAATCTGCCTCCCTCCAACTATCATTTAAGGCCTGTTTATTAAATCTAAAGTCCCAAAATCTGAATCTAAAGTTGAAAACTAGCATTGAATGTGTTGAACAACTTATTTATTAACCAACGTACCATATATTTGAATTATGTTAATTTGATACATTTGCCCTTAGTGTAATAATCGTGATTGAATCCCTACTATTAAAAACTCATCGATTAGACCTGAATGTTTATTTGAAACTTGTTGATAATGTCGAAAACACCTGGATGAAAAGACCACACAAATATTATCTTAATCCAAAGCTTTTGTAGGTCATGAGAAAATTTTAATACTCATTTACAATTTTTTCATGTACTGTTGACCTTACATTAGATTTGAATCAGCTTCATTTTTTGAATCATGCATAAAAATGAGCTTCTAATACAGTTGGAGAGCATGAATATAGTCACATACACCACCGTGAGCCTCGTAGCTAATGGTATCACGCATTGCATATTAATGATGTATGTAACCCCTGGATATTGGAGGTATTAAGTGGCTCCATCATAATTTATGTGTTTTATCTACGCCATCTATCCATTTTTCCAAATCATTTTAGAGAATGATCTAAAAAATGAGGATGATCCAAATCTCATGTGGCTTGGATCTTTTTTGGCCCATTAATGGTCACTCACTGCTGTTTCCTATGGTATGGCCCACTTAATAATTGGATTTGCTTCATTTTTTATATAATGCTCTAAATTAATGATTTGAAAAAATGAATGGATGGAGTGGATATAGAATACATACATCCAAATGGGCTCAACATAAGGGCCAAGGTGGGTGGCTTGTGGCTAGGGGTGTGCACAAACCTTAGCTTGCTCGAGTCGACTCGAAAAAGCTCGATTCAAATCGGTTTGAAGTTGAGTTCGAGCTGATTTTTTGAGCTAAAATAAAATTTCGAACCAAGTTCAAGCTTGCCTGAGCCTAACTCAACTAGGATCAAACCTAACTTGAATCAAACTAGTTCGATGACTCCATTACTTTGATATTGATGTTGCTCACCAAGTGTTTGATGAAATGACTCAACGAAGTGTGGCTATTGGCAAGTAAGGTGTGTGTGTGTATATATATATATATATATATATATATATATATATATATATATATATATATATATATATATATATGAAACAAATACTCTCTTTTTTTTTTTTAATTTTTATGTTGCTTAGAAGGTATTTGATGAAAATACTTGTAAAATCACTGCTGATGTCTTACATATAATGAGATTTTGAAAGTACAGTTCATGTGTTTGTGAAAATGTTGCACAAGCTAACTCGGCTTGATCTTGACTTGAACTAGCCCAAGCTGTTGATTGAATCGAGCCGAGCCGGCCAATAAACCTTGAGGATTGAGCCGAGCCAAGTTCGAGCTGGGATCGGCTAATGCCCAAGCCAAGTCGAGTTGAGGCCCCACCACATAGGAGCAGATTAGGTAAGATGCCGGATCCACCACGGTCTATGAGACCCTGTGGGGCTCACAATGATGTATGTACCTTAAATCCACGCCATCCAACTATTTTGAAAGTTTATTTTAGGGCATTATCCCATAAACGAAGCTGACACAATTTTTATATGGTGTGGTCCACCCAAGCCTGTGGCCCACCATAGAATGGTGCATTTGACTGATGGGATAGACGTTTAACGCACATCAGGGTGAGGCCACACATCTCGACCTCATGGGAACCATGAGGTCGACCTCACAGGCATAGTAGCATTTCCCATATATATATATATATATATATATATATATATATATATATATATATATATATATATATATATGCTTGAAGGATTTTTTAATAAAAACAAATAAAGACAAAATGGTGTCCTTATGCATGGTGTGAGCACCCTGACACCAGAACCCTATCTCAGTCCCGCGTTGCCTGATGCGCATGGCAATCTACATTCACCTCGGGTAATGGAAATTGGCATTACGTTACAGCTCGACCCGCCGCTTGTCCGCAATAAAAAGAACGGACAGAGGGCGCGGATTGGATACCGACAAGGTCAGTAGCCAAATCGCTACTGAAGTGACGTCATCAAGCTCTGTCGACCCCACCATGATGCGTGTGTTGTATCCATACCGTCCAACCATTTTTAGAGATCATTTTATGGGATTATAGAGAGAACGAGATAGATTTAAACTTCAAGTGAACCCACTGCAGAAAACCATGGGAGCCGTCACACCCACCGTTGAAACATTTATAGGGCCCACAGTGATGTATTTTTGAGATCCTATTCATAAGTTAACATAGATATAGATGAAGTGAAAACAAAAATATCAGCTTTGTCGGAAACTACTGTGGCCCCTAAGAAGTTTTGAACGGTGGATGTCACTGTCTTTGCTATTTTCTATGGTGGGGTCCACTTTAACTTTAGATCTAACTCATTCTCTTTGTAATGCCATAACTCGATCTCTAAAAATGGTTGGACGGTATGGATACAACACATGTATCATGGTGGGGTCCACAGAGCTTGGTGACGTCACTTTAGTAGCGATTCCACGCCCACAGACAGATAGGACAATGCGTGAAATGTGGCAAACGCTCTCTCCGATAATGCCAATGAAACGGCATTGCATGCAACAGGCATGGCCCATTTAAAATTTGGGCCTGAAATATAGCCTCAACACTAGCCCATGGTGCAGCAATCACTGTTGCAAATGGGCCTTTATTGGGCTCACGCCAGCTTCGAATAATCACAATCTGTTTATCTTTTGGGCCTGAAAATTAGCCTGAGCCCATTATATGGGCCTTAAAATTCAACCCAATCTTAGTGCTTGGTGGTCCTAGCCCAAGATAACATGGGCCGGCCCATTAACAGCTCTAAGCAACATTCAATGAATGAAATCATTGAAGATTTCAAAAAGCTTCTAACATGGTCAAAACAGGTGAACCAACCCTTCATTGTGATTAGGTGAAGCCTGCGGTAGAAAAATAAGACCACGTGATATGAAATTTCTTCAAATCAATTTAGGAATTTTATTACCATAATTAGCACTAATCATTTTAATTATGGTTATGATTGGACCAGACCCATGGCTAGCCCATGGGCCTGGTCCAGCTAGGACGAGCCACGGTCCCACCGTATTAACTATGTCGGATCAGATTCGGCTAGTTGATTGAGCAAAAAGGCATCCTCAAGCCCAAGTAGTTAGTGGGCCCAAAAACTCGGTAGGGACCACTGATGGGCCCATGGGCAATTACAAGAAGACTAGACGCTGTGGGCGTATGTGAGCCCAGCCCAGTTTGAACTAATGTCTAATTACGTTGGTGTCCTTTTCAATAGGGCTTGTGTTAGGCACACAGCCACCTACCTTAAAATGAAATTCTCTAGGCAGATTGTTATGTTAGTTTACTACTGTTTAAGAAATGGTGGTAACTCTTCGAACGGAAACATTGCATACTTATGCTAAAATCCAGACCGTCTAACCTCTTCTGACCAAATTGTAGATAGAGCATGGCCAAATATTAATTATCTGCTTTTGCTCTTAAATCATCCATTTGATAGTAATCAATTGGATGGTTAGGATGTCTTGATAAGCGAGAGTTTAGAGATACGATACATGCGTAGTAGGACCCACAATTTGGATGGTCAGGATAACTCTACATGATTACCCATGGAAATGGTGTGAGCTATTGTTGGAGTCTGACGAGATCCAGTCATCGGAAGGTCATCCTAGATCCGAGCCGTCCATTAGACGGCACCTCTTTGATGCGTCTCAGCGTCTACTCACAAAAAGGAGCGTTGAAAGTGGAAGCGGATTCCGTCAGCTCACGGTAACAAGGACTTAGGTCAGGCCGTGACCGTAGGACCTACCTTGATGTAAGCATTGTAAATCCACACCGTCCATACGTTTTTTCGCTCAATTTAATGCATGGGCCAAAACAATGAAGCAGATATAAATCTCAGGTGGACCACACAGAAGGAAACATTGGTGATTGACCATTGAAAGATTCTTATAGGGGACTAAAGTTTTGAATCAATCTGATATTTATGTTTTCCCATCATCAAGATTTTTATGACTTTATCAACAGGTTGGATGGAAAACAAAAATTACGGTGGGCCATGGGAAGTTTTTAATAGTGGACATTCAATCACCACTGTTTCTTGTGGTGTGGTCCACTTGAAATTTGGATATTTCTAATTTTTATTCCCATTCCATGTAATGACCTGTAAAAACAAATGGACGGCGTGGATATACAACTCATACATCCAGGTGGGCCCTACAGTCACGGCCTGACCGAATCCACTCCGTTGAAAGTTGCATGCGTCCAAAGTCTACGTTACTCATGTGGGCCACGTGATGAGTGCCACGTTTTTTTTGCCTTGAGGCGTGCATGTGAGGCCCACCTGATGAGCGCTGAGAAGACCATCCATCTGTCATTTTGAAAAGTAAAGCACGTAGCTAATCGGGTCCATTTCAGTCAAATTTCAGGGGTAATTGCCCATCGGGTATCCAAGATAGGGCCGCCGTAATGGACGTCTTGGATCTATCAGCACCTTCACCAGTAATTTTACCAAGTCCAACAGTCAAATTTCAGTACCCAAGGTGGCGCCACCGTAATAGACGGTTTGGATCTATCAGCACCTTCACCTGTAATTTTACCTACTTAATCAGGGGCATTTCTGTAAATTTTAGGAACCCATTTCAGCATAACCAGGGGCATTTCAGTAAAATAAAGTAAAACCGGCTGTTGCCGCTGTAATGGACGGTTTGGATCTATCAGCAGCTCCCTCACCTGTAATTTTACTTAGGGTATTTCAGTAAATAAAAAATTTAGCGACGCAGTATATGATTTCCGTAATAGACGGCTTGGATCTATCATCATCTTCAACAGCCCATTTTACCCGCCTAATCAGTGAATTTCAGTAAAATTTTAGGGACCCATGATGAACGGTTTGGATCTATCAGAACCTTCACCAGTAGTCAGGGGCATTTAAGTAATTTCAGCCACCAACCCTTCCAATAAAAGCGCGTCTCGACTCGTCTGAGCATCTTGAGAACATTTCACCTTCCATTTGCGTCTCTGTCTTTCGAACACCTGACATTTCCGATATTTCGCGTTATTTTCAGAGCCGATATTTCTCTTTGTTTTTATAAATTTCAGGATCTGATATTTCGGACACGATCTAGAAGATGTGTGGAGGAGCAATCATCTCCGATTTCATCCCGCCGAGCCGATCGCGGCGACTTACAGCTGATTATCTGTGGCCGAATCTCAGGAAGGGTGGCAGAAATGACTACTCGAAGCCGCTGAAACAGAAGATCGTTGGATTGGAAGACGATTTCGAGGCCGATTTTCAGGATTTCAAGGACGATTCGGACGAAGAGGATGAAGTAGAGGATGTGAAGCCGTTTGCTTTTCCTAAACCGGATTTCTCTCGAGGTATATGAGAAGAAAGTGGATTTTGATTTCTTGGGGTTTTGGTTTCTGGATTGTTGTTTTTTTCATTTTTTTCGAATTGGGGTTTTATTTTTATTTTATTTTTTTCATTTTCTCGTGGGGTTTTTGCAATTTTTGTGATATGAGTTTTTGGGGTTTAGTTTTTATTCCCTATTCTCTTAGTGTTTTTTTTTTTCTTCTTCTTCTTTTTTTTTTTTTTTTTTTTTTTTGCATTTTTTGTGAAATGGGTTATCTGGAGTTCACTTTTCTTCTATTTTCTTGGGTTTTTATTTATTAAATTTTATTTTTATTTACTGTTTTTGTGAAATGGATTTTTCTTGTCGATGATTTTTTGTCCCTAGCTTGTGTCTTTTTTCTTGCTCGATTTTTATTTTATTTTATTTTTTTTTAAAATAGCTTTTCTTTTCCGATGGTTAGGAAGTGTGGGTGTTTTTTTTTAAAAAAAATCTTAAACTAGTTTTCCTTCTTCTTCTTTTGGTATGAAGTGGGTAGTTTTTGCGTTTTGTTTTTTGTTTTTTGTTTTCTTGATCTTTGCTCAATTTCACAGTTTTGTTTTGTTTTTCCCCATCTGAATCTCAAAGGAAGGTTTTCTTTTCTTAAAAAAATAAAAATGGATTTTTTTTCTTTTTTTGGTTTCCTTCTTCTTCCTTTTCTTTTTTCTTTTTTTGACTTGTTTTTATGCGATTTTCAAGATCTTTCTTTCTTGTTGATCCTTTAAAAAAAAAAAAAAAAAACTTTTCTTTTTCTTGGAAATTAGATATGTAGGATTTTCATGTAAAGCTTCTCTTTTTCCCCCTTTTCCTCTTTGTTTTCAGTAAGTGGTTGCTTTTACTTCCTTGATTCCCTCTGTATCAAAGACAGGAGCGCTTTTTCCCTCATCATCAAAGGTGGGAAAGTATTTTAGAAGGGAGGGTTCTGATTTGATCTCTTTATTGATGAGTGATGAATATTCTCCCAATATTTGGTTTTTCCCCCCTTTTTGTTTCAATAGTCAGGATTTGATGCTTTGTGATTTCCTGTTTATAGAAATCCAATCCCCGCCATCGACCAACACATGAAAATGAAGGAAAGACAGATAAAAATGACGGATTTTCTCAGCCTCATCGTTCCATGTTTGATCAATATCATGGATTCCTTTTCTGAGTGTTTACTTTCCTCCATCATCGCCAAATTAGCATGTGAATTGTTGTTTTTTTCAATAACATTATTATCTCTCAGTAGAAAAAAAAAAAGTGTGGAAGAAGATGTAAGAAAAGAAAAGGGTCTCATGGCCATTTCAAGAGCACAGACAAACACTTTGTGATTTTGGAATTTTGCATACTTGTTAGAATCTCCAAAAATCTGCAAATGTGGCTCTTCCTTATCCACACAAGTATGGTTTCGTGATTTTTTAGAAATTTTACTAAGAGTAGAAATTCTAAAATTCTCAAATTATTTTTCTCATTGTCTTGGCCAAAAGGGCAGCCTAGGATTCTTACTTGTCTGTTGCTTTTTTCTTTCTTTCTATAGCAATGTCTTGTAATTCTGTTTTTGGGTTCTGATGTTTTCCCAAAATCCTTTCAATCTATGGACTTCAAAACAGAAAATTTTAGAATCACCGAAATAGTGGTGAAAGGATTGAAATTTTTTACTTGCACTGCAAAGTTGGGTTGTTCTGTTGTTTTCTTCACTGATTGTAGTAGTTCCATCGCAAGAAGAACTATTAGAAAACAACTAAACATTTGATGATGTTGATATACGTCTTCCTTCACATGGTTGCTTCCTTTCCCTTTGCATGTTGAAATTACAGAAGATTCTATTAGTACCAAATCTGTGGAATACAGTGGGTCTGTGGAGCAATCTGTGAAAAGGAAGAGAAAGAACCAGTTCAGAGGAATCCGACAGCGTCCATGGGGAAAATGGGCTGCCGAGATCAGAGACCCGAGAAAAGGAGTTCGGGTCTGGCTTGGGACCTTCAATACTGCTGAAGAAGCTGCAAGAGCTTATGATGCCGAGGCTCGGAGGATCCGAGGCAAGAAAGCCAAGGTGAATTTCCCTGAAGAACCATCCATGGTCACTCCGAAACGCGCTGTGAAACCGAGTTCTCAGAAATCTCTGAAGTCTGAGAAAGCCACACCCGATCAATCCTTCAATTTCATCAACAACTCGGATCATGAGTTCTACGATACTCTTGGGTTTATGAGTGAGGAGTCATCTGTTAAGCCATCTGGGTGTTTGGGTTCCTTCCCAACAAATGGAAATCCGGTGGAATTCAATTCTGTCATGCCTTCTGATGGTGGGCGCCTTTGTTTCAACTCAGATCAAGGGAGTAATTCTTTTGATTGCTCTGATTTTGGGTGGGAACGTGAGGCCAAAACCCCTGAGATCTCATCCATTCTCGCTCCTACACCAGAAACTGATGAGTTGGAATTCATAGAAGATGCGAATCCAAAGAAAAGACTGAAGAACAATTCTGAGAATGCAGTGCCGGTCGAGGAAAACATGACAGTGGAACTTTCTGAAGAGCTGTCAGCCTTCGAATCATGTATGAAATTCCTGCAGATCCCTTACCCCGAGGGTAGTTCAGACCCATCCATTGAGAGTCTCCTTGGTGGGGATGCGAGCCAGTTTGGTGGGAGCTCAATTGACCTCTGGGGATTTGATGACCTGCTGCTGGAGGGTGGCATGTACTGAGGTGCTGTAATCTGGCTGCTGGTGTTCTGTAAATAAGTTAAATGTCAGTAAAATTCTCCTTCCCTTTCCTTCTTGAGGAACCATGCAATGTTTGATTAAGCATTACAATCGGCCCCATAAACTATACATGAGGTGCCCACCTTTTGGTGCTCCAAACCGTTCATATGATGGGCCATTTGTTGTACAACAATAACAAAAAAATGCCCCCTTTGGATTATCCTAGCCTTCTGATTTGTCCCTGGCTAAATGCTGATTATTTTTTTGCTATTGTCCATTTTCATTGGATATTTCCTGTCACCTCATGGGGGGCGATATTTGGCATGTGAGGCCCATAAGATCAGCGGTTTTGGTTAGCCATAGGCTAGCCCCACCTATATCCTTTCAGGGCCAATAAGATAGAAACATGGTTTCTCTCTATTTAGCGTGGCATACCTCCTCTTCTGTCTCTCCTTTGTTCGTGTTAATGGGTTCTCGTTTTCTTCCCATAAAGGGTTCTTTGTTCTCGTTTTATTTCAGGGATCTTCGTCATCAATGGCGGATGAAATGAGGAAGAAGAACAGATCTGCTTCCAGCTATGGAGAATTTCCCAGTAAGTCTGGTTTATGAAAGTATAGGAGTAATAGTTTTTAAATACTTGTTACCTTATCTCTATTTTTAGTTGTTTGGATTTGGGTTTCTATGGTTATGATTATGTGATGAAACTGGAACTGATTAAAAACTATTGCTGTTTGTTCCTTGTGGACTATGGAGATGGCCCATTTGTGGGGGAGGAAAAACCGTGTTGTGAGGACCATGTATGCAATGCATGCCTGAATCACCGGAGTTCTGTTGAGGTGGGGTCTATCTTTCAGTGGGCCCCATTGAACAATCCTAACCATTTTTTATGGGTTACGCTTTTCTGTCCGTTTGTAGGCTGATTGTTGGATGGTTGGGGTGTCGAAGCATGGTCCATCCACACTGGAGCCCACCATATGAATGGTCTGGAACACAAGGTGGGCCACACATGTTCCAGACAGCTGACTGGATCAGAGCTTCAGTGATTTGGGCCAAACATTGTATATTTCCTTATTCGGATTGCACAATCCTTTTTGGCAGTTGGACATGAGCAAGGTGGTGGTGTGGAGAAGTGATCACCAACAGGCGCCTGTACCACAGTAGTGGTACAGGGCATTTTTAGCCACTAGATGCATTGAGGGGGAGAAGAGAAAAGCCCTGTACCTCAAGTGGCAGTGCAGGGGCATGCAGGTGATCAGTTCCTCAGGTTTTGTGTGAAATGTACTTGCATTAAAATGGCATCTTCATGTTATGATTTATGTTCCATGTGGCAATGCTACAGACCCATCTCACCTAGGATAAAACTGCTCATCCAGCGGGACCCATTATTGGGTGGACCATGCCTCTGCGTCACACTCGTCTCTGATGATCTCAGCCCTTGGATTAGTGGGGATAGCAGAGGGGTGCTTGTTGGGAGTGGCCCACATCAAAAGGAGGACCTGATTGGACAGGCAGTTGATTCCCACATTCTCAATGGATGAATACTTTTAGAGATGGGTATTGGATGATCATTTCTTTTTGCGTGTGTAAGAGAAAAGCTTCTGGCCCTAAGTTATAGTGCTCCTAGTTGCATGTGGACACTTGGACAGTTGAATCGATCTATCTAGACTACCTAATGAGTCCTGAACATATTTCATGGTTTTAACATCTGGGTTGCATTTTTTTAAAATGATGATCTGAACCGTACATGTACATGTTTTGGATTCTACGCTCCCTAATCCATGTTAAGAAACCTTTGTGGAACTAGTTTTTTTGTATGAAGATGAACATTCAATGATTCTCAAATCAAAGATTCAAATGTCATGGTAAATAATAGAAGCGTGATTATAGATAGTGGTATTGAGAACATAAACGGTTTAGGTGAATCTAAGGATGCAATTTAAGAGTATAAACTCACCACCACCATAGCAAAATCCTCCTAGAGGTTTTTTTTTTTTTTTTTTTCTAAAGCCCATTTCTTGCTTTTGTGAATGAAATCTAAGCCATTCGTCATGCACTAGTCACATTTTCTGATACTCAAAATACCCCTGAAATCCTTTGAAATGTCTTCTTGTGTGCCTTTGAATATTCAAAGATCTCCTCCCTCTGACGAAGCGAATTATGGGGGCAGAAATGTCCAACGCTTCTCACACGTATATAGTTGTACAGAGAGCGAAATAGAGGAAAAGACAAGAGATCTCATGTGGTGGGCCAGCTTAAGATTCCCCTCATTCTAAGGAAATCAATCAATTCCAATTTTGGGTGGAAGCGGATTGGCTGCTGTACCACACACCAGCTATATAGCTGCTGTAGGTACGTGACGCTCCTCGAGCTCCGAGTTGTACGAACGGCTCAAAGGAGATCAAAGTTACATGGCCCCCACAGTGATGTATTTACTATATCTACACCGTTCATCTATTTTTAGAGATCATTTTAGAGCATTATCCAAAAAATGAATCATATCCAAAGATCATCTGAACCTCACCACAAATAGCAGTGGAGGTAATGATCTTTACTGTTAAACAATTTGTAGGGCCCACCATAACGTTTATTTTCCATCCAATCTATACATAAGGTCACAAAGACCTTGGTATTGATCCAAAACTTGTGTGACCCCAAAAAGGGTTTCAATGGTAGATGTTCAATCCCCCACTGCTTTTTGCAGTGTGGTCCACTTGATTATTAGATCTGCTTTTTTTTTTTTTGTTGTCTCAAGCATTAAGACGAGCTCGTCAAATGGATGGACGGTTTGGATATATCACATACATCGTGATCAGACCACAGAACTTGCTGACGTCAATACAGCAGCTGTGAGGTACAGCAGCCAATCCGCTTCCGTTTGAGACGCATGCCACGTGTACGGCAAAGGGAGGCCACAGCACCGTAGTTGTGGTAAAATAGGCCAGACTTCCCATCAATATCTAGTTCCAAGGGACCAGGTAGACCCGACCTGACAGGAGTAGACCCAAGTTCAGCTCGGCCTGACAGGTTGACATCCTTAAAGGTGGTATGTTCACTAGAGTTCTAAATTTATTGAAGAGATCCCATCCCTCTTATTAAATGGATATTGTATAGTGGTGGGTGTGGTGTGTTTGGATGCAGCACCCATTTATCATTTCTAATTAAAATCTGCCTGTGACTTTGCACTTGACAGCGATATTGGATCATTTGGATACTCCCTTCCAATTTTCTTTAAAAAAAAAAAAAAAAAAAAAACTTTTACAGGATGTGAATGAAACTCACCATTAGAGAGAGAGAGAGAGAGAGAGAGAGAGAGTTGTGGTGAATATCAAGCCCTTTGGATGCCTAGATGAGCCATAATATTAGTTTTAATTCCAATTGCAATTGCCATTATTACATATGCTACTTGTAAATATTGTGCCATGACTGGTTAATGGCCGGCCTGTGTCATGCACATTAGAAATAAGAGATGGAAATAGAGATGAGTACCTTAGGAGTCGCATTTCAATTTTTGGACATATGGATTAGGTTTAGGTTCAAAAGTTTCAAGACAATTTGACCCAAACTTAATTTGAATGTATCCAATTTGACTCATCTTAATCCAAGTATAAGGTACAACATAAATTTCTACTGCAAGTTTACTATTTTTATATAATAGTGAAACATATTCAATAGATTTTATCCACTATCATCACCCATTTCATTCCAAGTATAAAATAATACATATATTCCACTAATTTCACACAAGTTTGAATTTAGCTGATCACTACTCTCAAATCTACTATCAAGGATAGGTAGGATGCCCTACTGTTTAGGACAGATGTGAGGGGCCCACCGGACGGTTCGAGTAGGAGGAACCTTGATTGAACGTCACCTACTCGAACCTAGATTGAACGTCACCATTAACTCCACCGCCGAGGACAGGTGGATTGCGTATAAGTCCACTAGCCGATCCGATAGGATACCCTACTGTCGAGGATGGGTGGTGTTGCCCGTGGTTGTTTGGCTTATGGTATATGTGCAGTATATGGAGAGTGGTTTTTTTATTTCATTTTTATTGTCCATGCATGCTCATTTTATTTAACTATTTTACTTATTTTTTTTATTTTTTTAAACACACACCACCACACACTCATGCCTAAGTGGGATTTCACCACCTATGGGTGCTCGAACCCTTGACTAGGTGTTGAAACTCCTAAGAGTCTACCACTGGAGCAAGAGCAAGGACCCAAAGATTACTTGATACTTATGATGCTATTTTACATAGTTGAAATCTTCGTTTACTTGATAGTTATGATGCTATTTTGGGAGACCCAAAGATTAGGTTTCAAATAAGTTGTAGGTAGTAGTTAATTAATTCCAAGTCTAATGAAATTGTCTATAATAAATAAAGTTCAGTTAATTAGAGTTGGAAGATTGTAATTAGTTAATTAAGGAATGCATGTGTACTGGTGCATGCATCATTTATATTCCTGAATTCAAACAAACAAGGTTTATGTAGCCAACCTCAAACGATGACGATGATGACGTGCATTATCTATATTCTTGAATTCGAACGAACTAGATTTATATGACCGACCTTAAGTAATTATAACTAGGCTTAAATGATGGTGATGATGGTGATTATTATGATAATGATGTGATGTGTTTGCTTTGCTTGGAAATGGATGGATACATGAATCCAGACAGAAGTGATTTTATATATAGCCGACCCCAAGTCATTAGGATAAGACTTAGATGATGATGATGTGACACGTTTGCTTTGGTGGAAAGAAATGAATGGACGTGAAAACTTCACTTTTCTCATCTACCCACCCAACAGGTAGGTGAAATTTTAAAAATAAAAAAGGAACACTATCATTCAAATCTTATCAAATTGGATCTATGGTGAAAATATAGACCTAATTACTAAGTGGGTTGGGTCTAAAACTCCTTCTCAGCCCCACCCATCAACCAATTTCAACCATCCATTTGATTGATTTTATGGTCCCGTAAAAAAATGACAATGAGGCCATGTTTGAATGCCATTTAAATAATACTATGGCAAAAGCATGTTTTCTTATTCGTGATAATTTATGTTGTTTGGATGGTAAAAAAAAAACTATATTGCAGTAATTAATTATTACAGCATTTTATAACATGAAATCTAAGTATTGGGAGTTAGGTAATTGTTTTAATGGAAATATAAGATTTTTATTTCATATCCAAACAAACAACTTTAAAATTGGAATCCATTTTTCTTCAGGGTTGCCGGCCTTAAAAAGTTCACCCAGGAGGTGGATGGTCCACCTCCTTTCTTTCCTTTCTTTCACGGGTGGGCCATCATCTGTTGAATTGACTGTCAATGACAATAATCAACCAACCGACAATCAAAGGTGGTTGAATAATATAAGAATATAGTACAGGGTGATGTGCATATTCAACTAGTTGGATGATATCTTCCAACGTATCATGACCGTGTGAAATCCAACCCATTGAATATGTTGGCCCATTATGATAATCTTTTAGTGTAAAAATGAGCACCATCCAATGATCATGCGGACCACACTTGTATTTTATTATTCATCAGTGTCTATAGATTATTTTACATGGTGTGTCCCACTCTATGAGTGGATACAACTGATTCTTGACTAATGTGATCATCATGGCCGGTCCAACCTATTGTACGGGTTAGATGTCGTACTACATGATAGCTGAAAGTCATCAATTGGGTGGACGATAACTTACAGTCCAACCGTTTGGATGGGAACATTTCTCGATCGGACCGGAGAACGCACCGGCTGAGAAGACAGGAGATGTTATTAATATCATATGAGAAGTACTTTGATACTCTGTTAGAGCGTCATGGATGATACGCAGTCAGTTGGAAATTACTGCGAATTTGAATTAATGGCATACAATTAATTTACATTGAAACGTAGAAAGTATGGGTAGATTAGATGCATCGTTAACCGAAAAAAAAAAAAATCTTATTTCATTAGCTAACTATTAGATTGCTAGACGTTTGTTGAATCTGTCTCATTTTTGGGCTCTTGCCATAGAATGACCTGAAAAAATAAAACTAGGGGTGTACATACTAGTTGGCCTTAGCTCGAACTGCTCGTCTCCCTGACCGAGCCGCTCGGCTCCAATTTGGTCAATGACTCGGGCCGAGATAAGTTCGCCTACGCAGCATTTTTACAAACACATGAACTGCACCTTCAAATTCTCACTTAATGTAAAACACCAGTAGCTGTTTTGCAGGTATTTCATTAAACACCTTGTAAGCAACATCAAAATCCAAAAAAATACCTTGACACTTCGTTGAGTCATTTCATTAAACAATTGGTAAGCTACATTAGAGAATACCCGAGTCGAGCCTGGTTCAAGCTACATATCGAACCGAGTGACGTCATTTTCGAACTCTAAAAACCACTCAATCGAACTCGACTAAATGGACGGTATTGGTTCAACAACCCTAGATAAAACACATATCATGGTGGGGCCTTGCCCTAAAATGACATGGAAAAATAAACGGACGGCATAAATAAAACACATATCATGGTGGAGCCTTGCCCTAGATGACCTTGAAAAATAAATGGACAGCATGGATAAAACACATATATCATGGTGTAGCCAACCCGCTACTACCAACGTCCGTAGGCAATCCGCCGCCACATACATTCGTCTTCATACTCGAGCTCACTGGGTCCATAGGAAAGGTGACAGATGAAATGTCTACCCAACCTTCACCACCTCCGGTGAGGAATTATGGATCTACGGGTTGATCTTATGGCCGTCCTTGTGGGGCCCACCTTGACGGTTAGCAATTGCTGCCCCTCTGAATATATGAGTGGATCATTTGATAAAGGGATGTTAAAGCACGTCCCACGTGATAACATCCCGGGTAGATATTATGTTACCTGCATACATTACATGAGAACTCGAACTCATGACCTTGACACCGATACAGACTTCAATTACCGGTTACTAACATTGTCAGTAGCAAATTCGCCACTGAATTGACATCACCAAGTTGTTGGCCCCACTATGATATATGTGTTGTATCCATACCATCCATCCATTTGGAGAGGTGTTTAGAGCATGGCCAAGTAATAAGGTACATCCAAAACTCAAGTGGACCTATCATAGAAAATGGTGGGGATTGAACACTTACCATTAAAAACTTCTCAGGGTTATAGAAGTTGTCGATCAAGCTGATATTTGTATTTTCCCTTTTATCGATCAAGCTGATATCTGTATTTTCCCTTCGTCGACGTCTGTGTTAACTTATAAAGAGGTAATAAACATCATGGGAGGCCCAGGAAGGTTTCAACGGTGGCATCATTGTTTCATTATTTTCTATGGTGGGTTCCACTTGAGCTTTAAATCTGTCTCATTCTTTGACCCATGTAATAAAATTCTCTCTCCAAATGGGTGGACGGCATGGATACAACACATACATCATGGTGGGGCCCACAGAACTTGGTGACGAATTTGGCTACTGATATATATCAGTAGCTAATCCACGTCCCTGCCTACCACTGAGCCATAAGTAGGACCCACAATGATGATCAAAAGAATTTTTTTTTTTAAAATACCGTAGATCAAATCTTTGCGTGGGCCACACCATCCAAATTCATAAAGAATAGAAAATACGGTAGATCCAATCTTTGGGTGGGCCACAACATAAAAAATAATTTACACCGTCCAATTTCACTTGTAACCTATCTAATAATTGGATAGGCCAAAATTTCTGTTTGAGTGATCATATTTTTCAGTACAAATGTCAGATGGGTTGGATGTCATGCATCGATCCTGTTGGCTCTACAATTCTCCAATTTAATACTAAAAACCAAAAACCAAAAAACTGAGGGCATTTTGATAATTCTCTTCTTCAGCCAGAATCACTGGTGAATTTTGCAATGAAAATCCTTGCAATTGGTACATACATGCTCTTAGTTGATCTGTTAACTTGGACAGTTTAATTGATTGATCCAAACCATCCATTAAGTCCATAATACATTTCAAGGGCTACCATGAAAAAATGACACTAATTCAAATCCATCCAATCCTTAATTTGGCCTTCCATCCTTTTTTCCAAGTGATAGATGGGCTATTTACAATTGCCTCACAAAATACAATTCTTTTAAAACTAAGCAATCCATGATACACTAAACACCAGCAAAATCTCGATAGACCACTATATATGATAAACGCATTAGGTGCTTTGCTACACGGTTTCATCAGTAGTCATATACGACTTTTTACAGCAATGGTCAGCCTATTCAACAGGTGCTAGGTGGAATGCAGTCAGGCAGGGAGTTAATATTTTAAGTAACTCATACATTATAATTATATAAAGTCAATCAACAAGCCGTTGCGGCTCAACGCCAAACCAACTGCAACAATTACGCTTATACTATTAAAAGAAGGGGCCTCTTTTCTGAGGGGCCACCGATTTCATGACCTACCATAAAGTGCCTTGGCCCGCAGGCAGTGTAACAGTGACGCAAGATGAACGTGATGAGGTGGATCACCGTCTTACTCGAGGATAATTACTCTGAATCTATGGAGCTTCTATGGACTCCTCATATGGACTTTTCAAATCCACGAGGAAAATAAATAGAAATAATTTTAAAATATATGAAAGAAGCTTGTTGAATATTGACAAATCAAATAAACGAGTTACCAAGACTTGGAATAAGTTTAGGAATTAAACTATAACTAAAACTCCCTAAAATTCATAACTTCCTATAAATAGTAGATTTTCTATTTATAGTAAGTATTCTATGTGGCTTAACCACATTATTTTTCTAATTTTTCTAAACACTTTTCATGTTGGGCACAACTCCTAAAGCCCAACGGATGAAGAGTTATAATCAAATTAAAACTTACTATTTATGGTAAAAACGGAAGTAAACATGGAATTCAACCGTAGATATGATGAAATCTCGCAAATTCGGCATGGGCAACCCGGCATAACCAGGTTGGTTGGCTAAAGTAGCTCGTCCTACCCAAAATCATATATGGGACGTCAATTAACTTATTTCGGTTTTCGAGATATGCCTGTTTTAAGGTTCTCATGGTCTTGGTGACTTTTGCCTCTGATCGGGCCTTCTCTGATCCATCTTGGATTGGTGGGTTGAACACCCCCTCGTGTCAAGGCCATCCCTCCAAAATATCGTAACGTCCTTTCCTTTCCTATACTTTTTGGGTACATTTCTCAACCGAACTTTCAGTCTCCGTTTTACATTCATGTGTAGGGGTGTACATCGATTCGAACCAAGTTGAGCTGGCCTCAGCTCGAACTCGACTTGGCTCGGTCCTTAAGCCTAATTGGCCAGATCAGCTCGGTTCGGTCAGCAACTCAGGTCAGTTCGAGCCAAGATCGAGCCGAGTTCGCCATAGCAACATTTTCACAAACACTAAGACCACACCTTCAAAATCTCACTGTATTTGAGACAGCAACAATGGTTTTACAGGTATTTTATCAAACACCTTCTAAGTAACATAAAAATAAAGAAAAAAAAAAAAGGGTATTGGTTTCATATACATACCTTCCTTGCCACCTGCCACACTTCTTTGAGTCATTTCATCAAACACTTGGTGAACAACATCAATATCAAAATAATTGTGTCACTGAACTAGTTCGATCCGAGTTGAGTTGAGCTAGGGCCAGCTCAAACTCATTTCGAGCTCAAAAAATCAGCTCAACTCGGCTTGAACTCAGTTTCAAACCGAGTCGAATCGAGCTTTTTCGAGTCGAGTCGAGCTATCTCGGTTCGTGTACACCGCTATTCATTTGTGGGTCAAGACCTGAGGGCCTTTTTTTTTTCAAATCTAATTTCGAGAATCAACTAACCGACAAAGCGGTAGCCCATGTGCTTAGAAATAGATGAATAAAATTATTGATTGAACCTATTTTTGTAAAAACAATCTTGACTGTCCACATTAAAAGGCCATTGCAAAATATTACTATTCGCTAGAACAGTGTGTTGTTTGCATGGTAGCCTATGAAATAGGCGTTGGACCTAATGAACAGTCTAGATCAATGGATTGGGGTATCTAGGTGTCCACTAGAGCAATTTTTATTTATAAATGAAGTTAAAAAAGAAGACTTCAATTAAATTAGCTACAATGTATATAGGTATTAAATTAGCTACAATGTATATAGGTATTAGAATGTTCTTTCTCAATAAAATCTTTATTTTACAAGTAATCTTCATATAAATTGATTTATATCTCCATTAACATTTTTCACCTTCCCCTTTAGTTCTATCAACCGCCGGAAATCACAAATCTTTATTTTTTTTAATCACCCTCAATGATTTTTAAAATAAAATGTACTTTGTTTTAGAAAACAAATGTTTTTAATTTGGTTTACCCAAAAATTGATTTATTTTTTATTTTTTATTTTATTGTCCATTTCTAGATTACACAGTTTTAATTAAATATTCGATCATGCAAGGTTATTTTCAGAAAACCCGAGTTTAAAATGGAGTTTTACTAACAAAAGGCTAGTCCTGTTGATGCCATTACTAAATAAGCTCATTCTACAAGGTTGTGTGGGCCCAGCCTTAAATGTGTAAACCCCGTCCACTCCATCATGTTTCAATCCTCATGTTCTTGTTGGATCCCAAAAGTCAGGCCAATCCAAAACCCTGGAAAGGCTAAACCATATAAAAGCACGATGAAAACATTTAAATCACAAGGTGGCCCACCTTTCTTTGGAATGGCCTGATTTTTGGGTTGTACATTTTTTCTAGTGGGTGCTTATATATATATATATATATATATATATATATATATATATATATATATATATATATGCTAAACTATAATTATGTCTACCACTAAAATGTCACAACATTCTCTCACTCGAAGGCTCTCAAGTAACAACAGTCGCCCAAACATTAATTTTAGCTATGTTAAGAGCCTATTTATTTTACCATTTATTATAGTAAATTCTGATACATTTTTAATAATTACTTTTATAGCTGTTTGGAGAAAGATGGAAATCATGAAGTAAATGTCTCCAAAACGAGATTGCATCTCATGTATTGGCTACGTAAAATTTGTGGGTCCCACCATGATACACTTTGGATTTGCCTCATTTTTGTGCCCATGCACTAAAATGAGCTGATAAAACAGATGGACAGCATGGATCAGACACATAAATCAAGTTGGGCCCAGCAGATTTGAGGTGTATGGTTCTTCTCTTACAAGGTTTTAGTGAAATTGTCAACATTAAAATTTCTCATTTAATAGAGGTATTTGTTGTCCAATGTTCACTCCCACCTCAACTTCAAAGGTCGACAATTAGCCAATTCATAACCATCTCTGCTTCTTTTCTACAAATGGCCCACCTGATAACCAGACCAACCCAATTTTATAAAAGGCATCATGGTGAAGCCCTGGTGATGAGCAGCTCCTATGTCTTACAAGCATGAGGAAGCCAAATGCAAGAAAGACCCAAAAAAAGGACTGTTTATGCAAGCATGGCCCATGGCTCAGTGATCCACATCGTTGATACAGAGGGCACAACCCTGAATTAAGCATGTTTCATTAAAACCGTCGACTTCCACAATCAACACACAAGTGCCGCTCACACATCGCAGTGGTATTCGGTATCAACTCAAACAGGGTGCCACTTACACATCCTGGTGAGCCCACATCTCAACTATACATCCGAACGTACATGATCATTCCCCATCTGGTTTATACTACGGTAGAAGCAGGCCGTTTGGGCACACTCCTCGAATATGGTGAAAGAACATGAATCGGATGGTTGGGTTGTAAGGGTCCTCAGGTTAGGGTTGGGAATTTTCAATCGATATTGAAATCGGGTTTGAATTCGGGTCAAGCAAATTCAGGTCATGTTAATCACATGTATTTGAGTTAGGTGAATGGTTGAGAAGAGAAGAATTTGGATCAGTTGCTTGGGTTCTCTCAACCCAACCAACCTGCCTTCCATTTTCCAGCATTTTCTGCCCCAAATTGCTATTGAAGGATGTGTTCTCATTCTCATCCCTAATGATTTTGATCTGCTACCAGTCAAATGCAACCAATCTGTTTGGTTCGTTTCCACAGCCATATCCTCGACTTGCCTAATTACAAAAGCAAGACCCTCAGCAGCATTGATGTTCAGATTATCAGCTTATCACACTTCAAAATGTGGATACAAAGTTCAGTAGTCAAAACTCACCAGCCCTCGAGAGATAATATCCCTAACGAAGGAGCAAAAACAGATTCGATAGAATGTCGGACCTCAAAAATGAAAAACGAGTGAAGAAGCTAGCACCTACTGCACTGATGATGGAAACAAAGATGGCTAGGGAGCAGGCAACGGCAGTATTAGACCCTAAAGCCACGGCTGTTTCTCCTGCCCCTTGCTTTTTCAAACTTCCTGCCTTTGGAACGAATGTAGGGTTTGGTGTGGCTGCCGGGCACGCCTGGAGCCTTGCCGAAATGCTTGACTGCCTCTCTTTTCTTGGAGCCCCTCAGAAGAACCTGACCCACAAAATAAATGACAAATTACTGGCTTTCTTACCTAGTCTGAAACAAACATGTATAGAGATGACTCTCATGGCCCAGTGAGTGGAACATATGAGGATTCTATATTTGACATTAGGGCTGAAAGTTGGGCGGGTTCCACCCAACCGACCTGTGATTGACCCAACATTGGGTTGGGCTCGGGCAGGATATATCGGATCCAGTCTTGGGCTTGGGCAATACAAACACCAACCCGATAAAACTTAGGTCGGGTTACCCGACCCAACCCAAATCCGATCGATATATAAGTTACTTATAAATTATAATTGAGTGCGGATCGTCCGCGTTGAAGGCACGGGAAATTCTCGTGCCGTCATGTTTCATTGGTCCACGTCATCTCCAATGACTCAAGCTAACAAGATACAACAGATTTCTCTATCCCAAATAGATTGCATGCTACACAACACAACTTTTAAAGGAGTAGTTGTCCTATATTTTAGCTTGTTTGTTTAGAAAAAATGAAGTTCTTTACGATAAATAACTACATATATAATTAATAAAATCATAGATACAAAAAAAAAAAAAATGTATCGAAATGTAATAATGAAAATATTAGCGTGTGTCCACCCGACCGAGCCCGCTTGGGTTGGGCTTGGGTTGAGAATTCCCAACCCTAGGTTGGGTTGGGTTGGGTTAGGGTTGAGGTATAGGAACCTTGGGTTGGGCTAGGGTTGAGCACCATCCCGACCCAACCAGCCCAACTTTCAGCCCTAATTGACATAGAGGGTCAATCCAGTTCATCAGGTGGATTGAACGATGGATCTTCAGTCAGTTTCATTCAATCACCATAGAATCACAAATGCAGCTCACAACTAGCCTGACAAAAGGCCCATGTCTTACACGTGCCACATTAGCATTGTGTGAAGCAAGTAATCCTGATGAGGTACAGATGCATCATTATGCTATTAATGTGTGAATGGTATTGTTAGCACTAGTGCTGCTCACAGTGCATTTGGCTTCTACCACCTTTTGTCAATTGCATCTAATAGAAGTGGTAATGAGTATATTGCAATTTTATTTCTGAACATTAGAACCAAGGGGATCCACTTCAAATTGCAATTTCGGTACTTTAAAACTAGATGAAGCAGATCGTAGCTGCAATTTGAGTGCTGCCTCCCAAGCATGAATTACTGGGAAACATCTTTTTTTTTCTTTCATTTTCTATTGATTAATCTGAATATTCACTTTTGCCTCAGCCAAGCATTTTTTTATTGGACTTTAAGAAATCAGGTTGGGTACGGTCTTCCTTTTTTTTTCAAAAATCTTTTCGGGTCGGGTCATTTGGGCCTATTGATTAATCTGATTAATAGTCCTCCCTCCTATTACCTTTCAAAAGCAAATCCATCAATCTCAAGAGAAATATCTATATATATATATATATGTGTGTGTGTGTGTGTGTGCGCGCGCGTGTGCGCATTGATTATTCTAGTAAAGAAATGAGGTTTCCTAAGCCACACAAATACACAAATGGAAGAGAGCCCCTGTACACACCATGGGTACGTCAAAGCAGCAAACATGTGCAACCTAATTCATCCATCTTTCTCCTTCTTCTTCTTTTTGAAAGGTTCAATTATGTAAATGCTTGTAATTGTCCCGAACCCAAGTTGAAACCTAGATCCAAAGACCCAATGGGTGCCAAACCCGATCAGCTCCAGGTCCAGGTCTTCAAGATCTAGACCCAGGCCTGAAAGGACCCGGACCTAGTTGGCTGGGTTGAGAGAGCGCTCTGACCTGAACCCAAGCCATTGACAGCAGACAGAGTTTGTAATGTTAACATCATATGGGAGCAATGAACTACTTGTCCCAAAGATTAAACCATGTACTGGTAAGTTCAAGCTACTTGGGGCTTCATCCCTGGCTTTTATGTTTCCTGAGGAATGTTAGAGTTGCCCTAGTATTTCTTGGGGAATGATAAAATTTTGTTAGGTTATTTACGAAGTTTCAAGGGAAAGCAGGGAAATTTCTGAAAATACTGTTTTAACTATACCTAGGTTTTCCATTGACCAGCAAAAAAACCTGAGGGGTGTTTTTTAGAAAGAGCTTGGGAATGGAATTCCTGGGGAATGTAAAAACCAAAAAGTTCAAACCATTTTTTTTTTCACAAAAACCAGGGAACTGTGAAGCTCAGAAATATATATATATATATATATATATATATATATATATTAAAAAAGCAACCAAATGCCCCCCTTATTGCTTAGCAGTTCGTCCTGCAACTGCCCCAGAAAAACCCTACACAATGGCCTGCCTGATGAAAGGTCCAGATTTTGCACATGCATGTCACATTGGCATGTGTGAAGCCAGTAGTTCTGGTAAGCTAGATATGAGCATCAGCACGCTAAAACTGGTGCTGCTCACAGTGTGTTGGGCTTGTACCATTTGTAGTTGGTCGCATCTAATAGAAGTGTTAATGAGTAAATTGCATTTTTATTTCTTAGCATTAGAATTGAGGAAGCATGCTCCAAATTGCAATTGCATACTTACGAACTGGATGAATGGTGCAATTTGAGGGCTACTTCCTCATTATCAATACAGAGAACCATCATTATTTTTAAATCATGCATGGTTAAGTACAAATACTTGGTGCCTAGGCAGTTTTCACAGCAACTACCCTGCCAAAACCCTACTCTTCTTGCTCGCCCTTTGGAGCCTACATGTAATATTTCAGGCTGGAGGCCAATCCTAAGTGAGACCATGCTGGCATGTGAATGGTGTCAATGTGAGCCTCTGCAATTGTGAGTTTGAAGAGTAAGCATCATAGAGGAAGGTTGATGTCTCATGTGCGGCCGATCATAAACCTTTTGCCAATCTATCACTTAAAACTCAACCCCAAGTTGATGGGAGAAAGGCAAAAGTTGATGATGGTGTTTAAAATGTATACTTGGATGTATGTCAGGAAAAAAGAAAAAAGAAAAAAGAATGATTTTCCAACTTGTCGATAAAACAGCCCCTCTGGTTGAACTTATCTACAGGAGCACAAGTAATGAATCAAAGCAACCCGATTGTGATTCTAATTAGTGAATCACAATGCAAGGGGCCGCTGCCTCTTGCAAAGTGAACAGTAAACCATTATTGGACGTTAGTCATTGTTGTCAGTAAATAAATGTAGTTTCTTTTTTTTCTTTTCCTTTTATGGGAGAGGTGCATAGCGGATTGATTAAAACATAACAGAAAACATGTAGAAATGAAGAGTGGCATGTTGAAATAAAAAGATTATAAAATGCAATACTAGGCATCACATACCGTGTTTTGTCCCAGAGGTGCCCTAAGAGCAAGCTGATCGAAGGTTAAGCATTCACCCCCAGCTTTCACAATCCGAGCTCTAGCTGTCTCCGTAAACCTCAGAGCAGTCACCTTCAATGCAGGCACTTCATAAACTCGGGTATCGTCGGTGATGCAACCAACCACCACTGCAGTCTTATCTTCCTATAGAATCAGCATGCAGCAAATGCTTTTAGCATGCAAAACTAAGTGCAACACAAAAAAGAAACCAAGAAACAAAATATACACTAAAAGCAACAGGAAATGTAAATGGAATTGTAGGTGGCATTTAAAAATCAACATCATGGGATTGCAGATGAATGCCTGTTTTCATGCATCTGGAAACTAACCAGAATTTAACATATACATGTGTGTGTCTATACACACACACACACACACACACATGTGTGTGTGCGCGTGTGATCAATTTTTTTTTAAATTCAAACTCTTAAATGTAGCTGGAAAGCAACCAAGATTTGTTGATTCTATTTTTTGAGCGTTCATTCCTCATCTTCGCCTTCTCGTGCTTGATAAAAACTTGGGAAAAAAACAGATTTGTGCAGAATACCACTTTGTAACCGTTTATGAGTTGAGCAAGAATGTATCATTCTTTAAAATGACTGAACCCCACGACAAAACCATATCAGGTTTTCAAGTAAACTTAAAACCAAAATATAAAAACCATTGAACCTTCTGAACTAGTTCCTAATAAAGAATATAGCATGCCTCACAGTGCCAACCTTAAGAGATCAGAAGTTAAAATTCAACTAGCAATAAAAAAATGAGAGTTTCCAATTGTTTCGTGAGTGGCATTTCAGAGAAGTAAATTGCGCAAGATAAGCACCAGAATTTGCATTAATTCCAACATCCAGGAACCTTAAATTGAAAGAATTCAAGACAGAGGCTGGGAATCTGTACCTTTCCTTTCATGAACTTGATCAACTTAGATAGTGACACTGGTGGTTTGTTGACCTTGCTCATGAATAATCTTTTCAATATAACTGCATTGAATTTACTGCCAGTCCTCCTTACCAGGAACCTATATAGCTGGGGATTCAAGAAACCAAAAGCTTAATCAGTCAAAAATCACATCTAATTCAACAAAACAAAAGCCCGTTATATATATAGATTCCAAAGCACATGTCACTCCAAAAGAAGTAAAGGAAAAAAGGTTCACTGCGCATTCAAAGAATAAAATCAGGTTGCCCAAAAAGGAAACCTCTAATGACTACTAGCATAATGTTAAACCACAATCACTAGAAAAAACCCACCTCAAATATGGCACTGGCATGGTTTTAAGACTCTCAAAAGAGTCGTAGTGCACTACATATTCAAAGAATACAACCAGGTTGCTACAAAAGGAAACCTCTAATGACTACTAGCAGAATATTAAACCACAATAACCGGAAAAATATAACTGACATATGGCATTGGCATGCATTTAAGACTTGGACAAGTCTGACACATCTCGTCCAAATAGACTTGGATTGTAACCAATCCGGTTATATACCACAAGTCACCATCCCAGTCACCCCCGACTCTACTCAGTGCTGAAAAGGTATACCAGAGTCGCCAATTCTTTTAACCATGGGCACTAGGGAATAAAACCCACTGACTTAATAATATCATTTGATGAAAAAGGACACTCTAACAAGGTATCCCAAAATGGCTATGCAACAGCCATAACGTAATGGTAACGGTGGTAACCATTTATGCATTATAGAGTCGTAATAGCCTAACGGCCATTACGGAAAAATTAACCCATAATGGCCCCGTAACGGTCAGTTCAAGATAGCATTCCATGCACATGAGGTTAACCTTTCAAGATGTATAATCAGTCATCTGATGGGCCCCACTGCAGATGGTCAATGGACCAAAAATTACATATCAAACTATTGCAGCCAAGGTCTACACAGAAGAGGAGACGCTTTGGCATGTTGCATGGAATAGGCACATGCTACACAAATGTTGTGCACTAGGGATAGGCATTTTGGCCCCTGGGTACAGATGACAAGTGTGTAAAGGATGATGAGTACTAGATCTCCAATCTACAAAATTCCATGAAATGGGCCAAACAGGTTCATTCAGGATCTTGTGCAAGGTGTTGGGTGTGGGCAAAGGGATGATATATTAATATTATAGTATCAATGGTCTTTAAATGGATATTTTTTCTTATGGATATCCAGAAATAGACAGTTAGTAAACAGTCTAAATCCAGCGAATGACATGGCTTAGTTTTCAAAAGCGCGGCTTTTTTGGGGCATGGCGCATTTGTGATGGTGCCCACAAGGTACACAGTCTCAACAAAGAAAAGGTAAGCCCAAACTGTTACTTTGGTTGGCTGAACTAAAAAGCACCATTTTGCTCAACACCATAAATCCTCTTAGTTTCAACCATCCATTTCCAGCGCAGCAACCAAACGGCTCAGGATCAACAGACAGGGTTTTTGCAGCATCCATCCAGTGGGGCTCAACAGATTTACAAATCGGATCACAGAAAGGTGGGCCCAACCTAAATTCCATCAGATTAGCTGAGAACTGTGTTTCCTCAAGGAGGAAATATTGAGTCTACCATCACTACCACAAACTCATTTCAGTCTATAAAAATAATCACCACATTTACTATCAGAGATTTTTTCCATAATAGAAACCATAATGAGAACATTCAGCACCAAACGACATAAACAGAAGAAAACTAAGAAATGCCCGATGCTTTTTCATTAGGGTGCAACAGCAAACGTAGCCCATTCTCTATGACTCCCGCATACCATTCAGCTGGTGGGCAACGCTATGAGTAATCAATTCCACAAAAACAAAAATACCACACAACCCCAATTTCAAAAATCTCAAATCAATTCCACCAAAAGAAATATACCCCACAACCCCAATTTGGAAAGTCTCAACTGCAGGACCAGCTGGACTTTTCCATTCAGTCAGCGAAACCGAACATTTGCAGACAACCAATCAAACAGCTAAGATCAATCCATTGAAGGAATCTCCACCACATCAGATGGGCCGCCAGGATAACCGAGCCATTTGCAGACAACCAATTGAACAGCTAAGCTCATCCCATCGAAGGAATCTCAGTAGCAGGCCCCACCTAATGGGCGAATTGGATAACCGAATCATTTGTAGAAAACCAATCAAACAGCTAAGCTCATTCCACTGAAGGAATCTGTAAAAGTGGCCCCACCGGATGGGCAAACCGTATCACCGAACCATTTCCAAACATCCAATTGAACAGCTAAGATCATCCAATCAAAGGAATCTCAGTAACAGGGCAACACCAGATGGACGGACTGGATCACGTAACGCCCGCACGTACATCTGCCGGGCCAAACAAAAATCTTCCAATTTGTTCGGCCGAACATAATACCAAAAATACAAAAAAAAATCAAAAAAAAAAAAAAAACCAAAAAAAAAAAAAAAACAAAAAACCTTGACAAGAAGCTTGAGGTAGATATCGCCTGATCTGGGAGCTGTTCGCTTCGTCTTCTTGCTCCTGCCTCCGGCCACAAGATCTATCCCCTGCCCCACCACAATCCAACGGTTCTAATCA
This sequence comes from Magnolia changhungtana, assembly GCA_030180095.1. Lineage (NCBI taxonomy): Eukaryota > Viridiplantae > Streptophyta > Magnoliopsida > Magnoliales > Magnoliaceae > Magnolia > Magnolia changhungtana. Next base: position 1,239,246 of record JASAUF010000516.1, on the reverse strand, counting down.
CGTCATCTCAAATCAATAAACAAAAAAAAAAAAAAAAAAAAAAACCCTAAAAACAAGGAAGTAGACAAGATTTGAATAGATTGAAAATTACCATTTTAGCCTTTTTGCCGGGTTCTCCCTGGAGATATTGGAAGGAAGGAATGAAATGGAAGAGAAGGAAGAGATGTGGCGTATGGGCTTTTATAGTGACGCAGATGATTTAGGGTTTAGGAGAGATTTTTGAAACAAGAGAAACTCGTACGTGCGAAACTGAGCGCACGTGACATCTGGCGCATGGGTGGTGGCAATGTACTGGGCTGGTACGCGCCAACGCGATTGCCTGAACACGGTCGGGACCTACTTGAGGCCCACCGTGATGTTTGTGAGATATCCACCCCGTCCATCCGTTTTTCCGCTCATGCTAGCACATGAGCCCGGAAATGAGGCAGATCCAAAATTCAAGTAGGCTACATGACAAGACACAGCTGGGATCAAACGTTCACCGTTGAAACATTTGCGTGCCCATGAATTTTGTAGGGCTTATTTATTTAAAAAGTAACAAATAAACTCCTATTTAATAAGTTGAAAAATAATTATTTTTTGAAAAAAAAAAAAAAAGTTTATCTAACTTAAGTATGTAGATATATTATTTTTTAAAAATAAGTTTGTCCTCTAAACTTTTTCAAGGAATTCTCATCTTATCCCTTTCGCTTCTCTTTACAATCTCTCCCAATGGGCCCACACTATGAACTATACAGTATTGAAAGTGGCCCCCACATGATGAATGGTCCACATCAAAGGTGGGACCCACATGATAGATGATGGACATTGAGTGCAAGACCACGTGATGGAAAGTTGACATTAAAGGTGGGCCCATATGATGAATGACCGGTATTAAAAGTCAGGCCCAATATAATTGACGATCCACTGCAAAGGTGGGACCTACATAATGGATGGGTGGACATCAAATGTGGGGTCCCACATGATGGATGCATCGATCAAAATGTAGCCCTGCATGATAGGCTATTCACATCAATTGGGCCCCACATAATATATGGTTCACAACAAAGGTGGGACCCACATGATGGATGGTGGACATCAAAGGTGAGGCCCTCATGATGAACAATTCATATTGAACGTGGGGCCCACGTGATGTATGGTCCACATCAAGGTAGGCCCATATAATGAACGGTTCACATCAAAGGGGGCGGGGCCCACATGATGGATGGCACGCATCAAAGTATGGCCCAGTACGACGGAACATCCACATCAAGTGGGCCCCATTTGATGGGTGGTCCACATCAAAGGTGGGGCCCACATAATGGATGACGGTCATTGAAGGTAGGCCCACATGATGATTAGTAGACATCAAAGGCGAGCTCACATGATGAATTACACATATGGAAGGTGGGACCCCACACGATGAATGGTCCACATCAAGGTGGGCCCATATAATGGATGAAATGGGCTTCACATGATGAATAGCCCACATTAAAGTGTGGCCCCTCATAATGGACAGCCTACATCAAGTGGGGCCCACCTATGGAAAATCTACGTCCAAGGTCTCGCATGATGGATGACTCATATCCAAAGTGGGCCACATGATAGATGATCCACAAAGAAGGTGTGCCCCACATGATGGACAATCTACTTCGAATGTAGGACCCACACTATGGACACATCAAATGTGGACTCCACGTGAGGGGGGATGGGTAGTATACATTGAGGGGCCCCACGTAAAGTACAATTAGCATTAATGATGGACCCCACATGATGGATGGCCTACATCAAGGTGGGGCCCTAATGATGAATGGTCCACATTCAAGACAGGTATTGCATGATGGAAAACCCACTTTAAGGGATTGGCTCGCACAATGGACGATCAACATCAAATGTGGGCTCCATATGATGGACGATCCACATCTAATATCCGATATAATGGATGGTCCAAATGTCTTAAAACATGAAGATTATGTATAGCTATCCAGTCTTTAGCCATTTGGGGCATGGTCCATTTATGATGAGATCTACCAAAAAGACCATCTGAATTGCTCATATAATGGAACGCCCTGAATTTGGGGGACTGAGTGATACTTGGTTCCCGAACTTTCGGGTGCTACCTATGCCTTACGGGGTTTCAAGGTGTGAATAGTTTGATTGATTCATAAGCAATAGAGATAATTAAGTGAACCATGCGGCATAAACCACGACTAATTAATGAATTTAAAGTGCAACTAATAATATGGATTATGTCTGGCAAAGGGAATAATACGCCTAAACATACGGGATAGTGTCCCAATAAAGTATGTAGTCCAAGAAAATATACAAAAATCCCAGCCCCGGGACCCCATCGCTTTTTCTTTTTTTTCTTTTTTCTTTTTTTTTCTGGGTTAGCTTGTTGGTACACACCCATGTCAGTACACACACTCCAGGTTAGCCACCCCCACTAGGGATCGATACCAAGACCTTAAGTGTTGAAACGAGGTATCTCCATCCCGGGGCCCCATCGCTAATCTTAAGGCGGCCTACGGGGATCTGCCGAATATCTGAAAATAAGATAACTCTTCCTTGTCCACGATTGCCCCATCCAGCGCATCGAGCTCTATAACACCTACATCTAAGATAGGTTCTGGTTGGTATTTTAAAACACCGTCCCATGGTAGAAGTGAGTGATTAACTCAGTGGGTTCCATTAGCAATAAATTACACATGTTATCAATTTCATAGGCATGATTAATGAAAGGCATCCAATACAAAGTTTCTAGTTTCTCTTATTAATGCATATGCATGTTATTGTGATATGATGCTGTAGACACTGGAAAAATCGGCGTCCACGCTGATTGATATATGTTATGTTTTAGTGGTGGGGGTGATTAGGCCGATTTATGAATGTTGGAGTCGCCACTAGCCAATTAATCTTATAATCCCGCGGTCGGCTAGAACCCACGGAATACGTAAGGTTGGAGAAATTCGAAGACTTTCATACCTTAGAGTGACTCCTGATCTACGATCTGGGATTCCTGGTAAGGGACCTCGGTTACAAAGAGGGAAGGTGTTAGGCACCCACTCTGCCCGTATAAATGTACGGTCTCTACTTAGTGTGGTAAAATAATCTTAAGAGATGATAATGACGTTGTGGTCATGATGAGACTAGTCACACGTGGATTTCTGATGTAGCAAGATCCAAGATTTCAGCAGGCCACAGAGCATATATCCGACAATGTGTTTAGAGGGCGGATGTGATGATGCTTATGCGAAGAGTTAAGAAAAATGGACTAGATCATTAGGAATTTCTGATGTGACAAGATCCGATGTACGGCAAGTCACAGAACATACGTTCACTAGAGATCTAGAAAAACAGGGGGGTTTGAGAAGGGAATGGATGTCATGATGAATGCATGTAAGGTGAATGGATCTTTGGCTTAATCTTGAGTAGGCTAAAACATAAACTAAACCATGACCAATTTGGGTTAGGCTTATGGGTTGGAAAGGTTGAGTTGAGGACTAGGGGGTGGCTGGAAAAAATCTGAACTTTGAAGGGCCTGGGAGCTCCTTCCCTTTCCCTCACTTTCTTCCTCACTCACTCTCTCTCTCTCTCTCTCTCTCTCTCTCTCTCACTCCTCTTAGTTGTTGTTGTGTTGAAATGAGAAGGGGAGGGGGCTATTTATAGCCCTCTCCAATGGTTGAGTGGTAAATAAGTGGTAGGTAAGGGTCAAGGTTTTGAAATGGAGGGTCGTGGTTGGTTAAGGAGAGAGGGGTGACATGTGGCACATTCTTATTGGTTTTTAATGCTGGTAAAAAGGTAAATGATAAGTTTTAGAGGGGTAAATCCAAGATAAAGTTGACTTTTGGACGGTGGGACAGCTATCCACATGCAGGCCGCGAGCGATGGAGCTCGGAGTACCGCAGGAGGTAGTCAGACTGCCACCCGCGGTAGTCAGACTACCGCCTGGGCCTGGTTTGGGCCGGGCTCGCGCGTGCGGGTTTCATGTGGTGCTCTGGTTCGTCCGGTGGTTTCCGTTTTAGGTTTCTGGGACCGAAAGTGGTGGATTTAGGTATGGGTAGAGGGTATTGGTGGGGATATAGGATATAGGCTAGGCTGTGTGTATAATAGATGACTTGGATTTTGATTTGGGTTGCGACTTTGGGAGTTTTAGGGCTTTTGGGATTAGGGTTTGGGTTTAGGTCAGGATTAGGGTTAAGTTATGATCATGGTTCCTAGGTCATTTTAGCTATCTCAAGATGTTAACCTGGGTGGGATGTCTACAGATGCATGTCCTCACATCCAACACTCTCTCGAGTGACAACATCTTACGTTCGCAATACCCAATACTCCCTCAGTGTGACCTCGACTGCTAAGTTATCATTGTAACTAATGTGATGTGATGATGAATATGTTAACAGAGTGTTTAATTACATTCATTCATCCAACAGTTTGGGAAAACTGGGACACCCTAACAAGATCAATGCCCTATTCTGATCACGCGGCTCAAGCGGTCGTGGCGATCTCGCGCTCGTGATCCTTGACCCGATTGGGTTCGTCACTCCCAGATAGTACATATGAAGATAATGTTATAAGATAGGAATTGCTCGCAGTCACTACGGGGAGGCTTGTCGCCCCAGTGTAAACCGATAGCTCGAGCATAGTATCCCATTCCACCATGCCCGGCTCCCAAGACTTATGGGTTGCAGCATAATGGTTATCAATGAGCACGACATGGACGTAGGGTGACCGAGGTTCAAACAGGCGTGAGCATACATGGTTAATAAACATGGTCGGTCAGCTAATGGGCCAATTTGTCTCATTTAGATGAATTACGCAACACACGGCATTGGGAGTGAGCGTCCCGCGCAGTCCAACTACTGCCGGCTATCTGTATTCGGACTAATTAGGTCAGATTGGTCTTTGGACGATCTTATCGATGGGACCGTCCATACAAGTTCTGAAGTTTATTGGCCAACCCGGCAAGGGGGAATGAATATCTTAATATGATAAAGAAGATCACGATCTACTTCTAGTTGTGAGAAATTTAAACGTACATAGCATAAGATTCAATCACTTGACATCACAAAAGATTATGAATTTCTTTAATTGCAAGGAAAATCTAAGCAAGCAAGTAAATAAGTTTCAAATTACTTAAAACTATAAGAGGATCATGTACAACTCCTAATTACAAAGAATTTGGACATGCATGAAAGAAAATTTGCAATTAATCTTCTCAATTTATATGTATAGGAGCATGTAACGCCCCGGAAAATCGGGGGTCGTGCATAGACTCGACTCCCGAGTTCCCGAGTGTCACTTATCATGCATTTATGGTTTTTATAATTAATCAAATTTAACTGCACAATTTGGAATTACCTGAAGCATGAAGCACAATCGCACCAGTCTACTGAAATGAAGGAAATCTCACAAATATACAGGTCCAAAAATAATAAAGGGTCGCCCAAGGCGTTGCCCAACAGGATAATAAAAGAAGGTTATGTCCAAAAAGAGTAAAGTTGAGCCCGCAGCTCAGCAAATCCAAATTCAGCCCGATCAAGCCGATGGAGAGCCACCCATCAGCTGCAAGTAGGAGAGTCCGTCCTCCTTGTCCAAACTCGCCTCGCCAGGCTCCTCATGCCCTGAGTCACCTGCATCTATGAATGGGTCTGGTTGGTGTTTTAAAACACCGTCCCATAGTGGGAGTGAATGATCAACTCAGTGTGAACTATTGGTCTCAAGTTACAACAGGCATCAATTGTAATATGACCTTAATGAAAAGTAGACAATCATCAACACCTAATGACTCTTATTTAAAATGCATACATGCGGGATGATATGATGCATGCCCTCGCTACAACACTCCCTCAAGCGACTCAATCTAACGATCGCATATGACAACACTCCCTCAGAGCGACCTCGACTTCTGAGTCGCCACCCTAGCTAATGCGTGTAATGCAATCATGTTAACCGAGTTATTAGTTAAGTCCATTCATCCAACAGGTTGGGGATTCTAATTCACCCTACGTATCAATGCCCTAAACTGGTTGCGAGGCCAAGACCCCATCAACGCGTGAGGCCGAGACCTCGCGGTCCGTGATCCCGTCGGGTTCCTCATCCCCGACTCCAAGCACATGAGGAGTGCCGATAGGGAGGGATTGCTCGCGGTCACTACAGGGAGGCGCGGTACCCCAGCGTAGGCCGATATCTCGGACACAGTGTCCCATTCCACCATGCCCGGCTCACGAGGCTGTGGACCAGTTTCAAGTGGATTATCAATGGGCTACAATGGTTGCAGGGTGGTTCAGATTCCATTCATATGTGGGCACACAGGGTTAACAACAGGGTTGATCAGTCAGTAGGCTAGACCGCATGAGTCAGGCGAGCGTGAGACGAGCGACCTCGGGCACGAGAGACCCATGTAGTCGAACTACAGCCACCCGAACACACCCGCCCAAACTCACGGGTTTAGCCTCGAGGCGGTCCTACCCTTGGAGCCACCTTCGCTCTCCTCATGTTTCCTAACCAACCCAATGTAATGAAGGTCATCCCTAACAAGCCGACTATACAGACTGTCACTAGCATGTCATCATCATACTCCATGCATCTCAGTTATTCGAATTAGATGTTCCTAGCAAGCAATCAAGCAATATAGTGCATGTGAGGTGTGTGGGTGTGTGTGAGGAAGTTACGCACTTCCTCCATCTCAAGTCATCATATGCATAAGGGTAATGAAAGTATACACAACATAGATCAATAACATGTGGAAGAATGACGCGGCATAAGCATATTATCATCCATTCACGAAAATCATTTGAACAACAAATAACATTATGAAGAACATCACGTGCATCCATACAATTTCAAGAACTTACAATTCCTAGGATTCTCTAGGCTCTCAAATGTACCAATCAAGCATCCAAAATCATTAAGCTAGTATTATAATTGGTGCTAGGCCACCTAAGATTAATAGTCCGCACCTAGGATCGTTGAAGGCTTGGGAAAAACGTCCTAGGAAAGAGGGCTTTGCGGTAGATTGGCCGGAATCCCTAAAACAATTTCACATGTTAGATTTGCAAGCAAAACCCCCTCCTTACAAGGGTTTTCAAAGAAAAAGAGGGTTGAATCTTACCTAAACGATCCATGAGATGAAGAGGGCGATTTTCGGATGGGTTTCCCCTTGGAGAAGGTGTAGGGAGAGGAGAGATTGATTCCCTTGGGCCCCACCTTGATTTAGGGTCCACATTATCTTCTTCCCTCTCTCTTTCTTCTCCTTTCTCCTTTTTCTCTTCTCCCTTTTCTCTCTTTTAGGGCAAAATTCGTATGGGAGAGGGGTGCCCAAATGAGGCCCCTTTTATAATTCCAGATTTAGTGAAAAAGGCCCCAAGCTTCCACAATTTTCTAAAATAGACTTATGGGACGCCCTATTGGTGTTGGGGTGGTCCTAATACCCCTTTAGTCACCAAATTCGGCGTGTAGGTGCCTTATGGCCCCATTAGGGCCCATGCAAAAATTGAGGACAAACAGATGAATGGATATATGATCTGAGAAAGCGTTCTGACCTTTAAGTGGTCCTGTGGGGGCCATTTTGGTGATTGGAGCATTTCTGATGGCCCTCTGGCCATGAAATTTATAGGATAAGTGGTCCATGGCCCGATGAGAGGCCTTACAAAATTTGGGAACGAACGGATGCGGGGTTTGGTCGTACGGGTCCGATTCGCGATCAACGGTCATCGTGCCAAGATCGGGGCCCATATTTGGTGGGCAGGCGTTGAAAAATACATTAAACCTTCACCGTAAATTTGGAAAAAATCCGATGACTAGAAGGCCCGGAGTCTCAGTTTCTTTTGTCAGTGCTAGATTTTAATCTGGCATTGGTGGGGCGAATTGGGCAAGCGTCAGATGATACTTCTGGGTGTCCACTGGGTCCGCAGTCCGCGATGGACCACAAGCCCAGTGAGATCTATGATTTTCTAAAGTTTTAGATTTTTCTGATATTTCTCGGTCGCTGGGTGGCCCACACGGGCTGTTGTTAAGTGTAAATGGGTCATCTGGCTTGGCGGCCCACACTTGGTCCCATCATAACTAGACTGGTCCACCCCATTATAAATTAACATTGAGTAATAATGGTCATTAAGTGATTTTATAAGTTATTTAAAAAGAAATTTTAAGAATTTTTGGAAATTCAAAACAATGAAAATCCAGGATGTTACAGAGCATGCAGCACAATTTTTCCAATTCACTTTAGAAGAGGGGATATGTTATACTCAAAATTCTCTTAGTGAAAAGGGAATCAAACGAGGTAAACATCAAAATGGTTGGGAGTTAAACACTTCTTCCCTAAACAAGTTAAATAAATGATAAAACGTAATATATATTATTGTATCCTTTGAAAAACGACATGCATAGCAAAATTTGCAATCACAATCACTAATTCTAACCTAGGTTTGATAAACAGCCACCTAAGGATACTGGTCCGCGCCTAGGAATGGTTTCACAATTTGTGGAGCCGCTCTTAAGATGTTGGTTCCTCGGGTTAGCGTATCGGAGCCCTGCGCTGATAGGATTTGTATGTTAGAACGCATGCAAGGCTTAAGATACCTAAAATTTAGAAGGGTTGGGTTGATTTACCTTTCTATGCCTGGCGGGCTACTTCTACGGCGGCGGGGTCTGGGGATCCGTTGTGGGCAACGGTAAGGGAGGATTTTTTTCCCCAAATCAGCTCACCAAGGAGCTCTCTCCTTCTCTTCTCCCCTCTCTCTCACTCTCTTGCAATTAGAAATTCGGATGAGAGTGGGAGAGTGAAATTGCAGGCTTTATATAGTATAGTTTTTGTGTCTAAATGGCCCTGAAGACTATTTTTCTAACATGAATGCCCTTAGTGAGCTGAATTTTGATCCCTAGGGTCATTCCAGTGCCCCCTGACCTATCTATGTCATCGAGCAGGTGCCCCATTGTCAGATGAGTGGTTGGTTTGAATTTGGCGACAAACAGATAATCTGATTGGTCGCAATGGCCTTATTTACGATGGACGATCGTCGATGATCGATCGAGGCCACGGTTATACAGATATGAGCAGTAAAATATCTTTAACTCTTGCTTCAAGTTTGGTTGCGATATAATGGTCGAAGCCACAACTTTGCGAAAGAACGGAAGGTTTATTTGACTTAAGTTTTCAGATTCCACCGTAGGGGATTCATGCGTTTCAAGCACTTAGCTTCTAGCCCAAGTTGTGCAATTCTGGGTATTATCTTAATTCACCACCCGTGATGGATGTCAAGCCCAGTGAGACGAATATTATTTATAGTTTCGGAATTAGTAGACTACTAACGAGCGGTCTGGAGGTCGTTCGGATAATCTGAGCATTTTTCGAATGAATGGGTAAAGAGATTTTCTTAAGCGCGGTTGTTAGAGTCTGGATTAACTAAGTTCATAGTGTGGCCTATTCGAAATTAGTGAAAATGACGATTTGGTCATGATCACTCTAAATTATTGGTTCTTAGACTAAATGAGTAAATAGGTTGACTTGGTCCATTAGTTAAGATCTGGGTCATAACTGGCTCGGTTTTATGTAGATCTTTAATTTAGTTACGGTTGTCTTAATTAGTCAATGATAGGTTGGTTATATTTGGGCCCTATATGAATAATTCAGGAGGCTAGACTTGAGGTTTAAGTGATCAGGCGGATTAATTAGTTTCATATAGTTGGTTAATTGAATTTGTGCAATTCTTTACTGGTATCACCCACATATATGTTCACCTTGAGCGTCAAGGGTCGGTAAGTAACGACGTGGGATATATATATATATATATATATATATATATATATATATATATATATATATATATATATATATATATAAAAGGAAAAGATACTATGCGCTCGAGCATAAAGCGGTCGTCCGTGAGGTCGAGCTGGGGTGGGCCCCACCGTGATTCCGTTCGAAGATCCACATCGTCCACCAGATGCACCGTCCCATTTTGGGCCTGGACGGCCCAAAATCGTTCGTCCATCGTGATCAGGTGGGCCATATCATCTAAAAACATAAGTATACAAGCAAAAACATGTAAAAGCACTTGGTGGGCCTCACCTGAGATGTGGATACCACCTGAAAAGTGGTTTAAAATTACATTCAAGTGGGACACACATGATGGACGGTTTTGATCATGAAGAAACCTCTCGAAAGGCCCCCACAACTGGTTTTGAATGTTTCAATGGTGCACGGCCCCTCTCCACTTCTGTACGTGGTGTGACCCACAAAAGTCACGGATTGAGGTGATTTTCAGCCGTGTGGGCCCCACCTGGGATGGTGCATCTGATTGAGGGGGTAGATGTTCGAACGGCATCACGGTGGGCCCCACACCAACTCGACCTCATGGACGACCGTATGCGCTCAAGCACATAGTACCTTTTCCCATATATATATATATAATTTAAGAATTTTCGGCAGTCCAAAATAACAAAAATTCAAGAAGTTACATATAATGAAGCTTTTGTAATCTTTAAAAATGACATCAACTTGTTCATCCCTATTGTTGCTTTCCTGTAGGAGCCAATCAGCATGAGCTACGTGTAATTAAAGAAGATTTATATAGTGTATGTGAAGATATACAAAGATGTACAGAGAGGATTTGGCGGTGGTGCAGCTGGAGCGCACCAAGCAATGACATGTCATCCATGAAGCAAAAGTGGCCGAATGAAATGTAGTCAAGTCGATAAAGAAACATATATTGGTTACTAGAATAAGTGGCAAGTTTAGAAAGTGGGAAGCATTCAAAAAGCAAAGCAGTGCTAGAACAGCTATAGCAACCATTTGAACATGGGAAGCATCTAAATAAGTAAGCTCGAAAGCTATAAACAGCAAAAGAATTTAACAAGAAAAGACATCTCATATCAACCAAATAAATCAAATCAAATCTATCTTTCAATTATCATTTACTTTTCAGCCAATCATTTACATTCCGTGGTTTGACCTTTTACTTTTGCTTATTATTTACATTCATTAGTATAATTTGTAACAGTAATTAAGTAGTAGTTAACTTTAAATGTAATTCGAGTCCACGCTCATATGTTAGATTCAATCCGAGTATCAAGCAAGATTCTACGATCAAAAAGGCATTTTGCGGTTGTTCTTTATGTCCGACTGTAAGAATTCAATTTTTTGTTTGTTCTTATCTTTATTGAAAATTCCTTTCGCATGGAAGGCAAAGGTGTAACCTGATGGGGTCTTTACTTGAGGTTTCTCTTATTGTTTATCCACTCCTGCATGAGTGAAGAAGGTTGTAACGTTCTACTTCATAGTGGATTGTTGATCTGGACGAGGTCCCGTAGTTTTTTGCCTCTTTGAGGGTTTTCCACGTAAATCTCTTGTGTTGTGTGGTTGATGCTTTCATTTATTTTATTACATTATTATTCCATAATTCTGGTTTGTTTTGGGAGGCTAGATCCTAAGGTTTTGTGCAAGGCCCCCAACATAACCCATCTTTAGAGGATGAACCCTACCCTTTGAACATTGCCTAATCATTTTAAACATATTACATGAGTGGTTGAATATGCGATTGATCTTAATCGACTCAGTCACATATCGTATCCACCTATCTTGGCACTTGGGTCATAGTTGTCCAGTTTGAATTGAGCTGCACATTCAATTTTGGCACGCCCACATTCATACTGTGCCAAAACTAAGCCACAACACAACTACCCAAAAAAAAATAAAAAATACTCTTATTTAAAGGCTTTGCCAAGCATGCTTATTTCAAATGATAGCTTTTTGGACTTTGAAAAAGTTTTTTTTTTTTTTTTAACAAGCTTATTTAAAACAAGACCCAAAATAAAAATAGCTTATTAAAGTAGTTCTTATATATATATATATATATATATATATATATATATATATATATATATATATATATATATATATAGAGAGAGAGAGAGAGTCATGCTCACCTGCGCACCTACGCACCTTTGCACATGTGTCATGGGTGTCTAATTAGAACGGTCCATGTGATACGGAATCCCATGAAACCTCATGTGACAAAATTTCACCCCGATCTAAAATTCTGGTGGGCCATAGCAAAGAGAAATGCCAATCAAGGGAGGAAACTGTTTTCATTTTTCATGGCGCATCAAAGTTTTAGATCAAAGTAAAACTTGGGCCTTGGGGGGTTTCACGAGGTGCTGCTTCACATGAACGGTTCAGATTTTGGATCCACATCACGTATGATGGGTTCTCAAAAAAGTTCGCACCAGTTCCATGCGAATGGGTGCGCAGGTGAGCATTTCCCTATATATATATATATATATATATATATATATATATATAAAACACCTACACACCTGCGTGCGTACCTTTGCACACATGTCATGGGTGTCAAATCCGAACGGTCCATAAGATGCGGAATCCTATGAAACATCAGGGGGTGAAGTTTCACGCTGATCTAAGATTCTGGTGGGCCATAGCAAAGAGAAATTCAAATCAAGGGAATAAACTGTTTGCATTTTTCATGGCCCACCGAAGTTTTGGTTCAAAGTAAAAATTCATACCAAGAGGTTTCATGAGGTTCTGCTTCATGTGGACCGTTCAGATTTGCGAGATTCATCAGATATGATGAGTTCTCAAAAAAGTTCTATGTAATACGTACGAACTGGTTCGCAGGTGAGCGTTTTGATGGGGTTTTTTCCCCGTCTACGACCGGTCCTGAGCCCCTCTCGACCGGTCGTGGGAGGTGCTCGACCGGTCGTAGGTTCGAGCCCTGGCACGACTCAAAGTCCAGCGAGTTCGTCTTTGTTTTTTTACTGTAGCTAGGACTGGTCGTGGAGAGCTACGACCAGTCGTAGATGAGCTACGACCAGTCGTAGGAGGCTAGGACCAGTCCTGGAATTTCCAGGACTAGTCGAAGGTTACGCAGATTGTTCCGCGATTTTGCGCGAAACTGCGGATTTGAGTCCTTTTCGCAACTGGGATGCGGAAAGGAGTTTTCCAAAACTATAAAAGGGGTTGCCTAGGATTTTTCTAGGTATCACAAAATAGCAAGAGGGTTTCCTAAAGCTTTGCAAGGATTTGCTAAAGGGTTTAGGGCTATCAAGGTGAGAGAGAGAGAAAGAGAGAGAGGAAGCTTATAGAAGGGAGGTTCTCGCTCGTGGAGGTTCTCTACTTTGCAATCTACATCTCAGCCGCTTCTATGTCCTCGTAATCGGTTAGATCTCTCCGTTTCTCTATTTCTCTTATTGTTTATCCACTCCCGCGTGAGTGAAGAAGATTGTAACGTTCTACTTCATAGTGGATTGTTGATCCGGGACGAGGTCCCGTGGTTTTACCTCTTTGAGGGTTTTCCACGTAAAAATCTCTTGTGTGGTGTGTGATTGATGCTTTGATCTATTTCATTTGCTTTATCCATAATTCGGTTTGTTCGGAGGGCTAGATCCTGGGTTTTGTGCAAGGCCCCAACAAAGTGGTATCGAGCTAAGTTCATTGAACGGGTAGGATCGGTTTGAATTATGGAAGGTGGCTCAAGGATGATCGGCCTCAATGGTTCTAACCGGACCATATGGAAGGCTAAGATGGAGGACTTGCTTTATTGCAGGACCTATATTCTCCAATCTCAGGCATATCAGAAAAATCCAAGGATATGACTGATGATGATTGGAAGAAGATGGACCGAAAGGCGGTGGGGTTTATCAGACAATGGTTGGATGATTCCGTATTTCACCATGTGTCTACGAAACCTCACCAAAGCTTCTATGGCTAAAATTACAAGGGGCCAGTATGAGAGGAAGACAAATGGTAATAAGATATTTCTGATAAGGCGACTTGTAAATCTCAAGTTCAAGGATGGTAGTTCTGTGGCCGAGCATATGAATGAGGTCAGCAATATAGTGAACCAACTCACCTCTATGAAGATGGTCCTGGATGATGAATTGCGGCTTTACTATTGCTTAGTTCATTGCACGACAGGTTGGAGACATTGGTGGTGTCTCTAAGTAACTCCGCGCTGACGGAAAGATATCCATGGAACAGTAACCGCTTGTCTCTTCAATGAGGAGACAAGGAGGAAGTCCTGTGGGTCTACTCAAGAAGAGGCTCTTGTGACGCAGAACGGGGGAGAGGAAAGAACAGAAGGGCGGGAAGGCCCGAGATAAATCAAGAGGCAAGTCGAGTAACGAAAAGAGGTTGAATCTTTGAATTGTGGCAAGAAGGGCCACTACAAGCATGAATGTCGTGGTAAGAAAAACGACAAGAAAGTAAAAGGGAAGGAAGAAGAATCTGATTCCACTGCGGTCGCTTCAGATGGCGACATGGTAGTTATTCTTTCTACATGATCACAATGTATGTCTCACGGCTCACGAGTCATGGCACCGACCGGGTGATGACTCGGGAGCTTTTTTCATGCGACTCCACACAGGGACTCCTTCACAAGCTACAAGTCGTGACTATGGACCGTGAAGATGGGAAATTCTCGCGTATCAAAGATCGTGGGAGTCGGTGATATTTGTGTGAAGACCGATGTGGGCCGCACATTGGTTCTCGTGAATGTGAGGCATATCCCGGACCTTCGCCTCAACTTGATGTCGACGGAAGGCCGGATGATGATGGCTATGAAAGCCGGCTTGGTGGGCGATGGAAGCTCATCAAGGGTTCGTTGATCGTGGCTAGAGGAAAGAAGTGTTGCACCGTACAAGGCAAGTGTCGGTATGTGCAAGGGTGGATTGAATGCACGGAAGATTCGGCTATTGACATGTGGCACAGCGTCTAGGCCACATGAGTGAAAAGGGCTTCGCCTACTAGCAAGGAAGCGGCTCCTTCCAGACGTGATGTATGCCTCTCAAAACTGTCTTGATTGTTTATCGTGAAACAAAGATAGAGTTTCATTTATTAAAAACGCTTCTCATGTTAATAAAGTGCATGCATTAGATTTGGTTTATTCGATATTTGTGGTCCTATGAGGACAAAACCTTGGGTGGGGCATTGTATTTTGTCACTTTTATAGATGATGCATCTAGAGGGTTTGGGTTTATGCTTTGAAATCCAAGGACGAGGTCTTTGGTGTGTTTAAGTTGTTTCATGCTATGGTCGAGAGAGACGGTAGTGATTCATTGAAGTGCATCCGCACCGACAATGGTGGTGAATACATTGGCGACTTTCATGAGTACCGCAAGTCCCGGGTATACGGCATGAACAGACGGTTCCCAAGACCCCCAAAGATAATGGTGTAGCCGAGCGAATGAATCGCACCATTGTTGAGAGAATCGGATGCATGTTATCCCATGCGAAGTTGCCCAAGACGTTCGGGAGAAGCAATGCGCAGCGGTGTATTTGATAAACAGTGTCTCCATCGGCCCGTTGAATGGAGAAGTACCGAGAAGGTGTGGACTGGACAGATCCATCGTACTATCTCTCGTGGTGTTTGGATGCGGGACATCCGTTCACGTACTAAAGGACGAGAGGTCCAAGCTCGATATGAAGATCGGGCGGTGTGTTCTTAGGGTACGGTGATGAAAAATTCGGTTACTGTGTTATGGGATCCGACCGAGAAGAAGCTCGTCGGGAGCAGAGATGTGGTTTTCTTTGAAGATCGGTGTATCGAAGACATTGGTAAGCGAGAAGAACCACCTTTCGTGTGAGCTAGAGGACATGGATCCGATTACTCCTCCCGTGGTGCCCGATGACGGGGAGTACAAAGAAGGTGCAGAGGGACGAGGGAGTTCCTTCGGAAGATGGACCAGGGAGCAGCGGCCCCACTTGATCCACCTGTTGAGCCACGGTGTGAGGAGGTCATCTAGGACGACATACGTCCAAGAGGTACTCACCGCACGAGTACATTATGCTAACCGATGGGGGAGAGCCAGAAGATTATTCTGAGGCCCTAGCCGACGAGCATAAGGAGGAGTGGTTGAAAGCTATGCAAGAGGAGATAAAATCCTTGCATAAGAACCACACCTATGATATGGTGAAACTGCCTAAGGGCAAGAAAGCTCTGAGCAACAAGCGGGTGTTCAGAAAGAAGATTGAGCAGAAGAATTCACAGATGAGGTTCAAGGCCAGACTTGTGGTGAAAGGGTTTGGTCAGAGGAAAGGCATAGACTTCGAGGAGATATTCTCACCAGTGGTGAAGATGACATCCATACGGGTGTTGCTTGGGTTGGCGACTAGCATGGATCTGGAGATAGAGCAGTTAGATGTTAAAACTGTCTTTCTCCATGGTGACCTGGAAGAAGAGATCTACATGCACCAACCAGAGGGGTTCGAAGTCAAGGGCAAGGAGCATATGGTGTGTAGGCTGAGGAAGAGCTTGTATGGGCTGAAACAAGCTCCACGGCAATGGTACAAGAAGTTCGATTCGTTCATGTTACAAAGATGGGTATGACAGAACGGAGTCGGACCACCGTGTGTTCACGCGCAAGTTCTCAGATGGTGATTTCTTAGTTACGCTATTATACGTTGATGACATGCTCATCATGGGAAAAGACATCAAGAAGATCGACAGACAAATGAAACAGAGTTGGGCAAGTCTTTGCGATGAAAGACTTGGGCCCGGCTAGACAGATCCTAGGAATGGAGATAACCCGTGATGATGTAAGCAGGAAACTTTGGTCATCACAAGAGCGGTATATTGAGAAAGTCCTAGAGCGGTTCAATATGAATGCAATGCGAGCCGTCCAAGACTCCACTAGATGGTCACTTCCGATTGAGCGACGGGCGGTGTCCCAAGACGAAGGCGCAGGTGGAAGAGATGCAGAAGATACCCTACGCGTCACCGTAGGAAGTTTGATGTATGCTATGGTGTGTACACGCCCGGACATAGCATATGCGGTTGGTGTAGTCACCGGATCTTGCCAATCCCGGCAAAGAACATTGGGCGGCGGTAAAATGGATACTACGGTATCTAAGAGGCTCATCCAGTTGAGCCTATGCTATGGTGACGGTAAACCCGTGTTAGAGGGCTACACGTCTGCAGATATGGCGGTGACGTAGATTCCAGAAGTCTACATCGGGGTTCATGTTCACGTTGCGGGGAGCGGTTTCTTGGCGCAGCAAGCTACGAAGGTCGTAGCATTGTCGACGACGCAGGCCGAATACATTACGATCACGTAAGCATGTAAAGAGATGCTTTGGATGAAGAGGTTCCTACAGAACTTAGCCGAAGCAGGAGGAGCACGTGGTCTATTGCGATAGTCAGAGTGCTATACACTTGAGCAAGAATCCAAGTCAGCATTCCAAGTCGAAGCACATAGAGATTCGGTATCACTGGATCAGGGATACTTTGGAACAAAAGGTGTTACAGCTTGAGAAGGTCCACACGGACGATAATGGGTCAGACATGATGACCAAGGCTTTGCTCAAGGGCAAGTTTGAGGTTTGTAGAAACCTGGCTGGCTTGAAGAAGGTGGATCCCTCCCGGGTCAAAAAGGGGGAGATTTGATGGGGTTTTTTCCCCGTCTACGACCGGTCCTGAGCCCCTCTCGACCGGTCGTGGGAGGTGCTCGACCGGTCGTAGGTTCGAGCCCTGGCACGACTCAAAGTCCAGCGAGTTCGTGCTGTTTTTTACTGTAGCTAGGACTGGTCGTAGGAGAGCTACGACCAGTCGTAGGTGGTCTACGACCAGTCGTAGGTGAGCTACGACCAGTCGTAGGAGGCTAGGACCAGTCCTGGAATTTCCAGGACTAGTCGAAGGTTACGCAGATTGTTCCGCGATTTTGCGCGAAACTGCGGATTTGAGTCCTTTCGCAACTGGGATGCGGAAAGGAGTTTCCCAAAACTATAAAAGGGGTTGCCTAGGGTTTTTCTAGGTATCACAAAATAGCAAGAGGGTTTCCTAAAGCTTTGCAAGGGATTTGCTAAAGGGTTTAGGGCTATCAAAGGTGAGAGAGAGAGAAAGAGAGAGAGGAAGCTTATAGAAGGGAGGTTCTGCTCGTGGAGGTTCTCTACTTTGCAATCTACATCTCAGCGCTTCTATGTCCTCGTAATCGGTTAGATCTCTCCGTTTTCTCTATTTCTCTTATTGTTTATCCACTCCTGCGTGAGTGAAGAAGATTGTAACGTTCTACTTCATAGTGGATTGTTGATCTGGACGAGGTCCCGTGGTTTTTACCTCTTTGAGGGTTTTCCACGTAAAAATCTCTTGTGTGGTGTGTGATTGATGCTTTGATCTATTTCATTGCTTTATCCATAATTCTGGTTTGTTCTGGAGGGCTAGATCCTAAGGTTTTGTGCAAGGCCCCCAACACGTTTTCCTATATATATATATATATATATATATATATATATATATATATATATATAAAAGCTTATATTAAATTAGAATAAAGATACTAAACAAACCCTAATATCGTGTGTTTTCAGTTCGGTATGAACAATTTGGATAGTATATAAACATCACGGTGGATCCTAGAAAGGTTAATTTTAACGGCAAACATTTCCTCCCCCACAATGTCCAGTTGTTTGGCCCTCGGCTCTGGTGGATATCTCACAGACAGACATCAGGGTGGGCCTCACCTACATCTTGACAATAGAACTTGATTGGTAGGGCAGTCGCTTGGCTCTGACCCGACCCTACAAGGAAAAGTGGGAGAGGCTTCAGTAAGACCAGATGGGTACGTGTGCACCTTTGGTTTGCAATATCTACTGTACGTCCAAAGAATGTTTGACTTGGATGGATTTCTCACAAACATCACAGTGGGCCCCACCTAGCTTCCGACTACAGGAAGTTCCTACGGTGCCCTAGATCATTCCCCATCAGTGATGGGCCAATCACTATCCTAAAAATCAAAACAGTGGACTTTAACAGCCAATGCAGCTATAGGCCATAGCTCATGTGAGTCCCACCAGATGAACAGCCAAGATCACCAAAGCTTTGAGATGCGTGTCTGATTCTATGCTCAGGAAAGCATAAGTAGTAAAATTCTACTTGCACCTTGCCTTCAAGAACCAAGACCCTGGGTCCATCCCACCCATGGATCGTCGAGCGAGAGACTGATCCCACCACAGGCCGGCCACATGCAAATTCATGTATTTAGCCCCTCAAAGTCCTATTTATAGCTGACCATCTTTAGTGGCCCAGCCCAATAATAAATTGATCTATATCTTCTTCTTCTTCTTCTTTTTTTTTTTTACACACGCGCACACACCCCACACACTCACACTAGTGGAATTTCACCGTATATGGATACTCGAACCCTTAACCGGGTGTTGAAACTCCCGAGAGTCTACCACCCAAGCAAGATCTATATCTGAGTTAGCCCACCAGGTCAGATCAGGATCCATAATACTAACTCGCTTATTAGATCAGTCTGGTTGGAAATATCTCAAAGTTGACCTGACCGGACCTTTAAATGGGCCAAGTTTGGATCACTCAAAAATAGACCCGACCCTACCATTCAATTAAAGTAATTAAGGCAATTGAATAAAATAAAAAACCAAACTAAAGAAATGTTGGGATTTTTGGCCTGCGGAATCACACAGATCTAGATCTAGGATAGCAATCCAATGGCACCAAGCACACACACAAGATAAGAGAACACATAGATTTAACGTGGAAAACCCTTGCGGGAAAAAACTACGGCACAAAGCGACAGATCACCACTATGAAAGCATCAATTACAAAGAGAAAAGACTTACCCGATTCGAACAACCTCGAATCTCACCCTTGCTATACCCTTTGATAACCCTAGAACCCTTTAGAATACCTTTAGGAAGTCTTGGAATCATCTTAGAATAGCCCTAGGGACCCCAATTTATAGTTTTGGCAACTTCTCTTTCGTATCCCAGTTGCAAAAGGACTTGCGTCACAAAATCCGCGAAAACTCCTTTCGCATCCCAGTTGCGAAATGACTTGCGTCACAAAATCCGCGAAACTCCTTTCACATCCCAATTGCGAGAGGACTTGCAACACGAAATCCACGAAACTCCTTTCCGCATTCCAGTTGCGAAAGGACTCAGATTTAAGACATCTCGCAACAAGAAACACATGCAGTTGAGTGCTCAATGAAATTCTATATTAAATAGGAAATAATAAATTACAGACACAGCTTACACCTGACCCACAAATAAATGGGTCCATTCATCCAAACCCAGCTTGTGTGTACTTGGACCCAATTTAGACCCACATTATTATTCACACCTACATGGTTCCCAAATATGTCAACTCCTCGTCCAATTCCCAGTGTTTGAGGAGATGACACAGGAAGGACGTGATGAGCTTGATCACCATCTTTCTCAGGAATAACCATTCCGAATCCACGGTACCCTCTGGACTCCTCACTGAGCTTCCTTGTAAATATAAAATTAGAAATAATTTCTAATAAATTTGAAATAAATTAATGGATAATAAAAAATGAATTTACAATCCTTTATATGATAAGCTCTAGATGAAGTTTAGACTCATAGCTCCCTAAAAATGTGACTTACTATAAATAATAAACTTACTATTAATAGATGGTCATGATTCCTACTAAACTTCATGGTTTTCAGCCAAAAATAATAAATGACTAATTTGGCCTAACACGCTATTCTCTTAATTTTTCTAAGCCTTTTTTATGTTTATGCACAACTCTTACAACTCAATGGATCAAAAGTTATGATCGTACTAAAACTTACCATTTACAGTAAAAACGAAAATATATGAAATCTCGCAAATCCGGTGGCAGGTTGGCTGGCTAAAGTAGCTCCTCCTACCCTAAAATCATATCTGATCACCTCCGCCTCTGATTGGGACTAGTGTCCACGACCGGCTTTACATTAGGAGACAACTCCACATTACCGTGGTAAAGGGCAATCCAAATACATCCTCAAGTACAAAGCTATACCCTGTTTGATTAGAACTAGGTAGGTAGGGTGACATGAAGCCTGTTTCCAGCAGGCTTTCATAACCATGGTTATTGGTGACTCGGACTGACTCAGTTGGTCCTGAGTTGAGTCGGGGCTGAATCGGCCTTTCTCGCCCGAGTTAGTGATGACTCATGGTATCGAACCGAGCTGAGTCGATGACTCGTCCAAGTCTAAAACCATGTTCATAATGCATATTTCTATACCACTGGTGTGCTTTTGTCATTTGTCATGTTTCTTCATTTTGCTAGAACAATCTATCATCATCATAGCATTCTTAGAGCTGTTTGGGTGTGGCCTTAGGCACCTGATATCAAACCCATCAGCATGAGCCATTCCTAACATCTCAAGTCAATCCCACAGGCCTCTTACCCATTATCAATTATGGCAGTAGAGCAACTCAAAATAGAAAAATTCACATTGGATTTAAGGATAATCATACAAATTTGACACAATTCCCAGTGAGATTGGGAAACCAATGTTCCTGAGCATTGAAAACAAATCACAACTCGCAAACTTTGCATTGCATGCTGGTATAAGTCATACACTTGTTCGCCGTTTACAAAACCTGATCAAAACAAGAAAGAGCAAATGCTTTCCTAATGCAAGCTCGAACAACCTGGTACAATAATACCAACACAAAAATGCTAGTTATTCAAAAGGGAAAGGAAAAATGACAACACGCGACGTGCATCTGAATATGCACGTATAAGAAAAACCCCACACGTTCCACCCCACCCAGGTTCTCCTTATTGCCAGTGATGAGAATGGAGCTACGAACTGTTCTTCACTCATCCGAAGCCAACGGTACAGACAGTGCCTGAAATGCATGAATTTGTACAATCAGTAAAGGCATTGATGTGTTTATTATTTGGAACTCGAGAGGGAATGGAACAATGCTTGAAAAGTTAAAATCAACTCAATTATCAGTGAGGTCTGAAAACTCAAGGGCCAAACATTGGATGGATAGGATTTTCAAAATCCTTGTGAGTTTAAACAGCTAGGACTCTTCGATGCAGGAGAAGCAACTGGTTAGAAGGATCATGCAATCAAGGACCAAACATTGGATGGATGGGATTTTCAAATGTATGATATTTGGGGCATATGCCAGTCAGACTGGGGACTTGCAAATTAAATTTACTTGCAAGTATCTGCCAAATTTCTACATCGCTAGTTTTCTTTAAGCTTCTGAGTAGAAAAGGAGCTTACCAGCTTACGGTATTTGAGTGCATAGAACATCTCAAGATAGCGCCGGGTCTCACGTCTCTCGAGCTTGGAGACATACTTCCAGAAGCCATAAACACCGGCCAATGTCATCAACCTCTCAGAATAGATCTTCCATGTGTACCTGGATCATGGATTAAACAAGAAATGAGAATTCCTTAAATTCAAAATACAAAAGCGATTAAGCATAGCCAAAGAAATAAATCATTACTTTTCGTAAATGCGCTTCAGACCCCCCTGAGAGATTATATCCCAGTGGGACGGATCTTTCTTGCATTTTGAGAAGAAGCCGACGAGAAGGTCGGCAGCCTTATCACCGTGGTAGGGATCAATGTGGTAGCCTGAAACACCATGTACTATAATCTCGGCGGGCCCTCCGTTATTTGTCGCGAAAGTAGGCAGACCACAAGTCATGGCTTCAACGACCGTTAGTCCGAAAGCTTCGTACAAGGCAGGCTGGAAGCCAAGAGAAACATCACATTGACATTATACAAACACTAACTAGTACTGATTATCAAAGAAACAGCATTCAAAGAAGAAGAAGTAAAATGCTATATGGTTTATGGTCATTCTGATAGCTTGCAGAGGTTTGCAAAGAGCTGATTTTCCCAAAGAAATATATACAGACCGTTCTTTGATAAAAATAAATAAATAAAGGAAAAAAATACACTCTATTAAAGGTGTATTGTTAAAGTAGATTTTTTTTTTTTTTAAATATTAATAATATTATTATTATTATTGACTTGTGGATTGCATGCAAATCAAGTCAGCTCAGTTTCCTGCATAGTGACTAATCTCGTTCTCGGCAATTCTCAGCTCAGAAATTTCTCAAGAGTTTTTCAAATTTTGAGGTTTCTCTTGGGATATTATCAAGAAAACTGTCATAACATCATCATCATCTAGGCCTTATACCAATTAATTGGGGTCAGCTACTTCATGATGGAAGTTACACTGGCTGCCAACCTGATCCAACCCTCCTTTATCTGGGTTCGACCAGCAATGAGAGCACATTATCAAGAAAATCTCGCTGAAAAATAAAAATATTAAAATATCAACCGCAATTTAATAAATATGTTTAATATTAAATATATATATAGATTTTTACTATTTCTTTTTGTGTTAATATCATGAAAAAAGGTGATATTTTTAAAACTGCCAATATTTTTAAAATCTAGCGATAATTTAGTGTAAATTTCTATCGATTAGTAAGAGTCAATCTCATAACTGAAGATAAAGTCTCACAAGTCAAATCCTGAGTTCTTAACCGAATCAAGCGCATTGACAATACCTGTACAAAAGCGCCCTTTGTGTCCGCAATGTAACGGTAGAGCTCACCATTGCGCACCCTATTCATTTGAGCTGAAATCCATCGGAACTGGCCATTCAATTTGTATGTTTCAATCAAAGACTTCATTTTTGTCATCTCAGCTTGCTCCTCTCTGTCCTTTGATTCTTTCCCGTGGTCGCCGGCCACCACTACAAGGTTAACTAGTTCCCTGAGGCGGGAATTCTTGCCGTACCACTCAACGAGTCCAGTTAGGTTCTTAACACGGTCCAGCCGCGCCATGGAAAATATTATCGGCTTGTTCCGGTCATTTAACATGCATCTGCAAGAATCCCAAGTGACAAACACTATCAAAGTTTATATGTGGACACAAGATATGAACCCAACACACCCGTGCAATCGTGTAATATCGAAAGATAGTTCTGTCAATTCCACACGTGCTGCCATGGTGACAAGCTGGCACATGGTAGAACATCCAAGCTACCCATCAGGTAGGCGACACTGTGTAGATGCCACGGCCCAAAACTCAGCCAAGTCCACTCCTAAGGGGGCCACAACATATAGGAGTTTCTGATATTCTAGCCCTCCATTAGTTAAGCACTCTGTCAGCCACCTGATCAGAGTGGATCAGATTGATATTTGGCCAGGGCATCCATGTGGTGAGGCCCACCCAATGTAGTATCCATACTATGTAAACCTCTAGATACAAAGAACGAGGAAACATAAGGAACATAGAAAAAGGGTGAAGCAGAGGCTCTCACATGTGTTCTGTGTTCTCAACAGGACTGTAAAGTAGCTCCTCAATTTCAGGGTGGAGAGTGGTGAGCCGTCTTTTCTCCTCTGAATACGGGAAGTAAATATCCATATCTGCTCCTGGTGAGACGATGTTGAACTTTATATCGAAGACATCAATCCCGTGAACCACTCGGTAGAGTTCAGGCATAGTGAAGGCAGTGTGGCTTTCATACTGTCCGACAGTGTCCTTGCTGGAAAAAAAATGCAAAATATAAAGAAGTCAGTTCTGGTACCGTCATTATGTCAAGGAAAAAAATAGCAAGGCATTCCAACAGAAGTATACTGATCGTCTCCATGAAATCAAGCTAACTCATGAGTTTAAGTAGAGATTTAACCACCAGTTTGAAAATTTTGTAATCCTTTTCATACATACACTTAGATACCAAGGAAAAATTATATACTAAATTATCCAGAGATGGCAAAACTAGATCTATTAAAGGATACCCTCTTTTTTTTTTCAGAAAATCATGTAGGCTTTGAAGGGTTAAAGAAACAAAGTTCCCTGTTCCATAGCAGTAATAGAAATCAGAGGGGTGTATAATACCTTCCAGCAATCTCTTGGAATGTGCTGGTGATAATAAAGTCTGTATGGTTCATGGCGATTAGATCAGCTGTAAATTGGCAAGAAAAATGGTACTTCTCATCTAGTTTTTTCCAATATATATCAGAATCTGGATATTTAGTTTTTTCCAGGGCATGAGCAATAGTACACTGCATGAGCACACAAAAACATGGGTCATGGACAATATTCAAGACGGAAACTAGTTTCGGCAGAAGCTACTCAGATGAGCTTCAGTTACAAATATTTCTGCAAGACATACCTGTGTAACTCCCAATTTATGTGCGAGCAAAGATGCAACAAGATTTCCATCACTATAGTTTCCAATGATCAGATCAGGGTTGCCATTCAACTCTGCTGCAAGTTCAATTGCAACATCCTAATAACAGGAGAAAACATTAAGAATTTTCAAAAAATAGGTAGTCATTCATTTGAATAAGAAGCTTGATTGCTATAAAAGATCAGCTTAAAGAGACAAAATACTGATATTTTCTAATTAAAGATTTACCTCTGTATAAGTCTCCAAATAAGGCCACACATCAAATCGTGAAATCCATTTACGGAGAATTCCCTTCTCGGTTCTGAAAGGAACACGCAGAATGCTTGAATGATCTGTTCCAAGGACTTTCTCAAGACGTTGACTGCAAGTAGTCCCTACTGCATCGGGGAGTAGTCTAGTCACCTGAGTTCCACGGTAAAAAAAAAGGCATCATGAGGAAGGCCAGAACATCAACCCCATCCTTGTAATGGGAATTAGAAATTAGAAGAGAATTCTCAAGTTTCAGGCCTGTTTGGATAGGTTGAAACCAAAACCTGGAACTGGAAAGCCTCCATAGAACCCTTAAATGTGGAAAATGACGTCAGCAGAGGAAAAGTATTTCCTTTTGGCTGTTTGTTTTGCAATTTTCAATGGAAATGCTAAAGATCAAAGGTCAATTAGCAGGAGCTGTCCCTTGTACCCATGGAAACTGGATCTTTTAACAGGTTTTTTGAGGGAGGAAATGGTTTTACTCGTTTTTCTTTTTTGAGGAAAAGCTATGAAAAGGAAAATGATCTCTTCTTCTTCTTTTTCTTTTTTCTTTTTGTTGTGTTTTTCTTAAACAAAGAATCTGTCACGCAAGGGGAATTCACTTTATTTTCCATGGTTCTACACCGGTTTCTAAACAAACAGGCAATGGAAATTTGTGATTCCCAAACTTTGGGCGAGAAATGATTTCTTATAGGTTCTACGATAAGGAAAGAATCAGGGTATTGGAGAACATAGGCCACTCCAGAAGCAAATGATCGTCATGAAACTTACAATGAGAATTTTAGGTGTGATATCAAGGCCTTGCTGCTTTATTTTGAGAAGCATCTCATGCTCCAAAGCACGAACTTGATCCAAAATATAAACAACCTGCAGAAAGAACAACTCAGCAAAACAAAATTTTAGAGGTGAAAGAGTAGATGCATTCTTTAATAGGAAATATACCTGGCCCCCAGTATCGGGCAACCCCAGAACATTAGATTGGGCAAAATATCCATGAGGAGAAAGGATCACAACATTAAACACCATCGGAATCCTCCCAAGAAACTTCTCTAAGGTACATGGTTCGGGGGCCTCAAGGAGTTCCAAGAGTAGATGAACCATCTCCAACACACGGCCAGCTGTATCACCCCACCCTTTCTCTAACCCCATCTCTTGGAATCTAAACATCACAAATGCACAAAATAAAATAATAATAATACAAATGCTATTCAATAATCACATCCTTTCAAAAAAAGTCATTTAAATCAAATGAACTAAAAAGGAAAATAAGCATCTTAAGTACTTGTGATCAAACTCTGAATAGGGTGTCTCGGGAGGGAGCATCGACAAATATTCCTCCGCGTTCCTCATAACAGCTTGGAGACCATTAAGACTGTGAATTCTGTCATTCAACATCATTGTCTGCACAACATAATCAGGTGTTAAATGTGTTTAAATTGATCCATTGCAGTTAGTGATTACTCTTAAACCTTCATATAGAATATTATATCTGGATTTTTGAGGTTGTGGGCATGACGGGCATAGATGAGAAATGAGCATATTAAAATCTCCTGTCTTCTCCATTCCCTTACATCATGCATTAAGTTCTTCCAACATATTCTCATGTGGACCATGTTATATTCCTTCTTTCTCAATTACCTAGTTCTCCCATGAAATTCCAAAATGTTTATATAAGCTCAGTTAGAGAACTGTTAGAGCATACAATCTTCAATGTATGTGCATTGCAGTATATTTGAGTGTGAGAGTGCAATTTCAATCATCCTGTGGTGCACCATATCTCTGGAGATGATGGTGTATCTTTTAGATTTCATTAGCATAAGTAAACATCGTTGTCTCTTGTGGAAAATGGTGCACCATATTTTGAGCTTATTTCTTGTAGATGATTATTATTATAAATAAAAGAAACTAGAGGAGGGATGCATAAGTTCTCTCTCCTCTCCCTATTTCTAGAAGAACAAAGGCTTGCAGCCATTTCCAACAACAGATTTCCTGTGTCTCCTATTAACTTAAGAATGGCAATTTTCTCTGTTAGCAGGTAGAAAGATTTGCTAATATTCAAGCACAGGACTGAATTTTGGTAATCTCTTAATATTGTTGGGGTTAGCCTAGATTTTATTGTCATCATCATCGAATTATCCCAGCCATTTGGGGTCAGCTTTACAAGTCCTGTTTTACCAATCATTCCTATCTCCAAGATTGGAGATAACCAAGCAGATTTAGTCCTAGATTTTTAGGATTTTCCTAATTCCCAATTTTTAATTTCCCATTATTTTCTCTCTGACCATTTCTTTTTCTTTAGTTCCTTTTTTGATTGTTACTACTAGTGCAATTAATGAGCTTTCTGCTAGTTTATATTAGAGCTTAAGCTATTTTCTATATTGTTAGTGAACTGCCAGGATCATTGCCAACTGTAGTAAGATAATAATGAGCAAGATAACCATTTTTTGGGAATGATATTGACTCACGTAATTATATATTTATGAAGAAAAAAAGGAAAGATAGAAGACCTAAAGAGCAGAGAGGCATGTAATTTACCCTCCCCTTGTAGTTATGTGCTTGGAGGAAATCAAGCAGTGGATACAAGCTCTCTCTGTCATGAAACATTTTCGAAGAAAGGTGCCGATTTAGGAACTCTACACCATTGCCAATGGATTTTGACAGAGTAGGCCGAGGAAAAGAATCAGTGAACGGCTCTAAGTCCAGCTCGAGCACAAAGTTACTATTGGAGCTGTGCATAAAAGAAAGCAACTTTATTAGAAAACTTAAAAAATGCCTACGAAAATCAATAAATAAAGAAAAGAAAGAAATAATAGAAACAGGAGCCGTGAGAATTCTTCTTGCCTCATTATCATGATGCCAATCCCTACATGGGGCCCAAGGGCTCACCAATGATCACAGGCCATTCAAGTCCTGAAAAATGCTCATTCTGTCCATTTTACAGTCCCATATTCAAACGGCGATGATCATCCAGTAAGGGTACATCTTGGGCCATTTATGATCCACGGTGGAGCCATCTGATCCAATGGTCACTGTGACCACTTGGGCCCCACATAGGAAATCAACTGTAATAATATATGAATAATTCACACTTGATCATAGGTGATATAAATAAAACAACAGCAATTATGATTATAATCCTTCATAGCACAAATGTTTATAAGTCGAATAATGGCAACCACCTCCCATTCACAAGATCTTCCTTGAACTTCAAATACTCAGGAATGCTCAGCTCCTCCACGGCCATTTCATTCACATTCATACGTATATATTCCCAGACACCAGGCCTCGGACGAACAGCTAGAGCAACCCATGGAGGGGAAACTATTGCTTCCTACATCACATAAGAATAGTAAAATAATATAAATAACAATCATAATCCATAGGACCCGATAAAAATAAACTCAATCAAAGCCATAGATCTTGCCTGTGTTGCTCTCAAAACCTCTCCAATTACACTTCCCTTTATGTTATGCTTATCCCCTTCAGATATTACAGCTTCAAACTCAGTTAGCACCTGGTGCCGTTGCAGGATTCCCTTCCCCTGGTTCACATACCTGCAAAGCCATGCAATGCATTGGCAGATTAGTGAGGCAGAACAGATGCAACAATCCAGTATGTTTTTACAACAGTCGTGCCCTTCTTTATTATGCTTTCCTTCACAATCACAGAGCTTCAATGAAGCCACATTCACAGCAAGAACTTAGCACATTACCATGACCAAAAAATGCTAATTGCACATAACTTATCCCAGTACAACTGTCCACCTGATGATGAGAACCACCTGATTTTCAGGCCATGCTATGTACACAATGACGCCCACCCAATCAATGGCCCAGAGGGTTTTGAAAAGGAGCCCTCGCATGCGTCGTAGCGGGTATGCACCCTGGCTTTTTAACCATCAGATTGCGCTTAAAAGTGCAATTCTGACATGGGGCATGCAATTTTTCCTGGTTAATGCTATGTGATACATTGGAATTGCACTTTAAGTGCAAAATGAGGGTTTGAAAGCTAGGGTGTATACTAGCCATGGAAATTCAATGGGATAGCACTGTGAGATGAGGTTTTAAAAGCTAGGGTGTATACTAGCCATAGGCAAAAAGTGTTAAGTGCGATTTTTATGGGGCACACACCAATTTTCTTGATTAACTGCTATGGGGTATATGTCGGATTAAAGCCAAGATGTGTATTAGTCATGCGACCCACAACCGGGCCCTATCAAAACACATGGCCAGAATCTGGCACAAACAGAGAGAATGGAACTGGAAATCCTGGTGGTATATATTAGCAGTGACAATCATATGGACATATTGTAAATATAAACAATCAATCTATTCCATTAAGGATCTGCTGTTAAAGATTTCATCTCCAGAGATTGATTCCATTATCCTAAAATGAGAGTTTCAGCAGCCAAACAGTAACATCCAACAACCCTAGAAAAAACCCATCTTGCTACAATTTTAATTACATTTGTCACTGGTGAAAATGAAAGTAAGAAAAGATCAGAGAAGAAGCCATACCTGGTGAGAATGGAAGACAGCTCATTCCGATGAGCATTCAGGGATTCGCCCAAACGGTCACGGAGGCTGTGAACACGAGTCAGCCTGCGGTCGGCCATGACTGCTCTCTGCTATCAAAAGCCTCAAACTGAGAGAAGAACAAAATAATAATAATAAATTTTAAAAATTTTTTTAAATGAAATAGAAAATGAATTACTCGTGGGAAAACTACAAGGACTTATACTGTCCCTCCCAACCATCTCAACCCTACATCAGGGACATGCTGGGGGTGATCAGAACCGTTCATATGGTGGGCCACCACATGCATGGATATTAGCTCAAGGATTAAGCTGATTGAGCAATCCCAGCTGTCCGATTTGTGCAATTCTCGGCCAGCTCAATTGGATTATCAATCATCCAGTTGCAGACCACTGACACCGAGCCCAACTAATCAAACGGTTCATGGCTCATCTACAAGGTGAGCCACCAGAGTAGAAGTCCTGATCACCCTCAACAAAGTCCATGCAGACCGCAGAGACGGAAAGAGCAAAATGCTTATTGACCAAGAAGAGAAACGAGGATTTTTTTTTTTACTGAAAATTTAAAAAAAAATGACGCTGTAATTCAATTTACTACGAAAACCAAGCTCAGGAAAATAGCAAAAAACCCCTATACAATACAATTTTCTTCGAAAATAAGATCGGGAAAATAGTAAAAAGAAAGCAAAAAAATCCCAAGAAAATGCCGATATAATGAATTTAATTCAAAAATCAAGCTCAGGAAAATAGTAAAAAAAATCCCAAAAAATGCGATCCAATGCAATTTACTTCAAAATGAAGCTCGGAAAATAGTTTTTAAAAAATCCCGATAAAATGCTAATACAAAGCATTTTACTTCGACAATCAAGCTCGGAAAAATCGAAAAAAAAGAGGAAAAAATCAAGAAAATGGATGAAATTCAGAGAATCATTACCAAAACAGGAAATTTTACAAGAATTGCAAAACTCGATCACGATTTACAAGAAAAAAAAATCCAAAAAAATGCGATCCAATGCAATTTACTTCAAAATGAAGCTCGGAAAATAGTTTTTAAAAATTCCCGAGAAAATGCTATTACAAAGCATTTTACTTCGACAATCAAGCTCGGAAAAATCGAAAAACAAAAACAGAAAAAATCAAGAAAATGGATGAAATTCAGAGAATCATTACCAAAACAGGAAATTTTACAAGAATTGCAAAATCGATTACGATTTTTAGAAAAAAAAAAATCGAAAAGATAAAATCGGTGAATTGGCAAAACCGTAAATATCCATAAAAGGCCTATCGAAGAGCGGGAAAAATGGCAAAAACCGTAAAATATCG
The DNA here is from genome assembly GCA_030180095.1 of Magnolia changhungtana. Classification (NCBI taxonomy): domain Eukaryota; kingdom Viridiplantae; phylum Streptophyta; class Magnoliopsida; order Magnoliales; family Magnoliaceae; genus Magnolia; species Magnolia changhungtana. The sequence goes on along the minus strand of JASAUF010000516.1, from coordinate 1,208,215 downwards.
GAACTTCTAGACCATATATGTATCGGAAATGATCCGATAAACAGGCATTGTAAGCAAACTTTCATGCGCGTAGGACATCCAGCTCGTGAAAAAGGTGGGCCACACCATGAAAATAACTCGCCGATAAAATCAGATCGATCCGTTCATTTTCTGGGCCACGCATGGCCATCATCTGTCCATTGATTTGTGTGGACCGGAGATCTCATGGCATGGCCTGCCGTTTTTCCATGCTCTGATCTCCTACGCAAGCGGCTCTTTGGCCTGAAATCGAAGACAATGACAATCTTCGACGAGAAATAGACGAGATCGAGCTTTGAGCTTTGAGCTTCTCGAGCTCAAAAACTCGTATTGAACGCACCTACGGAAGGAGAAAACGGAAATAAACGGGGAGAAACGAAAAAACGAGAATGAAAGATGAAAAACGGGTTTTTGCGATGAGAAGAAAGAGCGGATGAATGGGTTTAAATAGAAGGGGAGAGGATGAAAAGTCGTGTTCGAGAGAGAGAAGAAAAGACTCTGCTCTGTTTTCTGGTGAAGGAAGTTGCTTTAACAGCTATTATGACTGCCGTCGATTTCTCTGTTAACAGAAAACCGCTTTTCTTCTCCGTTAGCGGATTTGCTGTTGCAGAACCGCTGCGGATTAAAAAAAAAAAATCGTTTTATTCGTTTTTATTAAAATTTTAATTTCTCGAGGGTGGTTTTTTACGTTGACAACGCTTGTCTCAAGGCTGCGGGCTTTGGGACAGGAAACGTCTTCTAATCCTGTTTTACGCAGCGGGTAAAACACCTAACCTTGTGGGGCCCACTATGTTGTCTGTATGAAGTTCACTCCGTCCATCAGGTTCTGTCCTTGATACTAAGAGCTGGGGTAAAAAAATTAGCTGTATACACTAATCAGGTGGGCCACACCATGGGGAACAGTCGAGATGAGATGTCAACCGTAGGTTTACTGTGTGGGGCCACCATGGTGTGTATATTTCATCAAAACCGTTTATTAGGTGCTTGAAATGAAACTACAAGAATATCTTAATCCATGTATTAGGTGGGCCACACCTTCTGAACTTATGGAGGTTTGAGTGGACATTGTTCACGTTGGTGCGGTCCATCTAGTTTCTTACCGGGCTGATTTTCCTAGAATGGGTTTCACCAGGTGGATTGAGTCTGCTTGCATGCAAAACATGGTGGGCCCCACCGGACGATTCCAGTCCGTTTACCTGGACGCCGATTTAGACTGAAATCGTATGCAACGCTTGTTTTACAAGCGCTTAAAACAATCAAGCTCTGTGGGGCCCATCATGTTGTATGTGTAAATCCAATCCGTTCATCACGTGATAATCTTTTATTTTAATTTTATGTAGAAAAAATCAGCCTGATTGGAAATTTAAATGGGCCAGATTAATGGGAACACTGTAGAATTGCCCGAAAACCTCTGAAGGTGAAGCAGTGATGTTTCCGACTTCATTTCCTTACGGTGAGTTGCATGGATTGATGAAAGACACACACCTTGGTGGGCCCCACACAAACCTGCGGTTGGTATACCAATCCCCATTGTTCGGTGTGATGTGGCACAGGTGAAGCTTAGGTGTTTTAGGCACTCCTTTGGATAAGGTTATTTGATTTACTATAATTAGGGGTAACATGACCTTGAAATGGCTCAGTGAAAAAGCATGCGCGTGGGAAGCGGTTTAGCTACTGACGGGTTTAGCAGCGAGACTAGCTAGTGAAGCGACGTCACCCAATTGTATCCACGCTGTTTATCCATTTGGAGAGATCATTTTAGGGCGTGATCAAAAGAACAAAGCAGATCCAGAGCTGGAATGGACCCCAACACAGAAAATAGAGGGGAGAGTAACGCCCACCGTTGAAACCTTCTTTACGTCTACTGTGATATTTATTTGAGATCCAACCTGTTTTTAAGTTAACAAAGAAATTAATGAAAGGAAAAGACAAATATAAACTTATTTAAAACTTTCTGGACTCTTATAAGTTTTTAATGATGGGCGTGACTCTCTTCACTGTTTTTTTTAATGGTGGGTCTGCTTTAGCTTTTTTATCTTATTCCTTGTTTGTCTGGTGCCCTGAAACGATCTCTCAATTTAAATGGACGGTGTGAATGTAAAACATATGTAATGGTGCGACCCATAAAAGTAGGTGGCGTCACTTCAGTAGCTAGTCTCCCTCTAATCAGTGTCGATGCGCGTGATGGTGGAGATTTGCAATAAAAGGGGGATACCATGTACCTTTCAGTAGCTAATCTCCGTCCCATCGTGGTAGGACTGTGGGTGTCTCAATACCCACTGTTTCTCATGACGTGGCCTACTTCTGTTTAATATTTCTTTAATAGCTAGACCCACACCTTAATAAAAGAAGTTGGTTATAGATAAGTAGCGAGACTCTCGCGGCCGAAGTGACATCACCAAGTTTGTGGGTCTTACCATAATTTTTATTTTTTATCCACACCATTTATACATTTGAAGGTATCATTTCGTGGTATTAACCAAAGAATTATGCAGATTCAAGGTTGGAGTGCAGCCCACCACAGCAAACAGTAGAGAGAGTAACACCTACGGTGGAAACCTTCCCAAGATCCGCATAATGTTTATTTGAGATCCAACTTGTTCATGTATCAACGTCGACATGAAATAAGGAAAAACACAGATACCTACTTAATTAGAAACTTCTCACGCTACTGAACCTGCCAGTAGGTAATCCACATTGATGGGCATGATATTAGAGATTTGCAATAAAAAGGAGGACACCATGTACCAATCTAGGTGTGGGTCTGGACAATAAAGAGATCTTAGACTGAAGTAGGCCACGTCATGAGAAACAGTCGGTATTGCAACACCCGCAATCTACTTTGATGTTTATGCACCATCCAATCCATTTATTAGTTGATTCCAAGTTAAGGAAAAAACAAATATAATTCTCATGTAAAACTTATGTAACCATGAAAGGTTTTAATGTTAGTGTTAATTGCTCATTGGGGTGGGCCCACATGAGTTTTGGATTTCCCTCACCTTTAGGCTCAATTTCTAAAATGAGTTAAAATGGTTGCATGATGTTTTTTCATTGGTACAAATTACAAATATAATAATGAATTTCAATCTTACAAATTTCCTATAATAAAAAAGTCCTTAAAATCTAAGGAGTCATTTAGCACCATCAATTTATGGAAGTTTCAAATCCTCGAATGTGTTTGGCTCCATAAAGTAAGTGGGGTTTCAAATTCAGAGATATTTCAAATCCTCTTAAAGAGGGAGTTTGAAATCCAAGTTGAAAGCTCGGATTACATCTAAAATCATTTCAAGAGTAGCATATTGTAGACACTGAAAAATCGGGCGTCCACTTTGTTGTGAAAAATGTCTTGTTGTGGTGGTCCTGGGGGTGATTAAGCTGATTTGTGATTGTTGGAGTCGCCACTAGCCGAATAATCTCAGAATCCCGCGGTCGGCTAGAACCACGGAATACGTAAGGTTGGAGAAATCCGAAAATCCTCCGACCTTAGATTGACTCCTGGTCTACGATCCGGGATTCCGGGTAAGGGACCTCGGTTACAAAGAGGAAAGGTGTTAGGCACCCTCTCTGCCCGTACAAATGTACGGTCTCGACTTAGTGTGGTAAAATAATCTCAAGGGATGATGATGATGCTTCGGTCATGATGGGACTAGTCACATGTGGATTTCTGATGTAGCAAGATCCGAGATTTCGGCAGGCCACAGAGCATACATTCGACAATGTGTCTAGAGGGCGGATGTGATGATGCTTATACAAAACACAAGAAAAGTGGACTAGATCACTAGGAATTTCTGATGTGACAGGATCCGATGTACGGCAAGTCACAGAGCATACGTCCACTAGAGATCTAGAGAAGCAAGGGGGTTGAGAAGGGAATAGATGTCATGATGAATGCTTGTATGCAAATGGATCTTTGACTTGATTCTTGAAAAGGCTAAGATGTAGATTGAACCATGATCATTTTAGTCTAGGCTTGTGGGTGGGAAGGTTTGAGATGAAGGCTAGGAGGTGGCTGAAAATGTGGGCTTGAAGGCTTGGGAGCTCCTTCCCTTCCTTCACTCTCTTCCTCACTCTCTCTCTCTCTCTCTCTTTTCTTTTCTTTTCCTCTCACTCTTTCTCTCTCCCTCTCTCCCTCTCTTGGTGGCTCTCATCCATGGGTGAAAATGAAAGGGGAGAGGGCTATTTATAGCCCTTTCCAATGGTTGTTTGGTAAATAGGGGATAAAAAGAGGGCAAATGCTGATGTGGCACATGGTGATTGGTAGAGAGGAGAGAGATGCCACGTGGCGTGCTCTCATTGGCTATGGAGGCTGGTAAAACTGTAAATAGTGGAGATGGGAGGGGTAAATTCCAGGAAGAGTTGACTTTGGACGCTGAGACAGCTGTCCCTGCTCCGACCGTATGTGGCGGAATTCCGATCACCGCCGGCGGTAATCCGACAACCGCCGGCGGTAGTCCGATTACCGCCCGGACCTGGTTGAATTCGGAATTCGTGCGTCTGGCTCAGTACACATTTTCTGGGAGGAAGCGGTAATCCGATTACCGCCGGCGGTAATCCGATTACCACCTCGGTACGGTTTTCCTCGAAATTCATCTGGTGAGTCCTTTTTTGGGTCCTTAGAGTGAAACAAAGTTCTTTTTGGATATTTGGCCCAAAATAGCTTGAAGTCAGCTCGATTGTTACCTGAAAATGATTCGAGAAATAGGTCGATTTCGGGCATGGTCTGGATTGAATAATGGCTCGGGTTAGGGTTAGGGGTAGGTTTAGGATATGATCATGGTTCTCGGATTTGTCTTAACAAAATCAAGATATTAGCCTGGGTGGGGTGTCTACAGATGCCCCTCTTTGACCGAGGTTGCGGGCAACCGAAGGTCAAAGCAAGTGGACACCCCACCCTTCTGGTCGGAATGAATGGTAGCGATTCAAATCTATTGCTTACCATTGTATCATCATCAGTCGACTGTTTGGAAAAAGAGGACTTGCACATATCACGAGGGTTGAGGAAAACGTTGTGATTGTCTCCTGCGCATTTGTCGCGGCTTTACGGATCACCAATCACAACCTCTTCACATCGGATTGTTTACAGCATTGGAGGGTAAGTCTGAAAAGTAAGGGCCTCTGCGCATTTGTCGCGACTTTACGAGGATTCCCGTACTGTTAGGTCTGTCGTTCCTTTGCTATGTAATCACCCTAGGAATGTTCGTTCCATTTGATCGTCAAAGTGGTTAGCTGCCCTGCGCGTTGGTGCGGCCTTACGGGGAACTCACTACGCCGACTTGGACTCGATCAAATTTTACAAATATTCCGGGCTAGGTATGTGCAGGTAATCTGTTTGCCATGCAATCTGCTGAGTCTGACACTTTGGTTACAATGGATTGTCTTCACTTCGAGTTTGATTATTCTTTCCAGAGATAGATCCACTCATCTTACTAGCATTTGTACGACTGCCCAGTTATAGGGGTCTGGCCAATCGTACATATATCATGTACAGACTCTATCGTCCTTCGGGGAAACCGGAAGAGATCGGGTCTTATTTAACTGTTTGCACTGTCCGCAACTGGAGAATATGGAAGATTCCTCAGTGTACTGCGTGACGCACGCGTTTTTTTTTTGAAAACTATCCCCTTTGGAGCTAGGCTCCTTGAGGATTTTATTTGAAACTACTTTTTGATTTTTTTTGAAAAATATCCGTTCGATCTCGCGGGTGAGCGTCGTCGTTCGGTTTTTATTTTTGCAAGTTAAGTAAACAGTCGCGTTGCCTCCACTAATGAGTTGGCGGGGCTAACGGTTTTTATTTGAAAGTCAGGTGGCCTCCACTAATAAATTAATGGGGCTAATGATTTTTTTTTTTAAGTCAAATGGCCTCCACTAATGAATTAATGGGGCTAATGTTTTTAGAAGAAGCAAACCTTTTGGGCCTATACTTATTGGGGATTTGAATTACTTGGTATATTTATATATATATATATATATATATTTATTATTTTTTGAAGATTTTGAGATTTTTGGGAAAATTCGGAGATTTTATGAAATTTTTGAAAACTTTTGGAAAATTTTGGGATTTTTGGAATTTTAGGATTTTTGGGATTTTTGGAATTTTTGGGATTTTTTTTTGGAATTTTTGGAATTTTTGGGATTTTTTTGGAATTTTTTGGGTTTTTTGGGATTTTTGGAATTTTTTGGGTTTTTTGGGTTTTTTTGGGATTTTTGGGATTTTTGGGATTTTTGGGATTTTTTGGGATTTTGGGGATTTTTGGGATTTTTTGGAAATGGGTCTTGGAAGATGGGCCTGGACTTTTGAAATGGGCTTAGGATGGACTTGAGCCTTGAGATAGGCTTTATGACACGGGCTTGGAAATGAGCCTGAGCCTCGAATGGGCTTGGGCTTTGAGATGGGCTCTTTGAAGTGGACTTGGGAAATGGGTCTTGGAAGATGGGTCCGGGCTGTTGCCTTCTTGGACCATCTGATTGGAGATCTGTGTCACAGAGAGAGTTGGCTGCTGCTTTGGAGGGCTACGGCCAGTGCCTTTGTCGACCCGAACAGAGAGTCTGACTCTTGGAGCGAGCAAGATATGGCATGGGTCCGATTCTTCACCGGTTATGCTCCCCGGTGGTGGCGCCGGCCGGGAGGAGGGATCTTGGGACCTCATTTTCATAGCAAGGATAGTGATACCCTTTGGAGTGGATCTGATCCGGACTGCACTTGGAACTGGGCCGAGGTGGTAATCGGACTGCCGCCGGCGGTAATCGGACTACCGCCGGCGGTAGTTGGAGTACCGCCGTTGACATTTGCCCATTCTGCCGCTCTGTCAGGTGCTGCAGTGATTCAGTGATGACACCTCTGTTCTGAAACGGTACTCCGAGTACCGCTGGCGGTAATCCGATTGCCGCCTCCGTCCATCTTTTCTTCCAGCGAGCCATGTTCTTCCCTGTTCATTCCTTTTGTCTCTTCCTCCGGTATTCTCGTCCGTCCGTTTTCTGATCATCCTTTTTGTCTCCATTTTGTCATTTCCTCTTTGTCTTCATCCATCCCTTGTTTCTTTCTCCTTTTCTGATTCATCATGGCCAATCATGATGATGATTTAGGTGTGTTTATTGGTGGTGAAAAGGTGGGTGGCTCCATAAATGATGAGGAGTTTATGGGGGTAGATGGGGAATTGATGGGCCCTTTTGAAGGAATGAACACCACTTATGGCTTGGATCCTTTTCCTACTAATGGGCTGATGGGATTGGATGGTTTGATTGATAAAGGGATGGCTATGGGTGGGGTGGATGATTTGATGGATGTGATGATTGCTATGGATGGTGTGGATGGCTTGCTTGATGGAGGGATGGTTATGGATGGCATGGATGGGATGATCGCTATGGATGGTGTGGATGACTTGCTTGATGGAGGGATGGTTATGGATGGCATGGACGGGATGATCACTATGGATGGTGTGGATGACTTGCTTGATGGAGGGATGGTTATGGATGGCATGGACGGGATGATCGCTATGGATGGTGTGGATGACTTGATGGATGGGAGGATTGCTATGGATGGTGTGAATGGCTTGATGGATGGGATGATCGCTATGGATGGTGTGGATGGCTTGCTTGATGGAGGGATGATTATGGATGGTGTGAATGGCTTGATGGATGGGATGATCGCTATGGATGGTGGGATGGCTATGGATCAAATTTGGGTGAGTGGCACTGCTTCGTCTTCCTCTTGTGTTATTGATTCTTTTGAGGCCTTTGGGAGCGCCCTTTCGTCGATCCATTCTTCTTGCTGACCACACATGGTCACTTGATCTCCAAGATCACTGTCCTTTGCCATACTTGTGAGGATATGGCTCGTCGCCTAGTAATGGGACGGCGGTATGATGATAGCATGTTCGCGGCACACCGTCTGGAGAAGGATGAGATCTTCTACCTGCGCATGAAGGTAGAGGGGCTCAGGCAGAGATTATCGCTACATGAGAGGTTGAGGCTTACCTGTAGTTTCCGATGTTGATCATCTGCTTGTCCCGTATGCATGAGAAAATTTTATTTTATTTTTGTTTTTATGAAGAAAGAAAACAAAGTACTTGTAAAAAGATTTTCACAGAAAATAAAATTTTGTTTGTGCCAAATTGACCAGTGTTTGCTTTTGGATTTATGCTTTGGATGATTGGGATCAGAATCTTGAACTTAGCCCACATCGAATCCGGTATTCTGAGTCATTTACAAGGGATCCTGATTCCCTGAGAGTAGCACATACTAGGATCATGCCCCTTGGATTTGGGTAGAGTCCAACAGAATTCTGATCCGGGACTTATCTTTTCCTTGCGTTTCTTCACTTTGCTCGTTGCCTTGTCTTCTTTTATTCCTTGTAACACCCTGAAAATCGGGGGTCGAGTAAATACTTAACTCCCGAGTTTCCGGTGTCACATATCATGCATTTTGTGACTTATTGACTAGTCGATTTAAATTGCGCAATTTGGAATAACCTGGAACATGAAGTACATCCACAAGCCTACTGAAATGGAAGGAGATAACATAAATATTTATATACATGTCCAAAAGAATGAAGGGGCGCACATAGCGTCACACAACCAAAATCACAAAAATATATCCAAATCCAAAAGAATAGGACTGAGCTCCCACCAAGAACCCTCAACTCATCTACGGATCCGAAGCAGCTCCGCCCATCAACGAAAATATGAGAACTCATCCTCCTCGTCCCGGACTCACGCCGCGGCTCCTCCCGATCGTCGCCATCCGCATCTATTTTAAGCGTCGGTTGGTGTTTTAAAACACCGTCCCAGAGTGGGAGTGAGTGATCAACTCAGTGTAAACTATTAATCTTAAGTTGTAACAGGCATCAATTATAACATGAATTTAATGAAAAGCAGTCAATCAGCAACACCTACAACTCTTATTAAATGTGTATGCAATGCAATGATATGATGCATGCCCTCGCCACAACGCTCCCTCGAGCGACTCCATCTAACGATCGCATATGGCAACACTCCCTCAGAGCGACCTCGACTGCCGAGTCGCCACCCTAACTAATGCGATGCAATGTGATTATGTTAGCCAAGTTTTTAGTTTAGTCCATTCATCCATCAGGTTGGGGATTCTGATTCACCCTACCTGTCATTGCCCTAATCAGGTTGCGAGGCCAAGACCCCAACAATGCGTGAGGCCGAGTCCCCGCGGTCCGTGATCCTGTCGGGGTCCTCATTCCCGACTCCAAGCACATGAGGCGTGCCGATAGGGAAAGGATCGCTCGCGGTCACTACGGGGAGGCGCGGTACCCCAGCGTAGGCCGACAGCTCGGTCACAGTGTCCCATTCCACCATGGCCGGCTCACGAGACTGTGGACCAATTTCTTTGTCTTGTTATCAATGGGCCACCAAGGGTCGTAGGGTGCATCAGGTTCCATGCATAAGTGGGCAAACATGGTTAACAAACGGGGATGATCGGTAGTAGGCTAGTCTCGCACGAGTAGGCGGGCATGAGACGAATGGCCTCGGAACAAGGGTCCCATGTAGTCGAACTACAGCCACCCGAACACTTCCGCCCAATCCGCCAGACTAGCCTTAGCGTAGCCCTACCAATGGGGCTACCCTCTCCGTCCGCTTTCTAACCATCCCAAGAGAGCAAAGGAGATCTACCGCATGCTACGATTCATGTTATCATTCATCACATCTATATCACATTCTCATGCATTCCAATCATACAAATCAAATACCTTTAACAAGCTAGCAATTATCATTTAGAATTAAAGGGCCTGTGAGTGTGGGTGGGGTGAGAAAGTTTCACTTTCTCCATCTTGAAAATCATGAGTGTCCTAGCAATTATTCACACATACAATGAAGCATCATACATGAAGGCAATGAAACACATCCACAAGCATATTATCATCCAACCTCATAATATGAGAAGGCACAATGCATACCACATTTGAAAATTAAACATGCATACACTAACAAATCCAACCAATCATGAAACCCCTAAAGTTCTCTCTAGAATTTCAAACAAGGCATCCAAGCACTCAAAAATCATTACATCCATGCTAAAATTGGTGCTAGGCCACCTAAGAGCAATAGTCCGCACCTTAATTTCGGCGGAGGCTCGGAAACGACCTAAAGGCGAGGGTTTCGAAGGTTGACCGGCCGGAGTCCCTAAAACGATCCAAGCATGAGAGGAATCTACCCCATTTCTCCTTCAAGACAAGGATTTCAAAGGAAAAAGTGAGGGATCTTACCAAGGTTGCCCACAAACGAATTTCGGAGTGGCGGTGGAGAGTTTTTCCCCCCTTTCGGAAGGGTTAGGACGTTGAAGGATCGGGTCTCTTGAGCCTCCACACGTTTTAGGGTCCACCACAACCTCCTTGCCTTCACTTCCTTCCTTCTACACCTTCCTTGGTCGTTGGAGAAGGGTGGAAGCTACAAGGGAGAGCTTTGTTGTTGTAAGGTGGTGAGGATGATGAAGGAGAGGTTGATTGTTGGAGATTGGGGAAATCAAGAAGGAAAAGGGATGGGTTGTTGAGAGTTGAAGGGAGAGATAGGAGGGAGAGAGTTGTTGTTGAGAGAGTGAAGGGTTTGTGAGAAGGGGGTTAGGGCTTATTTCCCTAGAGTTGGGTCCTTTGGCCCCAAGCTCCCAAGTCTTCCTAAAATAGACTTATGAGACACCTATTGGTGTTGAGGTGGGCCCGACACTCCACAAGCCACCAAATTCGGCATGGAGGTGTCTTATGACCCAACTAGGGTCCATGCAAAAATTGAGGGTGAACGGATGAACGGATATACGATCTGAGCAGGTACTTTCGTCCCAAAAATGGCCCCGTGGGGACTGATCTGGTGATTGGGGCAGTTCTAGCGGCCCTCTGGCCATGAAATTTGTAGGGTAAGTGCTCCATGGCCCGATGAAGGACCCTGCAAAATTTGGAGGCAAACGGATGCGCGGTTTGGTCGTACGGGTCCAATTTGCGATCAACGGTCACCGTTCCACGATCGGGTCCCGATTTGGTGGACGGGCGTAGAAAAATAATTTAAACCACCACCACAAATTTGGAGAAAATCCGACGGCTGGATCGCCCGGAATCCGGGTTTCATTGTATGTGCCAGCTCCAATTTCTTTGGCATTGGTGGGGTGTATTCGGCTAGTGCCGATCCTAGTTCGGGTGTCCACCGGGTCCACCGTCCGCGATGGCCCACAAGCCCAGTGTGATATATGAATTCGAAATTTTTAGATTTTTCTGACCATCCACGATCACTGGATGGCCCACACGGGCTGTTGACGAATGCACACGGCCATCAGGCTTGGCGGGCCACGCCAGGTTCCATCATGGTCAGCCTAGACTGTTCTAACGGGTTGATCCTAGCTTAATCCTTTAATTACTGGTGGTACCTCACCCCGAGCAGCTTTAATGGGCGGTCCTGCGGCAATTCCGATGTGGACGCCCCAGGATACAGTGCTGGTTGGACGGGACGTTACAATCTACCCCCCTTATAAATAAATTTCGTCCTCGAAATTTGTACCTGTTCGTATTCTTTGGAGCAGGCTCGGGTAATGCTTGCGGACTTCGCTCGTCTCCCAAGTGGCCTCTTCTTCATCGTGATGGGTCCATAGGACCTCGACCAATGGGATGACTTTGTTGCGTAGAACCCGTTCCTTCCTATCCAATATTCTAGTGGGCCAAGAATGTACGTGGCATCATCCTTGAGTTCCACATGTTCCCACTTGATGATATGCGAAGGATCGGGACGTACTTCTTCAACATGGACACATGGAAGACGTTATGCACTCCAAAGAAGCGGCGTAGGTAGGGCCAAGCGATAGGCAACTGCACCTACCCGGTCCAAAATGGAAAGGCCCGATGAATCGGGGCGTAAGCTTCCCCTTCTTGCCGAATCGCAGGACACCCTTCATTGGGGAGATTTTGAGGAATACATGGTCCCCAGCTTCAAATTCCAAGTCTCTTCGCCTTGTGTCGGCGTAGCTTTTCTGTCTGCTTTGAGCTGTTAGGAGGCGACGCCGGATAATTTCAATCTTCTCAGTCGTGACTCGCACTAAATCCGGTCCTAGCAAGCTCTTCTCGCCAATTTCTTCCCAACAATGCGGGGCTCGGCATGGACGCCCATACAAAGCCTCATAAGGCGCCATGCCGATGCTAGCCTGGAAGCTATTGTTGTAGGCGAACTCGGCATATGGGAGACAATCGTCCCAGCTCTCTTGAAAGTCTAGAACACAAGCCCGTAACATGTCTTCCAAAATCTGGTTCACCCGTTCGGTCTGTCCATCTGTCTGCGGGTGGAAGGCGGTGCTAAACTTCGCTTTACTCCCATAGCTTCCTCGAATGCGGGTCCGAGAAAATCGACGTGAAGCGAGTATCCCGGTCCGACACAATCTCCAATGGGACGCCATGGAGCCGCACTATTTCCTTGATATACAACTTAGCCAAATCATCGGCGGAGCTTGAAGTCTTGATTGCGTAAAATGGGCCGTTTTGGTTAGCTTTGTCCACAATCACCCATATCGAGTCATGCCCCTTCCTAGTCCCGGGCAAACCAGAAATAAAATCCATTGATATGAAGTCCTACTTCCATTCCGCTATGGGCATTGGTTGCAAAAGGCCCGGTGGTTGGCGATGCTCGGCCTTGACTTGCTGACACGTGAGGCATCGGGATACATACTCCGCTATTTCTCTCTTCAAGTTGTCCCATCAATAGTTTCGCTTTACATCCCGATACATCTTAGTACTACCAGGATGCATCGCCAACTTGGAGTTGTCAGCGACATTTAGAACCTCTTCTCGCAAATTCCCGTGAGGTTAGGAACACAAAGGCGGCCTCGTAGCGCAATCCCATATCCTTTCCAATTCTCCACTCGGACTTCGTATCATTCCTCGCTCTTACCCTCATCTTCAGTAATAGCTCATCGCCTCTTGGGCTTCAATGATTTTGCTATCAATCATTGGTGAGCTTGAAGGTGGGCTACTACCGCATACGGCTCCTCTACTTAGCTTCATGTCGAAGTCCCGTATGAATTCTACCATGTCCCACTCTCTCACCATCGGCGGGCCGCAAATTCAATTGTTTTCTTGCGACTCAATGCGTCCGCCACCAGATTGGCCTTGCAGTGGTGGTATGAAACATCGAACTTGAAATCCTTCAACGTCTCCATCCAAATGACGTTGTCTCATGTTCAGGTCTTTCTGGGTGAAGATGTATTTGAGGCTCTTATGATCAGAAAAGAGCTCAAATTCCTCACCATAAAGATAGTGTCGCCATATCTTCAACGCGAATACTACCGCCGCAAGTTCGAGGTCGTGGGTAGGATAATTCTCCTCATGTTTCCTCAATTGCCGAGATGCATAAGCTATTACCCTGTCCTTTTGCATAAGCACACAACCCAAGCCCACATGGGAAGCGTCGTATAGACAAGTGTACTTGATCCCTTGCTCGGGAAGCACAAGCACAGTCTTGAAGTCGGTTATCTTTCACTCTAGGAAAGCCGCCTCCGCCTTCTCATCCCGTGCAAACTTGAGGTCCTTCCGGTGTCGGTTGGGATAGTGGCCGAGCTATCTTTGAAAAGTCCTTAATGAACCTTCGATAATAGCCACGAGACCGAGAAAACTCCTCACTTCCGTGACCGATTTCGGTTGCTTCCAATCTTACAGTACCGCAACCTTGGCGAGATCTACCGATATGCCCTCCTTGGACACTACATGGCCCAGAAATTTGACCTCTTCTTTCCAGAAGTCGCACTTCCTAAACTGTGCATACAATCGATTTTTCTCAAGAGCTCCAAGGACCGCCCTTAGATGTTCTTCGTGCTCCTCGCGGCTCTTTGAGTATATCAATATGTCATCTATGAATACCACAACGAATCTGTATATGAACGGCCTGAAGATCCTGTTCATGAGATCCATGAATACTGCTGGGGCATTGGTGAGCCCGAACGACATAACTAGGAACTCATAGTGGCCAAAGCAGGTTCTAAAGGCCGTTTTCTGTATATCCTCGTCACGACTGCGGTGATGGTACCCACGATTGTAGATCGATCTTGGAGAAGTATTTGGCACCCCTCAGCTGATCAAACAAGTCGTCAATTCTAGGCAATGGGTACTTATTCCGAACCGTCACTTGGTTCAATCTCCTGTAATCCACACACAATCGCAATGAGCCGTCCTTCTTTGTCACAAATAGGACTTGGGGCTCCCCACGGCGAGACACTGGGCCGGATAAAGCCTTTTTCTAGCAAGCTGTCAATCTGAGTCCGTAGCTCTTCCATCTCACATGGAGGCATGCGGTAAGTAGGCAAGGAGATGGGCTTAGCGCCCGGAGTCAGATCGATGGTGAAGTCTATTTCCCGTCGAGGAGGGAGTCCAGGTATGGGTCTAAACACTTCATCGAAGTCTCGGACTACGGAGTGCATGTATGCGAGGGCCCATCATACCCGTCCTCCAAAGAAGCATAACATAGAATCCTACGATCGTGGCTAACACAGGACTGGAAACGTGAGAGAAGCGCCGTGCCTCTTCAAATATTTTCACTTTGTCGTGGTCTCGCAATCAATCTCGGCCTTCATCGTGGTCAACCAATCCATACCCGAGGATAACATCATAGTGAAAGATCTTAGTTACTATCAAGTCCACAAAGCCACCTTGCACCCCAAATCGATGGGGCAATCACGGCATATCTTCGTCGCTTCGAGACAAGACCGGCGGCGGCAATGATCCTCACCCCAAGAAGGGAGTAGCGTGCGATCCTGACGCTTGATAGTAGCATGTGCTATGAGAGAAGTAGTGGATCCCGTGTCCACCAACAAAAGATGGGGGTACCTTCAATGTGTGCCGTCATCTCGAAGGCCGTAGGAGTGGGGATGGTAGCATCTTGGCCTTCGCGCCAACGCATGGACTCGCGCCCGTTGAGGGAAGTTCGGTCGTTGCATGGCCGTTGTGGCGGTCGACTTGAGGTGCGAGGGGACGGCGAAACCGTGGGCTAGGCCCCATCGTCCGTAAGGGCGAATCTGTAATGCCCGTTGCGGAGGCCCGTTGTTGCGTTGAGGCGGCGTGAAGCCGAGGTCCCTCATCCGAGTAAAGCGGTATGGCTCGGAATGGCCCGGCCTCCGACGAATCGCATGTCCGGTAGGTCGTGTAGGAGGTGCCGGTGCAACAGTGACCGCGGTGGAGAACTCGGCGCGGTCTCTTCCCCGTAAAGAAGAGGACGGTCCTTCATCCGGCTTCGTGGCCCCAACCGTGTATGCGGCCCCGTGAGACACGCTCTTCGTCTGTTCGGCTCGAGTAGACATCTCAACGAGCTCCGCATAAGTCCCGATGTTCATGCAACACGGTTTGGAGCGAATGCCACTCCTCGCCCTACGCCGTATATCGCCTCATTTTGATTGCTTCGTTGGCGATCATTTCGAAGCGTAGCGAGACGATTCGGTGAACCGGTTCTCATATTGCGCCACGCTCATCCCCCTTGTTGGAGGCGGAGGAATTCATTTTCCTTTCATGCTTTGGTAGGATTGGGGAATGTACTTCCCGTTGAAACGGGTTTCAAATGCTTCCCATGTCCATATGTGGCCCTCGGAAGAGACACGAGGACACTCTCCCACCATAAATCCGCCTCTTTCTCAAAGAGGTAAGAGGCGAGCTCCACATTCTCCGCCTTGGAACGGTGGAGGCCGCAGGCAACTTGGTAACTCGATTAAGCCAAGACTCTCGCTTCCTCCGGGCGGTGGGTACCAAGAAAGGTAGGCGGCCTATGCCGTTGGAATTGTTGAAACAGTTGCTCGAGGCCGGTAGCGGAGCGCGACCATGGCGGGTAGCTCTGCGTTGCGGCGTGCCCAAATTCTCGGGCCAAGGCCCCACTACTGATGGCCAACATATTTTGTTGTTGTTGCATATTCGTGGCCATCATCTCGCCGTTGTTGTTGCATATTTGCGGCCATCATCTGTTGTTGTTCTTTGCATGAGAAGCAAGACATTGACTCATCCGGTCCATGGACGGTGGCGGGGGGTACAGTGCCGCGGCTTGTGGCGGCGGGGCATTTGGGGCCGCCTCCCGGGTAGTACTACCCGTATTTTGGGAACCATCCCCACCTGTGGGCCTTGTTGCTCGGCAGGGGACCGGTCCCGATCGACTGCCGCCATGAGGAGGCGGACAAATCGACCCTCTTGTCGCGAGGCATTTCTGGAAGAATGACCCCGAATAGGTTAGGCACTAGAACACTTCTTATGCCCCGGTTATGATGCGAGATTTTATACAATCCATTCATGAACACATGCAATGTACATACAAGCATGTTAAGACGACAAAAGATCTGCCGAGACAATCCACACATTCACATTGATTTCAAAATGCCATTGACATGGCCAGTTACATGCTACAGTATGGATTACAACACACTAAGCATACTAAACAGAAAGAAAATACAAGTTACTGAAGCAAAATCCTAAGCATCCACCCATACATAATGTTAGATCTAAGCAACGTAAAGCAAGCTACTAATTATCAGTCTAGTGGTACTACTACTCGTCCGAGTCAGGCGAGAGCGGAGGCGCTTCCTCCCCCTGGCTGCAGCAAATCAGGGCCTTTATGGCCCGATATATCTTCTTGTTCCACTTCTCCTGCTTGGCTTGGTTCGCCTCAATCCTTGCTTGGCTCTCCTTGATTTCTGCTACCTCGGCCTGAAGCGCATCCAAGCGCTCTTGTATACCTGGGGCGGTAAGGGGCTCCCTCCTGACAACCCGAATTTCCTCATCCTCATCTGCTTCCTCGGCTTCATCCTCATTCTCATTCTCGTCCTCGCTCTCGTCATTCTCCTCACTTTCCTCTCCTCCTTCGCTAGCATCCCCATACCGGTCGATGTGAGCCTGTTTCTGTTTTGGGCCTATCTTCATGTTGTTCAACATATCATCTCCCAATAACTGCGTCGGTACATAATTTCCGTCCGATCCCCCACGCCGTAACGTTGAGCCAACCGACAGACTAGCCGGCCAAATGGGAGGCATGCGTCCTTGCGGGTCGCCCTCGCGGCCCTCACCATCTGGTGGAGTATCACACTAGGGAGGCATACATCTGCTCCCTGGCCTACCTGATATAAGAATTCCACCATGTAGCGGGAGCACTCAGTGCGGTTCTTCAGCCTAGGATAGACATTGTGAGTGCAAATACGATGAAGCACACACGGTACCCAGGGGTCAAGTTGGATGAGTTCAGGCCGGCATCTCTCCTCCACTGGGCAACCCGACCACATAAGAAACGAGTTCGCTCATTACGGGCTTGACTCGTATCCAAGTTCTTCTCCTCAATCTGCACCTCGCCTACTGGCACTCCAAGTATGCCTGAAATGTCAGCCACCCCCAACGGAAACCTCGGCTTCCCACGACTCGCATCAAAGCCCGGTGGCTTAAATCGAGGGTTTCGATCCGCACGTAGAAAGCCCTAGCTCGCCTTCTTCGTCTCACTGAGAATCCCCATAGAATATTGGACCCCGCCCTTCTTCATAAGTCGATCAAGTACGGCGAACTCACCGAACGCATGCTCCTCTACGGAGGCTTCGAAGGCGACGTTGCGAATGCCAAAATTCCCACATCCTCCACTGGCGCTGGGACGCTTGAGTCGCAAGAGCCCTTCGAGAATCGTTCTTACGCTTGGACCGGACTTCGGGACCGTCTGCTCATCTGGATCGGCCCTCTGCTTACTTCGCCTCTCTCGGCTCGGTCCGGGCTCGGTGGGAGACGGTCTCTTCTTCCCCATGAGCGACAGGATCGCCGAAATGGAGAAAAGAGAGGCAACGGTTGCTAGAAAAGCCATTTTCTCGGCTAGGATGGATTTGAGCGTGAGAAGTGTATTTGAGGGGTGATCTTGGGAATAGACTTAATAATGGATCTAGGAGGTGAGTTGAGGGAGTGGGGTTGGTGAAAGGATTGGAATTTGATATGGAGGATGAGGTGAGGGTTATGGAATGGGGAAGAGGAGTTTTAGAGGTAGTGGGATTTGGGAGTGAGGGTGAGTGGGTTTTTGATGGTAATGGGATTTTGAGAGTGGGTCTTGAAATAGATTTGTTGGAATGGGTAATGGGAAGGAATTTGGAAATGGGTTTATGTGTTTGGGTTGGATATGCGGGAAATGGGAGTTGTTGGGTTTATGAAAGGGGTTGTGGACTTGAGAATGGGTTTGGAAAATGAGATTTGGGAATGGGTTGAGATGAGGTTTTGAGATATGGAGTTGGTGATTGGAAGTTGGGAGATGAGAATGGAATGGGTTGTGGGTAAAGTAAATGAGGAAGGAGGAAGGATGAAGGTGGATTGGAAATGAGGGATAAAAGGTGGGAAATGTTGGAGAAATGGGATTTGAAAGTGGGTTTTTGAAGTTGGATTTATGGAATGATGGTGGAGGATGGTGGGTTGGGAATGGGCTTAATGAGGGATCTTGAAGTAGAAGGAAATGAAAATGTGGAAGAAATGAGAAATGGGGTTTGAGGTTGATGGGTTTTGAAATAGAAGAAATGGAAAATAGGGAAGAAGAGAATGGTAGGATGAAATGTGAGGGGTAGGAGTGAGAATGGAGGAGTGAGAGGGAGTGGAAATAGGGTCTAAACACCCTTAAGTAAGCAATGAAGTGGGCCCCACACGTGTGTGCATTGCAAGGGATGGGAGGACCTCACATTCATGGTCGGGCGGGGCCCACGCCGGTCGGGCGGGGTCCCGCGTGGTCGCTGGAAGCACGGGCGGGGGCCACGCGCAGCAGGCGGGGTCCCGCGTAGTCGCCGGAGACGGCCGGCGGGGCCACGCGCGGACGGGCGGGGTCGCGCGCGGACGGGCGGGTCGCGCGAGCAGGGTGCACGCGGACGGGCGGGGGTCGGCGGGCGGGGTCCCGCCGGCCGTGTAATCTGGGCGGGGTCCACCTTTCTCGATGCTTTCCGGGCGCCGTTGAGGCCCCCCGGGACATGCTATATATGGTTTTGGGGTAGAAAAATCCGATCTACGCAATGGGCCTAGTGTCATCGTGAGATTTCTCTGGGTTTGCGGCCAAAATCCCCGGTTTCCTCCATTCCACTAATCTTAGTAAAATCTCACTCACTCCTAAGTCCCTACCCCCCAGATGGGTCGAATATAACATCTTGACCCGAAACTAATGCATGCGCACGTGTAAGTTGGCTTCGTCCTCCCGATTGTCAGACCTCCGGCTCATTCCTATTCCTGGAAAGAGACCCGGTACCACTCCCGGACCCATTTCTTACTGTTGTTACCTACTCTTGCTACCAATCTAAGTTCGTAGACAGTCTCGCCGTCCATCTTGAATTTCTGGTTCGGGGCATGGGATGGATCCTAACGTCCTAAGTCTCGGTTGCGTTCTCCCAATACTTATCCTTTCAAGTCAGTGGACGCGTAGTGAGTTCATAACCCATGGCCCAGTTAATTCCAAACCATGCTTTGATACCAACTTGTAACACCCTGAAAATCGGGGGTCGAGTAAATACTTAACTCCCGAGTTTCCGGTGTCACATATCATGCATTTTGTGACTTATTGACTAGTCGATTTAAATTGCGCAATTTGGAATAACCTGGAACATGAAGTACATCCACAAGCCTACTGAAATGGAAGGAGATAACATAAATATTTATATACATGTCCAAAAGAATGAAGGGCGCACATAGCGTCACACACCAAAATCACAAAAAATATATCCAAATCGAAAGAATAGGAGTCGAGCTCCCGGCTTCAAAGAACCCCTCAACTCATCTACGGATCCGAAGCGGCCTCGCCCATCAACTGAAAATATGAGAACTCATCCTCCTCGTCCAGGACTCACGCTGCCAGGCTCCTCCTGATCGTCGCCATCTGCATCTACGGAAGCGTCTGGTTGGTGTTTTAAAACACCGTCCCAGAGTGGGAGTGAGTGATCAACTCAGTGTAAACTATTAATCTTAAGTTGTAACAGGCATCAATTATAACATGAATTTAATGAAAAGCAGTCAATCAGCAACACCTACAACTCTTATTAAATGTGTATGCAATGCAATGATATGATGCATGCCCTCGCCACAACGCTCCCTCGAGCGACTCCATCTAACGATCGCATATGGCAACACTCCCTCAGAGCGACCTCGACTGCCGAGTCGCCACCCTAACTAATGCGATGCAATGCGATTATGTTAGCCAAGTTTTTAGTTTAGTCCATTCATCCATCAGGTTGGGGATTCTGATTCACCCTACCTGTCATTGCCCTAATCAGGTTGCGAGGCCAAGACCCCAACAATGCGTGAGGCCGAGTCCCCGCGGTCCGTGATCCTGTCGGGGTCCTCATTCCCGACTCCAAGCACATGAGGCGTGCCGATAGGGAAAGGATCGCTCGCGGTCACTACGGGGAGGCGCGGTACCCCAGCGTAGGCCGACAGCTCGGCCACAGTGTCCCATTCCACCATGGCCGGCTCACGAGACTGTGGACCAATTTCTTTGTCTTGTTATCAATGGGCCACCAAGGGTCGTAGGGTGCATCAGGTTCCATGCATAAGTGGGCAAACATGGTTAACAAACGGGGATGATCAGGTAGTAGGCTAGTCTGCACGAGTAGGCGGGCATGAGACGAATGGCCTCGGGAACAAGGGTCCCATGTAGTCGAACTACAGCCACCCGAACACTTCCGCCCAATCCGCCGACTAGCCTTAGCGTAGCCCTACCAATGGGGCTACCCTCTCCCGTCCAGGTTTCTAACCATCCCAAGAGAGCAAAGGAGATCTACCGCATGCTACGATTCATGTTATCATTCATCACATCTATATCACATTCTCATGCATTCCAATCATACAAATCAAATACCTTTAACAAGCTAGCAATTATCATTTAGAATTAAAGGGCCTGTGAGTGTGGGTGGGGTGAGAAAGTTTCACTTTCTCCATCTTGAAAATCATGAGTGTCCTAGCAATTATTCACACATACAATGAAGCATCATACATGAAGGCAATGAAACACATCCACAAGCATATTATCATCCAACCTCATAATATGAGAAGGCACAATGCATACCACATTTGAAAATTAAACATGCATACACTAACAAATCCAACCAATCATGAAACCCCTAAAGTTCTCTCTAGAATTTCAAACAAGGCATCCAAGCACTCAAAAATCATTACATCCATGCTAAAATTGGTGCTAGGCCACCTAAGAGCAATAGTCCGCACCTTAATTTCGCGGAGGCTCGGAAACGACCTAAAGGCGAGGGTTTCGAAGGTTGACCGGCCGGAGTCCCTAAAACGATCCAAGCATGAGAGGAATCTACCCCATTTCTCCTTCAAGACAAGGATTTCAAAGGAAAAAGTGAGGGATCTTACCAAGGTTGCCCACAAACGAATTTCGGAGTGGCGGTGGAGAGTTTTTCCCCCTTTCTAAGGGTTAGGACGTTGAAGGATCGGGTCTCTTGAGCCTCCACACGTTTTAGGGTCCACCACAACCTCCTTGCCTTCACTTCCTTCCTTCTACACCTTCCTTGGTCGTTGGAGAAGGGTGGAAGCTACAAGGGAGAGCTTTGTTGTTGTAAGGTGGTGAGGATGATGAAGGAGAGGTTGATTGTTGGAGATTGGGGAAATCAAGAAGGAAAAGGGATGGGTTGTTGAGAGTTGAAGGAGAGATAGGAGGGAGAGAGTTGTTGTTGAGAGAGTGAAGGGTTTGTGAGAAGGGGGTTAGGGCTTATTTCCCTAGAGTTGGGTCCTTTGGCCCCAAGCTCCCAAGTCTTCCTAAAATAGACTTATGAGACACCTATTGGTGTTGAGGTGGGCCCGACACTCCACAAGCCACCAAATTCGGCATGGAGGTGTCTTATGACCCAACTAGGGTCCATGCAAAAATTGAGGGTGAACGGATGAACGGATATACGATCTGAGCAGGTACTTTCGTCCCAAAATGGCCCCGTGGGGACCGATCTGTGATTGGGGCAGTTCTAGCGGCCCTCTGGCCATGAAATTTGTAGGGTAAGTGCTCCATGGCCCGATGAAGGACCCTGCAAAATTTGGAGGCAAACGGATGCGCGGTTTGGTCGTACGGGTCCAATTTGCGATCAACGGTCACCGTTCCACGATCAGTCCCGATTTGGTGGACGGGCGTAGAAAAATAATTTAAACCACCACCACAAATTTGGAGAAAATCCGACGGCTGGATCGCCGGAATCCGGGTTTCATTGTATGTGCCAGGCTCCACATTCTCGTTTGGCATTGGTGGGGTGTATTCGGCTAGTGCCAGATCCTAGTTCGGGGTGTCCACTGGGTCCACCGTCCGCGATGGCCCACAAGCCCAGTGTGATATATGAATTCCAAAATTTTTAGATTTTTCTGACCATCCACGATCACTGGATGGCCCACACGGGCTGTTGACGAATGCACACGGCCATCAGGCTTGGCGGCCACGCCAGTGTTCCATCATGGTCGCCTAGACCGTTCTAACGGGTTGATCCTAGCTTAATCCTTTAATTACTGGTGGTACCTCACCCTGAGCAGCTTTAATGGGCGGTCCTGCGGCAATTCCGATGTGGACGCCCCAGGATACAGTGCTGGTTGGACGGGACGTTACATTCCTGCACTTTTTATTTATTTTTTTTCTAGCCATTTTTGCCCGTAACGCCTTTTCAGGTTTTCACCACGACCGGCTTTCTCGTCATTTTTGCCCATGGCGTCCTTTCAGATTTTCACCATGTCCCGAATTTTTGCTCTTGCCTGCCCCTTGGCAGCTGTGCTCTTTTTACCCTTGGTGCCTTTTCAGGTTTTCACCAAGTCCGCTACATGCCCGCTGTTTTTACTCGAGGCGCCCTTTCGGGTTTTCACCTCGCCCGTTTTGCTTAGGCACGTTACTTTTCTTTTGATTTTTCTTTTTCTTGTACAGAGGCGGGAGGCTAGACTCCATTCATTGCCAGCCGACTGGTGAGCTGCCTGACTTTGTTTTTAATCACGATTGTGAAGCTGTTGACATTGGGTTAAACTATCTTGAGGGGAAATGGGTTGGTGAATTGTGTTCTCACTCATTGGGTTCGACTCTTTTTTTTTTTTGGACTGCGCGCTTTATTCGTCCATTTTTTTAAATCTCTTTATCTTTTTGTGTCCTTTTTTTTTTAACCCTTTATTTTTTGGAACACTTATTGGAGGGAAGGAATGATGATGGAATGTACCTCAGGATGTTAACATTTTGTCGTTTGACTTTAGCTTTACGATTGTGATTGTTGACAAAGTCAGGTAGGATTACCCAAGATAGATATTCACGTTGTCGGAGTTGTTGGGCTCTGGAAGATTTTTGCCCCTAATGATGTTGAGATGAAGGGAACCTCTCGGAAGAACTTCGCTGATGATCAGCGGATCGTCTCAAGATGGCCTGGAGTTGCCCCCTAGATCTAGTAGGCGCAATGATAAGATGTACATGTTACCATGTTGATAACCTTTCTTTCAGACTTGTTTGTCGTCAGTCATGGCGATCGTTATGTTTGCGAGATGTAGTTGGTTGCATCGAGCTTACCACCAATCATTGACTTCTTTTTCATTCATACTGATGATGTAGGATGTTGTCACCGCCCGCTTTTGCCTGATACGAGAATATACTCATGACCATTGGATGCCTTTGGGTTCATTCTTTCGATGATGTCCACACCCCATAATGAAGAAGGGCTAGAGTGTTGACAGGTTATAAAGACTCGAAGCATGCACATGGATCCGTTATGCAAGCTTTGATACTTGAAGCACTTCCTGACATGCTGCAATAGCTTATCTCCATCGTTCATCAGTAGGACTCCATCGTGGACTTCAGACATGATCTTGACAGCTTTGCTTGATGGGCCTGACTTCAGGCTTCACAACAGATAATGTATGATTGGTTCTTCATTTGATTTGGGTAAGGCTTCATAGGAGAACGCAAGGTTGGATAGCCCTGGCCTTAAGAATTCTGTGATCCTCTATTTGTATTCACGAAGCGAGGATCTCTTAATGCGTACTTTTCTAGGGAGTCAGGAGATCCCAAGCTTACAATTTCAAAATCGCATGTCACGACATTGACCTTTGTTTCGAGCTTTCTGAGGGAATCCTCAAGCTCGAGAGTCGAATCATCATTTTCCCACATCCTGGGCTTCGTTCAAACCCATGAGTTTGAAGTCTAACTCCAGATCGAAATCATAGGAGTCGACTTTAAACTCGGGTGTTGTAACAGACGCATTTGGCACATTATTGCTTGTGAGTTTTGAAAGATTTTCTATTGTTTTTGTGTTTTGAGAAATTTTTGTTGTTTTTAGGTTTTGACAAGTATTTGAATTTTTGGTATTTCGGAAATATCTAGTGTTTTTGGCTTTTAGGAATTTTTTGATTTTTTGACAAGTATATGATTTTTTTGTTTTTGTTTTTTTTTGTTTTTTTTTTTTTTTGAGAAAGACGGCAACGTAAACCAGGGATTGCCTGATTCGGCTCGGGGAGCGAAACATTATTTGCTTTTATTGTGCCGTCTTGGGGACTGTGAACCAGCTATTGCCTTGCACTCCCTCCCCTTAGGAGGCAGGGCCAGACGGATCAGTAGGCGGGCCCTCATTGTCGTGCCCAAATGTCATGATGAGTTTGGGATTGGGATCTGAGTTGGTGTTGGATGTCACTTTCCTCAGCTCATCACCGATGCATTGTGAGTCTTTGCATTCTTCCTGCTCAGGCGGGACCCAGATTGTGGTCCAGTCAATTAGGGGCAATTATTGCCCCTTGCCTGAGTCATTTTCAAATTGCTCAGTTAGACTCATTTCGCTCATTTGATCCTCCACGATGGATCTCCGTCTACACGATCAGATGAATGATCCCTTCTCTAATGGATCTGATTGATGTGTGGATGAAGGGATCAACTTCCTCTTCTAGAGTTTGTTCTCCTCCGATACATTTGTGCTTTGCTATCTCATCCTTAGGAGGCTGATCTCTCAGTCCTATCATGCCTGCATTTTCTTGATATTCAAGCTGATAATAAAAATATTGGTGCTCGACTGAAGGGAAGACATAGTTTGATCCGATGGGACATGCAAGAAGTATGCAATTCGCTGTTTTAAACTCAAGATTATGGCATGGTATGTCCTCGTCGGAGCATTGTATGTCTATGATCGGAATATCTAGCTCTCGATGGTCGACTGCTTCTATCGTAAAGATTTGTTCGGGATCGTCCAAAACGGTCAGCGCCTTGTCTCCGAAAATGTATCTGGCCTTTTGATGAAGAGTCGAAGAGAGAGCCTTGACTCTATGGATCCGAGACCGATCAGGGAGGAGATGAAATGAAGCTGTGATGTCAAAGACCTGAAAAGTGATGGTTGATGTTTTGGGGCTAATCAAGATCTCGACATTAATTTCTTCCTCGACCTTTCTCCTAGAAGCGGGAACTACTTGTCCCAGACTCTTCTCTTGAAGGTTCGAAGACTGAGCAGAGCTAGACAAATCCCTTTGAGTAGCAGAATGTCCTTCTTGAAAAGTTACCACATGATTGAAGTTGGGCCCTGATTTTACTAGGACATGCGGTATGTTGATCGAAGAAGGAGCATTTTCTTGGATCACGAGGGTTGGAGCAAGGATCGGATAAGCAGATGGTGCCCCTTGCGAGACGGAGGATGTATGGATTGAATTGATTGAGGGTGGCTCCGAGGGTATGGAGATTGGACCGGCTGGAGATGCCCCTTGCATATTTAAGGGAGCAAAGATTGGATTGGATGGGCATGCCCCTTGCATATTTGGGGGAATGGAGACTGACCACCGGAGATGCCCCTTGCTTATTTGAGGGCAAAGAGATTGGATTGGCAGGGTGTCCCCCTTGTAGACTTGGGGTATTGTTGTTGGGTCAGTGATTGAATGGATGCATTGGACTGGATGACAAGGTGATTCTCCCTGAATGATATTAGTGGCAGGGGTGCCCAATGAGGTGGGGCTTGCTTGATATAGCGGCAGGGGATTCTGGAGGGTGTAATTGGTGGTGGCAACAACAGGAGAGGTAACCACAATCGTTTGGTTGTCAATCAAATCTTGGACTACATGTTTCAGGGCGAAACAACGGTCCGTTGTGTGGCCTCGGGATTGGTGGTATGCACAGTACTCATTCTCATTATAGTTTGGTGGCGAGAGGGTTTGGTGGGAGCCTAGCGATGGCGGTGTAAGTATTTGCCTTTGGACTAGCGTGGCTAGTACCTCACTTGTACGTTTGGGCTATCGGTGTAAACGCCTAGGTTCCCGGTCATCCTCATCTGCTGACCATGATTGGGGTACTGAGGAATCTCTCTCTGCTGTTGTTGTCGCCATTGTCCTTCTTGAGGAGCGAATTGAGCACCTTGGGTGGAGGCGACAAGATTGTCTTCTTCTCATGGATGAAGGTCAGGAACACTTCATACCATTCTCATATCCAGTAGGGCCTTCTTTCCACATTCTTTGTATCTTGGGAGGCCTGATGAGGCCACCAGGAGAGATTGTCCCAGCCCTTATTCCGGCTTCAACTTGTTCCCCAGCGCGGATGAGTTGGGTAAAGTTGGCATATGGATATGACACGAGGTATCCAGAGATACTCGGGTTTGCTGAGTGGATGATCATGTACATTTGCTCATCGTCATCAATGGGTGTTTTCATTCGCAGCCATAGCCCGCCATCGTCCAACGTAAGCCGATAATGACTCATCGTCCCTCTGCCTTAAGGCAACAAGATCCGCCCTTTTGGGTGCTGCATTAAGATTGTACACGAAACGATCAAGGAAAGCTTGGGAAAGTTGTTCCCAAGTCTTAATTCGATGGTAGTCTAACGACGTGTACCAATCTAACGCATCGCCTTTTAAGGATTTTTGAAACAAACGGATCAACGCTCCATTATTACCTGCCAGAGTATTAAGCTCTCCACAGAATGCTCTTAAATGGTCCATAGGACACCCCGTACCATTATACCTTTTGAATTTTGGAACCTCAAAGTTTTGAGGTACCTTGGCATCGGGAAAGGGACATAAGTCCCTGAATTTGGTGGATGGATGATCTACTCCTTGCTGCTTTTGTAGTTTCCTCTGTACATCGTACAATTGCTCTTGGAGTTCTGTGAGTTCGGAAGGATCATATGAGAGGGATTTTTCCCCTTGAAATTGACCAGATCTCCTACTAGGAAGAGGATGTTGATGATCTTGTGCTGATTCTGTAGGGAATGGTAGAATGGGATTTGCTGGAAGAGGAAGGGAGGAAGCAAAAGGAGGTTGTGGGGTTAAACTGTTTTGAGCACTATGCTGTATTGCCTGTATGTCCGGTATAACGCCTGACACTAGGTGAAGCAATAGTTCTTGCATTGCTCGAAGTAGCAACTCTTGTGTGGTTGTATTGGCCTGTGGGTCTGTTGGAGCTGCTGGAGGTGTCGGTGACGGTGCCGGTATCGGTGCCGGTGCTTCAGGAGCTGGCAAAGCTGCCGGCTCTTTTTCATGGGTAGCCATAACTGCATGGGTTTGAGTGGTCGTGACTAGGATTGATGCCCAAACAAATGTAAGCCAAAGATGTTTTTTTTTTTTTGTATGAATGCAGTGATGAATGTCCCTTGAGATTAGTATACCACACGTTGTTGAGTCGGGTCTCAGCTAGTGCGTTCTAGACTCATCCCCAGCAGAGTCGCCATTCTGTAGACACTGAAAAATCGGGCGTCCACTTTGTTGTGAAAAATGTCTTGTTGTGGTGGTCCTGGGGGTGATTAAGCTGATTTGTGATTGTTGGAGTCGCCACTAGCCGAATAATCTCAGAATCCCGCGGTCGGCTAGAACCACGGAATACGTAAGGTTGGAGAAATCCGAAAATCCTCCGACCTTAGATTGACTCCTGGTCTACGATCCGGGATTCCGGGTAAGGGACCTCGGTTCTAAAGAGGAAGGTGTTAGGCACCCTCTCTGCCCGTACAAATGTACGGTCTCGACTTAGTGTGGTAAAATAATCTCAAGGGATGATGATGATGCTTCGGTCATGATGGGACTAGTCACATGTGGATTTCTGATGTAGCAAGATCCGAGATTTCGGCAGGCCACAGAGCATACATTCGACAATGTGTCTAGAGGGCGGATGTGATGATGCTTATACAAAAACACAAGAAAAGTGGACTAGATCACTAGGAATTTCTGATGTGACAGGATCCGATGTACGGCAAGTCACAGAGCATACGTCCACTAGAGATCTAGAGAAGCAAGGGGGTTGAGAAGGGAATAGATGTCATGATGAATGCTTGTATGCAAATGGATCTTTGACTTGATTCTTGAAAAGGCTAAGATGTAGATTGAACCATGATCATTTTAGTCTAGGCTTGTGGGTGGGAAGGTTTGAGATGAAGGCTAGGAGGTGGCTGAAAATGTGGGCTTGAAGGCTTGGGAGCTCCTTCCCTTCCTTCACTCTCTTCCTCACTCTCTCTCTCTCTCTCTTTTCTTTTCTTTTCCTCTCACTCTTTCTCTCTCCCTCTCTCCCTCTCTTGGTGGCTCTCATCCATGGGTGAAAATGAAAGGGGAGAGGGCTATTTATAGCCCTTTCCAATGGTTGTTTGGTAAATAGGAGATAAAAAGAGGGCAAATGCTGATGTGGCACATGGTGATTGGTAGAGAGGAGAGAGATGCCACGTGGCGTGCTCTCATTGGCTATGGAGGTGGTAAACCGTAAATAGTGGAGATGGGAGGGGTAAATTCCAGAAGAGTTGACTTTGACGCCGAGACACTGTCCACTGCCCGACCGTCATGCGGGGCGGGAATTCCGATCACCGCCGGCGAATCCGACAACCGCCGCGGTAGTCCGATTACCGCCCGGACTGGTTGAATTCGAATCGTGCGTCTGCTCGAGACACATTTTCTCGGGAGGAAGCGGTAATCCGAATTACCACCTCGATGACGGTTTTCCTCGAAATTCATCTGTGAGTCCTTTTTTGGGTCCTTAGAGTGAAACAAAGTTCTTTTTGGATATTTGGCCCAAAATAGCTTGAAGTCAGCTCGATTGTTACCTGAAAATGATTCGAGAAATAGGTCGATTTCGGGCATGGTCTGGATTGAATAATGGCTCGGGTTAGGGTTAGGGGTAGGTTTAGGATATGATCATGGTTCTCGGATTTGTCTTAACAAAATCAAGATATTAGCCTGGGTGGGGTGTCTACACATATGTAATAGTGTAAGTGTGTCACTAGGCTACTAATTTAGGAAAAAGAAAATCTCAAAACATTAAATCATCAATTGCATCACTATAATTACTTTAAAATAATGATTTTGTGTCATCCAACATTTTCCATGTAAATCAATAATTAAAAATCATTGTTTAGTTAATCAAATGTAATACTATGCTTGTGGTCCATCCAAGACTTAGAATTTCATTATTTTTGAGCAAATATATATTTAAACGTACTTGTTATAACCATTGTATCAAACACCATATACATGCACTAATGGAAGATGTTAAATTTGATTTAGTAATTATATTCAAACCTTTATAAGCATAATATACATATCTACTTTTGGATTAAAATGATTCTGAATCCAGAGTGCCAAATATAATGCGAGGATTACAAATCCAAGGGATTTTAAATTTGAGGGTTCTAAATTCATGTGGGAATTGTTATAGTCCCTTCATTTGATTATACATTGATATGTCATTATTTGGCTGCTCAAACTTTAGATTAAATGGTTGTTTGACATGGAATTAAGTTGGTCCAAGAATCCCAACCTCTAATATATAGGCACTTGTTTGTTAAATCAAAGCCATTTGATATTTTCCATTATAACCATCTAATAATTTTTTATTTTTAAATAAGTATAAATATTTTTTTTGGTTCATGACACATAAGAGCAGGTATTCATAACTTGGACCATTTAAAATTAATTACTAGGATGACATAAAAAGTGCCTGCATATCATCCATCATTCTCCACAGAGTATGAAAGTTTTTGTTTTTTTCCTTCTTTTTATCTTTTGAGAGTGAGGGAAGCTTCTGAATGTCGAGGAATTCCACGTGAAGTCCCGCGAGTGCATTTCTTTGGCAGTGGGCTCGCACGTGGAGATGATGAACCGTCTCATTGGTTGATCTCGACTCTACAGATGCATCGTTTTGGACGCGGATTTCCTGCAAAAGCCTTTCGCAGGAAGTTCCTGCGCAAGGATGATGGGTGGGACCCACCACCATGTTTGTAGGAAATATACTCCGTTCATCCGTTTGGAGAACTCATTTTAGGACAAGCCACCAAAAATGAGGTGGATCCAAAACTCAATTGGGCCACACTAGAGGAAAATTTGGGAAAAGAAATACCTACCGTTGAAACTTTCCTGAGATCCACCTTGATGTTTATATACCATCCAAACCGTTTATAAGGTCATTACCACACAGATGAAATGAAAATACAAAAAATTAACCTGAAAAAAAACTTTTATAGTCATAAAAATGTTTCAACGGTTCTCAATGAATCCTAACCGTTTCCTCTGATGTGGCCCACTTGAGTTTTGGATCTATCTTATTTTCAGTCACTTGTCCTTAAATGAGCTCCCCAAACGAATGAACGGAGTATATTTCCTACAAACATGATGGTAGGCCTCACCCATCATCCTTGCGCAGGAACTTCCTGCCAAAGGCTTTCGCAGGAAATCCGCGTCCCATCGTTTAAAAAGTCAGGTACGATCTGATGAAAGAGAAGGTGGGCCATCTTTGAGCATATAATATGGACCGTTGGTCGATTTGTTTAATATTTCAGTAGCCCGAGTGATTATCAGATCAGACTGATATCTCTGATAAAGCATCTAGACGGTTGGGATTGCATGATTAGCGACTCTGATCTTGCCTCTTTTTCCATGTGGGCCTTAGCACGAGGATTGCTACATGCCAAGGCCCTAAGTGCATTCGAGCAAGTACACTTTTTTGCACACGCTTCTCAGGCGTGGAAACTTAGAACACATGTGAGAGATCCAAGCCTCTCATTAGGATTTACCCGACCATGCAGATACCTTTTTATAATATTCGGGCTGGTAAGATCATGTGGTGGACCAGAAGTTACAATATAAATTGAGTAAACGATCCGCATTTCATTCACATGTGTTTCCCAAGTGATAATCGTATACGTCTAATATTTTATCTAAAACAATACACGCATAATTAACGGCTTGGATCCTTTACACGGAAGCAATGTTGTCACGTATGACATGCGAGTGCACAAAAAAGGGAAGTGCTCACTCGAGTACATTAGCCCGGATCTCGAAGTTTTAGGTGGGGAAAGTGATGGAAAGCGTGAGCTTTTTTGATCGCGGAATTCCGGAAGGGAAGAGAGGGATCCTCGGCGAGTTTCTCGGTTTTTACTACGGGCCTGTTTGATTTTCGGTGATACGGTGAATCGCGCGTAAAAAAGTGATGATTATTTCGCCGTGAATTCACAGCATCCGACTGCTTACTTTTTGACATAAAAATCAAGAATATTATAAAATATCTGTGGGTCCCACTGTGATGTATTTCTCTTATCCACACCGTTCATCCATTATTACATTTGAATTCATCATATGTGTAAAAAATTGAGGCATATCCAATATTCAAGTGGACCACGTCATATAAAAAAGAGAATCGAATACTTACCGTTAAAAACTTTGTAGGGCCACTGTTTCTTTTGGCGTGGGCCATTTGAGGGTTATATCTGCTTCATTTTTTGTCTCATGCTCCAAAATATTGTAATAAAACAGACTGACGGAATGGATATATCATACGCATTACCTTGCAGTAAATAAATTAAAATTATATCCGTTAAACCAATTTTACTGGCGCAAACTCCTTTCCCATTTATCTGAAAATCAAACAGGCCCCGTGTATTGTCTTAATAACCTTCCAGCATGTCTCTACACACTGGGGCCCACACGCTGAGTAGAGCAATGATCTCAACCGTCCACGTTGTTTTTTTATCACACGTGTAGATACACAGGTTCAAAATTAGCTTTGATAAGGACATTTGTTTTTTGATCTGGACCGTTGATTGTTCTCTGTATAAGGTGTGACTCACACCCATCTCGAGTGGGGCCATGATTTGGACGGTTGAGCTTGATGCATGCATGTGGGCCATCACGTGCTGCGTGCATCAAATTCTTTCCTTTCCAAAAATAATGGATCGCCGAGTATATGATGTGGAATCGCCGAATATACAGGGGCAGATCTGATAGAGTGGGGCCCATCATATTAGGATAGAGCGACCTTCCATCGTCGACGTGGAAGGATAAACTGTTGATCGGGACAGCCAACCTCATGGGAACTGTGGGATCTACGGTACAACCGGTAGAATTAAGTTATGGTAGGGCCATCTCATGAAATGGTGATGCATCAATCTAAGCCGTCCATATAGATGACTTTCCCAGATGGCCCATGTTTTGATAACCACACATTTTATAATACACATCGAATATTGACCGTAAAATACACATCTTCACCACCATCATTTTAAGGGCCAATTATCAGATGGCTGAGATCAAATGATGAATGTACATTTTCAACCATTTTCCATTCACATCGTGGGGAAACTAAGCCCTCGATCCTACGATGCATGGTTCAAAAACCAAACTAATAGAACTATCTGATCCATCCCTTTCTCACAACCATTAATTACTTATGCGTTATACTGTTCATCTGGATTCTTCCAGATAGAATGTTTATCAATGTGATTTTCTCTGATTTTTTATTATCCATACTTCTTCACACTAGTTCCACGGTACTGATCCTTATTTTACCATGCCACGTGGACGGTGAAATCGTGGCGGTATTATTTTATGATAGATACGGATCTATTATATCATTTTTACGCTGGTCTGCGATAATTGCGCTGGAGTGCGAGAAAAAGAGGCGCGGCTTTCTCACAAGGTAGTTTCTTCGCGCCATCATTGTCGAAGAATGGAAGGTCTTGATTCCGAAATTATACGATGCACACGCGCGTGTACGACTCTACCCATCTACGTGCACCACACTTGCCAATAAGAAGCATGATTTAAAGATCCTATCTTTTTATCAGGTGGGACATACTGGTCAGATATTATTATTTAAAAATCATATCGTTTCACTTGTCATTCTGTCCAAATTGTTGAGAGAGGTTGGACGGTGGGAAATAAACCGCTTAAGGAGTAAAATTATTCGCAAGAATTTTGAGCCAGAAGATCATATCAGCGTGGTCCACATGATGAACAGCTCAGATTCTCTACATTTATGCCATATTGTCACCTTCACTTGGTGTGGATGGGCAGGAGTTTTGGAGCGTGCGAATACAGCAGTCTTCTTACGTTGATCTTATCCAGATTACTTTTCTTAACCGACAGGTGATTTTTTAAAAATATCTTCCAGATCGGATGACTGTGACCTTTGAATTAGAGGTTTTGGAATACATGGCTACACAGAAACAACATTAATGATCTGAAACAACCGCAGATCATATCAACGGTCCCGATCACCCAGACATCGTCTTCATTTGCACAGAATGGATGGATGGATTTGTATTTCCTTGTCGACCTGCCGCTGCATGGGGTTCCTTCTAGCAACTGCGTACTTGTTTCTAAATTTTTATTTATTTATTATTTAAACTACTTATCTGAAAAAGTGCAAGTTTGGTACTCGGATTTGGTAGCCACCTTTCTCGATGCAGTGGCCCCAGTATGATGTAAGTGTTTTATCCGTTCCGTCCATCCATTTTTCCAGCTCATTTTAGGTAATGACTCCCAAAATGAGACAGATCTAAATATCAGGTGGACCACACTAAAGGAAACAGTGGCGATTGAAGGCTCACAATTAAAAACTTCTTGGGGGCCATGAAAGTTTTGGATCAATCTGATATTTGTGTTTGGCCTTCATCCAGGTTTGTGTAACCTAATCAACAGGTTGGATGGAAAATAAACATTAAGTGGGTCCTGGAAAGTTTTAATGGTGGGCGTCCAATGACTAATATTTCCTGTTGTGTGGTCCAGATTAGATTTGGATCTGTCTCAATTTTTTTTTCTCATGCATTAAAATTATCTGTAAAAATGGATGAACGGAATGGATAAACCACATACATCATGATGGTCCAAAAGGAGTCACTGTTGAATCCGAGTCCAAGAAAAACAATTTTCCACAAAAGTTTTCAACGGTCAGCATTGAATCCCCGCAGCGCTCCCCACTTAAGTCTTTGATATACCTCATTTTCCGACTGATAACTTAATATGGTACGGCCAAATGGATGGTGGGCCCACCTGTCGGCTACTCGGAGATGAGATTTGCTAATCCACCTGCATTTGCAAATGTCCGGTACAAATCATGTACATGCACATCTAGTTTGAAAGCGGATTGCGTCCTGTCCATGGGGCCCAGTGTGATGTATGGGTTTTATCCACACCGTCCATCCATTTTGAAAGATCATTTTAGTATATAATCCAGAAAATAAGGCAGCTCCAAGGATCAAGTGGACCACACAGTGGCGATTGAACTCTCACCGTTAAAAACTAGAAAGCGAGGTAGGAGTGGCGTAAAGAAATGCAAATTTGAAAAATTATAGCTTTGAAAAGTAAAAAGTCAAAATCACAAAAATGTCTACCTTGTTTTGGCAAAGCCAAACAACCCAAATGCAACTGGGATCCATGCCATCCAACGTGATACACGTGTGTGAGATACAAACCACTCATAAAGTGGGTCCCACTGTATAGATTCACTGGCCCTCGATGGACCATATATTTGCAAAAGAAACCGATGTTTAAAAGGATCCTGCCCCTCTATTTTAGGCCCAGGATATAACTACGACGTGGAGCCCACCTGATGAACGGCCAGGATCTCCTAGACATCAGCCTACCTCGCACATGTAGGCAGCACCTCGTGCTTCTCATTTCAGGTGCCTGCCGCAACACTCAACAGCGACGAATCAGCTACTGCCGTACAATCTGATGTGGCCCACGAGAATGCCAGTAACTTTTTGCCACGTGGACTGGAATTCTATTGGCTGGTGTCGTGGTTTATGGAGACAAGGAGCTCCGTTTCTCATGCAGCACTTGAAACGTACGGTCCACCTTTCTCACGTGACCTTTCTTGATTCAAGGGATTCCCACCGTTTAAAAATACCGGATTATACATGTACCTAAGACGGTCCAAAATTGTGGGCCCCACTGAATTTGGAGCCCCAAGTACGTGATCAGATAATCCTAACCGTCTTCACTCAACTGCTATATTTGGGTTTTGGACCGTAGCAATTTTCAACCGTCAGTTTAACTGCTGGTAATTGGACGGTCAGGATTCTCCATCCACCAGCTCCCCACCGAGTCCCATTTTGGATTGCAGCATTTGTCACATTGTAACGTGTGTGGGGGATCTGAGCTTTCCATCAGCTGCAATACGCTGCTTACATCTTCTAGAATAAAAATCAGACTATTTCACACGTCAGGTGGGCCCCTAAATATCAAACATAGTTTTTAACCGTCAATGTACTTTGCATGTTGTGGCCTACCTGAAGAGAAAAACCGTCCGGTTTCTCAGCCAGACGATCTAAAACATCACTTAAAACCTTGTGGAAAGCTCAGATCTCACACACGTTTTCCTTATTTGCATGTGTGCCCGCGTGTAGTGTCAGGCTCTACACGCGTGTGGAGATATCAAACCTTTAAAAATAAATAAATTATAGAGTCGTAAGTAGAAACCATGCGCGCGCACGAACGTACGGTTAGATCTTATTATAATACAGTGTGCGTGCCACGTGTATGTCATACATCTGTGGGCCACACCGTCCACCTACACCGAACATCCAGCATAGCACGCTCTTCATGGGTAACGTGTCAAGATCACACCAACCAGTTGACTACTCAACAGATGTACCATGGATTGGTGGACCATAATATATAATAAGAAATAATTAGATGCAACGGCTGTATCAGCAGTTATGATACAGCTTATTTTTTCTCACCAGAGAATATCATGTGATATAGTCTGAAATCCGTACAAAATGTGGACCACGTCACGATGATGCCTGATACAAAAATCAGGCTGATTCATTCATTTGATGGTCCACAACAGTACCTGAGTCGTACCGTTGGATGTCCGTGGATTTTGATGGTGGGCCATTCTTTTTAGTGGATCGGGCTGATTTTCATGTTGGGAGATCATCTTGGTGTGGCCCACATTTTTAATGGATTGGATACTCTAGCCCTTTGACACAGTAGAAAATGGCTGTATCGTAACTTATGATGCAACCGCACAGCTCACTTTTGCCATGGAGAGTATTTGATATCGTCCGGTGGAAAAACGGTTGCAGGTGATTACATCTTGTAAGAGGAGGTTTGTGGAGCCCACACGTGTGTGCGAGACGGCTAACGTAGGAAGCCAATTGGGTGGTGATCTCAACACCACCCAGCCAAGTGATGTTTGGGCACTTTGAGGCCCACCGTGATGGTTTTGTTTAATCCACGCCGTCTATCTTTTTTCCGGCTCATTTTTTTATCATGAGGCCAAAAACGAAGCAGATTAAAAGCTCAAGTGGATCACACCACAGGAAACAGTGGTGATTGATCGTCCACCATTAAAAGCTTCCAGGAGGCCACAAAATTTTTGGATTAGGCTGTTATTCGAGTTGTCCTTTCATCCACGTCTTTGAGACCTTATCAACAGATTGGATGGCAAATGAAAATTACGGTGGCCCGTAGGAAGGTTTCAACCGTGGATATCATTATCCGCACTGTTTCCTGTGGTGTTGTTAACTTGAGCTTCTGATCTAATCCAATTTTGGACTCATGCCCTAAAAGGAGCTCACAAAATGAATGAACGGTGTGGATATTTAAAAAAAACATATATTAAGGTGGGCCCACAGCGCCAGACACCAGTGTTGGGGTCACCACCCAATCCGCTTCGGCTACACTACACTCCCACACACAAGTGAAGAATCAGAAGGGTACCTATATCTAGATTCCAATCCCAAGAATCAGATCTGTCCATCCATCAGAAAGCTACCAATATCTAGATACCCAGTCCCAAGAATCAGATCCATCCACTACTCAGGTGGACCACATTTAAATGACCAAAGTTTCCTAGCCCATCCACTTATTTCTTATATCACTGGCACGCCTAAGTAGCGCCCCGCCTTTATCTTTGCGTAGTAACATTTGCAGAGTGAGGTCCACCCGATGGATGGCTCAGATCATATTTCACCCATTGCCACGCTGGCACCTGTGCTGGTGTGTTCATCATTGACTTGTACATGCGTGTAGCTTACCAAACCCCCTCGTAAAAGATAATCAAGTACGTTCACCAACATCCTATTGCAATGTAACATGCCATGCCATGCATACCTCAACAACTAACAGAGAGAGAGAGTGAGTCGTTGAGATTTGACAAATATAGCTAGCGTGAATGGAAAGAAAAATGATTTGAGATTAGAAACTTTACTTGAATCTCAAGACATATAGTAATTGAGGTACGGGTGGGACCCAAGGCTCAATGATTCAAATCATTAAGCTCCAATGTAGATGTTTCATGTACCACAAATCTCCTTAGATTGGAGAATCCCAACCATTGATTGAAGATACAAGAGATGGGATTGTTCCTCTTAATGAAAGATGAGTTTTACATGTATTAATTAAACAAGAGGTAGAAGCCACATTAAAAAAAAATAAATAAATCAATAGGTTTCAACATCCAATTTACTAAATCCATTTCAAATACTTGCAAACCTATATTAGCAATGGATAAATGAAATATTTCATCCATATTAGCAAAATATTTCTAGGGCCAGTTTGATTGGCTCCCGTGGTCTCGCCTTTAGGGTTTGTGGTTGGACCCCTAAATTTAGCCTGTGGCTGGAGTTTCGGGCTTAAAATCTATGCCCAGCATTTGGAGAGAAATGGGCTCGGATAAATAACGAATAGCTTAACTTAGCTAGTTGGCTTATTCTAATCATTAGATGAATTATTGTTACATATGTAATTTAAAAGTACTTTTAAATATGAAGTCCTTTTTCTATAATTAAAATAATTTATATAACAAAATTTTGATAAGATGAAAAAAATATTATAATTTTTTAAATTTAGATTATTTTAAAACTTGAATTATAATATTACTTTTCTCCTTAGCCTATAGTCCAATCCCATGGGGTTAAGGCTAAGGGCAAGGCCTAGTGGATTTGGCCCGGCCTAGTGCCACCTTTATATCCGGTACATTGGGTTGAAAGGTAAGAGAAGATTAATTACCTTAGGTAAATTAAAATTTGATTATTATTATAAATTATCATAGTTACAAACATGCATATTGTACGACATTCTTTATTTATTTATAAGCCATTGTACGACATTTAATTTGAAATATATGATCCAATCCTCTTTTGAAGAGAGCGCGATGTATAAAATATATTCAATATGTGTTTTATACGCGTCACCATATAATACTTTAAGAAAATTTAGAGCTGGATTCCACTAGAAGCAGCACCGATAGGTTTGTTGAGCCCACATCTGTATACAACGAGTACCATCCTTTGTATCATTTGCACGCCGCCACCACAATTGCCGAAGCAGAAGATCCGAAATAACAATGATTAAAAAGTACCGGGAACAATTATTTATTCCTTTAGTGATTTATAGATGCTTTCAAGAGGCATTTTCATACTAAGTAGTGAATCTTGATTAGGATAGGTGAAATAAATGTTTGTAAAAAATCTAAGCCATTCATCATATGGGTAACACTGTGAATATATGGTTAGAGGTGGGCATAAGATGGCTCCATCTGGCTAATTTGACTCGTCTGACTCATTCAGATTTGACTCGATTTAAACTGAATGGGTGAGTCAGTCCGAACCAAATAGGCTTTGCTTGATCCGAACTTTAACCGAGTTGAGTTTGAGTTACTTAGGAACTCGACCCGACTCAACTCGAAACTCGATCCGGTTAGACCCAACTCAATCTGAAACTCAACTCTTTAACCTTAACCGCCGCACCCTACCCCAACTCGATTCCAAAATCTCTCTCTCCCTCCCTCATCCTCATCAACTTCCAAGCCCAACCTCTCTCCCTCCCTCATCCTCCTCATCTTCCAAGCCCAGTAACCACACACCACGATCACCCTCCTCCTCCTCCTCCTCCTCCTCTCTCTCCTCTCCACTCTCTCAGTCTCTCTCCCTCATCTTTCAATCCAACTCGTGCCAACTCGACTCGACTTGGTACTTCTGACCGAATCGGACTCGGTCCAAATCAGTCTAGGCCAAACCAGATTCGGATGGTATCAAGTTGTATTGAGTTCAGGTCGGGCCTATTTCAAAACCAAATCGAGTCAAGTAAGCCTTAACTCAATCCGTCTTGACTCGATGCCCAGCTATGGTTTACCAAAAATTAACAAATCCCACTCATCGAGTGACACGTGTAAGTTTTTCTATGGACGTTGGACTTTTTTCAACCGCTCATTTTTCTTGTATAAGTTGACGTATGGTAGACCAACACTATTTTTGGTCACATCCTGTGTTGAACATTTAGCCTACCTTGTGTGTGGTATACTAACATATCTGACAAATGTTCAGTCCTCACCTGCTCACATTGACGTATGTGATGTATATCCACGCTGTTTGATTAACCATTAAAACCTTCCTGTGGGCCACAAAAGTTTTGGATCAACCTGATATTTGTATTTTCCCTTCAGCCGGGTCTGTTTGACCTTATCAACAGGTTGGATGATAAAGAAACATAACTGTGGGGCCTAGGAAGTTTCCAACTGCGAACATCCTTATCTGCACCGTTTCCTGTAGTGTGGTCCAGCTGAGATTTGGATCTGCATTGGCTTTGGGCCCATGCCCTAAAATGAGCTGAAAAACCGGATGGACAGCGTAGATATACAACACAGACATCAAGGTGGGCCCCACGGTCACGACCTGAATGAATCCGTGTACAACTGAGATGCCCTCGTTTAATCACTCCTCATCCTTCCTGTTTGGACAGGTGGATTAGAAGGGATTAGATGGTATTGGACGGGATTGGAAGGAGCAATCCCGGGAATGGCCGGGCCTGCCAAACACGGTCGGTGATATGATCCCAACCTTTAAATCCCATCCAATCCACCCTAATCCATTGAAATTTGCCTTAGACGTGTTTGGTTGGTGGGATTGGTAGGGATGGGAAGGTTGAATCCCTGGATTGGCCGGGCGTGCCAAACGGACTGGGTATAGCAATACAGGGATATATCCAATCCCATGGATCTCAAGGCAATCCACTGACAACACCATCATTACCTGTTCCACGCCACTCTCCATTCAATCCTCCACCCGGCCAAACGGGCCCTAAATTCCTATTAAACTGGTTTATTTCTCATGTTTCGATGTGTGGCCGTTCAAATGTGGGTGTGGAACACATTTCAGAGATCTATATCTATGGTAGATTCAGTTTGAAATCCAGGCCATCCATTAGATAGCATGCATCGCAAACATACCACCTACAAAAAATCAAAGTAGTCAGCTCAACCACTCATGAAAGTTTAGTTGAATATGGATAGGTGGAATTTCTTCTTCTTCTTGTTCTTTTTTCCTGCAAATTTTCTTATACAAGTT
This sequence comes from Magnolia changhungtana, assembly GCA_030180095.1. NCBI lineage: Eukaryota > Viridiplantae > Streptophyta > Magnoliopsida > Magnoliales > Magnoliaceae > Magnolia > Magnolia changhungtana. Next base: position 1,167,714 of record JASAUF010000516.1, on the reverse strand, counting down.
TGACCTGCCACGTCAACATAATAACATTATTTTTGGTCCATATAATATCCACAAATGTACCTACATGATGAATGGTCTTGATCCTTTCCAACGAGCCCTATCCGCCCGGATCTATGACATGTGTCACCTCAACACGTCTGCGGTCTGCCTACATAACACGTTTGCTTTGATATAGTCCGGTAGAGTATGAGGTATGATAGACAGGCGGCTAGGAATCGCTGAAAAATTGCACATGTGGCATAAGAGTAATTCAAATAAACCGTCCAATTATAGGTATCGGTCTGGATGTGTTATGATCTGAAAATTACTTTTATTTGATTATATAATTACTAGATTGATGAACATCCATTGGACGGCCAAAAATGAAAAATGTCAATGAGCTTATTTCAAAAGCCAAGTGTCCAGGAATCAGAGTTTAGGATTGCCAAACAATCTGATTATCAAAATTAACTTTGAGACAATGGGTTGGACAATTTAGTCGGTTTAATCTGAGTTAATATATGCTATGTGTGCCATTTCAAGTGCCTGCGTATCAAGCGTCATACGCATCCAGAGTATCATATAACTCAGGAACAAAAAACAAAACAGAACCGCGCACTCAGGTCAGTTTCTCTGACTTCGGGAAACCTACCGTATATGAAATCCAACCCGTCCATCAGGTACATCACCCCTTTTTTAGCCTTTATCCCCAAAACAGGATGGTTCAACCACTCAGGTGGGCCACCCTATAAAATCATACTTAAAATCCTCTAAATTTACGTGATATGATCCACCCAGAGTTTGGAATTGTGTGATTTTTGGACAATTCTTTCGTCCTAACTAGGCATATCAAACGAATGGATTGGATTGCATGTAAACATCACAGTGGGCCCAATACAAAACTAATGGGGGGCACCTCATGCCAATTTTTCCTAGGGTGTGGTCTACCTGTCTTGTAGATTATCATAATTTTATTTTTTATTTTTAAATGAAAATCATGCAACGTATCTGATGGACGGGTGGATCTCACGAAAGAGATTTTGAGGCAGGGTGGCCTGCATTAGATGAATGGAAGGATTAGGAATATAGGTTTTTTTTTTTTTTCTCTGAATTGATATTTCTTTGTCCATGTGTGATTCGCATGAAAACTGATGAATCAGGAATATTCAAGTTAGAAAATAGAGATTTGATCAATTTTCAAGCTGTATGAGTTGGGCTGGGCCACCATTTTGGGCTCAGGATCGGGCCTTGCAATGTTGGCCGGGCTTAGCCTGAGCCTAATCTGGCCTAGCCTGATCCAAATCCGGCCTGCTAGTGTGACAATCTTAGAGGTGTACATGAGTCAATCCAGCTCAGCTTGGCCACTAGCTGACCTCGGCTCGGCTTGGTCCTTGAGCTTGACTGGCAAGCTCAGGCCAATTTGAGTTGAGTTCGCCTGTACAGCATTTTCATAAACACATGGACATCACCTTCAATTTTCCACTGTATGTAAAACAATAATAATAGTTTTACAACTATTTCATCAAACATCTTGTAGGCAATATCAAAATTAAGAAAAAAATATATTTGTTTGATAAAACGTATTTTCCTTGCCATTTGCAGACACTTCGTTGAGTCATTTCATCAAACACTTGGTGCGCAACATCAATATCAAAGTAATCAAGTCACCGAATTGGTTCAATCTAATTTCGACTTGAGTTGGGTTCGATTTGAGTCGAGTCGAGTCGAGCCCAGGCAAGCTCAAACTCGGTTCGAAATTTTTTCAAGCTAAAAAAATCAGCTCATCTCAGCTTGAACTCAGTTTCAAACCAAGTCAAATTGAGCTTTTTTGAGTCGAGACGAGCAAGCTAACCGAGTTAACTTGGTTCGTGAACAACCCTAGACGATCAATCTAGCCTAGATTAAAATTATGGGCAACATATCGTGATAAATATATTAGACCATATTATCTCGATATTCTCACTAAGATTTCAAAATCTCAGCAGATTTTAAAATATTACATTTTTATCATAATATTAACATGAAAAACAGTAAAAAAAAAATTAAGAAATTTGTCATGTAAATATGTATTTATATTTTATATTTATGTAATAATTTAAAATATTTTTTTTTGTTTTTTTCGGTGCTTGTAAAATTCTTAGAAAAACTTGTAAATTTAAAAATCATCATTCGAGCTGGTTCTCTCTGGAAGTCTGCTATTCTAGGAGTCCTAAGCAGAATGAGTTGGATGCAGAGCAAATCTAGCCTACTCAACCATCATGTGGGCACCATTTGAAATTTGGACTGTATGATGTTTTCTATGGTGTGGACCACCTAATAATTGTATAGGTTTGATTTTTTGGGGCATCCAATCATTATACTTAGAATTGGGTACGGGACGACTCGACTTGGTAGACTCAACTCGTCCGATTGGTTCAGACTCAACTCGTCCGATTGGTTCAAACTCAACTTGACCTGAATTGAGTGGGTGAGTTGATCCAAACCCAGTAGACTTCGTCCAATCCGATCACTCAAACCGAGTTGAGTTCGACTCACCTGGTAATTCAACTCGACTCACCCGAAATCCGACTCAGAAACCTGACTTGTAAAAAAAAAAACCCTCAAATTTGATGTTTCAGACATGAGATCTCGTGTACCTGATGGAGAGGCTGCAATTATGACAGGTGCACCTAAGTTTTGAGATGTGATTTCAGCTCATAGATACCCAGTGCACTCAACCCAACTCAGTGCTAACTTGACCCGACTCGATACCTATGACAGGGTTGGACTCGGTCCGTGTTAGTCTAGGTCAGATCCGGACTCGGATCGGGTCAGGAATGCTGGACTTGGTCAAGTCGAGTTCGAGTCATATCTATTTCAAAAAACAGGTTGAGTTGGGTCAGCCCTAACTCAGTCTGACTCGACTCGATGCCCAGCTCTAAATTCATGGTGGGACTCATATGATGTGTAGGTTGGGCAGCATATGCACATTTCTAAACATGGTGGGTCTACTTTTGGGGGGTCCCTGCATGGATGGACCATGTCTTTAAGTTTAAGCTTACATGTAGATGTATAAGAAAAGAAGTAAATGGGCACACCATGTGGAGCATGCTCCAACAGTGGGGCCCAACCCATCAATGGTTGAATCACTGAATGATGGGTCCCACTTGGACCAGAAGAAAGCCAGTGACTCATATGATGGTTCACCATCATTTTGAAAAGGGTGATGATGACCATTCCAACAAACACATGGCATAGTTTTAGTACAATCCAGACCATCCAATCGCTGATTCAACCACGTGCACGCTGCTTTATGCATCACGATGTGAGAGACGCATAAAGCAAAAGATGATGATAAAAGCTACCAATGAGTCGGGTCCATTTCGGGTATATAATCCGGGCATCCCATGACAATTGATGAAAAGGAAAAAGTAAATAAGAATGCTCCGGAAACAAAAAGGGGAGTTCTTATCTCTATATAATGGTAAGAACCATATTTCTTTCTTTAAAAAAGGTCTCAATTCCAATGCATTGGACAACAAATTATAGTACATCCAAAGGATAACTACCAACCACCCTTCTAATAAGTGGGACTCACTATGAGAGAATAATCATCGTTAAAAATTTTATTAGGTTGAGTATTCAATCTCTGACAGCGGCATGTGACTCAGTTGAAGTCATCATGCAATCCACCCCCAACACTACTCAGCTTGATAGTATTGAAAGTGGATTATGTCTTATCTCTGCCTGGACGCGCTTAATGCATCAAAGTAAGGGCTCCATTGGGCCTACAGTGATGTATGGGTTTCCATCCAATTTTTAGGTTATTTTAGTGTATGAGTCCAAAAATTAGGCAGGTCCAATGCTCATGTGGACCGTGGCACATGAAGTGGCGGTGATAATGAAACTCACCATTGAAACCTTCCTAGGGGCCATCCTGAAGTTATCTGCCATCCAAGCTATTCATAAGATCATATAGACCTTGACGAAGGAAAAACACAAATATCATATTGATCCAAAACTTTTGATGCTCATGAGAAAATTTTATTGGTTTGAGTTCAACCCCTATTGTGTGGTCCACTTGAGGGTTGGATCTGCCTCATTTTTGGATTCATATCTTAAAGTGATCTAAAAAATAGATAGTCAGTATAAATAAAACCCATACACTATGGTGGGCCCCACATAGCCCTGCTTAGACAGATTATCATTCACCCGGGGGGGGGGGGGGGGGAGCAACTGGGCAAGACACAATCCACTCCTGGTAGTGTTAGGGTCGTTTGGCACCATGGATTTGAGGGGATTTGAAATCCCCTAGCTTGTTTGACACCATAAAGTATCCGAGGGTTTCTTATCCCCTCAATCAGGGTTTGAAATCCAAGGTGAGATCTATTACATATAAAATCATTCACATAGTTGCATGTGTAACATGTGTATCACTAGATTATTAATTTACCGGACACATGGTCCACCAATGATATTCTAAAATAATTAGATTATCAATTGCATCACTATAATTACTTTAATACAATGATCGATACCGTTCAAACATTGTCTATGTAAATCAACGGTTAAAAATCGTTGGTTAGTCACTCGTACATGATCTTGTGCTTGTAGCCCATCCGAGGCTTGGAATTTCATCATTTTTTTGGCAAAGTATATATTTCAGCAAGCTTATTACAACCATTGTATCAAAAATTACATAAGTTCACTAATTAGAAATATTAAAGTTGATTTAGTAATTAAATTCAAATACCTGCAAATATGCTATGAATAGTTACTTTTGGGTTAAAGTTGATTCTCAATCTAGAGTGCTAAACACAATAAGAGGATTTCAAATCCAGGCGGTTCCAAATCTAGGGGTTTCAAATCCGCGCTCCCAAACAGGCCCTTAGGGTGTGGCGGGGTCATGGCAAATTGAATTTTTGAATAAGCCCAGCCAAACAGTTCAAAATCCGGGCCAAGCCCCGGCCCGTCCCTCCGAAGCCGTACTCGTTTCTAAAACTAGGGAGTTATTTTCTTACCCTTGCAGAATATGACACTTCATATGTAGGCACAAAAAAAATTGTGCATGTGATATACATCAACTCATATCAAACCGTCCAAAATTTATAATATGTTAGATTTAAGTCATGATCCAAAATTAATATTGGCTCATTGACATTTGTTTGTTAAAATAGGACCATTGATATTTTTTATTCAACTATCCCATAAATGTCCACTGTTTGTGTAGATCATCAAACGAGTGTAATTTTTTATTCATGATGCTTCTAAATTGGAACCTTCCAGAGATTAATTTGAATTAATTGCATGCCACGTATGCAATTTCAAAGTAATATATAAGTGCCCGAGTATCATCCATGTCATTTTGCAAGAGCATAGAGTTTTTTCTGGATAAAAGAAAAATTCCCTTATATATATATATATATATATATATATATATATATATATATATATATATATATATATATATATATAAAAACTATTCAAATATTAAAAATTTATTAAAACACGTTAATTTTGTGAAAAAATATTTATAAAAATAAAAATAAAAATAAAAATTGTACTTTTGTTCGTTTGTCTGTTTATTTTCACCTTACTCATCTTGGGTAGGGCTGTTAATGGGCACCAATCCGGCTCAGCCAATCAGGCCCGGCCCAAATAGTTTACTGAGGCCAAACTCAAGCCCGGCCCATTGATAGCCCTATTATAAGCCCTTTTCATTTTTACCTGGTCACAAAAATCATGGGCCGAAAATCTCTCTCCAATCTCTCTAGTCTCTTCTCATGAGGTTGATAAAGAAGGCAATCGGAGATTGATACAAGGATAGATAATAGAGATGGAAGGAAGGAATCAGATTGCTAATTACAGGCTAAGGGCCTATTTGATTTCCAATTTACAATGTAAATAAGGTGTAAAGGAGTGATTATTACTTATTCAGCAACAGTCACTTGATTTTGATAGTAAGCTTGTTTGGAATGCTAACTATGGAATAGAGGGAAAAAGATTTTTTTCAACTAAAATTTGTGGGGCCCACTGTTTATGTATGCATTTGATCCATGCCGTCCATCCGGTTTTTCCGCCCATTTTAGGGCATAATTAAGCCAAAAAATGAAGCAGATCCAAAGCTCAAGTTGACCACACTAAGGGAAACAGGGGGAGTTGAATGCTTACCGTTCAATTCTTCTTGGAGGCTACAGAAGTTTCAGATCAGACTAATATTTGTATTTTCCCTTCATCCATGTCTATATGAAGTTATGAACATGTTTGATGATAGGATACATTTTTGTGGGCCTTAGTCTCATTTTTAACTTTCAATGGTAGGCGTTCAATTCATCATGTTTCCTATGATCTGGTCAACTTGAGCTTTGGATCTACCTCAATTTTGGGCTCATGTCCTAAAATGAAAATGTAGAACCGGTGGATGAAGTGGATTAGAAACATAATAATGATGGGCTCCTCAGATTTTATAACCATAATTCCAATTCAATTTTGGAGGCCTAATTACAAAATAAATCCCTCTCTTCCAATCAAGTGTGAGAAGCAATAATTACTCATTTACAATGTAAATTGAAAAACAAACAGGTCTGAATGTAAAGCAGTGAATTGTCAACATGCAAACACGTACAGGTAATACAAAATGCCTTTGCTAGATTTGAACTTTCAATAAAATTGGAATATTGCTTAGATCTTTGGCTTGAAAAAATAGACAATTTCACCCTTTGGATGGGCCACAACATATGAAACAATTGTAATAGTTATAAATCTTTATACGGATATTCAATGGTTTTGATTTGTTGTGGGCCCCACTCATGTGTGGGGTAGATTGATTTTTATGACATAATATCAAAGACACTGTAATTCACCTAATGGAAAGCTCAAATCTTTCAGGTGTCAATTTATGGCATGTGTACAGTTTGAATGCCTACTAAAGTAAGAAATTGGGGGGGGGGGGGGATTGATGTCCATGAAATCCAAGCCGTTCATCAGGTACACCACCCCTGGTTAGGTCCTAACTCAAAAAATCATTCTGATTCACCATTTAGATGAGCCACCTAAAAAATTATACCTAAAAGGCTAAAACCTCTTAATCCAAATGGTATAGCCCACGGGAAGTTTGGAACACCGATTTTGGCCATTATTTCATTTTGATGAAGTAAATGGGATGAATAGATTGAATGACATATAAACACCATAATGCACCGGGAGCTGTACACAAGTCAAACTTAGTCAAGCTTGGTATAGTTCAGCTTGGCTCGGCTCAGGCAATAGCCAACCCTAACTCGAACTTGGCTCGGCTCAGTCCACAAGCCTAATTGGTCAGCTCGGCTCAGTTCAATTAACATCTCGGGCCAGCTTGAGTCAAGTTCGAGCCCGTGTGACATTTTCTCAAACACATAGATTGCATCTTCAATCTTTTACACTTCGAATGCAAATAAGTAAGAGCATCTTGCAGGCATTTCATTAAACACTTATCAAGCAACATTAAGATCAAGATATGAGGGCAGTCCTATAATGTAAAGTTTTTTCTAAGAAATAACACTTCGTTGAGTCATTTTATCAAACACTTGGCGAGTAGCAACAAGATCAAAATCACCAAGCCACTGAGCTGATTCGATCTAAGTCGGGGTTCAAGCCGAGTTGAGTTGAGCTCAGGCAAGCTTGAACTCGGCTCGAAAATTTTTCAAGCTCCAAAAACCATCTCGACTTGGTCCGAATCCAACTTCAAGTCGAGGCCAATCGAGCTTTTTTGAGTCGAACGAGCTAACCGAGCTAACTCAACTCGTGTACAACTCTAATGCACCTTACCCAAAGCTAATGGTGGACTTTTTATCCCTACTGTTTCCTATGTTATGGTCTACCTAATCTTCAATTATTACAATGTTTGGTTTATGTATTAGTTTACAATTGCAGTTGTTAATAACTAGACTTAAATAAACTTTGATTAGGGTGAGCTCCCTTTGAGATTGAGTTGGGGTAAGGGCTAAACCTCAACCCAACTAGACCCAATGAACCTGAGTTGCAACTGCATGGGCTATCACATGGTGGACCCAGATAATAAGTTCATATCACTAGACCACCTGCGCATGTGCCCCAATGCAGATTTCCTATGACCTTTGTAATTGGAAGATAGGTGGGGCCTATAGTGATGTTTGCGAGAAATCCAACTCATTCGTTTGTTTTTCAGCGTATATTACGACGTCAACCCAAAAATGAGGAAGATACAAAATTTAATTAGACTACCATGGGACACATGAAAAAGTAGGAAGGAAAATGCCTGTTGTTAAAACATTCTTAAGGTCTACCATAATGTTTACATGACATCCAAATTGTTCATAACGTCACTCCCACGGGATAACTGAAAATACGTAAATATTAGCCTCATCTAGAAATTCTATGGCCTTTTGAATGTTCAAGGGTGAGCATTACATCCTCACTCTTTTTTTCTTTTTTCTTTTTTTTTTTTTTCATGTGGCTTTCTTGAATTTTGGATCTACCTCATTTTTGGACTCATTTTTTAACAAGGGCAGGAAACATGGATATGGTAGATTTTTCACAAACACCATGATGAGCTCCACCTAGCTTCCCGGGCCATATTGCCTTAAGACCAGCCCAAATACCTGACTTCTTGCGACCCATTATGATATGTTTTATCCATGCTGTCCATCTCTTTTGCCAACTTAGCTTATCACATGAGACCAAAACTGAGGCAGATCCAAAGCTCAAGTGAACTACACCACGGGAAATAGTAGAGATATTGAAGGCCACCAATAAAAATTTCTTAGGCCTACCATGATGTTTATTTGCCATCCCACATGTTCATGAGGTCACAGAGATCTTGATGAAGAGAAAATATAAATGTTAACTTGATCCAAAACTTATGTGGCCTCAAGAAGTTTTCAACTTCAACAACGAGGATTCTGTTTACGCAGGTAGTATAGATTCCGGGAATACTCGTTTGTTCTAGCGGGTGGAACAATTAGTTGGATGTCGAAGCTTCAGTCAGTGGTGACTCTTTTCACGACCGAAACAGAATATATGGTAGTGACAGAAGCGTTTAAATAAGATGTTTGGCTCAGGGGGATGATAAATCAGTTGAGACTTCAGCATGAGGCCATGTCGGTTAATTGTGATAGCGAGAGTGCTATCAATTTGGCTAAAAATTTCGTTTATTACTCACGTACAAAACACACTGATATTCGTCACCACTTTATCCGACAGGTGCTTGAGGAAGGAGGCGTCACACTAGAAAAGATTAACACCAGCGTGAATCCAACAGATATGCTCACTAAGGTCGTTCCTACAAAGAAGTTCAAGTTCTATGCAACTTCTCTGGGCTTGGCGATGGCGTAAAAAAAGGACGAAGTATGCACGAAAAGCGTTGATTGAAGCTATGATGCGATGAAGAGATAAGAGAAGAGATCAAAGAGCTACACGGTTGAAGGTTGAAGACTTGTTGAAGATTATTGTCAGAAAAGTCTTCACCGCCTTCGACCGGTCGTAGAGATTGCTCGACCGGTCGTGGCTCTCAAAGTCCAGCGAGCTCACCTTTTGGTGTCTGGGCCACTCGACCGGTCGTGGGGATGACTCAACTGGTCAAGGGGGTCCCACAACCAGTCGTAGCCTTGACTCGACCAGTCGTAGTTTCGCAGATTCGTTTCCGAATCCGATGCGGACTGCAGAAATTTGAGTCGCCTTTCGCAAGGGTACGAAAGAGAAGTTGTATAAACTATAAATAGGTGTCCCTAGGACTTTTCTAAAGGTATGAAAAATAATTCTAAAGCTTTTTAAAGGGGTTATAGGGAAATAAAAGGGTATAACAAGGGTGAGATTTGAGGTTGTTTGAATCGGGTAAGTCCTCTCTTTTATAATTTCTATTTCATAGTAGATTTCTGTCGCTTTGTGCCGTGGTTTTTTCTCGTAAGGGTTTTTCTACGTTAAAACTTTGTGTTCTTCTATAATTGCTTGTTACTATTGAATTGCTATCCTAGATTTAGATATACGTGTTTCGCAGACAAAATCTCCAACAAGCATTCAATCACCACTTTTCCTACGGTGTGGTCTACTTGAACTTTGGATCTGTCAATGGAAAAACAAATGAACGGCGTGGATAAAGCACACATCATGTTGGACCCAGAGAGTCAGGTCATCATCCCTATTCTTGTGGTACATTTAAGATTTGGATATGCTTCATTTTGGGACCATACCTAAAATGATCCGGAAAAACTGATAGACGGTGTGGATATTCAAAAATACATCAAGGTGGGCCCCACGGTCAGGCCAACACCCTCAGACGATTTGACCTGGGTAACAGCTGATCCGCTCGAGGACCGCATAGAACATCTGTAAAAGGAAAAAAGTTAGATACTGGAGCAGGCGATCGTTGATACTCAGGCGCTAATAAGTTGCAGACGTGGCAATGATGACTAAATCAAGCAGTCCAAATCGTGATTCCCAATTTAAATTGCTTTTAAGCTGAAAATTATATTGATTTTTTTCGTTACATGGATTAATTGCTGGACATTTAATGGGCCGTTGAAATAAAAATTATTGAACGGTCACGAGTCAACGGAAACATGACAACGAATCGGAGGTTGTAATCTCTACAAAATTTCCAAAAATTTGGACGGTTTGATATGAACTGAAGCATGTCTCACTATCTCAGTCCCTGCGAATCAATCATCAGTTCTGCCAGAGTATCAAATCAAAATGAGAAAAAGACTAACTCGCCCCTCGAATTGGACGAAAGTAGCAAGGCAGGCCCCGAAATTTCCGAAAACAGTTAAGGGTAAAAGCGTCATTCAGCTCCATTCAACCGCTCTCATCTAGAGAAGCGAGAGAGACGGAAAACACAAACGAAATAGCCGTTACTCTCTCTCTCTCTCTCTCTCTGAAAATCGCTCCAAAATCCCAAGCCTTCTCCGTCCCAGAAACCCTATCTACTCTCTCTCTCTCTCTGTCTCTCGAATCCTCATTCACGCCCTTTCAGGTGATTTTTTTTTAATAATAATAATAAAAAAATCTGAAATGGGTTGTAGATTACAGCTTTTGATCTTTATAAGTAGAATTCAGGAAATTTTGATTTTCTGTTCTTTTTCTCTCATCTCGGTAATCCTTTTTTTTTTTTGGGATTAGTTTTTTTAATATAATTTCAGGTGTTTTTTGTTGTTTTTATTTAATGAGTAGAATTCAGAAAATTGATTTTCTTGTCTCTTTCTTTCAAATTTTTTTTTTTTTTTATCATTATAAATTTCAGGTATTTTTTCTTGTTTTTATTTAATGAGTAGAATTAAGGAAATGTTGATTTTCTTTACTCTTTCTTTCAACTCAGTAAATTTTTTGAGGATTTGGTGTTTTTTTTATTATTATTATAAAAATCAATGAAAGGTAATTTGGAAATTAGGGTTTGGATTTCTTTTCCTTTTCTTTTCCCTGTTTCTTGGATTTTTGAAGAATCTAACTACTTTTTTTCCTTTTTCTTTTTTAATCTTTCTTGTGTAAAAAGGAGATAAAAATGATCCTCAAGCAGTTCAAGGGAATTCTTTTTGCTTTTTTTTTTTCCCCCATTTAATCGTCACTGATTTCTTATGAATTTTCTTGTAATTATAGAGATTTGGATATTTTCTTTTGAGATATTACACAATTGCTCGGCCTGAATTGCTGCATGATCCTCTTGCTCCAATTGGTGGACTTCTTTTGCAAGCCAGTAATAGGATGGCTAGGATTGTCTAACAGAGGAGTTCTTGGTAGCATCATCCATCCACAGTAGGGCCCACCAGATGAATTGTTTAGATTGCTGATAGATGGGCTCCACCTCTATGAAAATTGCCCAAGCAAGAAAGAAAAAAAAAAGCAGCAGTTTAGGGCGAGCATTAAATATGTCCTCTTTTCCTTTATATGAATTCGTTTCCTGGTATTGTTCGTCACAGGATTCAAAACCTCAGATCTCCTCTGAGCTAACAAGAAAGTGGTCCACATAATCAAATTTCTGGCTCTCAGATTCTGAAAAACTACTGAGCACACTAGTGCGTTTTGCCAACAGGCTACTGAAAAGCTGTTGCTTGCTGGCTGAAAAGCTTAAGACTATAAATTCATCTTTGGAATGTTCATGAAAATGACGGTTAGAACTCCAACAACACCATTGTCGAAAGTCAATAGGACCCCTTCGTCTACTCCCAGAGTACTAAAAGTTCATGAGGAGAAGATATTTGTCACGGTCCGAGTAAGACCACTGAGTCAAAAAGAACAAGAAAGGAACGATCAAGTCGCTTGGGAATGCAGCGACGATCAAACAATCCTATTTATGAGCTCAGCTGGCCAGCGCTCAAAGACAACTTATACCTTTGGTAACTACCGTAAAACCATTTTTTTTTTCTGGCTTACTGTATTTTTTTTAAAAGGCAAGAATATTATTTACTGTATGTGACATATATGCAATCAATCACATTTCTGACTGTTGGACTGCAAACTCTGATTTTATGAAAGAGAGAATTTCGTATCATGAGGAACTTGCTTGCATGTATGATGACATGGACCGCTGATCTGGTTGGTCATTATGTGAACTGGCCATAGACCGAATGTTGCAGTGATTGGACAACCCTACCTGTTTGATGTTTGTGATATTTCATGTCGAACATGGTCAGCCCATTTCACATTTTTGCTTAAGCATTCCTTGAACCATCCTTTCTGACGCAACCAAATCCCAAACTTCCAAAAATAAATAAACAATCAGAACCTGGTTCTTACTAGAACCAACAGAAAATTGAAACAGAAACTGGAATTTTTGTTTTAGCAGATTCGGACCCATATATGGATCTGTCCTCCAGCAGGTCTGGGTTTTTTTTTTTTTTTTTTTACACACGCACACACACCCCACACACTTACGCTAGTGGAATTTCACCACCTATGGGTACTCGAACCCTTGACCGGGAGTTGAAACTCCTGAGAGTCTACCACCCTAGCAAGAGTAAGGACCCGCAGGTCTGGGTTCCATTTGCTTCAAACATCACACATAGATACAAAAAATTTATATAGATTCAGATATGGAACTGTTGCAATAGATTAGTATCTGAAATCTGATTGTCTTCCCGACAAAGATGCAAGAAGACCAAGGCTATGGGAGGACCCAACATCCTACTAGCCAATATTCTAGTGTTGACGTTCAAAATTTCCCCTCTTATGCTGTAGCAAAACCCAAAACAAATTTTCTTTCTTTATTTAATCATAGCAAAAGACTATAATTTTAAGACTCGGATGAGTACCATGTGACTCGTCCGAGTCAACTTGGAATCAGTCACACCCGGTTAGGTTCAACATCCCGAGCCACCCCAACAATCACCCCCGATTTGGGCTAGTCGGTTGGGCTAGTCGGACCTATTCACCCACAACTTGAAGCTGTGACTTAACTCGCGACCAAACGAGTCGGTCTGAGTCGTTGAGTCATTTAACCATGCGTAAGGCTGATTGACGGACCAAAGGATAGAAAATATATGCATAATATGTTCTCTTTCTATTATTTGCTCCAATCATGAAACCTAGGCTTCTATTCTAATAAGTAAATATTTAACCAAAATACCTGAAACTAGACTTGTAAGAATATCTTAATTCTAAAAACTAAATCTAGGCCTCTAAAGCCAAATGTAAAACTTTCCAAATCATGGCAAGTGTCCAAGGGGAAGCTTACACAGCCGTATAGTTCTATTCAGCCATAGGTTGGTAAATCTGCATCAAATATTTATGTGCATGCTCATATTTGCTGGTGATCTGGACATGTGGGCCCATCCAGACCATCAGAATGCATTTACGGACTCTTTTCGGCCATCAGGTTGATCTGTGGAACAATGTCAATCCTGATAATTGATCTTGGTCAACTACACTTGTCAGGACCATTTGATGGATCTGATCTTCCATTGAAAAATCTGGATCGTCGATGTGGTTCAGATTATGATCCAGATGATTGGAACTAATAGATCTTTAATCAGGACCCTTGGATGGGCCTGATATGGTTCTAATTTACAATCTGGTGGCCCAATCTCCGATCAACCTGATCATAGGATTATCTGGGGATCCCATCTGACAGTGATTTGTGGCCTGGATGCTCACATTCTCTGGCCACTAACAGGGTGGCTACCATAGCTTGATCATCTTGATTTTGAGCTATACTCCATACATGTTCTGGATCACTAGATCCACAGTTTTGATCACCATGCACATGTACCATGGTGTGCTAGAGATTTTTGTAGATGATATTTCATTTTACTCCAGGAAAGCAAGATCATATCGGTATTCCTCTTATGGATTGAAAAATAAAAAAACGATTTGGGCCAATTTACCCCAATTAGGGCAAGGCCTGACCACGGTATTCAAAATCGGTTACATAACGGCTGTAACGGTTGTCACGTAATGGTAACGGTCATAACCGTTACACATTACAGGGTCGAAACATCTGTTACAGAAAAAACAGGCCGTAACGGTCCTGTAACGACCTTGTAACGGTCCTGTAACAGTTTTTTCAAAAAATAAACAAACAGGCGTAACGGCCGATACGGGGGGCCGTTACAGCCCATATCATAACGGTAACGGTGGTAGCCGTTACCGCCACCATTACTGTTTTGGAACACCTTGGTCCCGACTAATGCATACCCAAAGGAGTCAGGATGAGCCGTGGAGTAAAAAAACCATGATTCCTCTTAATGAAAGAAAAAAAAAAATTCTGACCGGTAGATTGTTAACTTGAATGATCTTATGTAAATTGTCAAGTATTTCATTGACACAGCTTAGTTGAACTTGAAAATTTTAAAGACCAGTTTTCCAGCTGATTTCCAGTTTTTGAAAGATTCAAAAAAAAATTAATAATAAATAAATAAAATTCCCCCTTAATATCTGAGTTTCTATGATTGGTTGCAGACAAAGTATTTGACCAAACGTGCTTAACCGAGAAGGTGTATGAGGAAGGAGCCAAGGATGTCGCGTTATCTGCACTCACTGGCATTAATGGTAATTATACATTCATATGATTAGGCTCCGTTGGTTGTACACAAGGTTTTCTATTTTGCTCTGCATGAAATATATGCTTTGTTAACTATTTGGGTGTTGCTAAGAGTAAACCTATTCCTTATTTTGCAGCGACTATATTTGCATATGGGCAGACGAACAGTGGCAAGACATATACAATGCAAGGCATCACTGAATGTGCTGTAAATGACATCTACAAGCACATTTTAAATGTATGGTTTCTGTGCAATCAGTGCTGTCAAAATGTTCTACTTTTCATGTTCAATACTTTATCTCAAGCCGAATCCCATCAAAAAGGAGTACATAACTTAAATCCTATTTTGCAGAATTAAAAAAAAAAAAAAAAAAACATAATTTACTTGAAAATTGGAAGCAGCATTATATGCTTTTGAAGCTAGTTTTGTCTCATTGAAGGAGAGATGAAAGGGACATCTTTTGTTTCTTGAATCCTGCATACTAAAAGATCCATTACTACGAAACCCTGTTGAGTGTTATGAGCCAACTATAATTTGATGTGGAATGTTTGAATTGGTTTATTTGGAAACATCCTATGGCCTATATTTTTTTTTAGTCATCTTGATTGATGTTGTCGAAAAAAACCATTTTCATTTGATCCCCCACCCATACTCATTTTATGATCCCATTTGATTTTCAGAACAAAATGTATCCTTCTATCAGAAAATTTTAATATTTCTGTTAGTAATTTCCATTCTCATTAGATTTGATACTTTTTCTTGTAATATAGATAAAGGGTTTTAAACTGGAGAATCCAGGGTATGATGACTGTTGATCTGGTTTTGATAATATCCTTTTGGCATACTCCACAGACTCCAGAGAGGGACTTTGTCATAAAGATTTCTGCACTGGAGATCTACAATGAGAATGTCATGGACATGCTCAATCCAGAAAATCCCTCCCCTCGTTTGCTAGATGATCCTGAGGTCTTTATTATATAGACTTGCATTGTTTTGAAGTTAGATACTCCTATTCTTTTCTTATCTGTAGGTAGACCTTTCTAAATTCTTCCTGTACATGCAGAAAGGGACCATCGTTGATAAATTAGTTGAAGAAATAGTGAAGGATAGCCAACATCTGAGACACTTGATTGGCGTATGTGAAGGTACATGAGCCAAGCTCTTTTAGATCCACAATTATACCATCTATAGCATTTCCGCTAATCTGGCCTTTACCAATATTTATATTGCAGCACAAAGGCAGGTGGGTGAAACTGCACTAAATCATGTGAGCTCAAGGTCTCATCAAATAATCCGGCTGGTAAGTTTAATGCTTATACTTGTTTTGGAGGATTATTCCTAGTTTCATAGGATAGGATTAACTTTCATCTTTCACAAGCTATTGCCTTTTGGTTTCAGACCATAGAGAGTAGTGTCCGGGAAATTTCAGGCCGCGTGGAATCTTTTGTTGCAAGTTTGGTATGTTCTTCTTCTTCTTCCATTTCCTACTATAATTTCAAGAAGAATTCTTTCCAATTGCAATTGCTAATCAGAATATTCAAACACTGCAGAATTTTGTTGATCTTGCGGGAAGTGAGCGTGCCTCCATAACACATGCGGCTGGTATGAGATTGAAGGAAGGGTGTCATATCAATCGCAGCCTTCTAACACTCACAACAGTAATAAGAAAGCTGAGGTCGGCAATATCAGATAAAGATATATTTATTTGCAATTTTTTTCCAAATAGGGAAGAAACCCCATCACACACACATATTGATGATGATGATCAAATTCTATTTGGGCAAATAAAGGATTTTTTTATTTTTTTTTTTGAATATTTTCTAGCTGCTAGTCATCCACTGTACATTTAGGCATACATGTCTAGCTGTCCAGAATTGTGGGCCCCATTGTTGATGGAGCATAGCACAAAGGTCACTCTATCAGATGATCTCAACCATCTAACATTGCCATTGGATTTGGACAGATTAAAAATTTGTTGTTTGCTTTCCATTTGGTGAATACCAACTGGATTTAGGATTGCTCAACCAGGGAAATTTTCAAGCTATACATCATCCACAGTAGGCCCACATTTTGGATGGTCCGGATTTGACATTGTTCTTGCTGGAATAGTTATCACCACAGTGAGACGATTCCTCAGCATGGGATTTTGTCAGGAGATTTTCAAGTTTTGTTTTTTTTTTCCTTCACGATATTATCAGGAAAATTTCAGTGAAAATAAAATATGAAAAAATATTTATTATAATTAGTAAATATTTAAAATTGAAATACACAGGTATAAATCAAATTATTTTAACTTCTAAATAATTTTCCCTTCAGATTCTGATAAGTTTGCAATAAAAGAGTGACAATTTCATGATATTTTGAGAACCGACAAGATTTCGTAAATCTTGTGGTCAATGGCTCTCACCATTTAAAGATGGTGGATTCCATTGGCTGCAAACCTTATTCTTATTTAATCTAAAATATGAAGTCGTTGGTTGCAAACCTTGTCCTTATTCAATCTAGAATATGAAGTAGTTGGTTGCAAACCTTGTCCTTATTCAATCTAGAACATAAAGTTGATGCGTGCTTTTATCCCATCTCATGCTAAGGCAGTTGAAGCACTTCTTGAATCACAGGTGCTGTTGTTGATAGAGCATAGCACCAAAATATATCGATTGGGCAATCTCAACCGTTTCCTCTTGGATTTAGACTGCTGGCAAATTTATAGATGTCCCTTTGATGGGCCCCAACTGGACAACTAGGAGGACTGCTTGTCCAGTGAAAATTTCAGGCTATACTCCATCGACTGGGGCCCAGATTTTGGGTGGTATGGATTTGACATATATGCATGCTGTGTGCACGGTGATTAGCCATCACCTTTTGCAGAAAAAGAGAAGAAAAGAAGTGAAGAGTTCTGTCTCGCCACTCTAAATTTATTTATGATAACTTAACCCTAAAGAAAGTTATGGTGCCCTGAGGGAGTGCAATAATGTGATGCACATACACATATTCTCTACATTCGTGAATGAAATTGTAGCCTCTTTTGGTCTAGAATACAAAAACTGTGTATTTTATGCCATGTTGATGGTGGATTAGTTATCACCATTTAACAATGGTGGATTCTGGTATTGCAAATTGTAGCCTTATGCAGTCCGTTATATAAAGATGGTGTGTGTTTGTTCTTATCCCATCTCATCTTGAGGCAGTTGAAACCATTGATTGTTGCTTAGAAATGGCACACCACAGATAATGAGATCATCGACATTGGGACTCTTTATGTCTTTGGAAATTGTGTGGACTTCTTTGTGTGATACATTTTTTTTTAAATGATTGCAGCAGTGGAAAAAGAAATTGTCACATACCATACCGGGAGTCAAAGCTTACCCGCATATTGCAGCCTTCACTAGGGGGAAATGCCCGCACGGCGATCATATGCACCATGAGTCCGGCATTAAGTCACGCTGACCAATCTCGCAACACGCTTTTGTTTGCAACTCGGGCAAAGGAAGTCACCAACAGTGCCCAAGTAAACATGGTATAGACCACAGAGCAAAGACTGCATCTTTTTAAATTTGTTTCTTGTAGATACACATCGATTTTACAAATAGTGCGAGAACTCAAATCTATTGTTTCTTTATTTTCAATCTATCAATTTTATATAGTTTAAATGCCTTCTCTATTTCTCATATGATGTTTTTAAAGTATGTTTACTTAGAATATGAATTGATATCTTTATGATGGTAAGTCTTTCAAATTTATCATCTAACAATATGAATGTGTAAGCTTGTCTGGTCTTTTCAGAGAAACATGACACTTGTGTGCTTGCATCCAACAACGACACATGTTTGTGTTGATGTTGCATAGGACACACAATCGATTACGGCGCTTGGTTTGAACTTACAGAGTATATGTAATTTGGATAGCTTGGACGCTAATGTTTTTTTTTTTTTTTTTTTTTTTAAATTTACTTTTCGGCTTTTTTACTTGATCAGGTTGTTTCGGACAAACAATTAGTGAAGCATTTGCAGAAGGAAGTGGCCCGACTTGAAGCAGAGTTGCGGACTCCTGACTCATCCTCATCTTCATGTTCAGAAGTCCAATTGAGAGAAAAGGAGTTACAAATACGAAAGGTATGATAATGCCTTCTTCGGACCTAAATTTATAAATTTAGTTTGCAGAATTTGACTACGTAAGAAGGACAACACTCCATTTGGAATACTGTTGTGTCCAATATGAGTCAGAACCAGTCATTCCGCGAGTGGGCTAAAACCCACATCCATGATCCAAGCACACAGACATGGGTCGAGAAAGTTTGCTGTGTAATTTCCATACACGTGAGAAGGACAACACTCCATTTGGAATACTGTTGTGTCCAATATGAGTCAGAACCAGTCATTCCGCGAGTGGGCTAAAACCCACATCCATGATCCAACCACACAGACATGGGTCGAGAAAGTTTGCTGTGTAATTTCCATACAAGTGACACATGTACGAAACCTAGATCATTCATGTATTTTTCCCTACCATGGAGAGGCCATACACCAAAAGTCAACCAAAAACCCATACACCGAGGTCACACCAATCAAATGTTCCTAGTCATTGAAATCTTTTTTCATATTGAGAATCAACCATTGACTTACTTCTAAACTGCCATTTGTAATTCTTAAAAGAGTCTTTTAATGAGTAGCTAGGATCACTCTGCCGTTGTGATTATTGGGACATACCCCATCCATATTGAAATGCAACCTTTGACTTGTTTCTAACCGTATCTCATCATGTTTGTGTTGTACTAATGTAGTTACAGGGTATTTCTTATATAGATACATCTTTCCATATCTTATGTTTGATGAAGTAAAGTTTACATGATGCTTTTCTTTCGACATTATTGGAATAAATCTCTCTCAAAATTACATTCATATTGTATGGGAATGTTAGCATGTCCTGTTTTCCAGGCTCGCCATGTCTAACGCCAAAAAAATGTATCTGTGTGCAAGCTATCTTCATCCTCATGTATTTTTTCTTTTTCCCTTTAATGCAACATCCGATGTGCAGATGGGGATGGAAATGGAAGAGATGAAGCGTCAAAGAGATCTTGCACAAACCCAGCTGTATGAATTGCAAAGAAAAGTGCAACAAGAGCAGCAGGTACGTAAGATTCTTTATCCTAGTAGTGCATTATCTTGTTTTTAGCTAATCTCCTTCTATTTTGACTTTAATAACCTTTTCTCACTGAAAGAACACAATCTCATTCATTCATTTATATGGTCTTATTTTTTCCAGGGATCAGACCGATTCAAGTCACCTCAGAGAATAGTGAAGTGTCTTTCATTTTCTGAAAAGAATAGGCTGCTTTGGGAAAATGCAAGCACAATAAACAGTGGAAGAGACATGGAAGGAAGGCCAATGGTGGCAAGTCAATCAGCTATAGATCCTGTCGTGCTCATGCATGAAATACGAAGACATGAGCAGCTACAGAAGCAGCTCGGAGAAGAGGTGAACCGAGCATTAGAGGTGCTTCATAAGGAGGTTGCTTGTCACCACTTGGGGAATCAAGATGCATTTGAAACCATTTCGAAGCTTCTGTCAGAGATAAAGGATATGCGGGCCATTAATCCCGCGGTGGAGGAGATTGAGGTCAATCGCATGGCTTCTAATCCCGACCTCAAAGAAGAGATCACGCGATTGAACTCTCATGGAAATATGATCGCCACCTTAGAAGAGCAGCTCGAAAATGTTCAAAAGTCTATAGATAGATTGGTATTGTCTCTTCCAAATAATAACAAGGTGACCCCAAAATCTAGAACTCGGACAAGGATCAAGAAAATGCTCCCATTGGCCTTGAGTAGCAGCATCAACAGACAGAATGTAATAAGATCTCCATGCTCGCCTATCTCCTCTTCTCAAAATGTAATTGAGCTTGAGCTTGAGAACAAGGCCCCAGTGAATGATGATGTTGAAATATGTGGTGCATTTCTAGAGTCCAATAAAGCAACTCCAACAAAGAGCGATAGTGATGGTGTGTCCTCAAGGGAGGGCACATCAGGCCGTTGTCGATCGAGTTCAGTCAATGTCAGGAAAATGAAGAAAATGTTTGAAACTGCAGCTGACGAGAATATAAGGAGCATAAAAGCATATGTCACTGATTTAAAAGAGCGTGTTGCCAAGCTACACTACCAAAAGCAGATCCTTGTTCGCAAGGTAACCAGCACTTATTCCATCACATCGTAATTTTATTTCTATTGTCATACCATTCAGATTTCATTACATTTTAGATAGTTAACTTGGAAACAACTACATGCTGGTGTAGAACCTGGATACAGGTATCAAACATGTTGGCTTTTAAAAGCCAGATTTATGAGCAAATCCATACAAACATTTAAATTGATAAATTTTACGTATAGTATATTGTAGTTATTTATTTTTAAAATCATGATAATAAATAATAATAATACCCTCAAGTTAAATATTTACATGTCCAAAAGATATAGATAATGATAAGTAATCATAAACAATCAGCTTGTTATGAGTCAACCTGAAGTAGCTGGGACAAGGCTATGATACTAGCACATCCATGCAAACATTTAAATTGATCAATATCACATTTTAATAGTATATTGTTGTTATTTATATTTAAAACCACAATAATTAATAATAGCAAACCTAAAATATGTATCCAAAAGATAATAATAACTTAACATATAGAAAACAGTTTTTTATATGGGCAGTGGGCCAAACCCATCTGGGGACAAGTCTATGATGATGATGATGATGATGATGATGATGACGACGACGACGACAGCGACATGAGCTTTGTCCATGAGTGCCGGACACATGGACACATGTTGATAGGCACAACTTTGAAAAGGTTCCATGTCATTGTTGCATATTTAGCTTCATAGAAATGTTATTGGATGTTATAGATTGATGTTGGATGCTAGAATATGGTTGACTAGTCCTTTTCTAATTCTAATCTAAAATTTTTATTTTCATATCTTTATAATTTTACGGAAGTCTAAGATACTCATATGGCTTTTACTCAGTGCCATTAATTTTCAGCTATCATTTAAATTTCAAAACATCGAAATTTCATGCTCCCCCCTCTAATTATTCTGTTTTACTCTGATGCCATTAGGTATTGGAGCTAGAGACAAATGATGATGCAGCATATGAAGATGAACTACCAGATGACTCTCTTGCATCATGGTACACGATGTTTGAGGACCAAAGAAAGCAGATAGTTATGTTATGGCATCTGTGCCATGTTTCTATCATACGTCGGACGCAGTTTTACTTGCTCTTCAGAGGGGACCCTGCCGATCGTATATACATGGAAGTAGAGATTCGAAGGCTGACGTGGTTAGAACAGCACTTGGATGAGCTGGGAAATGCAAGCCCGGCCCTCTTAGGAGATGAACCTGCATTCTCTGTTTCCTCAAGGTATATTGACAGATCTTTATTTGTTGTCAGCTTAGGATAACCACCATCCTTTGGTTTTTTTTTTCTTTGTTAATGTGGAAATCTGTGACTTGAATCGTCGGCCAAGCAGCTGCATCATTGAGGAAAAGATTCTGTACTTATCAATGATACCAAGTTGTTTGTGTCAGATTTTCTATTATTGTATTTCTTTCATTGTATTTTTACAGAGATATTGTACAAATATATAGGGAGATTAGCAACCCTATTCTTGGCTATACATAGATATTGTACAATCACGAATATAATCTTTTGATTCGTCTCTTAATTGACAACTCATTGATTGATTTGACAACTCACGCCAAGAGTTTGAAATCAACAAAATGTTACTTGGTAAGCTGTCGGATCCTGACTGTTCATCACGTGAGCACTGCAATGGATGGTCCACAGCTAAAAAGATCAGATTGTTCCAACAGCTTTAACCCTTTGAACATAAAAGTTTTGCCCGCTGAATGTGGAGCGAACTGCTACATATTTCTGCTCCTGTTTGGTCTTTTCTGCAATGGATTGTCAAGATCGCCTGGAGAGCACAAGTTTTTAAGATGGACCATCCATAGCAGGCCCCACCCTATGAATAGTCAGGCATCGGGTTCCATGCCCATGACAGATACAAAATTCAGGTGGGTCTTTACATAATTAATACTTACAAAGGGAAGTCCTGCATCTTGAATTAAAATATCCTTTTTTTTTTTGTTTCTTTCCTCTCTTATCTCAATTTGATAGATCCTGATTGTTCTTTCCTTCTTCTTCTTCCTTTTTTTTTTTTGGTTTCCTTTTATGTTTTGATGATATGCAGTATTAGAGCTCTGAAGCAGGAAAGAGAATCCCTTGCTAAGAGGATGAATTCACAGCTTACAGCAGAGGAACGGGAAATGTTATATAGGAAATGGGAAGTCCCACAGGGTGGGAGGCAGAGGCGACTACTGTTGGTGAACAAGCTGTGGACAGACCCTCATAACATGCAGCATATACAAGAAAGTGCCGAGATTGTGGCGAAGCTGATTGGGTTCCGCGATTTTGACAGTCACATTCCAAAGGAAATGTTCGAGCTTCACTTCAATCCTCCCATGGATAAAAGATCATGGTTCTTTGGCTGGAATGCCATCACTGACTTCCTACGTTTGTAAGAAGACCTTGATGAGTTGTTCTGTCTTGTGCATTTGGAAGCAGAGGTTTTCTGTCATGGAGCCATTTATTGCAATCTATGGCTTGCCACAACATGCACACCACATGTAGTCATGCGGGCTGGGCATGTGATATGCTGATGAAGTGTTTCTGACTCGTCTCCATGGCTTCGAATGGAGGTTTGATTCTTTGTATGTTCAGTGGGATTTGGGGTTTCTTTCATGGAGTATGCCATGCATGCATGGTTTAAAAATCAGTTTCAGTGATCGTGTCTCGTTCACCAATGATGCTTGGTCTTATCGCTCCATATTGTGCTGTACCGGACTGTTTTGGGTCGATATGGGCCCATACAGCCATATCGTTCATGGACAATACTGGTACATGTCGAGCGGTGCATACCAGTTTTGGGCGATATTTTAAACGTTGCATGCATGCGTATGTGCTATCTTTGGGCACAAGAACATTGGAGAAATTGGTTAGAACTGTAACTAGCCTGGCACGGGAATCATCTCTTTTCAACTCATAGGTAGATGTGCCCAAATGGCGAAAAGACAAGTTCATGTATATCTTGATTACATGTATATATGAATGGGTGTAATCCACCCCCCCATGGGCAGTATCATTTTTGATTAACATTCTCCAGCAATTCAATTTATTATTTTGCTTTTCTTGATTGTCAATGCTCGTTGTTGTTCTAGAGAGAGAGGGGGGGGGGTGGGTTGGTTCACTTCGGTGCTCATGACACCATATCCGTTTGTATATACTCTTTTAATAAAATAGATTAAGGAGCCATTTGCTTTTGAACACTATATTATTCCCCAAATCTCTCCTCCCTTTTACATGTTATTAGAGTTATGGTTTCAAACAGTCATCCAGCAGAAAACTATAATTTCTGCTGTCATGTTGCTACAAAAGCTTCTAAAGTTTCATCTCAGGGTGTATTTGGAAGCTCTTTTTATTCTGGCAGTGGATATACAAAAGCAGCTCAAAGCAGTTCTTGCTGCAATTTGGAGTGGAAGATGTGGAGAAATGGAAATGCCAGCAATGCAGTTTCCATTTCTTTTCACGCCCCAAATGTTGTAGCAGGTTGGTTCCTCAGGAAAACTGAACTGATTCTGAGTTCCTGAAGTCATGGAAATGGAAGTGTGTTTTCTGCAGAGACTTCTCAACTCTTTCTTGTTTCCCAAACAGAGCAGTAGCAGATTGGTCGACTGCATTGGGGTCATTCGACCAACCATGACTCGTGTGTGCAGATGTGTACACATGAGATTGTGCAAAAATCATCTCCACTGTAAAATTCGGGTTGTGGGGAATCTCAAGGCACTTTTTTTTTTTTTGCCAGATTTTTTGTGTGTGTGTCGGAAACATGCATTGATCTTCCCACACCATTTGTTTTAAGTTGGGTGTTGGTTTCCAGCCTCTTTGATGCAGTGGGTTTAATGTTTTCATTCTTTTTAGATTGGGCTGAAAAAAAAAAAAAAAAGCCCACACAAACAGGTGATCAGACTGTTCATCTGGTGAACTCTGATTGAATTTTGGCCCACTAAACGTGCATGTACCAGTTCCTAAATTTTCCAATTGTCCATTTACATGCCCCTGAATTATTCAGGTAGATCTTTTAGAGGTGTCAGATATGGACCATTGTCCATATGAATCAATTCTGTTTTCTAAAAAGAATATCGGTAGAGC